>JALGQJ010000004.1:40704671-41304671 GCA_023055345.1 Quercus wislizeni
TGATTTAAAACCTTTGAGTGGGATCTTAAAGCCATAAGTGTGGGAGATTATGTGCTGTAAATCCAAGAGAGAAGAGTCTATAAAGTCAGAGCTTGCATGTGGTCGTGTCAATAAGTTCTACTAGTAATAGCAAAAGATTTAGGCCTAAATCTTTTGTAAACTTCAATTCCTTCTAATGGATGTTTACCTTGATGATAGCTAGGTCAAATCCTCCTTAGGTTTTTACCTTGAGACGGTTCATTTCATTGATTTTCCTGGATGATCACATCTATGTGTTATTTTCTTTTCTGCTGTGCATGATATGATTTATTGCTTTTTAAGCTAATTCTCATAATTAACCTAAGTAAACACTTGGCTAATTTATTAGGTTAAACAATCTGTTTTAAGGGTCTAATTAAACAAACAATTAGTGTAGTTCGTAGATACGGTTTTTGAATTGCAAAACAGGTTAATGAAAAAATTATTATTTAAAAAAAATGATTTATTTATTTTTTAAATTTTTTAAAAAATATATATGATTATTATTTTTAATATAAAAAAAAAAAATCAACCTATTGCAACGAGATTTTCAAAGTAAATCGTTGCAATATGTGAAATTTATTGCAACAAAAATCTAGTGTTGCATAAACCTATTGCCTTGGAGTTTATTATAATGGCTTGCAAAAACTTTTTTGTCATTGTAATAACACCTTATTACAATGACATTAGTTGTAATTGCAACGACTTTTTTTGTTGTATTAAATCTTTTTTCTTGTAGTGTTTTATTTGTTCATGAACAAGTCTTCAAGTCATTGGATTTAAAAATTCTATCATGTTTGTTAATCTCTAAAAAAAAATAAAAATAAAAAACAAAGTATAAGGTTGTTAGAGCCCTAGCATTAGGGGTGTTAACACCCCCCCCCCCCCCCAATTGCTATTTTAGCAACTAAGAAGCCAAAACTCAGCAACATCTGGGTGTGGGAATGGCTTTTTTTTTTCCCCAACTATGAACAGTTGATTCTCATATATAGAACCAATTTTTCACTCAGATGTAAACTAAAATATTATATTGTATTCAATTTTTCTCTCTTTCTTTTCTGCCCTTCTCCCTTCTCTCTTCTCCCTCCTCTCTTCTCCCTCAATGCCTCTCACTCTCTGAATCTCTCTTCTCTCTACACTTTATGGTTGTGGTTGTCGTTTAGGTCAAGCGTTTGGGTGGTGTTTGGATCGGTCGTTTGGGTCAGACAATGGCCATCTTCAAAGATCAACGGTGTAGTTATTCCGATGGTGTTTGTTGTTTGGGTTTGCAATTTCAGATTTGGGTAGAGCAGATGTTCTGACGGATTTGGGTATGTGGTTTTGAAATGTATTTGGGTTCGATGGTTGTGATTTGTTCCTATGGTTTTTGTGGTGGGTGGTGGATGGGTCAGCTTGGCAATGGATTTGCTTTGTTTTTATGTTATAATACTTGTAGCTTCGATATCTCTACTTTTTTTTTCTCTATTTTTGTCTATATGGTTACTGAGGAAATGGTGGAAAAGGAAAAAATATTTGGTGGGTCAAATTTGGTAATGAGTGGAGCTTGGTAATGAGTTTTCTTTGTTCTCTGTTTTTTCACTATTTTGGGTCAGATTTGGTGGGTTTGTCGGTGTTGCAGTGGTGGTAAGGATTTTCAGTGGTGGTGGTTTGTTGGTTGGTGGTGGCAACTTTTTTTTTTTTTTTTTTTGGGTAATTTTGGTGGTGGCGGAATTGGTGTTTGTGGCTAAGTTTTGGTGGAAGGTGTTGGGTGGGTTTGCTAGAGAGAGGGACAAAAAAAGTGGAGAGGAAAGAGAGATGAAAGAGAAGAGAGAGAAACTGAATTATTTATTTATTTATTTATATTATTTGCTGGTATAATTTATATTATTTTAATGAGTTGTATGTAAAAATAGAAACTAGGATGTTGGGTAGGTTGTAAAATAAGATGGTAAAATAGATAAAGTAGGTTTTTAAGGTGTAAAATAGTGACCGGTATGCATCCCTGGATGCTAGTGCTCTTAACCAAATATATAGCTTTTGATACATAAACCGTCATGATTCAATAGCTTTTGATTTGCTTGTAGGAAGTTTGTTTGTCAACTGACTGAATTGAAGAATGGGAGTCCATAATCATTGAGTTGGATGATGACTTTAGTTTAGGCAAAGGAAACTTTCTTCTTTTATTCTTACCAACGTCTTTTTTTTATCTTATTTTATCTTGTGTTTTTATGTTTTTTTTTTTTTATTGTTTTTGGAGGAGAGAGATATAAAAGTGGAGCAAATTATGTATTTAGTCATATTTTTAACAGATGTAGGTTACATAACTCTAACTGAACTAACCTTAGGTGGGTAAAATATCAAATTTCAAACCACAGGTAAGCAACTTAAATTTCAGCAAAGCCACAAATGGGTAAGTTTTAATTTCCCCCTCCCACCCAAAAAAGATCATATTTCTAGCTTTGCTCCTAGTTTTTGATACATTGATAGTTAAGAGTGGGACAATTTGAACCTTAAATACCTCTGCAGGAAACATTAAAAAAATAATAATAAATAAATAAATAAATAAATACAACCAGCTAACTTACAAGGATAGATATGGTAGCGAAACATACTTAAAGTTGAGTTCTTTTATGAAAATTTAAGGGAACACCCGAAAGAAAAAGTAGTTTCCAATGTGTGCTGGATTTCTAAATTAAGGACACAACATATTAAGTCCAAGACTTTAGGGGTTGGCCTTACGAGGGCATTTGGGCCGCAGTACCTCCCTCCTTAAAAAAATTACAAGGCCGAAAGGCGTCCAAAACAAATGGCAAAAAAAATAAAAAATAAAAATACAATACCAAAATACCTGATCTAAATAGCTCCAAAAAAAATTAATAAAAAAATCTACACCCTTAAAACTAATTCAATATTATAATAATTAAGGATCCCAATAAGGCAAATTTTAATTGGTGCTCAAGACAAATCAACGAATCTCAATACTGTCACCGACAGTATTGTAGACACCTAATTTGTCAGAGATATAAATGGTTCATACAGGCTTTAGTTAAGATAAGAAGTACTAGTACTTGTACATTGCAACAATATTTTGTGGCTATACAATTCACCGCGTCATGGCCCCTTGCACTGCTGGAGGCTTTTTAGCTTCTCGTTTCTGCCTTTCTATGTTCCCATGCCACCCTAGTCCATAAAATGCAAAAGCTAAGTCACACACAATATTACACAAACCTAATAAATAACCACAGGAGAGAGAGATAGAGTGTGTGTACCTATGGACATGTCAAAGCCATGTTTCTTGAGCTCTCTATACTCTTGACACAAAGCACATTCCTCGCAACAACAATGGATACAGCAATCTGTGCATGGGCTCTCCTCCAAGAAATACTGTCCTCTCAATTTGGATCGGTAAAAGCATGAGTACAAACACGAACAACCAGTCACGAACAATATTAATGTGTAAAGTGCTCCGCTCACTCCACATGCTGCAAACCCATGCACTAATCATTATTTTTTTTTTTTTTTTTAATAATAAACTCCATTTACTAATAATGTATGAGTGAAAGCAATCCATCATTTTCTTTTTCGAACTTACAAGTCGATCCTCTATCAACAATTTCTGCAATTCGCCCAAATGTAATACATGGACACCAGCAAGTTAAGCAACCTGAAACAAAACTTGGGACTAGCTATAAATCAATAATTAATGCACATTTAAATCTCGTGGCCAATACTTGCTCTTTAAATATTTGCCACATCATCCGCGCGTACTTTGTAAAATATGAACCATATTGATTTCTGAATCCAGTATCCAGAAAGTTAATTGGGATATATGGTACTAAAACTATGGCAGTGCTTGTGTATTTTGTTTTTTTTAAACAAACTTTGGCACCCTAAGTTTAAATTTCTTTTAATCGAAGATCCCAACCAATCCCGTGAATGCCATTCGTACTGTGCATATGACATTCACATTGAAAATTTTGTACAAAAGATAAGATGATGCAAAAATTTCACTTATAAATGCTTGTAAGTTCTTAGTAAAAATCGTCATCAACATCTGATCTAAACAGTTATTGTCGTCTTTAGCAGTGGTGCAAAATAGACAACCCAAAACAGAAATCATCGTTTTCAATGTCTGCAATTGCTTGATGAGAAAGTCAAAATTAAAACAAAAATATTATAAAAAAAATTACTTAATGGGATTTGAATGATAATAATAAATAATGCAATGGTATGAAATAAACGGTTGTTGATTATTTATTTCAAAATATTGACTCCAATTAATATATATATATATATATATAGTATCATGGAAGTGTGGCACAATGGAGGACCATGTTATGAGCGAGTGAAAAAAATGTACTTACAACTGTTAACATCATCGCAACAATTGAAGAGTCCAGTGGACCAAGGTACTGGAGATTCAGGATGAGATTTCAAGTCAGGGTTGGCAGCAGGTCTTGGAGGAGGGTTTGGTTGGTTTGTCATATGGACTGGAACTCCAGTGGCTGTCCAATGATAGGAGTGGTCGATCTCTGAAGAAGGATTTGGCGGTTGAGGGGGCGCTGATGGTACAGAAACCGATGACCCCTTCTCAGACTCATTCATAATTGAAGGATAATCCATCCCTCGAGAGATTTTGAAGTCACTGTTATTATATTTTCCCAAAAAAAGGTTAAGAGTGCCATAGAACGTGGCTCTTCATGCATGATGAACGGTTGGGCAACCGTCCATATAGGGATTAGGGGGCTTTCCGTTTTTGGGCCAAAACATTGTGTCCTTTTTTTTTCTTTTTTCTTTTTTCATAGGAAGAAAAATAACTTCAATTAACAACAAACAAAAATTACATCATCTTATTATAAAAAAAAAATACATCATGGAAAAGAGTTTGTTCTAATAAACAAAGACTCTCTTTAATCTATGCAGAAAAGTCACAAATGCCTAAGACATGCATAGATAACAAATGCGCAAACCTATTACTAGTAGACATGACAAAACGGGCAAGTCGGGTCGAGTCAAAACGGGTCACTGGTTGAGTCGGGTTGCAAGTCAGGTCAAGTTGACCCATATTTTTCAAACAAATTTTTTTTTTTTTTTTTTTTGAAGTAGATGCAATCTGTCAATTGTTTATGAGTTCCTTAATTGTAATTAGATTCTCACTGGTGATATTGTTACTAATTACCACTAAACAGTTGACTTGATACTCAAATTTGGTGCAACTCTTGTTCCAGCTCTCTAGAAACTAATCTTGATATCGATCTATTTAAAGTAGGAAGAGAAAATGAAGGTGGCAAGTAAAGAATGACAAACTATAATGGAGTACATAACATATTAAGTAAAGAAGAATAAATAAATATTTTATAAAAATTACACATTAATCTCAATCTACTTTACGTTGGTAGACATGGCAAAACAGTCGGGTCGGGTCGGGTCAATTCAATCGGGTCGCATGTCAAAACGGGTCACAGGTCATTTTTAAACGGGTCAAACGGGTTATAAGTCAAACGGGTCGGGTCAAACGGATTTGACCCGTTTTGCCATGTTTAATTACTAATCCTGCAAACATGGGAGAAATGAATTGGCCAAAAATCATTAAAAACAGCAAACATCCCATAAATCAGAGGAGCCACAGAAGATGGAGGAGGTGATTCTCCACGAAGAGCTTGAACAATATTCAATGAGTCAGTGTCACCCTCAATCACAAAATCACGGATGCCAACTGCAATAGCAAAAGTGAAGCTAGCTTTGAAGGCCTTTGCTTCCACTTCAATGGCATCTAAAGGTGTGGGAATTTTCTTGCTTAAACCTAAAATAAAAAGTCCCCTCTGGTCCCGAATTATATCCCTCACACTTGCCTCTTTCTGAGAAGGAAAAACAGTAACATCAACATTAATCTTGTATAACGGATCCTTAGGTGGAGACCAATTTGATTCCAGAATTTGAGGGAGTTTTGGATGAATAACTAAAGCCACCCAATATTCCTCCAAATAATATTGACACCACTGAACCAAACCCGTGCCATCCTTCCTCTTCCCCTATGTCTAACTGGTAGATAAATATTATGGAGTGAATAAGAAATTGACTCCTAATATGACCACTTGAACATGATATTAAAGTGGTGAGAATCCTTGAGTCCCACATAGGAAATAATAGAGAATATGAGTTTTTGGTTGGATATTGAGTTGGGTTTTAAGCATGTGTGGACTAGGCCACTTATCCAATTAATAATAATATTTTATTATTTTATTTTTTGAGTCATTAAGTCTGTATATAGCAATTTTTTCTGAAACAATTTGTCTGTTCAGTAACGTATATTTTCATAATCCCTCATTCATGAAAAAGAACTTTTTAAAGAAACTGTCCCAGAGAGAATATTTTTGTGCGTTCATTTGAGTCAAAGAGAGAGAAATAATAATATTTTATTATTTTATTTTTTGAGTCATTAAGTCTATATACAGCAATTTTTTCTGAAACAATTTGTCAGTTCAATAACGTATATTTTCATAATCCCTCATTCATGAAAAAGAACTTTTTAAAGAAACTCTCCCAGAGAGAATATTTTTATGCGTTCATTTGAGTCAAAGAGAGAGAGAGAGAGACATAAGTAGTTCGTAGAGCACGAATCTTGTGTGCTTCTTCTCTGTGCTATAGATTATTTTATCCTAAGAGGCAGACGTCCGTAAGTCTCAAAACACCACAAATTGTGTGAAGGGAGAAATCGGCTTTAAGGAGATTATGTCAAACACAAGACTTGATCTAAATCATTCATCCTTCACTCATTTGGTCTGTGGGTTTCTAATTATTTGCAAATTTCTTCTTATATATATTCAGTATTTGTTTATTGCTTTTACCTATCATATCTATTTGTGTTATTACTTAATTTTAGATCTATGTATTGTTCCTTTTGCTTTATCACAAAAGTAAACTGTTGAAATATATCCAACACTAACTTTATGTGGAACATTGATTTTCCAAAGTTTTTTATCCAAAAACGAGAGCAATCTGCTACTATCAGAGTAAGAAACCTCATTACCATTTGCCTCCAAATCCATTACAACCTTATACACACTCCTTACAAAAAACAAACCATTTGTAGTTTCCACCCAAACCTATCTATCCTCAGGTAGTCTAGTGCTCAAAGGGATACCACTAATAACCTCGGCCTCAAAAGGGAGAAAAACTTGTTTCAGTATGTCACCATTCCAGCAATTGTTCTCAACATCAATTAGATCACAAACTCTAGAAATTGAGGGAAGTAAAACTCTAGGGGAGATAACCTTATAGGTAGACGAATGAGGCAGCCATTTATCCTCCAAAACCCGAATACTCTGACCATTCCCCTCCCTCCATCTAATACCCTTCCGTACAACATTCTGAGTTGCCATGATTTTCGCCTAATATAGGAAGGTTTATTACCTAAAGTGTCATGCACAAAATCAACGTGAGGAAAATACTTGGCCTTAAAAACCCTATACACTAGGGAATTATGAGTTCCACCTAAAGTCTCCAACCCTGTTTAGCAAGAAGAGCAAGGTTGAAAGACTCAAGAAGTTTAAACCCCATTCCCCACAAAATTTAGGCTTACACAATTTTTCCCAACTCAACCATGCCATTTTCTTTTCATCCTTTTTTTTCCCCACCAAAAATTATGAATCATACCCGTCAACTCATCACAAAGGGAATCAAGAATTTTGACACAACTCATAGTATATAAGTTGGAATTGCTTGTGCTACGGCCTTAATTAAAAATTCTTTGCTAGCTTTAGACAACAACTCCTCCTTCTAACCTAACAACTTTTTCACCAATTTCTCCTTACTAGCATTGAAAGTGTTTCTCTTATTTCAGCCCACTAGGGATGGTAAAAGATATTTTTCATCCTGTCTAATAATCTAAGCTCCAAATCTTGACTTTATCTTCTCTTGAAACTACCTAACAGTATTACTTTTAAAGAACAATGAAGTTTTTGCCCGATTTAAATGTTGGCCAGAAGCTTCCTCATACACATGAAGAACTCTTTGCAAAGATTCACATTCCTCCAAAGTAGCCTTGCAGAAAATGAGACTATCATCAATGAAAAAAAAATGAGAAATACTCATTCCACCCCTACATATAGAAACTCCATCCATAGAACCATCATGCACAAATTGCTTTATTAGAGCAAATAAACTTTCTACACATATTAAGAAAAGATAAGGAGAAAAATGATCTCCTTGACGTAGGCCCCTAGAAAGGGAGATACAACCTCGGGGTTTCCCATTAATATGAACAAAATATATAACAGAAGAAATGCATTGCATCATAAGGCCTCTCCACCTCAAATTGAAACCCAATTTTTCCATAATCTTATCCAAACAAACCCATTCAACTCTATTATAAGCTTTATTTATATCAAGTTTCAATGCCATCTTACCAAGAAGCTCAGTGAAGTGGAGCTTGAACGAGAAGAAATTTCCACAAAGTTCGATGAAGCAAATTAGATCATTGGAGCATTGAGATTTGAACATAATTTCTTGGCTAAGAAGACCAAGAAGCTTAAAGCAAAACTGTTCCAAGTCAGAGCTCAGTTGGAAAGGACTTCAAGCACTAAGCTCAATGAGATGCTCAGTCTTCAGAAATCGGCTTCCGATCGAACCGGTTTAGGGTATGATTTCTCTTCTCCTAGTCTTGCTTCTACTAGTACTACTGTTTTTGTTCCTTCAACCAATAATGTTGAAACTGAGAACAATAATGTTAAGAATGAATTAGCTAGTGAGAACATAGACAAGGGTAAATCTATCTTGGGAGAATCCCCTAAGCTTGATAAGAAAGTGGTCAAAAACCCTAGGATAAGAAGGGAAATACTAAAAAGCCAAAACAAAAAAAAACAACATTTCTGTCATCACTGTGGTGAAGCTGGACATACTCGACTTAATTGCTATAAGTGGTTAGCCACTCAACATAGCAACAGCACGATCGCGTTGGGAAACCAAAATCAGTTTCCATCCTCCTTTGCTCCTCTTGGAGATCTTCTCAAATCCCTCATGTTTCTTTCAAATTTGAACAGTTCAAATTCTTTCTCCTCACCGTCAGATCAAGGGTTTGCTAAACGGAAAGGTTCTTCCAAGCTGTGGAAAGAAAATGGCTCCAAATGATTCTGTCACTTTTTCTCTCTCCCCTTCTTGTTTTTGTTTTTGCATTACTTGTGTGTTTTGCTTTCATGTTTTAAGTCAATCTAATTTTATGCATTGCTTTGTTTAACATGTTTTTGTTTGTTTACTTTTCAGTTTTGTTTTATTTTGTTTTTCATATAAAAAAATTGAAAAATCAGAAAAATACAAAAACAATGTGTGTGTGTGTGTGTGCGTGTGTGTGTGTGTGTGTGTGTACTTTGGATGGCCATTGAAACAAATTTTTCTAAACTTTGTATCTTTTGTAGCTTAGATGAGCATCTCTATGCACAACTAAGCAAATGAGTTTCATGGCTCATGTTTGTGATGAGTAAGGTTAAGTGATCTCTTGTACTTAACACTCGTATCACTCTTTTCAACTGGAAGGACTAGAAAATCTTAAAAGAAAGGCATAAATAACCATTTCACCACTGTTGCCCGCCAATCATGAAATGACATTTGTATGTTTCGGCATAGTAAAAGTGGAATGTCAAATGCTTAACATAATTGGGTACTTCTTTTTTATCTCATATATTCCCATGCATGGTTTGCTTAAAAGAAAAATATGCAAAGAAAAATAAAAGCAAAAAGATCAAAATGATTTATATATGATTGCAAGCATGTATTCCAGGAGATATGGGAGTTATAGGATGTAACTTGAAGGTAATAGTCTCCATCAAACAGTTATGATTGTGTGTGAATTAAATTGATTTTCTCATATCTCAAATCGTCATAACATGTAGACACTTATGCAATCTTGCGATGTTCTTCACACACAACACTCAATATTCTTTGCTACTTTTGATACATATACAAGTATAATGTGATTTGGCCATCACAAGGAATACATGTGTTACTGTATGCTCACTAAACTATCTTAACTTGTTTTTGAAATATAAAATTAGTTAGACTTGTTGTGTGGTGTGTGTGTATGTGTGTGTGTGTGTGTGTGTGTGTTTTTTGGGATCTATGTGCTTAACATTTTTCATGTTGAGAGATGTTTTTGAGAGTTTAAAATGTTGATTGGATCTTTAGTTGAGTAGCATGCTTGATTGTATTCGTATTTGTGTTTTTCTCTTCCTTGAAAAACTGTTTTTAAGCAATCTCAATAGCTTCTCAATAGCTCTTGACAGCTAGGCTATCTATCAAGACCTTTCAACTAGTTTTTATCACATTCTTGATAGCTCTCAATAGCTAGTTCGATCAATCGAGAAACATTCTATCTCCTCAATAGCTTCTCGATAGCTACCTCGATCCATCGAGCTTCATTGTTGAGAAAACCTCTCGTTAGATCCTCAATAGCTGGTTCGATAGCTAAAACACGCCTTTTTAAAGCTCGATAGCTCTCGATCGATCGAGCTTTATGAAATTTCTATATATACGTGCCTCGTGATTTCAGATCTATTCTCCTCGATCTCTCTCGATTGATTTCAGCCTATTCACCTCCCAAACACACATTTCTCTCTCTAAACTTCATTCCCAAGAGATTTTCGACCTAAAGATCATCTTCTTTCATCTGGTATGATCTTTTTCACTCATTCTATCATGCATTTCTCATTTTGTGACCTAACTTTTGGGATTTTTGGAAAGTTTTGAGATTTTTCAAAATCAATGAAGTTTTTGCTAAATTTTTTGGATGGGTTTTGTCAAAATGATGTTTTAAATCTTCATACATTGCATCACATGTGCATTATAACAATGTTTAATGCATTTTACATGTGTGTTGGGTTTGGATTGGGCTGAGCTTATGATGTATTTAAATTTGCATGTCACATGTTCATGCATACGTACCCTTAAGTTTCTATATTTTGTTATATTGTATCTTGTTTGGTGCTTTTCTGATTGTTTCTCTCTCTCTCTCTCTCTCTCTCTCTCTCTCTCTCTCTCTCTCTCTCTCTCTGTGTTTCTTACGTTAGTTGCGTCATGGCACCTAAACGTAAATCTATTCTATCCCAGAACCCTCTTCGTCTCAGGGCATCTTCTTCTTCTTCTCCTTCTGATCCCACTCCATCTCACGTACAGTTTTGTGATGAGAATGCCAAATCGGACTTCTTAGAGAACTTTTCACAACGAGGCATTCATTCAGAACGCCAAGTCGTTCTGTCAGACTTTTCTGACACTGAACTACCCACTGTTATCTACAGTAGAAGTTGGGAGTCACTATGTGGCGCCCCGGTCACGTGCCCTTCCGTAATCATACAGGAGTTCTACTTCAATATGCATAGATTCGATTACTATATACCCCAGTTTGTCACTCGCGTTCAGGGTATATGTATGATAGTTACTCCAGGTATTATATTTGAGGTACTACACGTCTCTAAGGTAGTGCATCCTGACTACCTTGGCTATAAGCGTCTGAGGATAGTGTCCAAATATGAACTCTCGTCTCTATTTTGTGAGACATCTTCTTCTTGGGGTAATCGTCAAAACATGTAATGCTCGGCCTTTGCTAAAGGTCAAAGAGTCCTAAACGTGGTGATGACATTTGTTCTCCATCCATTGTCTCACTATAACACTATCACAGAGTCTCGTGCTCGGTTTTTGTTATCCCTCATTGAGGATCTTTCTATTGATTTCCTTCTCATTTTATACTTGATGATATTAGAAAAAGTCCAACTCCAGACTCGTCCATGATGGGTCATCCTGATCAATAATGTCAGCCCGTGAAAGTCAGGACAAGGAAAACTCGTCCTGAGCGAAATAGGTAAGACGAGATTTGAGATAATCTCGTCCTGGGCATAATCTCGTCCTGAGTAAACTGAACAGTCAACATTACTGTTCAAACACAGGGCATCACGCCTCGCTCCGTAATCGACAAAATTGATGGGAATCGTTGCCAACGACGGTTAGATCAATCAGGCCAAACGATACGGTATAAAAAAAAAACGTTATAAAGGTTACTTTCGAAACCGTCGACTTACATGAAGGGAGACGACTGTTCCGTGGGTGTGCTATAAAAGCACTGATCTACGAAAAAGGTAACTATGGAGAAAACTTCCGTTCATCTTTCCTTAACAAAAAAAACCACAAAGATACTAACTTTGCCATCGGAGGATTCTTGGCCGGCCTCCACCGGTCCCCTTTGACTTTATTCTCCTTTTTCAGGATTCACTAGCGACCTTTTATAACATCGAAGACAGTTCAGCCCACTGATCATTGAAACATCATCAGTTGGCGCCGTCTGTGGGAATATAGAATTTTTAGAGTTTTACTTTCTTTGAATTCTGTAATTTCTTTCACTTTCACCGACAAAGGGCTAAAATGGTTCGAACAAGATCAAGGGTTACCAGTCCAGGCCCTCAAGAGAGTAGGGACGCTTCCAGTAATCCTCGCCGCGACCGTTAATCGGCGCCCGCCATGCAACCATCTTCTGTCCAACATGTGCAGTCCATGGCTACCGCTATGGCGGAGTTAACCCGTCAGAATCAGGAACTGACCAGACAACTTAACTCAAGGAGACAACATCGCGACGAAAATGCCAAAGGGCATACCCAGAGTCAAGAAGACACAAGAAACGCTGAACCTGAGAGCCAGTCAAGGGGTACCACTTCGCGAAGGGTACCGCATCTGGAAAAGGAGATGGACCAGATGAGAAGGGTCATGAATGAGATGAGAGAGAATATGAGAAGGGCAAATCCAGTTGAGGACTTAGTTCATAGGACTGACTCCCCTTTCACTGCACTCATCAACAGTCACCCTCTCCCTCCGAAGTTCAAGATGCCTTCCTTAGATTCATATGACGGGACGCATGACCCCTTTGACCACATCGCTACTTTCAAGACTACGATGCACCTTCAAGGGGTTCCGGACGAGATAATGTGTAGAGCCTTTCCAACCACCCTCAAGGGGCCCGCACGAGTGTGGTTTAGTAAAATACCCCCCAATTCAGTAAGTTCCTTTGAAGAGTTGAGCAAGTTGTTTGTTAACAGCTTTATTGGAGGACAGAGGCATAAATGTTCCTCGTCCAGCCTGCTGACCATAGAACAAGGAGAAAATGAAAGTCTGCGGTCCTATATCACTCGCTTCAACTGAGAAGCTCTGACAGTGGATGAAGTGGATGATAAGTTGCTGCTAGCGGAATTCCACAATGGCGTTAATTCTGATCTTTTCATCCACAAGCTTTACGAAAAAGAGCCCTAGTCCATGGCAGAACTAGTCCATTCGGCTCAGAACTTCATGAATGCAGAAGACGCGATCATAGCCAAGAAGAGAAAGAAAGCTGAAAGAATGGAGGCGAATCCTGTACGCAATACTGACCAAGGATCTCGTCCAAAAAAGGGACGTGCGGAAGAAAAGAAAGACCAAGACAATAAGAAAGCAGGCCCTTCAACGCAAAATCAGCAGTACACGCCATTGAACATCCCACTTGAGCAAGTTCTCATGCAAATTAAGGACGAGCCCTCTTTAAAGTGGCCAGAGAAAATGAAGGGAGACCCCAATAAGCGCAATCGGAATAAGTATTGTCGCTTCCATAAAGATCATGGGCATAACACCGATGAATGTTTTGATCTCAAGCAGCAGATTGAAAATCTCATTAGACAAGAGAAATTGAGGAATTTCCTTGGACGAGACTACAAGGATGAGAAGCTGAAGATGAAGGTAGAGGAGTCGTCACGACATCCGCTTGGAGAAATCAGAATGATTATTGGGGGAAGTTACACAGGTCAATCGTCCAGGTCGAAAAAGACGTACCTGAAGGTAGTACAGAATGTCCAACTTTCAGGACGATCTCCAAAGACAGGACTCCAGACGAGCAAGCCATCACTTTCACGGATGAGGATGCCTCAAGGATACATCATCCTCATGACGATGCCATCGTTATCACCTTGCTCATCGCTCATTATTCAACTAGAAGGGTGTTGGTAGATAACGGGAGTTCGGCAGACATCTTATATTATCCTACCTTTCAACAAATGAACCTCGGACGAGAGCAGCTTCGTCCGGTGTATTCACCCTTGGTTGGTTTTGGTGGAATGAAAGTGCAGCCTGTCGGTACTATCTCCTTACCTGCAGTAGTAGGGGCGTATCCGTAACAAGTAACAAGAAATGTGAACTTCCTTGTAGTTGATTGTTCATCATCCTACAATGCTATAATTGGGAGGCCGACCCTAAATAGTTGGAAGGTAGTCACATCCACTTACCATTTGTCATTTAAGTTTCCTACTGAGCATGGGGTAGAAGAGGTCCAAGGAGATCAGTTGGCCGCTAGAGACTGTTATTTAGCCATGCTGGCTATAGACGAACAAATTCAGGTGATGAACATAGAGGAAAGAAGAATTGTGGCAGAGCCCACCGAAGCATTGGAAGAAATTCCTCTAGACGAGGATGATCCGGGAAAAAGTACCAGAATAGGGGCAGATTTGGAAGGAGAGATTAAGAAAGGTCTCATTTGTTTCCTAAGGAAAAATATTGATGTGTTTGCTTGGAGTCATGAGGACATGCCAGGCATAGACCCGAGTGTCATTACCCACCATTTGAATGTACATTCTTCCTCCAAGCCTGTGCAACAGAAAAAGAGGGTATTTGCTCCGGAGAGAGACAATGCTATTAAAGAAGAAGTACAGAAGTTGACACTGGCGAAGTTCATTCGGGAAGTTTATTATCCAGACTGGCTGGCTAATGTAGTAATGGTCAAGAAGGCAAACGGGAAATGGAGAATGTGTGTGGATTTCACCGATTTAAACAAGGCATGCCCTAAAGACAGTTATCCATTGCCCCGCATTGACCAGTTGGTGGATTCTACGGCGGGTCATAGGCTACTTAGCTTTATGGATGCCTTTTCCAGATACAATCAGATAAGGATGGACGAGGCAGATCAAGAGAAAACATCATTCATTACTAGTCAAGGATTATTTTGTTATAAGGTAATGCCTTTTGGGCTGAAGAATGCAGGGGCAACGTATCAAAGGTTAGTCAACCACATGTTTCGTCCGCAGATTGGGCGGAATGTGGAAGTCTATGTAGACGGTATACTGGTGAAAAGTCAGGACGAGGAAATTCATCTGAACGACCTACAGGAAACATTTGATACACTCTGGCAGTACAACATGAAGTTGAATCCCAACAAGTGTGCTTTCGGAGTGTCATCAGGAAATTTTTTGGGCTTTATGGTTTCACACAGAGGAATCGAAGCTAATCCTGATAAAATCCGAGCAATACTGGATATGAAGCCTCCGCAAAATGTTAAGGAAGTCCAGTCACTCACCGGACGAGTTGCGGCCCTTAACAGGTTTGTTTCCAAAGCCACTGATAAATGTTTACCATTTTTCAGAATTCTTAGAAAGGCATTTGAATGGACGGACGACTGTCAGAGAGCCTTCGAAGACCTGAAAGCATACCTTACATCTGCCCCACTGTTAAGTCCATCCGTGTTAGGAGAAGAGTTATATCTGTATTTGGCTGTTACCCCGCATGCTGTAAGTTCAACATTGATCAGAGAAGAAGGAAGAGTGCAGAAACCGGTCTATTACACCAGTCGAGCACTTAGAGGAGCGGAAGCACGATACCTACAAATAGAGAAGTTGGCTTTTGCCTTGATCACAGCCTCTAGGAAACTAAGGCACTACTTCCAAGCTCACATTATCAACGTCATGACGGACCACCCGCTGAAGAAAGCAATGAATAAGTTAGAAGCCGCGGGACGGTTGATCTAGTGGGTAGTCGAGCTCAGTGAGTTTGATATCAAGTACCTGCCGAGGCACGCAATAAAAGCTCAGGCTCTAGCAGATTTTATCGCAGAGTTTACTCCGAGTCACAATGAGTCGGAAGTAGTGGAAGACAAAAAATGGATCATTCACGTGGATGGCTCATTTACACAGCATGCAGGAGGGATAGGAGTTGTGTTGCAATCCCCTGAGGGAGATAAGTTGTCGTACAAGGTACGCCTGCAATATCAAGCAACCAATAATGAAATTGAGTATGAAGCCCTTCTAAAAGGATTGGAACTGGCCAAGTCCATAGAAGCTGAATCAGTACTCATTCTGGGAAATTCGCAGTTAGTCATGGGTCAGGTAAATGGGACGTGTGAAGCCAAGGAAGAGCGAATGAAGAAATATCTTGAGAAAGTATTGCAGTTAGTAAAGAAATTCAAAGAAGCTAACTTTGTTCAAATCTCGAGGGAGGAGAACATGGACGCAGATGCATTAGCAAAGGAAACTTCAGCAAATCAGCCCATGGACGAGTTTGATGAAGTCCAATATCTTCCAAGTATAGACATCCCTGACGTACTGCAAGTACAGAATGAAGGAAGTTGGATGACCCCGATAATATCATATTTGAAGGACGGAACTCTCCCGGAAGGGAAGGACGAGGCCAGGAAACTTAGAGTTCGGTCAGCCAGATATATCCTTCTGAATGATACACTATATAAAAGAGGTTTTTCACAACCTTATCTTAGATGTTTGTCACCAGATGAGGCCAACTATGTGTTGAGGGAAGTCCATGAAGGAGCTTGCGAAAACCACTCAGGAGCCAGATCACTTATTCATAAGGTCGTCCGTGCAGGATATTACTGGCCAACCATTCAGGCAGATGCTAAAGTTTATGTCAAAGTTTGTGATCAGTGTCAGCGGTTCAGTAATATCCCCAGACAGCCGTCAGAGTACCTTACCCCCATGATGGCCCCATGGCCATTTGCTCAATGGGGTTTAGATATCTTGGGTCCTTTTCCAGTTGGAACCAGGCAAATGAAGTTCTTGGTGGTAGGGATAGACTATTTCACTAAGTGGGTAGAAGCCGAACCCCTAGCGGGCATCACACAACAAAATGTGAAAAACTTCGTCTGGAAAAGTATTCTGTGTAGGTTTGGGGTGCCCCAAGTGTTAGTATCCGACAATGGACAACAATTTGACAATTCACTCTTCAAAGATTTTTGTGAACACTTTGGAATTCAAAATCATTACTCTTCACCAGCCCATCCTCAAGCAAATGGTCAAGTAGAAGTTGCAAACCAATCCTTGTTAAAAATCATCAAAACTCGTCTTGAAAGGGCAAAAGGAGTATGGCCGAATGAGCTGCCGGGTGTATTATGGGCATACAGAACGACTGTCAAAACCCCCACGGGGGAAACCCCTTTCAAGCTGGCCTATGGGAGTGAGGCAGTTATACCTGCAGAGGTACATATGGCCAACCATAGGGTGATGATGTATCAGGACAAGGATAATGAGGAACAACTCCGTTTGAACCTCGATCTCATAGACGAGGTAAGGACAGACGCAGAGGAAAGAACGGCAAGGTACAAAAATCTTATGGCTAGGCAACATGATGCAATGGTTAAGCCGAGGCGATTCAACATTGGAGACCTCGTCTTGAAGAAAGTTTCTTTGGCAACCAAGAACCCAACTCATGAGAAGTTAGGGCCTAATTGGGAAGGACCTTACAGAATTATCAACTGCAAGAGGCAAGGGTCCTACTACTTGGAAGCCCTGGACGGGAGGAAATTAGAGCATCCATGGAATGTTGAACACCTGAGAATGTATTATCAGTAGAATGCCAGCCTAAACGAAGGTTCTCCTGGACGAGCCTATATGAGAAGGTTTATATATGTATTTGCAGTGTGTTCTATAGTGTTATTTTATTGTTATTACGGTGTGATTATGGACAAGGTGGTGGATTTGCTTGTATGTACTTAGCTTTTTATAAGGCACTAACTCATGAGTATGTGCCCCATCTGTGAACAATATTTATGTTATGTACATAGTGTTGTGTGAATCTGTAACCTCCATATTACTTTTGTTCAAAATTTGTTCAAATCCACCAATTAACAAGAAAAGAAAAGAAGGGCCAAGTTCATGGACGGGAAAATTCTCTAGACGACAGAGATGAAACGCCAGTATGCTTTTCATAACAAGGCAAACTCGTCCAAATGAAAGATGAGGTAAAAACCTTGGACAACTAAACAAGGATTTGAGCACGTCCAACCCATGGACGAGTAAATATTCCACATCCAATACAATGACGAATAAATGTTCAATACGTCCGTCCAACACATGGACAAGAAAATGCATACGAGTTTAAACTTGTCAAGAAGACTCGTCCAACCCATGGACGAGGAAGCGCAGAATAAATTTATCAACACCAAAACAATCCAACATATGAACGAGACAGGTGATGATGAAAGTCAACAAGTTTAAAGACGAGTAATGAAGAATCACTATTTCATCATGGTTTTGCAAAGACGAGTTGAAACTATAGAGTGATGAGAGCGTGTTTTCTAATAAAAATTACTCCTATGGACGAGCATGAACTTATATTTAATAAGAAAAATTCTCGTTCACACAAACATTATAAAAAGTTGATCAAATTATTTAAGGGCGGACTACTAAACGTCCAAACACCCTGAATTTGTTCAAAGTCTCGTCCTAAAATCATAGACGAGACAAATGTACTCAAATTACATTTCCTTTAAAAAGAAACAAAACAAAACAACAAAATAAAGTCTTCATGCGGGAGGAGTATCGTCCTTGGCAGGAGGAGGAAGGGTGCTAGCATTGTCCTCAATATTGACGTCCTCTGAACTTGTTTGGAGGAAAGAGCTAGTAGCAGCACCAAGATTGAGCTTTATGGTACTAAAATAAAGGTTGGGGAAGTTCTCAGCAATGTCCAGCCTGAAGTCCTCGAACCCAGCTGCATAGTTCTTGTCCAGCAGATCAGTAAACTGCTTGGACGCTTGGAACTCTGCAACTGCATCCTCCTTTGTCTTTTCGAGAAGGGCGCTCAACTCGTTGTTCTTCTTCTGAAGATGGTCAAGACGAGTATCCTTTTCAAGGACATCCGTCTTGAGCCCTTCATTGAGGTTCCTAAGCTCTTTAGCCTCTTCCTTGGCCTTGGCAGCCACTTCAGCCCACACCTTTCTCTCCTCCTTCACCTCCTTTATCCTCTTCTCCAGAAGCAACCTCGTCTTGTCCAGTTCAGTGGCCTGCCTGGACGCAGCGATGAACTTAGACATGGCCTGTACATTAAAATTTAAGTACATGTCAGTGTCATTAATCAAAAACGAGACATATATATTAAAAAAAAAAAAAAAAAAAAAAAAACTTAAAAGCTTACGTTGAAGAGATCATGAACACTAGAGTGCTCAAAATCCTTCAAGGACATGTTGTAACAGGCACCCACGTCCACGTCCGTCACTGCCGTCGAAAACCTCTCCTAGGCCAAGTCCTCATTTCCTAAGAGGTGCTGAGGAACTTCTTTGGGAGCAGTAGACGATGTGGGTGCATGGACCATAGACGAGATCTTCCTAGACGGAGGATCTTTAGGCTCAGGATCAAGAGCAAGAATCTGTACTGGGGACTCCAGACTAGAGGTAGGAGGAGATTTGACGACTTGAGGTTTGGAGGACTTGTGCTTCTTATCCCTTCCACGTCTGCTTGGGAGGTCACCCAAGTCCACCCTCGATGAGATGTTTTTTCTTTTCTCACCTGTGGGAGGACAAGGTTGAGACTTAACTCCCTCGTCCACAACCTCCTTGCCCTTATTCTCCTTCATCATCGCCATTCCTAAAAGGAAAGACGTCAGTTTTAAAAAAAAAAAAATATATATATATATATATATATATATATATATATATAAAAATAAAAAAGGGGAGAGTAATAACAAATAAAAATAACTTACGTCTGCGAGTAGTGATCTCGTGTGCAAGAGCTTCAGCAGAAGGTATAGGACCTAAGCCCCAAGTAGCAAGACGTTGGAGGCTTACTAGTGAATGGAACGTCCTGTCAGTGTACAAACGAGCCTTTTGGATGCGTTCAATATAAAACCTATCCAAGTGAGGTCGTCTAGCACCTGAAACAAAAGAAGGACGAAGAAACAAGAGTTAAGATTTTTAAATTACAGATAAAATTGAAAATTGAATAGGGTTGAGACGAACATACCTTCGGGACGAAGGTTCCCCAATGTGTATGAAGGAAATGGGTCCCTGTCAACCTTAATGGGGCGTCCAACCCAGAAACCTGAGACGAAGAAGAACTCCGTCTTCCAGTTCCTATCTGAGGTGACTAAGGATTTGATTAGTCTATAATATTTCCCCCTGGCTGTAAATTGGTAAAAACCAAGGGACTGATTAATCTCGGAGGGCTTGTAACAAAAGAGGAACTCGTCCACAGTAAGAGGACGGTTCCCTTCAAACACCTCCCTCCACAAAACTTGCATGGAGACAACCAACCTCCATGCGTTAGGATTAAACTAACAAACTGCTAAACTTAACCTAGACAGTAACTCCCTAGCAAAACTATTTAGAGGTAGTCTAAGTCCTCCCAAAAGGTACGCCTCATAAACACCTATCCCAAAACAAGGCTGACAACACCATTCTCCACGGACGGCTAACCTAGGGTTAAGCTCGTCTGGAATTTGGTACCATGTTTTAAGTAATTCAATTTTCCTATCATCTGTCTTTGAATCTATACCTATGGCACAACTATATACAACTTCCTCATCCTCGTCCTGAACTGCGGACGAGGGGGCACTAGTTCCGACCTGTGATCCGGACTCAAACCTCGTCTTGAGCCCTTCCTGGAGAACCTCTAAAGGAACCCCAGGGACACCAGACATATACTTGTCCGTAGTGTTTCCCTCACTACTACTACCACTACTACTGTAGCTATCACTAGACCCACTAAAACTACTACAGTCAGAATACTCATCTATGGCCTTATCTACACTATCGCTAGACGAGGAAAGAAAAATTGACATTTTTTTATGGAAAGTTTAAAAGAAAACTAAGGACGAAGATAGGAATATACCTGGATCTAGGACGAGGGAAACTTATGGACGCAGGATACTTCTAGACGAGGATCTAAGACGAGAGTAATTGAAGAGGGAATTTTCAGAAATGAGGAGGGTAGCGATGGAAATCAACTATTTATAGGAAATGGGCCCTGACATCTGAAACGACACAAACGAATGAATAGGAGACACGTGGCATGTTCCTCGGTTAGGCAAATCGACGTGATTTCCTGCGAATAAGGTCATGACACGTGTCACCAATTCGTTGGCAGAGTACCCAGAAGAAGTCAAATTTCTCTGGACGACCCATGGACAAGGGGGCAATTGATGATATTAGAAAAAGTCCAACTCCAGACTCGTCCATGATGGGTCGTCCTGATCAATAATGTCAGCCCGTGAAAGTTAAGACGAGGAAAACTCGTCCTGAGCGAAACAGGTAGGACGAGATTTGAGATAATCTCGTCCTGAGTAAACTAAACAGTCAACATTACTGTTCAAACACAGGGCATCACGCCTCGCTCCGTAATCGACAAAATTGATGGGAATCGTTGCCAACGATGGTTAGATCAATCAGGCCAAACGATACGGTATTAAAAAAAAAAATTAGTTATAAAGGCTACTTTTGAAACCGTCGACTTACATGAAGGGAGACGACTGTTCCGTGGGTGTGCTATAAAAGTACTGATCTACGAAGAAGGTAACTATGGAGAAAACTTCCGTTCATTTTTACTTAACAAAAAAAACCACAAAGATACTAACTTTGCCATCGGAGGATTCTTGACCAGCCTCCACCGGTCCCCTCTGACTTTATTCTCCTTTTCAGGATTCACTAGCGACCTTTGATAACATCGAAGACAGTTCAGCCCACTGATCATTGAAGCATCATCAATACTCTCCCTTATAGATGTCTATAAGGATACGGCGACCCGTGATAAGCTCATTTTCCTTCTGCTATCACGCGATTCCTTCACCATTTTTCTATCTCCTATCCCGAGTCTCCCCACTTCACGTTCATGTGTGCCATTGATGCCACTACCATTAAGTAAAGTGTTGAATAGCTTCGCTCGAGGCGGCCCCGGACAAAGACGACTACTCCTCCAGCTTCTACTGCTCCATCCACCTCCACTCCTCCGTCTTCAACAAGTGGAGTGACACTTAAGGCCATCATGGCACAGCTTGTGCGCATGGATGCTCACCTTGACACTCTCAGCGATGAGTTATGTCAGGTATACACCCATGTTAGTCGTATCGCACGACGACAGGCTATCATGGGTGGTTTCACTGTGGCTTTCTCTCCATCTCCGCCAGCATCTAAGGATGAGAGTGACGATGGCTCCAGTAGTGATGATGCTGATGAGGATGATTATGATGGCTTGCCTAGTGATGATGAGATGTCTACTTGATTGATTTGCCATTTGTCACTCGTGACAAAAATGAGGAGTAATTTTGAAATGAGAGTAGTCATACTCATAGAGGGAGGGTTAGTATAGGAGATAGGGGGAGTGTTTATATGAGGGATGTAGTGAGGATTCTTGTATCTTCTCTTTTCTTTCTACTTTAGATACATTATTTCTTTGTATATTGGTCTTGTGACCACTTGAGATACATTTTACTTATATTTGGTTTATATATATTAATGTATGTTATTCACCTATCTTTTCCATGTGTTGTTTCTTTTCTATCTTTATACACATGTTTCTTATTTAATGTATGCAATCTATTATTTCTGTTTCACACTAAGATGCCTTGATGAGTTTTGTTTAAAATGTTTTAGAAATATAGGTTGTCAAAGTCTTTCTTGCCACGAACTCTCTTCTTGCAAAGTTTTTCAAGAGTTTGTATTTGGATAGATTTTATTGTATTCAATGAGTATGAGTTGAGTGCTTTATGACTTCTCTCATATTTTCATTTGTTTGTTGTGGTTTTGTCACGGATTGCCAAAATGGGAGATTGTTAGGACATATGTGATTCAATGTTAGGAACATATGTCAATATTTTATGTAATTGGCTAATCCTTTGACAAAATGCACTTCACTTGTAATTGGATAGATCTAGGATGTGTTTAATGCTTCAAGAAATAAGGTTTCAAGTTCAAGTGTTAAAGCCATGCAAGTCTGTCCAAGAATCAAGTAATGAAGTGCTGGATTTTAAAGCTCAACAACTAGCATCTATTGAAGTTTAAAAACTGCTAAAGCCTGTAGCTCGATAGCGAGCTAGATAGATGGCTATCTATCGAGGTTTATGAACTCAGTTTTTCAGAGCTGTTTTTCATCCAATTCGTAAGTATGTGTTTAGGCTTTCTTTTCTCACAATTCTAAACATATATAAGGATTATTTTAAGGGCCGTCAAAAGTTGCACAATTTCACAAGTGTAGAGCAAAGTCTTGTTCATGCAAATTGAGACTGGAGACAGAATTTGCCCTAGTTCTTCTTTCTCTTGAATAAGCTGTTGTATTTGTATACCGTAGGGTTTTGTGACCAAAGAGCTTCTTAATTTTCACCATCTGGATGAACTGAAAAATTTTGCAACCAACATCTTTCTCAAGTTGGTGATCAAGTCATGTATTGTGATCCGCGCATCTATTGGTTAGTCACGTACTGGGAGCCGTGCATTGAAAATGAGAGATTGTTACTACAAAACAAATCCAATTGGGTATTGAGGTAAGGGTTCAAGTGTAGGTTGGTATAAGGTATTGGAATTCCTTTACTTGTAACCGCTTATTTTGATAATAGTGAATTCTCGGAAATGATGACCTTAAAATCACCCAATGGGGATTTTGTCGTGTAGGTTTTTTTCATTCATAACAAATCACCATGTCAATTTAATTTCTACTGCATACTTTAATTTATTGGTGATTTGTTTGTACTACCACGCATTTTACATATTAATTTGATTAATTAATAAACTTTGCTAATTAATCAATTAATTCATCGCAATGGGTCAATACCTTTTTGGCCTATCAACCACCAAAATGAATTGGATTTGAATGTGGCTTCTCAAGTTTCCATGATTCTTCACTTATTCACAAGGTCTGTGTGCATGGGTGAGAGGCAGGAATGCAAAATCTCAATCAAAGATTGAAAGAGATGGAAAAGAGATGATGGAGTGTGTTTTTGTCAAAAAAAAATAAAAATAAAAGTTCTCTCTTTTCATAGAATCAATATGACCTCTATTGGATGTCTCTCTTATCGCCTACGGAAAATTCCTGATACCATTTGCTAAGATTGTTAAGATTATATTTCAATTATTAGACATATTCTTCTTAAGCCACTTAATAGCACAACTATGCATCCCAGCGATAGCAAAGAGAGGTATAGCATATGAATCACATAACTTCTTCATTATTGTTTGTATTTAAATCCATCTTGGGCTTTGTGAGTCATTTTCATTTTACTAACAGAGTACAAAAAGCGGGATTTTATCTTAAATTTAAACCCTATGATATAGGTACAGTCTTTTGAGTGTAGTACATTATATTTTTCACTTAAATTTAAACGCATACTTGTATTAAAATTAATTATTATAGAAAAAAAATTATCATAGAAAAAAAAAATCAATGCTATCATGTATTTAAATTTAATTGGAAAACTTGATGTACAACATCAAAAAAAATTGTACCTAAACAATCTAAACTATTTTGACAAAGAATGTTCGAAAGAATCCAATGTCTGCATATGGACTCTTTATTAACCTATGTAGCATGGATATGGGCACGATATGTAGTATGACAAGATACATAGCACGGTGATACGACATTTTTTGAAAAACTAGGATACGATATGTCGAGGATACAACAATTAATTAATTAATATTTATTTTTAGGTATATATATTTTATATTTGGAATAAGTTATGTTTATTTTGGATTTAAAAAGTATGTAGCAACAATGAAATGTTTGAAAATATATATAAAATTAATTTAAAGACAATAAAATATTTTTTAAAGTACGAACAAAAAGTTCAAATAAACTAGACACCCATAAAAAGAGTTCAAATAAACAACATTCAACATCAAAATAGAAGAACTGGATTAAAAAATGATTTTTTTTCTTCCTGAGAGTGCACACTTGACACGTTTGTGTCTGTGTCGAATACGTGTCTGACACCAATGCGTTGGTAATTTTGCCGTGTCCGTGCTTCCCAGTTATTAACTCTCCCATTATCTCTAAACTACCAAAACTTAATTTTTATAATTCCAAAAGTTATGACCAAAATACAAATTTAAGATGCCACATGTTCATTAGAAGAAAATGTCAATAAAAATGTTCAAAGTTCAAATGAAATTTCTTAATATTACTAATGGAGATCACATCCAGGATTTGAATCCCTCTTGCCTCCTAATATGTATATAAAAGAAAAGGCCAAAAAATATAATAATTAAGGAGAATTAGTAATTTACCTTGAGAAATTTTCTAAGTTAATTTTTTTTAAGTCAAAGATTTAGGGAGAGTTCTTTGTTTGTCTTTTCATTATTGGACCAGGATTTAAGGCTTTTATGGTTTTCATTTTTTGTAATGATTAAAAAAAAAAAAAAAAAGACGGGCATAATATTTTAACTATAATTCTATATCAAATTCTACATAGCAATAGCAAGCAGTTAATGGTTGCTTCATAGGTTAATGGTTTCTTCCTATGTGGGACACGGGTGCGTGGTTTTTATATTGTGCCCTTCTTTTCTTTTGCACAATTAGATTATTTCTTTTTGGCTTTTACATGTGTCGTGTAAGCTTTTGCCTTATGGATTGTAGTCGAGGTTTTCTCTTGTCATCGCTTCTAGCCACTATACAGGATCATCCTAATTTATTTCGTGTTGTGGAGAAACATATGGAAAACCTCGACAATTTGGGTGATTTTCGCTATATTCATTGTGCACATGCATCTTTCTTTTGTACCTTATTTTATTGGCTTTTTTTCTTTGGTCATGCGTCTCAATTATCTTCACACAGCTTACTAATAACCTCTTTAGGTATAATATGTATTGTGCTCTTTATCGAAATTATTGGCGTGTTTGGATTTTATTCAAGCTTTAATAATCGTATGCATCTAGCCTTCAAGCATCGCCACCATTACTGTATTTAGCTTTTGACCAATTTGATTTTGACTTTTGAACCAAAATTGACTTTTCAATCAGGTGTATGACACTCTAATTTTCATGTAGATTTTGATTTTTGGGGTTCGTTTGCCCATGTGAGGTACCCAAATCACATGAATTGACCATTCTCTCTTTGGGTTCAACATCTATAACGTCGTCAACTCATTCAAATGCACAATGCCTTGTTTGCCAAATGTCCTCAAGCCTTCAGTGCAGTAGTCCTCAAGCCATAACAGCCCCTCTTTGGTCACTGATGTAGCCTTCTTAGGGACTTAATATCTTCTGGAAGTCTTTTATAGTTGTCAACATTAGCATTTCACATGTTCATTATCCGGTTTATTTATAGTCATCTTCAAAGCATTTTTAAGGCTTCTTCATTTTCACAAGTTACATTCCCACCTTAAGGTCGTCTAGCCTCTATCTTGAAGAGATGTTAGAGATGTTATGTTTATATGTGTAAGCCCAAGAAGCCCAATTATATTGTAAGCCCATGTATGCCTCTCTCTCTCTCTCTCTCTCTCTCTCTCTCTCTCTCTCTCTCTCTCTCTCTCTCTCTCTCTCTCTCTCTCTCTCTCTCTAAACCTTACTTAGGGTTAATTATAACAGTGTGAATTGAAATTATAGTAAAAATGTAGTCGTCAAGACTTTCTTTATGTGGATGTAGGCTATTAGGTTAAAATGCGTAAACCTTATACTCTCTTTCTTCTCTCTATATTCTCTTTCTCTACTCTCATAAAATATTACACTATATATTATGATTTTTTTTTATTTCCAAATCTAGGAAGGTAAGCATGGCTTCCCGATTCTATGATTTTTCTAATAATAATAATACAAAGTCTGATTAATGGATGCTTTTAGGACATTTGCTAACTTTTCTCGATCATATATAGAATGTCCTATTTGGTTAGGCATTTGAGTTGGGCAAACCCACATTTTAAGACCAAAATGCAAGTGTATATATATATATATATATATATATATATATATATATATATATATATATATATTTGATTCGCCATTTTTTTATATAAAGAAGTTGTGTTTTTAAAAATGCCCAAAACTCGTGTTTTAACAATTAACGAAGCAGCTACTTTTCTTCAAACACCCTTTTTAAACATAACTCATGTTTTCGCAACCGACTTTATCGGAAAAACATGTTTTCGCAAAAGCCTATCTAAATAGACTCATACTGAAAACTGAAGATGGGATTAAAGTCCCACATCGGCTGTGTGCGTGTGTCCACAAGGGTTTAAAGCCTTCTAACACATTTCAAGAGTTACCGGCTTTTGTTGTGGGTTAGTTGTGTGATATTAGACCTGGCCCCCCGCTCCCCTGTGTGTGTGTGTTAGTCTAGTTGGAAATTCTCAAAAAAACTGAAAACTGAAGATGGGATTAAAGTCCCACATCGGCTGTGTGCGTGTGTCCACAAGGGTTTAAAGCCTTCTAACACATTTCAAGAGTTACCGGCTTTTGTTGTGGGTTAGTTGTGTGATATTAGACCTGGCCCCCCGCTCCCCTGTGTGTGTGTGTTAGTCTAGTTGGAAATTCTCAAAAAAAAAAAAAATAGACTCATACTAAATTATTTTATGGTATACATAATTAAAATATGAAATTTAACTTTCAAAAATTATATTTAATTCCCTTTCAAAAAGTAAATTGGTCCAAACTTCAAAGAAATCCCAAAAAAGAAAATTAAAAAATAAAAGCTGGCTTACATATATGGTCCCCTCCTATAACCAATATATACATAGAGATAAGGTAATTCTAGGGTACCTTCATTTTTTTTTTTTTGGGTAATTTACTTATAAGTAATCAACTTATTATACCAGGTTATCAAAACATCACATTTGACGATTCAATTGTCATATTGAATAGCACCAAGATCACATATGATGATATTTTTGTCACATTTAGTGGTTTCTTTTGTTTTTTCACATTTGACGATTTCATCATCACATTAGGCAGTACCAACATCACATTTGATGGTACTTTTGACCATTCAATAGTTCCTTTTTTTTTTCTCTCTCATATTTGATAGTTCCATCGACACATTAAGCAGTACTAACATCACAAATAACCTTACTTTTGTTACATTCGGTGGTTCCTTTATTTTTTACTGATATATGATGGTTAAATCGTCACTGGGTAGTACCAACATCATATGTAACGATACTTTTTGTCACATTCAATGATTCTTTTCTCTCTCTCTCTCTCTCTCATTTGACGATTCTTTCGTCACATTGGCTAGTACTAACATCACATGTGATGGAACTTTTTTCATATTCTGTGATTCCTTTTATTCTCACATTTGACAGTTTCATCATCACATTAAACAGTACCAACACCACATATGACCATATTTTTATTACATTCGGTAGTCTCCTTTTTTACTCATATTTGATGGTTTTATCGTCATATTCGACAGTACCAACATTACATATAACATACTATTGTCACATTTAATGGTTCTCTTTTTCTTTCTTTTTTCTCATGTCTGATAGTTTCATTGACATATTTAGCAGTACTAACATTACATATGACCATACTTTGTTAGATTTGTTAGTTCCCTCTTTTTTACTCATATTTAATGGTTTTATCGTCACATTTAATAGTACTAACATTACATATGATTCTATTGTTGTCATATTTGGTGGTTCTTTTATTTTTTTTACTCACATTTCCATCATCGCATTAAGCAATACAAATATCACATATGACCATACTTTTGTTATAGAACAAGACTTAAGTACAGTACTTATGTGCTGTTCTTTAGGTTCCCCTTTTAAGATTCTGCTATAAGGATTTTTTCTCATGAGAAGAAAATATATTTTTTAGTTAAGTAAACACATGGCTAAATCTAAAGAAGGGAACCTAAGAAATAGCATTTAAGGTACTGTATCTAAGTTTTGTCCTTTGTTATATTCAATTGTTCCCAAACTTTTTTACTTACATCAAATGATTCCATCGTTACATTGGACAATACCAAAATCAAACATGGTCATACTTTTATTACATTAAGTGATTCTCTCTTTTTTCTAGTCACATTAGATAGTGCCAATGTCACATTAACTAGTACAAACATCACGAATGATCGTATTGTCACGTTCAATAATTCCTTTATTTTATTTAGTCACATTAAATGGTTTCGTCCGCACATTGATGGCTCCCTTTCTCTTTTTTTGGGTCTTTGTGGGTGGCCAATAGTGGTGTTGCTAGTCGATTTTTTTAACTGTGGTTGCTGGGTCAATTATTTTTTATCTAACATTTTGGGGTAAAGCTAGGTTTTTGTGGTGGTGCCAATGGTGTTTTTGTGATGGTACTGGTGGTGACATTGGGTTTTCATGGTGGTGTTTGATTTTGGGTTTTTCTTTAATTGGTTTTTTTTTTATAAGGTTGATTAATTGGTTTTATTTTGCAATGATGAGTTGGATTTTGGGTTGATGGGTTTTAACAGGGATGATGGGTTCAATTTTCACATGGAATGCTCTTATAACATTGGTAGAAGGGAATGGAAACTGCTGAACAAGTTGGCCATACAATATTCATAATTAAACTTGACCATACCACTCAAAAGTATCATTCAACTTGAATATGCTCTTATAACATTGGTAGAAGGGAATGGAAATTGCTGAACAAGTTGGCCATACAATATTCATAATTCAACTTGACCATACCACTCAAAACTATCATTCAACTTGAATATGCTCTTACAACATTGGTAGAAGGGAATGGAAATTGCTGAATAAGTTGGCCATATAATATTCATAATTCAACTTGACCATACCACTCAAAACTATCATTCAACTTGAATATTCTCTTACAACATTAATAGAAGGGAATGGAAATTGCTGAACAAGTTGGCCATATAACTATTCATAATTAAACTTGACCATACCATTCAAAACTATCATTCAGCTTGAATAACCATTCCATGCACATATTAAAACTAATATATAGGAACAAAATGTACCATTGCATAAAAAATATTCATCATTTGCATATATGCTTAGTGTTTAAATAGAGGTATTATACACATACACTGAGAATTTATCATGCTTGAGTAGCTTCATTAGTTACAAAAGATTTCCAAAAGCGTTGCTACAAAGCTGGGCAATCAATTGTCTAAATTGTTATCTACAAAAATTGTCCAAGTCATCTATGCTGTCCAAAAATACTAGTCCAAAATTCTATCCAAAATACTGTCCAAAATGTTGCCCAATAGCCTTGCAATATGCTGTCCAAAAAAATAAAACACAATCTTAGGGGAGGAAAAATAATAAACAAAACTACAAGTTAAAAGTTTTTTTTTTTTTGGTTCTCCTCTGACATACATGATTTCCCTTTTGTTATTGTCCCAACCACATTAAAAACAGTTTTTGAAGAACACATGACTAGTCTAACCTAATCAAGAAAAAAAAAATGAACAAGTTGAAAAAACAACTCGATGTATATATAAAAGCATAACACAAACGTTGCCAAGTCATTAAAAAGAAAAAAAAAATTGCCAATAGCCACCCGTCAATCCTTGGCCATGAACACATGCGCACTCAACCCATAGTCAAAATATAAAAATTTTCCATAATAACTCTTTCTCAATAAATTTATAAAAAAAATAAAAATAAAATAAAATAACTCAAGTAGTGAATTTTTTTTATAAGTAATAACTCAACTAGAGACTTAAACTGGCTGTTATTACTCCTACTTGATATCCACTGAAACTAGCTGTTATTTCTCCTACTTAATATCCAATTGCTATTAGTCTATTACTTGAAGAGAAACGCTATGTCCACAACATTTTCACAACAAATTTTAAGTAGTAAGCTATTATTAGTTTTTATGAATTGACAAAAAAGAAATTTAAGTTATTATAAATTACCAATTACTTCAATACACATCTTATAGGAAGGTTGACATGCACAAACAAAATCAATTATCAATGAATAGGAAGATTGATATAATACGTTATTTAACCTATTTCCTTATAAATTCTTGAAGTAAATTTTGTGAGGAAATCACTTTAATCTATTTTGTGAAAAGTAATTATACTAGTGATATCAATACTTTTCATACAAGTGAAAGTCAAAATCATGATATAAAATATTTGACTTTACAAAAAATGAATAAGTAGCAATAATTCTCTCCATACAAGTGAAAGTCAAATTCGTGCTTTCGTAGAAGTCTTAAGAACCATATATTTCCATGACTCCTTTTGTAGGTTAGAAAATTGTAAAACTGTGCTGAACAAAAATTATTACTGACAAACCATTATGGGAAACCATGACTATGTTTTATTCCTTATATTATAGAATGTACCACTCTTATGTTTGGATTATAATTCTTCTTGAAGTCTTTGTTATCTGTAAAAGTTAATTTTTTTTGTTTACCTGTGACCATATGATTCCCCTTGACCGAGCTCTCAAGGTACATTATGTTATGCAGGCCCCGAATGAAATGAAAAAAGCATTGAATTAGTGAGTAAAACATCACTACTATTTTTAAAAGTCTTTTTTTTTTTTTTTTTTGAGAAAAATTTTTAAAAGAAAATTTAAAAGAAACAACTTGTGGACATATTGCTGTATATAGACTATGGAATCCGATTTAAAAGTCATGTTCAATGAGACTAAATATTAGAAATAACTTCCATCTCTTTGCTTCTTGGACAATGTGCTTTCCAAAAAAAAAAAATATCTAATCAACGGTAAACATTTACTTGGACTTGTTAATCTTTTTTTGTTTTTAGAAGGTTAGACTTGTCAATCTTGGTAATATATTATCAATGTAAATAACAAGAGAAATGCTATGTCTACAATATTTTCCCAATACTTTACAACAAATCCTAAGTGGTAGGATGATATTGGTTGTTATGAGAGGACAAAAAGGTAATTAAAGTTGTGAATTCAAATTAGAACCAATAACAACTTACCACCTATGATTTGTTGTGAACGTGACACTTCTCAAATAACAATTTCCAAATATAAGGATTAAAATGAGTTTGAAACCAAAATATTTAATAAGGAAATATATATTATAATAAAACTAGTAAGGCATGCAATTTATATATAACTAGCATTATGCCCATGCAATACATGGCTTAATCAAGAATTAATCAAAAAATAATATATGAAAAAATAATATACGAAAAAAATGACATAATATATGAAGAAAAAAAAATAGACTTGTTTTTTAATTAAACATGATGCATGCTAACACACAAAAAAAAAAAAAAAAAGACCTAGTCGGCAATCACTTAATGCATATTAAAAATTCAAAAAAGTAAAATTTTCTCATATAATAAAAGTAGAAGTGTAGAACATAAAATTTTTAATTAAACGTGAGATGTACAGATATATTGGCAACAAATATGTAAACCGTGAAGAGTTTAATCCAAATAATTCTTTAGTTATTCATGAGAGGTTGACAGCAAAATCATTTAACAAAGTATCAAAATAATCATGTGATGTTGCAACAATCATTTAACAAAGTATTTAGGAATAATCAAGAAATTCATTGTTAGGAATACTCTAATAAATTAATCTATTTCTATTGATAAAACATACCTTTAGCATTAATAGATATAGACAATGGTTTATCCAACCTGCATATTTAGCACAAAATTAGATCAGAATACAATATTTACAAAAGCAAGCAACAAAAAGCTTTTAAACAAACCACAACGATAAGATGTAATTGTGCAAATCGTCCAAATCAAAACATAATGGTAAGCCAAAACAAATTAAACTTTCTATAATTAAAAACTACAAGAAGCTTGAGAAACAGAAGAAAATAAGTAAAACCTGTAAAAATAAGTTTTTTTTGTTTAAAAAAAAAAATGAAATGCAAACCAGCCATGTGTTGGGAATTTGGGGATTTATATATTGTCGTGAGTTTCTCTTCTCCAAAAAAAATAGATGATATCAAGTTATCAACTAGGGGATTTGAGGATTTTATATATTGGCATGAGTTTCTCTTCTCCAAAAAATAGAAGATATATCAAGTTATCAACTTGAAAGAGGTCTAACAAAATTAGAATTTTAAATCATAATGAGAGTAATATTTTTAATTAATTTAAAAATAATAAGATACAGAGAAGGTATGGAAATAGACTTGGAAGTGAAGAGAAACCTAAGGCTAGTAAAATACTAAGTGTAAAAACAAAGTGAGGAGAAACCTAAGGCTCGTAAAATACTAATAGTGTAACATTTTAATAATAAAAAATTAAATACAAACAAAAATAAAAGTATGCAATCTGTAACAATTCTCTAAATTGGATTAAACTTAAGGAAATTAAATACTAATAGTGTAACACGCATTGAATGAGGCTGGTGTTAATATCCGTATAACATTACGAATTATATCATGAATGGGTTAACCAAAAACATTAACATGGTGTTTGACCGGATAAAAATCTAATGTTCAAGGATTAATTGTTTTAATAAATAAATAAAATCAAGGACTATATTTGAAATGTGAAACATCTAGAAGGGTATATTAATAGTTCAAGGATTAATTGTTTAAATAAAAAAAAAGTTCAAGGACTATTTGAAATGTGAAACATACAGAAGGGTATATTAATAATTCAAACAATAGTAATTCTAAACCATGAAAATAGAAAATTAAAAAAATAACAAAATTTAAAGAAGTAATTTTTTTTATAAAAAATAAAAATAAAAATTGCACCTTCAAATTTGAGGATATCTAAAGGTCCACTGATTGCAACATATGCTTCCATCTCTCAACACATTTACCATCATTCCTATCTAGCTTTTAGATATTTAACCTGAATATGGGATTCCAAAAGTATTTTTTCAAAGTTTCCTAAATCAATTTGGAGAAGCGCAGATATTAGATATTTGTAATTCTTGCCTTACCTATCTAGCTTGGCCTTTAGTTTAGTTGGGATGAACCCAAAATAAAATAAAATAAAGCATTTGTTGAAAAATTCATCAAATTAGTCAAGTTGCCTAATTTTGAAAGTTAAGTTCCCTACATTGTAGAAACTTAAACCATGTCCTTAAAAATGCACCTAACTAAAGATATTTTATTAACATATGAAATACAAATCTGATAAATTTTACACATTTGAAAGCATGGTTATTTGATTATTAACCATCATAATCATATAACAGAGAAAGAACAAAAGCGTTGTTCTTTGAATCCATATGAAATAAAAAGAAAAATATTAAAGCAGAAGAGAGATTTCAGAAATTTACCAAGAAGGAGACAAATAGTAAAGCTAATTGTGGTTACAAAAGATGAGAAAAGTATTAGTGAGCCACTTTGAATAAAAAGTCCACAAAGCCTTATTAATAAGATCTTATTGGGTTCAATGAATTGACACAATATAGATTAGATAATTTCAAGGTTCATTAACGTTAATCTTCTTTGCTTTTGTACTCAATCACTCACTTAGACAGATGTTTATGATGTGGTCCTACATTTAGATCAAAAATTAAGAAATAATTTAGAACACATGGCATAAATTGGACTTCAATTGTAGAATTTAATTGAATTCCAATTTGAAACCTAATTGAATTTTCTCTCAGATTTTCCTATTAATATATATATATATATATATATATTAGTTGTATAGAATTTTATAATAGACTTTTTTTTTATAATTCACTACATTGCTAAAAGATGCATTAGACCTTTTTTTTATATAAATGTTTTCTTAAATCCACTGAATACTACACTAAAAAAAAGTCACTACTTTAAGAATTAAATTACACTATGTCTACGTTGCTGCTATTTAAGATGCATTAGACCTCTTTTTTTTTAGTGTAGTAATTAAAAAATAAAAAGAATTAGATTACACTATGTCTACATTGCTGAAATTTAAGATGCATTAGACTTTTTTTTATATAAATTTTTTCTTTTTAAAATTTTTAAAAATTTTCTGCAATATGGTAAAGTCACTTGGCGCAACCCAGCGTCTAAGACCAACTTTTATTATATAGTAGTATATGATATGAGTAAGAAGTAGCTCTTTATAGAGCATAACTGTAATCCACCTTTGGGGTACATCTAATTCTAATTCTAATTCTAATTCACCTTTGGGGTACTTCTAATTCTAATATTAAGTCACTCCTTGTCATCTTTTCCTATCATTTGGGTACATCTTTCAAAAGCTCTTTATAGAGCATAACTGTAATCCACCTTTGGTAGTAATGCTAAGATTCCTCAAGCTAAATTGAAGGGATATTGATGACAAGTAGTGACTTAATTGGACAAAGTCAGCAAATCACAGAGGCTGATATAATACCCACAACAGATAATGAGTAGAGAGACTGACATGGCAACATCAGAAGTGCAATAAAGAAAATTGCATAATCCGAAAAACTAACAAACAATTTGAGGAAACAAAACAAACAACTTTACCTCTGAATGGCCCTTGAATGCCTCAAGAATCAAGCTGGCCTGGTCCCTAACCAACTCAGTCTGAGTGACATACACTTGCAGCGTAGCCAACTCCACCCTCTTCCACCTCTCCTCCAATTCCAGCCTCTTCTGTTGACCAATCAATTCAAGTCCTTTCCTTATCAAACTCTCTTCCAACACCACATTATTCTTATTAAAGCTTAACATTCCATTCAAGCATCTCCACGAAACACCATCAGCGGCAGCACAGCCCCAAATTTTCTTCGACAGTTCATATGTGTTTCGTTCGTGGGGTTTCGAAAAGGTTGGGTCTTTACCTTTCTTTCCTCGCCCAGCATTATTGCGGTACTTCTTCCTTAACCTTTTCATCTTATCCACCAGTTGAGCCTTAGTAACTTCCACATGGAGACTCTTCTTAACGAACTCGTAAAACGCGGAGGCATCTGCGGCGGGATCCGAGTCATGTATGGCTTTATAATCCAACATCCCTTTAAGTAACTCTAATTCATTGTCGTCGCTCCACAGCCTCTGGAAAAGCTTCTTCTCTTCCCCACCGCCACCGGCACCGCCACCGCCTTGGGATTTTGGTTCCGGGTCTGGGTCTTTCTTCTTGACCCGCTTCGACGGCGTCGTTTCCGTTTCACTGTTTGGACGCTTCTTCTTCATGGTGGAGGATCTCGTGGATCTGGCTTGTGTGGCTTTTACAGGAGTCGATTCGGGTTCCATGGGTTTGGTTTCCGAATGGGGTTTCACTGGTAAAGATTCAATTTTAGCTGCTTCAGCTTCTTCTTCAGATGAACTTTGTTCTCCTTCTTCTTCATCTTCTTCTGGTTTTCCTACTCCTTCTTCATCATCGGAGAGAGTTTCTTCTTCTTCTTCTTCAGTAGGAGATGAAACAGCCGGTGGATCATGCAGATGAGATGGGCGTTGTTTCCGAGCCATTAGAGAAAGAGAGAGAAATTTGTTAGGGTTTTGGAAGTAAAGAGGGTTTTATGAATCCGTGGTGTTTTTGTACTTTGTATTTGACGATGCGAAGGAGAAAAGGGGAGGAGTTCTGGTTCTGCTCATTTGTTGAATTTTGTTATATTTGGTTCTCTAAGATTTATTCTTGACCCTTGGATTTGTGGAAGCTGAAAAGCCTGAAATTTTCGAAATTGGGCTTCGTGCCAAGAGGCGTGGGGTGTGATGTGTGAATTCTTGCGATTGGTTGGTTGTCGTAGAGTTTCGAAGCCTGCACCAGCAGGCAGGCGCCTCTTTTTTTTTCGAGAAGGGCAGGCGCCTCGTGAATGCAACTAAAATTGACATCATGATTTAGATTATCAAAAAACAATTTTGACACGATTTAGAAGGAAATTTTTTTTTAAACCTTCACCTTTTAGATTATATAGGCCAGTTTGGTATGTATATTTAAAAACTGAAAATTGTTGTTTAAAAATATTTATGAAAATACGTGTGGGTAAAAAAGTACGTTAAAATACGTGAAATGTTGTTTAAAAACTGAAAATTATTGTTTGAAAATATAAACCAAACACCCCCATAGTAGTGTTTAGTTTCCGTTTTCAAATGTTATTTTCAGTTTTTAAATAATATTTTTTGTATTTTTATATATTTTTTTATTCACATATATTTTTATAAATATTCTTAAATAATAATTTTCAATTTTTAAACTTATGTATCAAACAAGCCCTATATATGTTTTAATTATAAAATTAGTTGTAACTTAAGATTATAATTTATAACCTTATTCAATAAAATAAAAGGTAAAATATCATTTTCATCTTTAAACTTTCACAAAAGTTCGTTTTTAGTCCTTAAACTTTCAAAAGTTTGTTTTTCGTCCCCAAATTTCGCAAAACATTCTACTTTCCACCCTTCCGTTTATGTCTGTTAGTTTATGTCCTACGTGACCTAACGGAGTGTTAACATGGAATATGACTTGGACTAAACTATTTTAATTTTAAAAAATTGGACATGTGGCACAAATTTATTGGCACACGTAGGGAAAAAAAAAATCTGAGGAAATTACCCGTCTCAAACCTAACCTTATTCCACAACTAAGCAATCCCAAATGCCCAAACCCAATAGCAGCAACCTCAAGGTTCTCAACCAACGAACCTAATCCGTAACTCCAAGGTGGCAACCCCGACCATGAAATCCCCTCCCCAAATCGACAATCGGCGACATAATTTTTGCATGGTTGATCTGAATCTTTTTGTCATTGTGAAAAAGTTTGCGTAAAGCTTTAGGAAATTCATCTTTGACTTTATGTGATTTTTTTTTTCCTTGAAAACTCAGGGAGTGTTTGGTAAAGTAGTTTGAGAATTGTTGTTTGTAATTTTTTGAAATACATGTAAGTGAAAAATTATGTGAAAATGTGTGTAATGTTGTTTAAAATGTAAAAATGTGAGTTTAAACTCACTCACCAAACAGGCCCTCTAGTTGTTGGGTAGCTGAGATGCCATCACTCTAGTTCCTTGTATGTCGGTATGAGGTTGGTTTTGTGGAATCTTGTTTCCGTTAGCTAACAGGTACCAACAAAGCATTAGAATGTCTTTGCACACTTCAAGGACCTACTGTAGTAAGTCAAAAGAATTGGAGAACTTACACTGTGACCAATTGACTACTCTAGATTTGAACTAATTTCATTATTTTCATAGACTTACTAGTTAGGGCAGCACGTGCATGCTGTGGAAAAAAAGTATTGTAATAATTAAAGTCAATTCTAGATTTTATTTGTATTACAAAATAAAGATATGAATCATTTGATTTTTAAAGTATATAGAGATTTACATTAATCAAAAGAGACATTAATTTTAAGAATTTTGATAATTACGTCGTAAAAAGTTAATCTCATTCATTTAAGAATTTTGTTCAACCACAAAATTAGGGTAGCTATTTAACATATAAATATTTATTTAACTATAATAGGTTTTTAGTACCTACTTGCTAAAGACAATATATCTATTCTCTAAAAACTTCTAAGAATGATAACGAATATCATCTTTCAACAATAAACCACTGAGTTTTGTTAAGAAATTTAAAATAAAAAATAAAAAAAGATATCAAAAGGCTTGTGTCATTGAATATTATCATTCTAACTTTCTAAGAATTTTTATCATTTAAAACTCAAAATATGTAAAGAAAATTTTTAGGATGTTAAAATTTAGCAGGAGTAATTTAGACATCACACAATAAAAAATTTTAAGAATCATAAGCTTTCATTAGGGTTTAACTGAGAGAATAACAATATGACATATTTGCTCTTTTCCAAAATATTAAGGGAAAAATTGCATGATTTTAAAGTTTAAGGAAGAATTGTAAACTACCCCAAACATAAAGGATGAAAAATGTTTTTTCCTAAATTTTTGTTTTTGGTTTTCTGTGCAAAACTATGTGTTTTTACTTAAAATAATGTGTAAATAAAAAATATACAAAAAGTCAACCCAAAAAAATTGTATGTGGAATAATGAATTTTGGCTCAACAAAGTTGATTAAATCAACAAAAAATTTCTAAAAACACAACAGAATGACGCAACATTTTCATAATACCCTTATAATTTTGTTATAATTTATTTTAACTTGTAAAGAATTGACAGCTCAGCAGTTTTGAAAATATTGTGACAACATCAAGATGTCTTAACATTTTTCACACAAAAAAATGTCATGTCGATGACATTCTCACAACAAATCATAAGTAGTAGGTTACTACAAGTTGTTATTGGTAGGCAAAAAAGTAGTTTCATTGGTAAGTTTAAATTAAAACCAATAACAATTTACCATATTTGATTTGTTATGAAAGTATTGTGAAAATTATTGTGGAAAAACCAAAAAATAATATAGTAAATATACTACAACTTTATGCATTCACAAAAAAAAAAAAAAAAAAAAAAAAAAACCAAGAAAGTTAAACAAACCATAATTACTGTAGCGAAATTATTGTAACTTTTCTCATTCACTATTTTTATATAATATATATATATATACATTGCACTTACAATGTAAATTTATATTGTAAACACATAAAAATTGGTAAATGTTATATACATTTGCAAATTTTGCAACAATTTTATTTTGTAAATGTATATAATATTTGCTACTTTTTATGTGTATACATTGTAAGCTTACATTACAAGTAGAAAGTAAACATATAAAGATCCTTTAAAAGAAAAAAACAAGCTCAAACCAATTTGGTGAACTTGAAGGAAAAAAAAAAGGAGGAAAAAGGCAAATCACTAAACCAAAAATACTATTCATAACACTATTCATGAGCTTATTCGCTCTTTTTATATATAGAAAAAAAGATCACAAATCGATGACTGGGAAGGAAAAAAAAAAAACGATGAACAATACATATTGAACAAACCAAAAGTTCTGTAACTTTTACATATTCACCCAACAAGTGTCATAACATTTTCACAAAATATTTAGGGATAATTACACTGTACACACTTGTGGTTTGAATCTAATTTGATTTGGCTACCCGTGATTTCATTTTTGACATTTTACCCACCTGTGATTCTCTTCGTTACTGCTCCGTAACTCACCTCTAATTTTTTCGTTACTCTAACAATTTTCATCAAAAAATCAAATAAGAATTCAGATCAAACACTCCTCTCCCACACACTCTCTCACACTTGCTCACCCACCTGAGATCTTAGATGCTACAATGGCACCCACTTGATTGATTAGTCCAAGAATCATCAGTAAAGTTGCATTTGTTTCGCATGTAAACTAAAATCTGAAAATGTTTTACACTCGAGTGTGTGTTTGGTACCACTTGAAAATACAGTCAAACTGAAAATAGAAATAAGTTTGACTGTAAAATAAGCTTCCCAGTTCTCATGCTGTAAATGAATTTCCCTTTCCATTTTACCTTCAATAGATTTCCGGATTGGTCACTCCTCACACACTTCTCTCACACACTCCTCACACATCCCGAAACTCATCATCAAGCTCACCTCAGCTCCACCCCCACGCACCAACGACAAAGAGACGCAGCTCCACCCCACACTTCGTCGAAGGTCCGACGTCCACCCACACTCCAACGCCAGTCCAGTGAGTTTTCTCCCTTTTCTTCTCTTCTCTCACCTTCACCCATTTCGAGCTCTGCATCTACTTGATCCACCAAGGCAAAAATCTCCCTCACGCTGATGAAGCCATACCCACCTCCGACATCTTCGATCCGTCGCCGGCAAAGCCAATCTATGGGTTTGAGTTTTGATTTGTGGAGGAGGAGCATGACTGATTTGGGTTTGGATTTTGAGGAACGTGACGTGTAGGTTATGATTTAGGTTTTGGTGGTGGTTGATCTGAGATTTTGGGCTGTCACAGTGGACATCAGCGTGGGGTCGTGGTGCCGTGGGTGGACCTAGGTTCATGGGGCAGTGGGTAGCAACTCATCGTGGGTCTTGGGATTGAGATCTATGGAGTGGTTGATTTGAGTTTAATTTTTCTGGGTTTGAGAAGTCCTAATCTGGATTTGAAATTGGGGTTTCAATTATATGCCTGGGTTTGAATTCATTTGCTCTTAAGTTCCATTAAAGTTCTTTATGTTTTTTTTTTTTTTTTTTCTTCCAACAGAGAAGTTGAAATTGTGATTTTTCTCTCTTTGCATGTTAATTTTCAATGTGTTGCTAGCAATTTGTGACTCTTTTATGTGGGCTTAATTTTGAAGCCAATATGGTATAAAACGTGGGATCAAATGTTGTGCTATATTTTGGGGTTGTATTTTGATAGATCTGTGGTTTTTACTTTGATGGTATTGCTTGGTTTGATTTGTATTAGTTTTCTGGGTGTACGCTCTTCATGTTTGTGTATGTCCTTCATGTTTGTATATGTTCTTCATGTTTGGGAATGGTGAGAAACTAATACCATATTTTAATCTTGTTTTTCTTTTGTTTTTTTTTGTTTTTTCTTGTTTTGGGAGGAGAGAGATATAAAATGGGTGTAAAAAGACTTATTTATCCTTCTTTTTTAACAGAGGTGGGCAGCAGAGAAGTAACGGAGGGAATCACAGGTGGGTAAAGTGTCAAATATGAAACCACGGGTAGGCAAATCAAATTAGAGGCAAACCACAGGTGGGTAAAGTGTAATTATCCCAAACATTTATTTTCAGTTATAATTTGTCACAGTTTCATATTTTATTTTGACTTATAAGAAATTGACACCTTAGTAATTAGGAAAATATTATGAAATTTATTGTGTCAGTATAATGATATATATGCGAGTTCTTATAAATATTTAAAAGAAAAAAAAAAGTACAAACGGAAGACTAACAAAAAAAAAAAAAAAACGTTGTAGCTACTATAGCTACAGTGCCACTTGAACAAACCAAAGTGGCACTGTAGCAATTATTCAAAACTTGGGGGAAAAAAAAGGCTCACTACACCAAAAGGGGCACTGTAGAGGCATTGCCTCTTCTTATATAGTTAGTAGAAAAAAGAGCACAAATCGATAATTGAAAAAAAAAAGTATATATTGAACAAATCAAAAGTACTATAATTTTTACACATTCACCTAACAAGTGTCACAGCATTTTTTCAAAACATTTATTTTAAGTTGTGGTTAATCACAGTTTCATATTTTATTATTTTATTTTGACTTATAAGAAATTGACACCTCATTAATTGTGAAAATATTGTAAAATTTGTTGTGTTAGTATAACAATATATATAAAAGAAAAAAAAGTACAAACGGAAGATTGAAAAAAAAAAAAAGACAAAGTGGCTCAACAAAATGGCACTATAGATGTACAGTGCAAAAACACTGTACGCGCATTTGCGCTTTTATATATAAGATTTGATAGATTGACAGATCCAAACAACATGAAGACCACTTCCATTTCCATTGAACATGCTCGCACCTAAAGATTTGGGGTCATTTTTCGCCAGTTTAGGGTTGGGATTCCGTGGTCAAGTCACCGCCTTAAAGTCGTCAATTGGGCTCGCGTTGGGTTTTCATAGCTTTGGAAGAAGGTTAGATTCTACTTCTCAAGTAATTTTGTCATATTATTTTTTCCATGTGTCCCATTAAAATTGTGCCACATGTCCAAAACTTTTTAAATAAAATAGTATGGTACGAGTCACATACCATGTCAATGCTTTATTAAGCCACGTGGGACATAAACTAACAGACATAAACAGAAGGATGAAAAGTATAATATTTTGTAAAATTTATGGACGAAAAACAAATTTTTGAAAGTTTAGGGACTAAAAACAAACTTTTGTGAAAATTTAAGGATGAAAATGATATTTTACCCATAAAATAAATATTATTCCCTCCGTGCCAATTTTTTGTCCTATTTCAAAAACTCAACTTTTTAAAAGAATATCATTTATTGCCTTATCTATTGAATTGTTAAGGGAGTACTATATATTTTGAAAATCTAATCATTAAATTGCATGTTTTTTTATACTCTTAATACACATATTAAATTTTGTGTCAATTGGGTATTATTTATCATATGATCTATAAGTTTATATTTTATAAATAATTTTAAATTACAACTTTTTAAAAGAACATCATTTATTGTCTTGTCTATTGAATTGTTAAGGGAGTACTATTTATTTTAAAAATCTAATCATTGAATTGCATGTTTTTTATATTCTTAATACAAATATTAAATTTTGTGTCAATTGGATATTATTTATCATATGATCTATAAGTTTATATTTTATGAATATTTTTAAAATTACAAAATTCACAATTTAAACAATTTATTAATGACATAGTTTTTGATCTTTAATTTTCTAAAAATTTTGTAAGCATAAATGATATAAGAAAAAATAGAGTTCAATGGTGGATTAGTCAAAATTCACATCTAATAAAATATATTGAGTAAGATTATAGTTTAAGATTATAATTAATTTTGTAACTAAATTTTGTCCTTAATTAATTATAAACTCTTTCTTATAAGCAAATATCTTTCATCTATTTCTATTCCTTAAAACTTAAAACCTTTTCTCTTGGCTCAGATTAGGTGGAGCACGACCCCATGTGGTTAATAGTAATACTCAATTCCAGAAGAAACTAATCTTCAAGCATGTATTATGCTCATGATTTTTTTTTTTAATCCTAAAAATTTTGTAAATTCTTTTGTGTGTTGGGTTTAATAGCAAGTGATGGGATTATTTTGTTTATGAATTAAGTTGTTCTTTTAGTGGATTTCAACGTTGATGAGATCTACACACCGAGTACGATATCCATTTATACCAGCGATTGTTTCTACAATTTGAAGGTAATTTCTCATTCCTTTCTTCGATTATGTTAGAGGTATTCGAATTGAAACATGTTTGACATAAGTAGTACTATCTACTTTTTTTTTTTTTTTGTTCACAACAGTCGAATACTTGGTTTTTGTTTATTTCCCTCAATTCCATCTTTGATTAATCAAGGCTCAACATAGCTTTTTTCCTTGGCTTTCGAAGGGCTCCTTGCCAAAACTTGGTCTGTGTTATGGTGGAATGCTAAAGAAGGCTTATAACCTGCCCATGAAGTTATTGTGCAAATGTTAGTCCTTGTTTGCAGAAGCCAGAAGCATTATGACAACAAATGACTATATATGCTAACGCTAGCTAGGTGTAAGTCTACCGGGAACATCATAAAAGCCCGGATGTTTCTTACAAAGAAGAATTAGTAGAGATTTGACAAGTGGAACTATGATTTGTTATTGTCATTTAACCTGTCTTTTCTTTTCATATAGATAAATCTTTGATTTTATGGACAGAAGGGAGGCTTTTTGCAACTGTTGTCTTTGTCTAAAAATTTTGGATCTATTTGTAGATTATTTATAAATTAATAAATAAAATAAAATAAAATGGGACTGAAGTAAAGTAATTCCAATATCAGCAATCGCGAATGTGCATTGAGTGATAGTATCATGTCCTTTTATAAATGCTAGATTTATAATTTAATTTAGAATTAGTTGACTTAGGATTTTTTATGATTTATGCGGGTTTATCAATCCCCACCCCCCAAAAAAAAGAAAGGAAAAAAAAAGAAAAAAAAAAAGAAAAGAAAAGAAAGTGATCTTAGAATGAAAATGAAAGAAGGTTACTGATTATGTTATGAGGAAGTCCGGTGTTTGATCAAAAAGGAGGTTTGTGGAACCACATTAATAGAGAGATCTAAAAATGAAGTTGATGACAATATTTTTTTCATATGGTTTGTGGAACCGCTTGGTAGTGGGGGTTGAACATGAGATTTGAATTTCTATTGAGCTTTTACTAATTTTAAATTAAACTAGCCTTTGAGTACTTGCTCATGTGCGTGTTTAGAGACTTTTCTATTTTTTTGGTAAAAATTAATAATTTGCATAAATTATAATTTGGGATTAATATATTTTCTAATCACAAAAAAAAAAAAAAAACTAGGGATGTGATAAGTGTTAAGCGTTTGTTGTGAAATAATTTTTTCATCACACTCTTAGGTTTTTTTTATAATTGAAAAATATATTAATCTCAAATTATAATTTATACAAATTATTAATTTTTACCCAAAAAAATAGAAGAGCCTCACGCGTATGCTCAGAGGCTAGTATAATTTTATATTTAAAGAAAAAAAAACACACACACACACACACACACGTTTTAGGTTTTTACCCAGGTATATTTATTCCTAAAAGTTTTTCTATTATTTAGAAGCAATTTTCTCCATGATTTTATAATTTTATCTTAAAAGAAAAGAGGAAAAAAAAAAAAAAAACCCATGTTTTAGGTTTTTACCCCTAAAAGTTAGTCTATTATTTAGAAGCAATTTTCTCCACAATTTAAAAATTTTATCTTTAAAGATAACTTCCCCACTATCATTTTTGTTTTTGCAAATTTACGTATATAGCAATTGCTTACAAAATCATCAAATGTGCAATGAAAGGCACAACAAAGGACAATATAAAATTTCATATGGTAGGATATTTACAAAAAATGGTCTTTAACAACTACTTGATAGATTGACTATCACTTTGCTCACCCAAATTCATCCAATGTCTCTGCTATGCAATCTAACTAAATTGTTGATATGTCACCCTAAAAATAATACCCCAAAAAAAAAAAAAGAGGAAGGCTTAAATGTAAGAAAAAAAACAGACAAAAATAATAGGAGGAAGAGAGAGCACCGCTTAGAACACATACACTAAAATAATGAGTCAAAACTGATAACCACAAAAAAAAAAAAAAAAAAAAAAAAAAGACAAAAATATATATCATTCCCACTCTTTCAAAATTACTCATTAATGAGAGAAAATATTAAACACTCATCAAACTCGCTAAACAATAGAAAAAAATAAATAAAATAAATAAACGAAAAGATAAGATAAGATAAGATAATGATGATATGGAAAAAAAATAATGATAACAAAGTAAGGAAATCAAATATAAACCAAATTCTACCATAATATTATAATCAAATAAAAACAAACTTATACATATAGAAAAAATATATATATATTTGAATCCAGTGATGGAGCTGTTCATTGACTAGGGGGGCAGTGGCCCCCCCAATTTTTTTAAAAAAAATTATAGTATGTATATATATTTTTGAACTCTTTTAACATTTAGGTCCAAGATAATTACTCTTGCCCACCCTCTCCCAAAATTTACAAATTGGCCCTTAGAACCCACCCAAATAAAAAAGCCCATCTCTTTATTGAAAAATTTTAAATTTGTGAAAAATACTATATCTAAGTTTTGTCTTCAATATATATTTAAAGTGAGTTACAAATTTTAGTAGATAAATATGATAAATTTATGTGTCATCGTTCACAAAAAAGTAATTAACATTTATTTATTATGTGTTGAAGTGGACCTAATCATATACTCTAACACATGAGCTTATAAATTTTTTTAGTAGCCTAAGAATATATATATATATATATATATATATGAGCTTTTCTTATCTTCTCTTTGGTTACATAATGAAAAAAATTAATTTATATAAGACAGTCTCATTTAGTTACAAGTTAAGAATTTTTTTAGCCTATGTTTTGCCCCCCCTAAGTCTGAAGTTTGGCTCCGTCCCTGTTTGAATCAGTTTGAGATTTTCTCAAAAAAAAAAGAAAAAAAAAAAGAAAAAAGAATCAGTTTGTGTCAGCAAAGAGGCTGAACGTGATGGTTAAAAGAGGTGCAACCCCAGAAATTTTGAGTTTCAGTACACTTCAAGTCTGCTTCATGTGAACGTGGTGGTTTTGAGTTTCACTACACTTCATGTTTGCTTCATGTTAACGTGGTGGTTAAAAGCTATTTGATATTTGAAGCAAACAGAGGCTTTTTTCTGGAAGGTAAAGGGTTGTCTTGGAGGAGGGAGCAATGGGCATGTGTTTCCACCACAATAAGCCTTAGCATATATAATAATTAAATATCACAAATGAACACGTCGTTTAAAAGACATATATTATAAATGAAGGAGGTTACCTTTGCATGACTATGTGCCTGTGGCGTTTTTTTTTTTTTTTTCCTTCTTCTTGATTTAAGTGGTCACGCATTCCTTAAAGAAATATGTGAAAGAAATTACCCGGTGCCTGTTCCTTGAAGAAATACATGAAAGAAATTAAAGGTGAGGTTGAAATAGAAGGGTTATTTTACACAAATATTTGATTTGTTTCTAGAATATAAGAAGTTGTTCATGAATTAGAAAACCTAAATAGAAAAGACCAATGTACATTGAGATACACATAACGTTGAGCAGGAGCAAATTTAAGTAGAGCAAATAGAAAAAAAAAATTGATGATAATGGTGAGAAGAAGATTAACACAGAATTGAGAGAATTTGAGAACTGAATAAGAATCAATTTGAGTTTGAAAACTACTGTGAGTGTGATCCTATTTTGTAGATAGTGTTTTAAGTGGAAGTTAAAAAAACATTTTTACCAAATTTTGCTCTTACTTAAGCGTAGATTGTAAGGGTATTTTAGAAAAAAAAAAAAAAAATCAGTCCAAATATGAGAAGCCCCTTAAATGATGAAATTTTCCTCCCAAAAAAACAAAAAATTTAATGAGGAAATACATTAACTTCAGCAAGATTTTAATATCTCTAATTCTCTATGTTCCACCATCTTCGTACTATTTTTTGCAGTTTTTAGTACACCAACCAAAAACAGACTTGCAAACCCTTAACAGGATCGTGTCAAATGAAATACAGGGATGCTTGATGTTAGTTAGTAGTTAACTTAGTTTAAAATGAATACCTACTTGATTTCTTGACTTAACACTATATAATATAAATTAAACACCCAAAAGAAGAAACCGAAAATCCAATAATACCCAAATATGAACACATATTCAACCAAAAAAAAATCTGATTAAAAAGAAACATATCCAAAAAAAAAAAAAAAAAAAAAAACCATGAAGTACTATGAAGGGTATGGAATGTGAAAGTGGAAAGGTCATGAATATTGCGATGGAGGCAAACATTGGTAAAGGAAAAGCCATGAAATTTATGGGTTTTTCTTAAAGAGGAGAAAAATAAGATCCAAGGGAATATATTATAATGACTCGAGGAACTTTTGGAGGGATTTTTAATTTTTGTTTTTGGTTTTGGTATTTGGCTTTATTATTCCTGTTGTAGCATTTATTGTCATTGTTAGATTCCTTCCTCAAGTCACCAATTGATAATCACTTTGGCTTTACTGTAGTTGTTGTTCTGTAGTATAGAACAGAAAATACATGAATTTTTAGTATAGAATAGTGTTTCAAAGTTTGAACACCAAAAGATAATTAGAGGAAAATCTTTTTAGAATTATAAATTTGTATAAAATAAAGGTACACATACAAACATGCGAGCAGGAAAACTTTTTTTTTTTTTTTTAAGTACTAAGAAAATTATGTACCTTCGCTTCTGTCTCTTGTCTCAATGAAACAGAGGGGGGGGGGGGGGGAGAGAGGAAATTTATTTATGTTTTGTTTTGGCATCTAGCTTGTTATTTAGTGGAAAATAAGAATATATGTTAGTGCCTAAATTTAAGGATATGGATGGAGAAGTTATAGTTTTTTTTTTTTTTTTTTTTTTTTTTTTTCCTCTAAAATAAAGAAGAGATTTGAAAGAAGAAAAAAGGAAAACGTGAGATTTTTTTTTTAGAGAAGAAAACGTGAGTAAAGGAAAGTGAATTTTTTTTTTTTAAGGATTAAAAAAAAAACAGATAAATCTTGATAAAGAAAAAAATGGAAAAAAAAAAAAGGAAGAAAAAGAAAAAAAGTGAGGTGAGTTTTCTAGTGATTGGAGGAATATGAGAGAGTTGAGTTTGAAAACCAACAGAAAAGTGGTCCTATTTGTAGGGAGTTAGATATGTATTTTTATTAGAGTATCCTTTAGTTTTGTCTATATTTAAATCCAATGGATATAAAGGTATTTTTGAACTATGAAAATGAGGATCCCAAATAGGAGAAACTCCTTAAATAGTAGTATAAACTAGTCTTTGAGCACGCATTCAAGGGTTCTTCTATTTTTTGTGTAAAATTTAATGGTATCTATTCATCATAATTTGAAATTGTTACATTTTTCAATCACAAAAATATGTAGAGGTGTGATGATATTTATACAAAAAAAAATTATTTCATTCACAAATGCATAAATCTCGTCAAATTCCACATCTTCATAAAAGAAAGGGAAGAGAAAAACTCAAAACATAACTTGTAACTTGTAAGTGAGTAGTATGAGGGAGAGTTTATTTTGTATTAAATAAAGATACAATTGTATAAAGAAAGTTAGTAACATCTTTTCAAAATAATAAACTTGTATAAAATAAAGATACACATACAAACATGCGAGCAATAAAACATAATATAATAAAAAATAAAATAAAATAAAGGGAAAGAGAATAAGTACTAAGAAAACTATGTACTTTTGCTTATGTCTTCGTGAAAAAGAGAGGGAGGGGGAGAGAACATTTATTTTTGTTTTGTTTGGCAACTAGCTTGCCATTTAGGAACAAAAAAAATTTATGGTAGTGCCTAAATTTAAGGATATGGATGAGAAGTTATAGTATTGGTTTTATAGTAGGAGCTTTTTTTCTTTTTTTTTTTTAAATAAAGAAGAGATTTGGGATAACCATGAGATTTGAGTAAGGAAATTGGAAATTTTATTGAAAATAAAAAGGGACAAAAGAAACTGATAAGTCTCTCTTTTTTTAGGTAGAAACAGATAAGTCTTGATAAAGGGGAAAAAAAAAGAAGTAAAAAGCACAATTGTGGGGTTAGTGGAATATGGGAGAGATAGGAGAGTTTTTTTTTTGATAGGGAGAGATAGAAGAATTGAGGATATGGAATAGTAGTGGGGGTTTTTTTTTTTTTAAATAGTAGGAGTTTTTTTTTTTTTAAATAAAAAAGAGGAGATTTGGGGGAAAAAAAAAACCTTGAGATTATAGTAAGGATAAAGGAAAAAAAAAAAGAAAAAAAAAAGAAGAAGAAGAAAAGTAAAAACATGGGGGTGAGTGGAATATGGGAGAGATGTGAGAGTTGAGTTTGAAAAACCAATTGAAAGAGTGATCCTATTTTGTAGGGAATTAGAGATGTATTTTTACCAAAATGTCCTATTTAAACCTAAGGGTATATAGGTATTTTTGAACCACAAAATTAAGGATCACAAACAAAGGAAGCCTGTTAAATAATAATATAGATAATATATTATAAAAATTGGATCCCAAAACTGGTGGATGTACACAACGATGACAAATGGCTTGCTTCTATCTATTTAGAGTGATGTGGACAAATTGTGCCACATGGCAAGAAGCAATTTTTCCAAAACATAACACATCTGACATGTGTCAATAGACTTAATACATTTAATTCTAAATAAATGATAAAAAAAATAAATTAATTAATTAAAAAAAAAATTGAGGTTAATAAATTGGATGGTAAATATTTTCCATAATTAAACCAATATGAAGAGACACAAAGCTTGACTAAGCCGAACATTGTGGAGACTATTAAGTGTAGAAGAAGAAAGAGAAACTTTAAATTGTTATGAGTTATGGTGAGGAATCCTAAAGAGGCAATGCAGTTAATGGTGGGAAATATAAATATATATATATATATATATATATTTTTATATATATATATAAAAAGGAAGACTAATGAATATATTAAATTTACAAAATTTTGTAGTTTGTACCTTCCCCCCCCCCCCCCCCCCCAAAAAAAAAGAAAAGAAAAAAACCTACAGGTAAGGATAAAACTTTTTGTATTTAACCTCCAATAACTGTTTCTCATAAAAATATTAAAAACATCCAATAACTAGAGTAATTTAAGGATAAATGTTGAGTAATTAATAGCCCCACAACTATTTTCGGTTTCTTCTCTATTATTCTCATGTCTTTTTGAATTCCAAATATTTTTTTATTAAATTCTCTGTCTTAATATATATGTATGTATATATATATATATATTTATTTTTTTTTGAGAAACCGGTAAGTCAATATTATTAAGGTAAATCAGATTGGAATACAACATTTAACTCACTAGATAGCTTTTCTACCCATACATCAAAATCTGCGGATGAGACTGCTCTCCTAGCTAGTGCATGTGTCCACATATTACCATCCCGACGAACATGTTGAAATTGGCAAAACTGTAAAGATAAGCCTTGGCTGTGCGCATCTTCAATTATATTCCCATACAGAGTGTTACACCTCTCCTTGGCTTTTAAGGCCTGAACCACCCTCATACAATCCCCTTCCACAACCACCTTGAAAATACATAATTCTTTAACAAACACAACAGCTCGGAGTGCAGCTAAGGCTTCAGTTGCTTCAACTGAATTGGGCAGCGGGATTTTCTGACTTAGAGCAGCTATAACGTGGCCATGACAATCCCTAATCACCATACCCACACCTGCAGATCCCGAATTATCAAACATAGCCGCATCATAATTAGCTTTGTAGAACGTATCCTGAGGAGGAACCCAACGTGCTGATATGCTCCCAATTCTCAGTCTGACATCCAACTTAGTTGCTTCCAAAAATTCAACCACCAAGTCTTTAGCTCTTGCCCCAATCTCATGGAATGGCCAGACAGATTGGTTCTCTCTCAATCGGTTTCACCTCTGCCACAAGCTCCACGCAATTGTAGAGAACAATGCCACATGAAAGCCTGACCCTTTATGCAACACCTCCTCTAGTAAATCAAAAAAAGTCCTAAAACCTTTTCTATAATAAGGAACGAAACTAAACTCAGACTTCCACACCGCTTGAGCATGCTCACACAACCAAATGCTATGCATGAGTGATTCTTGAAAATCTCCACACAGCGCACATAAATAGTCTTCTCCCTCACTATTACACATCTTCTAAATTCTAATGAGCAAATGGTAAAATATGTAATTCACTTGCCTCACAAACACACACTCTCTCTCTCTCTCTCTCTCTCTCTAGAAATAAACATAATTCAGATAGGGATTGATTATGTATATTTGCTTTATTACATGTATAAAATCTATTTGATAAATTTGATTGATTAATTTTTTATTTTTTATTTATTATGATGATTCTAATTATGGTCTGTTTTCAGGAGGAAGATAGATGAGGAGGTGGTGTTGGTGATAATAGAGTAAGCACTGAAATACGGCTTCAAATTAATTTGCAATTCAAGTTAAAGATAGAAGGTAATAAAGCAATTCACCAAGTTACAATATGAATTAAGATGTGTTTATTGTTATTTTGGAATGAAAAAAAAATATCAGTGTACCTTTTGTGAGATATTTTTGTAACAATTGATTGACTCAATTCCCTTAACCTCCATTTAGTGTTAAAACCGTAAATTGATTTTTTTTTTTTTTAACTCAAAAGTATAAAAAGTTTTGTACATGCCTTATTGCATGGAAATTATGTTTGAAAAATTTTTAAAATCAATAAAACTGAATTAAGTATATGTTTGGAAACACGTTGTGTTTACTGTGTTTGGCATTTTCTGCGTTTTTTTTTTTTTTTTGCAACACGCGTTTCAAGGAGACAAACAGCTACTGTTCATGAACAGTAGCCGTATATTTTGACTTTTCAGCCACTTTTCATCAATTTGTGGGGTCCGTATACTGTTCACAGGACCCACAAACTTCAGTAACTTTTTCATTAAAAATAGGTCTCACGGCACTATTAACATATTTAAAAATTATTTTGTTACAATGTTTTCAGTTTTCAGTTTCAGCAAAATAAGTTCTATACAAACAGACCCTAAATTTACTTATTTGTCATTGGGGACTTGGAAGGTGGTCGAGTGCTTAATGCAAATATTTTACTGGTTTAGTGCTACCGTCAAACACTTAAGCGTAACCTTCAATTTAGTTGGGAGGTACTCCAATTCCATGAAACGTGTGTGTCTATATATATATATATATATACTTCCATACTTTTTGTAAGATGTTTCTCACCCTTTTTTTTTTGTGACATCATTTGCATAATCATGGTTGGAAATTATTTCTATTTAAAAAAAATTCTTATTAATTTAATTTTTCACTTTGACATTAATTTATATATTTTCTTTAAAAAAAAAAAGACATTAATTTATATATTATAGTTATCGTTATTTGTAATTGTGCTTTGTTAGGATGATGTACCTTAAAAGAAAGTACTATTTGTTCCCATCCATTCTACCAACTTTTTATAATTTTTCTTTTCATTAATTTCTTATCAATATAAACCCTAAATTTTTCTTTAAATTATGATGCTTTTGTTTCCCCCTCAAAGTCATCAAGAAAGTGTTATGTGTCGTATTTGGAGTTTTCAACACTTGAAATATGATGGTTTTTCAATAATGGTTGAGACTTGAAATTTTTCTTTACAATTTAAAGATAAGTTTTTATTAACTTTAAACCAAATAACTGATTAAAAAAAAAACATATGAAGTACGGGTTAGTAACTAATATATTATAAAAGTTAGATCTTACAACTGGTAGATGCGCACAACGATGACAAGTGCCGCAATCTTCTATCCATTTAGAATAATGTAGACAAATAGTGTCACATGGTGAAATAAATTCCAAATTGTTCTTAAATATACACTATAAATTCTACCTATATAAGAAATTCTTTAATAAAATATAGTTAAATATCCACTATATATATATATATATATAAATAACCAAAAAAGAGTTATTTTGGGGGGTTGAGAAACCTAAAAGGAAATCTTAAAAAAAAAAAATTTCTACACATATTTCTATTTTAAGTGTAAACAAAAAAAAAAAAGAAGGAAAAATGTAGATCTCTCTCTCTCTCTCTTTCTCTCTCTATATATATATATATATTATATAATTACACCTATCATTTGAGTTTTAGGGGAGAAAAAGCTAAATTATTGCCATTTTCATTTAAGTGGGTATCACTATTACACATCATTTAGGGGGATTCTAGATTTAAATACACTACACTTACACTTGTTTTTTACACACACCTATTTATTACCATTTCTATTTAAGTTTTATAGGGGAAAAAATGAGTACAAAATAAAAAATATAGTGATTTACATGGAAAAAATTGGCTTTTGCCATTTTTTTTTTTAAAATCCAGCATTTTGCCATTTTTCCCAAACTAATTAGGGAAATACTCGACTTTTGAAACTTAATCTTCTCAAAATCGAGTTAAGCCCTATAGTAGCGTTTTTAAGGAGCCTATAGTGGCGTTTTAAAGACCTATGGTAACGTTTTTTAACTCGATTTCCATAAAGTCGAGTTATAGGCAAAAAAAAAGAAAAAAGAAATTGCATGTAACTCGACTTTAGAGAGATAGAGTTAAAAAAACGCCACTATAGGTCCTTAAAATGTCACTATAGGCTCCTTAAAACGCCACTATATGGCTCCATAATATATATATATATATATATATATATATATATATATATTTTTTTTTTTTTGGTAACTCGATTTTGAGAAAATCGAGTTTCAAAAGAGAGGCATTTTCCTAATTAGTTTGGGAAATTGGGAAAAATGCTGAATTGTTTTTTTGAAAGGGGCATTTGCCTATTTTCTCCTGATTTACATCCTTTTGAGTTCGAAAGAAAAAAAAAAAAAAGATTTATTTCATTGTGTTATAAATGAAAACAAAAAATTGTCGAACTTAAAATTTTAAATATAATACAGGAATCAATACGATACATGGATACATATCTTTTGGTATAACACATTAAAAAAAAGAAAAAGAAAAAAAAAAGGCAATTTAATGGTTTGTACTTTGTATAACTCATAGGTATAGTTAATGGGTATTTACATAAAACAAAAAAGTTAGTGGGTTATTATATCATCATTTTTTTTTTTGAGTAAAGTTATTATATCATCATTTGTAATTCATAGCTCTTCAATTTCTTACATGTTACATTTGTGTAACTCATAGCAACTCTTCTCCTATAAATTTTTTTTTAATCTCATTAATAAATGATTATTACACTATATATAAAAAACTTCATTAATTATGAATTTCAATTGCAACAAAAGTATTCTCACAAGGGTACAACAACTTGTATCATTTGTCAACTTTTACTTTGTTTTCTTTTCAAGTTATTTAAAATAACGACTTTAGTAAAAATCCTAAATATTTTATGTCAATACTCAATATTTTATATGTAATACGCACCAAAATTACATAAAAATAAAAATAGAAGAAGATGATTTTTAAAACATAATATGTTCTTTATTATTTTAGCTATATCAATAATCAAAATAGCCATCTCTCAAAATAATAATAATAATAATAATCAAAATAGCCTACATTCTATTTTCTTTTATTTTTAATTTTATTTGTATAACTGAAATTATTAATTTAATTAGGGAAAGAAAAAGAAAAGGAAAAAGTAAACATTTTTTTTTTTCAGAAGTGAGATAATATGCTTTTAATCATAAAGTTTAATAACCATTTTTGTAGTACAAAACATCATTAAAATATTGGTCCATAAACTTTTTCATAAAATATTTGTGTTAAATATGTCAAATATGATATATCAGTTTCTCCACAAAAAAGAAAAGAAAAGAAAAAAGAAAGAAATATCATCCATTGTAAAATGAAAATTCCACACTTTGAGACAGGAAACTTCCAACGAAAGATCCCTGCTGGATAATATTACATTTTTAAAATGCTGTTTCAATCTTGAAATATTCTATTCCTAAATAATTATAAATTTTTTTTTGGTTGAAGAGATAAAAATTAAGTCCAACTTGTTAAAAATCCTAAGGGGTAATTACAGTAAATCCAAGTATGGTTTGGTCCGAAATCAATTTGCTTACTCGTGGTTTAAAAAATATTACTTTATCTTTCTAATGTAAGCTCTATTTGTCTCTTGTTACTCATCTCTGTTAAAAATTAGGCAAACATATATTTTTCCTCTCCTTTTATGTCCTCCTAAAAAAATAATAATAATAAAAAATTCAAAAGCATAGAAAAACAAGATAAAAAAAAATTGTCATTTGTAAAAAAGTTTAAAGAATTTCTTAGCATTTCAAACTTAAGTGTGACACAAACAAGAACACAACGAGTTTGGCTTACCTCAAATACTTTTTTAATTGAAATTTCTTTTTGTTTAATAAGAAATTGTCATATCACACTTACTAACTAAATAAAACGTGACCCACAATCACTTGCCAGTGTATATTTAAAATAGTAGGAGATGTCCAGTTCTCTTCAATACTTAACCATCAAATCCATTTATGACCCGCCCAATTGCCACCTTAAATCTAGACCGCAGACCATAACCAGAACATAATTGTAAGTGAGAGCAAAACATGAATAGTGGTGCGAGGTTATGGATGAGGAGGACAGTGGTTGCTGTTTCTCTTTCTCTCTTTGATTTTTTTTTTTTTTTTTTTTTTGTGTGTGTGTGGCCGAAAGTTGCCTTCTTTGGTCAGTTTTATGATTGGTTTTCTCTTGGTTGATTTAGAGATTAGGTTTTCTTCTAGTGAATGGGATTTGATGATTTTGATTTGGGATTACAAAATATTGGGTTTGATTATGGTTGTTTGTGGATGTATGGGTATGTTATGATTTGGTTTTGGGGTTTCTGGGGCTTTGGATGTGTGTATTGTTGCAAGTGGGTTCTAGCTTTTGGGTTTGGTTTTAGGAGGGATTCAAATCCAAGTGGGTTCTAGCTTTTGTGTTCATGTAAATGGTGTGTGCTATGTCTAAAAGTGAATTGGGTAGAGAAAGCCTAAGATCTTCTAACTTTGTTTGTGGAACTAGTTCTTCTTGGAATTTGGATTCATAGTGAAGGGGAAGATAAACACAATTTTGGATTCCAAGTTAGCAGAGGTCTCTCAGCTATTCGAGCTCTTCAAAGCCAAGTTCAAGGAACAATTTCTATACCTGCATGAGACTCCTTTCCCAACTCAAGGTTAAATACTCGTGCATTGTTATTTCCCAATAATTTTTTCTAGGTATATGGTGTTGTCTACTATAAATTATGAAGTTACTTTTGGGTATAAGGGAAATGATTTGGATAGTGTGTTAAATCTATGTTCAAATTGTTAAAGAGAAGATTTGGGATTTTGATAGTGGGTTTTGCTTTGGGTTCAATCACTTGTTATGTTCCATTAACCTACACATACCCACAACCAATACTGAACTAGGGTTTGAGCAAAGAAATAAATAGAGAGAGATATTTGGGTATGGAGTTTGAGAGAGAGAGAGAGAGAGATCTGAGTCACAGAAAGGGTAGAGAGTTTGTGTTTGTTTGGTTTATTTATTTATTTATTTATTTTTTAGGTTACATTTGCAATTTTGTGTTCTTGAAGTTCTTTATCACGTTTCTACCATTTTTTCAAATGACATTTTTTAAAAAAAATCTTGTTTTTGTATGTTGTTTTTGTTTTTGAGAGGAGAGAGATATAGAAGGAGGCAAAAATATAAATTTGGTCCCATTTTTAACAGAGGTGGGTTATGAGAGTCGAACCGAGCTTACCTCAAGTAGGTAAAGTGAGATTTTTTAAATCATGAGTAGGCAAAGTGATTTCGGGTCAAACCACTAGTGAATTTTTTGCAATTGCCCCTAAACCTAATTAAGTCTAGGCTCTAATAGGCCTCAGCTCTCTACTTAGGCCACCAATTCTTCATCAAACATTTGCTAACTTAAATTGATGATCAACCAGGTTAGATCCTAATTAGATAGGCCCACCTTTGTACAAAAAACCCTAATGGCCCATTTGATTTGAATTCTTAAAAATTAATTAAATCCATTTTTATTGCAAATTTGTTTAATTTAAGAGTAATATAAAATCAAAATAGTAATACTTTATTATAACAGACAAATAAAAAAAAATATATCATATGGGATAATTGATTGTTTATTAAAAGAATTAAAATCATGTGTAGTGCTTTCAGCACAACTTTTTCACAACAATTTTGCAACAAACTTATGTGAAAAGTTTTTATTAGTTTTCATATGAGCTCACCACTGATGTCACTTTTTTTTTTATCTACCATCAAAACTTGCTACCTAGAATTTGATATAAAATTATTGTGAAAATGTTATGCAATAGTTTTATTCTAAAATCATTACAAAAAATGAAAACCAAATAAGCCCTAAATTCTAATCCAATAATGGAAAGACAAATAAAGAAAAAAAAAAAAGGATTTTAGAAAATATCCTTAGGTAAATTATTAATTCACCTTTTTTTGGCTTTTATTCATTTTAGAAGGCAGGAGGGATTTCAATCTGGGATGTGATCTTCATTGGTAACACTAAGAAATGTCATTTGAACTTTGAACATTTCTATTGTCATTTTCTTCTAATGAGCATGTGGCATTTGAAAGTTGTCATTTGGTCGTTACTTTTGAAAGATCACCGTGCTCCCTTGGTACGATGATTACTCCACAAGTACTAAATTCTTGTGAGGTGTGAAGGGGTAAGGGTTGAGATTCAAGTCTCTAGGAAGGAGCCTCACACACATATACACTTAAATTAAGTTAGAATAGAATTTCTATCTTGTATAAAAATTAAGTTTTAGTAGTTTAGAGATAATGGAAGAGTTAATAAAGAGTACATATGAGAACATTGGATCCCTTGGAACATTTTTTGTTAAAATAGTTTAAATTGTTAAGGTGCCATTTTTTAGGTGTTGTACATCAAGTTTCCCAATTAAATTTAAATACATGATAGTATTGATTTTTTTCTATGATAATTAATTTTAATACAAATATGTCTTTAAATTTAATTGGAAAATTTATTGTATTACATATAAAAGATTCTGCCTAAATCATAGGGTTTAGAGCAATTGCACCAATAGGTGTAAAATTTTTTGTCCATTTTATAAAAAGAACCTACTTTTTTATTTTGTACAACAATTTTAACAAAATACCCACATCAGATTATCTAATATACACTTCATTTTATTTAAATAACCATTATTATTATTATTATTATTATTATTATTATTATTATTATTATTATTTTCTCCCTCATCTCAATACACACGATTCTTACTTTCTCAAATCTTTGCCCCTCTCTCATCCCAAACCCCCCCCCCCCCACACACACACACAGAGGGCTCTAGGGACAACAACAGCTTTGGTGGCATTAGCAGCTTCGATGACATCAACAATAGCAGCCGCCGCTGCCCACTTCTTCTTCTTCTCTTATCCCAAATCAAAACCACAAATCCAACCAAAGCAAACACAAGTTTACAAGAAAGACAACAACATCTCAAACTTGACACAACCTCACAGTCACCAGCATCACACTGCTGCCAAGCAAGTCCCTGTTGTAGCAACCCATTACCAGTAGCTCTAATCCCTTCCCACTTGATGTCGCACCGCCATGGTCCTCATTTGATTTTATCTGGATTTTTGTAAATTTTGGGTTTTGATTTCATCTAGGTTTTCCTTGGTTTTATAATGGGTTATTGTTAATTTTAGTTTCGGGGTTTTTGTATTTGAGTGATACTTCCTTGACCAGTGGTTGAGGCTGGGCCAAACGATGGTTTTGTTATTGGGTTAGGGCAGCAATTTTGTACGAAGAGAGTAAGAAGACAAAGGGGAAGAGGAAGACAAGGGGAAGAGAAAATTTAGGAAGAAGGTGAATAGAATGGGTTTGTAATGAAGTGAGAGAAAAAAAGAATTAAAAAATCATTTGCAAATGAACAGAGATGGACCCTACCCCCCCCCTCCCCCCTCTTTCTTTGAAAAATTTAAGTAGTATATATAGGATGACTCATATTTTAGAGTTTGGGTGTGAAATTGTTATAGTTGGCCCCCCTCAAATTTTTGGATTGGTCCAAATAGCCCAAAAGAAACTAATCACCTAACCCTTTCTTTGGGCTTGTGGCCCCTCCATAGTCCAAATACAATACAACAAAAAATCTCCAAATCACTAATATCATAATTCAATAATTTATAACCAAAAAAATCTTATAGAAAAAAAAATTCCCAGGGGTTACAATAATTTATATGACTCTTTTTAAATGATTTATAAATTATGGGAAATTACAATATTGATTTTTTTTTTCAAAAGGTAAAATGCAAAATTCTTTTAGAAGCCAATATTGATGATGTAGAACTGCCAACTCTTAATATCCCAATTTTTTAAAATCCTTAAACAAAGTTATGAAAGCTTCATTAGTGTGATTTTTAGTTGCATCCAAAAGTATGGGTTTAACATATTGATGAATTGGTCAACATGATAAAATCAACATATTAATTCCAATTACCCAAAATCTAGATATCCGAAATCCTCTTCTTCTATTTTTCTTCTTCTTCGAAAAGGTTAGAATATTATATTGTAAATTTCAACTTTTTTGGATCATATTATTTCCTTCTTGACTTAAATATTTAGGTAATAAAGTGCAATTGTTTTGTCTACCATGATTTTTTTTTTTTTAATAAACCATGTCACTTGAAATTTTTTTGGTTCATGCTTTGGCCACCCTAGGTTCAAATCCTGGTTCTGTCCGTGTCAAATGAACAGTGATTGTGGATATATGCACTGTTACTATAGCAAGATTGTATATATGCACATCTTTACACCCGCTAATGTGGGTACTTTTTAGGCCAAATTGTGTATATGACCACTTTTTCTATTTTAGACTCACTGATGTGAGTGCACTTAAATTTAAGATGTAATCTCCCTTTTTATACTCTTTGTCAGTAAAATGAAAATGTCAAACACAAGCCAAGATGGATTTAGATGCAAAGAATAATGAAGAAATTATGTGATTCATTTGCTATACCTCTCTTTGCATCGTTGGAATGTAGAGTTGTGGTATTAAGTGGCTTAAAAAGAATATGTCTAGCAATTAAAATATAATCTTAACAATCTTAGCAACTGGTAGGGATGGTATTAGGAATTTTCTGTTTAGGAGGCCAAAACATGAATACAAAATTTTAACCACTCAAAAATAACAAATATAATAAAATTAAAAATTAAAAACATAAAAAATAAAACTAACATTGATTTAATATTAACAAAGTATTTTTTTAGAGATAATTACAATATTCTGCTAATCCCACTGCTCGAATCTTTTCCCCTTAAACCCTCAAGCACTTTGTGCATGGGAGAGGTGTCAATATAATGATTGTTTCCCCATATATTTCAACTCAATCATTTATAATCTATCAAAACAAAATTCTAACTATTTTTAAAAAAAAAATACTATTTATTCTCTTTTAATACACAAAATCAAAGAGTTTGTTAGGATATGATCTCCTCTCTTTTTTTCTTTTTTCTTTTTTTTTTCTTTCTTTTTCTTTTTTAATTATAAAACCTAGTTTTTTTAGTTTCAGAAGCCTTTATCATTATTAGGCAACTAAGTAGGGCTTGAGATCACTTCTCACGCTAGGTGAGTATTTTTCTCTCTAGGGAGAGATTTTCTTCTCACACTCTAGGTGAGGACTAGGTAATTCTCAGTGCCTGTCTGCAACTTTGGTCAAGTTCAATTCGGTTTATTTAGTGTTTTCCTATACACATGATGGATTCGGATTTTATAAATAAGTTGCAAAGTATAGCTTTGACGGAGGAGGAGGGAGAAGTCATTAAGGTTGGGGTCTCACAGAGGGAAAGGATGTTGGAAGAATGTTCCCTAAGTTTGCTGGGGAGGTTTCTCACTACATGAGCTTTCAACTAGCGTGCGGCCAAGGATTTACTAAGGTCTGTATGGAAGATTGGCTTGGATTTATGCATTGTTGACACAGGGGATGATCTTTTTCAATTCAAAATTTCAACAGAGAATTAGTTGAAGTGGGTGCTAGCAAATGGTTTGTGGAGTTTTGAGGACCACGCTCTGGCATTATGAAGATGGGAGAGAGGTATGATAGCCACTTCAATTAGATTCACTTCAATGTTGATGTGGGTTCAGGTATGAGGTTTACCTTTTGATTTGTTATTGGAAGAGGTGGGCAGGGATATTGGCAGTGGTTTGGGTGAAGTACTGGAAGTTGATTTGAAGGCGTTTTCGTTTGACCAAGCTCACTTTATCAGAGTAAGGGTGGAGTTGTTGTTGGATAAACCATTACGTTAAGGAGGAGTTGTCGCTAGTCTTGAAGGAGATAAGGTTTGTATTGGTTTCAAGTACGAACGGTTAGTTGGGCTTTGTTATCAGTGTGGTCGAATTGGTCATGAGGTTAGGGATTGCTCTATTCAAAGGGACTGAAAATAGGGGTGTCTTCCTTATGGAGAGTGGTTGAAGGCGGGGTATCGTAGAAATTATTGTAATACAAACAAAGCAAGACGTAGCTTTGGGTGGTGGGATGATGATGTCCAAGCTGATCAGGGGAATCGAGGTTCTTCACAAAGGAAGATAAATGAGCAGGGTTATTTAACAATTGGAAGTGGAAGGATCTCTTCACCACAGGTGGGCAGTTTACCTGAAGGTGATAGTTTCGACGGTGCTTCGGCAGATAGTGGTGTTACAGTTGAGAAGGATGCAATATTGACTGTGAAGAATCATGTTCCAATTTTTGAGGAGTTAATTACAGAGAGTGATCGTGCCATCCCAACCAATTCCGATTTTTCAAATTTAAAAACGATTCCAACTGACTGCGTGCCAAACAATAGCGTGATTTCCTCTAATTTGATTGAGGTGGTAGTCATGGATGAGGATACTGTCATCCTCAGTCGTGACTTAATGGGGAAACAAGGTGAGCAATTACCTCCACCAATTTTTGAGGGATCAAAAAAAGGGTTCAAGGTTGGTTGTGGTAACGTGAAAGGAAACAAGAATATAAGTAAGGGCTGGCCCAAAAGAAGGGGTAATATAGATAAAGGTGTGAGTCAATCCTTGCATAGCCCAAAAACAGTTGAGTCTGTGGAGAAGTCTTACAATTGGGAGCCTGAAAGCAATGATGAATTGGATGAGGCTTACCACAAGACCTCAAACTCTTAGTAATTTTTCAATTATTGATGTGGAGCCTGGGCATAAAAGGAAGCAAGCAAAACATATGAATAAGGAGGTACGAGTGTTAAGGGAGAAAAGAAACATAGAACTATGGAGAATGAGCAAGGTGTTGTGTCAACTATGGGATCGATGGAGGTTACAGGGCAACCATGCTGGGCATGAAGACACTTCTACGAAGGAAAAAAAAAAAAAAAAACTCATCACATTGATGTCCATGTAAATCAAGAAGGTGTCATTTGACATTTTTTTCAGGTTCTCTGGGCATCCAAGTGAAGATTCGTTTTTAGTACAGTAATTTTGGACTTGAAGTTTTTTTTTTTTGTTTCTTTTTTTCCTTTTCTTTCTTTGTTTTTTATGATGTAATCATGCTTCTTTAGTGTATGCTAGTGGTGCAAAAGAGAAAAAGGGGGTCATATGTCCCTATTTCTCTTCCCCATTGTATATCATGTTTCTCAATTAATAAAGTCTACTGTTGTTTCCTTTTTTTTTTAAAAAGTAGGGCTTGAGACCCCTTGCAAATCCGTGAATCTCAGCAACATGACTCAAGTAACAATATTCCTATTTGAAAATACTCGCCATAATTATAGTAGAAAGTGGAAGAGTAATTACAAGTGCAACTACTCTATAGCAAATTAATAGGCTATTTATTTATTTTATCATTTGGGTCATGCTAATAGGTGTTAGGGTAATGGTTAATAGAGCAAAACTTAGGTATAGTATTTAGATGCTGTTCCTTAGGTTCTCCTTTTAAGATTCTGTCATGTGAATTTTTTCTTATGGAATGGAAATGTATTTTTTAGTTAAGTAGCCACATGGCTGAATCTTAAGAAAGGAATCTAAAGAACAACATTTAAGATATTGTACCTAAGTTTTGTCCATATTTAACAATCCATTTTAAGAAAGTTATGATACCACTTTTATGGAAAATAGAAAAAGCTATCAAAACATTAATTATTTTTTCTTCATTTCACAAAAAAATTTTCTTTAAATGAATTATTAACCATTGCCCTAAGGATATCCGTTAGCATTTCCTTTATCTTATTAGTTAGCACAATTTTTAAATATTTACCATTTTTTAAATCCAAATGTCAAACTACAATATGCTCAGAATGGCAAAGTACCATTTCAACAGTAGTTTTTATTTTTATTTTTTATTTTTATTTTTTATTATTATGAAATTTTGAAGATAAAACTTATATACATCAACAAACAATATCATCATTTTTGAAAAGATTCATGTCCCTCACAAGGATCCAAATATGAGTTGAGGATAAGCAATTACACTACATACTACAATATGCTCATGAAGTTCCATTTCCAACAAGTGAAATAACATGTCCAACATGCAAACCACTGGGCCACACACATTTTGTTGGTCAGGAATGAAAAATTAATAAATATAAACCAATTTAAGTATCAAATATATTAAAAAATTAAATGACACATCACGGTTTGACCTCAGTTAAACCTCAATCCGACCTCAAAAATCTTGAACCTCTTCCTTTCTCAGTTCATTAAATGGTCTGGTTTCAAAACCATGTTGAGAATTCAAATCTAAAATAAGAAAGTTTATTGCAGTGTAGATTGATGAAGCGTAACTTCGTCAGTCGAGTGATGTGGACTCTGGGGGATTCAATCTCCGACTCTAATACCTGTATGATCAAGGAAACCCCTTCTGGTGTTAACGATCACCGGTGTGGTGCTTGCCACAACACCTCCTATGCCAAAGTCAGAACAAGATTATGGAATAAGTATGGAGTAATCAAGAATGCACGATTGTCTCTTTTTTCCTCAGGGGTTATATCTTGTGTACCTTTTCATGGCAGTGAGGAGAGCTTTATATATCTTGCCCTAGGTTCTAGCCATTGTGGTGTAAATGTCCCCTTTGGGTAACTCCTCTTGGTACATTGAAAGGGCTTTAATGTAACTCCAACGGTCTGCATAGTTGGTTTTGAAACCGTTCGAGGTGTTATTAGTGGTATTGAATGATCCAGCTATCCTCGTCAGTAATGTAGGCACTAGTTGAACTCTTTCCCTGGAGGCTGGTCTCGTCACTACTCTTTACCTTCGTTCGTGGATAGATTTGTCAGTCCCATCAGGTGCCCTCGGATTCTGTGGTCGTCGTGACGTGTCACGATGACCATAGAAGATGAAAGGTTTTCTGTCTGTTAGTGACCCTTAGGATTTCGCACCGCATTTAATGCGTAGTGGCGGTGCTACGTGTGTTCCTGCCACGTGGCATGTGCTGATTGGTGGGTCTTTTTACAAAACCCTTAGGTTTCTCGCTGCTTCTTAGTTGTTTGTGCTTTAATTTTTTAAACTTCTTTCCCCTTTCATTTTCCCAATTTTATTGCTCTGTGCTTCTTCTCCTCCATCTACTTTTGCGATTACTTTAACTCCATTCCGGCGATTTCTGCTTCCAATTTGTGCTGCATTTTTCTAAGGTATGTTTTCCTTTTCCTTTTCTTTTTCCTTTTCTCTATCACCTGTTATGAGTTTCTGATTTCTCCGTTTTTCCTTTCTCTCTTTTTTTGCGATTGTTGTTGTTTTTCAGTTTGTTTTTGGGTTTGCAGTGTCTGTTTCGTTACTTATTGCATTTTTTCTGGGTGTTCATGGTGGGTAGTTCTGAAGTTAGGATAGCTTGCCCCTCTATTTCTTTTCTTTTTGCGCGTTTAGGGGGGTCACTGGGTGTTTTCCCGCACATTGAGAACTTTGTTTTTGAGGGGAATAGTTTAGGCGTGGTGTTGACGGAGTTGTGTCCTTTGCTTCATCAGTCTCTTGATTGGTTTGAGGGCTTGGTAAGAGAGAGAGGGATTATGTCTGAGGTTAGGTCTAGTGAACTCGACACTGGGTTATCGTCTAGTGGCGAGCCGGTAGAAGGAGATACTGCAGTTTCTACTCCTCGAGAGGTTAGGGCTTTTTATGCCCTCGATGAGGTGTGTGGACTGGACGCTGAAATTGTAGCTAGGTTTAAAGATAGGTTTCAATTCCCAGTGAGGGTTCGTGTTCATCAGCCTAGTGACGAGGATAGAGCTTGCCACTTTTTCCCTGGAGAGATATGTTTTTATGAGGCGGCCTTTAGTTGTGGCCTTAGGTTCCCCGTCCATCCCTTCATCATGGAGCTACTGGACCATTTTGGCATTGCTCCGGGACAGCTTATGCCAAACTCGTGGAGGATAGTGGTCAACTGTATGGAGGTATGGTTGGCTGCTGTCAAGGATATGATTAAGGTGGGCTAGCTCGTCCATATGTATCATTTGAAGGAATCCAAGGAGTATGGGTATTATGAGTTAGTGCCTTGGGAGAGAAAAACTAGGATCCTCAAGGGTTTACTGTCATCCTTCAAGTATTGGAAATCGAGATTTTTCTTTGTGTTTGGGGACGACTTCGAGACTCCCTTCAGCAGGGAATGAGGTGATGTCCCGAGGTTGCTTCGTCGGTGGGGGACCCCGACTTTAGGTGCATTAGTATTCCTTCCTGTTCCAGTTTTCTTCTTGTTTGTTGTGTTCGTCGCTGACTCTTATCTTTTGTTATGTGCAGTGAAGAGACGGCCCAAGCTTAAGAGCAAGTATATCAAGCGCGTTGAAAAGGCCATAGAGTACGCCCCGACGATCGAGAATTGGGACGACTTGGTAGACCCGCGAACTCTAGCTTTTTACAATCTTGGTCCTGATCCATCCTCTTACGTCTTGCATGCACTTAGTATTGAAGAAAAAAAGAGTAAGTGTTAACCTCGTCAGGTGTGAGGTCGTCAGTATCAGTTTTCCTTTTCTATGCCCTTTTTTCAAGTACTCCATTCTTGCAGAGATGACGATCAAATTTAACAAGGACATGTACGGAAAGATGAGGTCCAAGAAGGACGAGCCTTTATCCAACATAGGGAAAAAAGGAGTCCGTGTGATGGGGAAGGGTCCTTCAATGACTCCAGTTACATCTGCCACTCCCATCGTCTCTGCTGTTAAGACGGTGAGGATAGCCTCTCTTGCTACCTCAATTGAAGAGATTCCAACTCCTTCCTCGAAGAGGTTGCACATGTCAGGCAGGGAGAGGGAGAAAGATGATTCTTATTCGTCCATCGTGTGGAGCGACGAGGGCCTGGCTATGGACCGGGCACATGGGGTTGTGACGGCCGAGGACTTGAAGGCCCTTAACGGCGTAACATTCAATGTGGTCTCAAATCAACAAGTCCACAAGCTCGTCCAAGTAATTCGCTTGTGTGTACTCTCTAGTGTTCTTCCTCGTTCATGTACTGACGACTTTACACTTCTTCTCAGGTGTTAGGCGAGAGCTTGCATATTGCGTCTGAGTATCTTACTCAAGAGGCTAAGGTGGCGTCGCTGGCGTCTAGGATGGAGGTCTTGGAAGCGGAGAACTCGATGCTGAAGAAGAAGATTATTGAGTCTATGCACGAGGTCAATACCTTGAAGGAGAGCTCGATGACTTTGGCTGACGACCTCCAAGTAGAGCATCAACTAACATTGGAAAAGGATGAGCAGCTTCTGGTGGCCAAGGACAAGCTTAAGACCATCGCGGCCAGGTCCATTGATGGATTTCAACAGACTGATGAGTACAACACTGTGCTCTTCAGTTGGTACTTCAAAGGCTTCGAGCTGCTGAGGCGTTATCTCGTCAAGCATCCCTCCGGTGTTGACTTGCAGAGCCTGGACTTGGAGGTAGTGGACCAAGAGATGGCGGCTGACGAGGCTACCCAGTCCTCTGCTCCTGAAGATCCTGTTGCTGATTAGACAAACGCCCAAGACGCTTCTGCCACCGTCGCTAGTAATGACGCCGCTGCCGACCCCTAAGCCTGACCCTTGTGAAGAAATTTGTTTATCTCCCTTTTTTTTTTTTTAGATCTAATTTCAGAACAATTTAATCTGTTTTGAAAACAATGTATGTTGCCCAATGTTTAATGGGCTTTTTGATGTGAATGTAGTGGTTAAGTTATTCACCTTTGTTTTTGCTTACTTGCGACGTCTTTTCTTTATCAATGATATGCTTGCTTTGCCGAATGCCTTCGTTAGTAATATACATTCATCATGATGAGAAACTGGTAACTTTAGTAATTTTGTTTGACTTACACCCTGTTGGAGGGATTTTGCCAAGTGTTTGGGCTCGTTAGTAACATACATCCGTCGAGGCGGAATCTTGTTACTTAGTATTTTTATTTGACTTACACCTTGTTGGAGGGATTTTGTCAAGTGATTGACCTTGTCAGTAACATACATCCGTTGGGGCGGAATCTTGTTACTTAGTATTTTTATTTGACTTACACCCTGTTTGAAGGATTTTATCAGGTGATTGACCTCGTCAGTAACATACATCTGTTGGGGCGGAATCTTGTTACTTAGTATTTTTATTTGACTTACACCCTGTTGGAGAGATTTTGTCAAGTGATTGACCTCGTCAGTAACATACATCCGTCGGGGTGGAATCTTCTTACTTAGTATTTTTGCTGGTGGCTAGATCTGTTAAGAAGACATCAGAAGAACAACTCATTTATTAACTTTCAGAATGAAGAGATTTATCCAGTACATTTACTGGTGATATTTCTTCAAGTGCTCAATGTTTCATGAACGAGGGAGCCTTCGTCCATCTAAAGTTTCCAAGTGATAACTGCCTCGTCGGGAGTAATGGACTACTCGGTATGGTCCTTCCCAAGTGGGCCCCAGCTTTCCTTAGGTGGGATCTCTTGTTGTCGTGGTGACTTTGCGCAGAACGAGGTCCCCTATGTCAAGCTGCCTTAGTTTCACTCTCTTATTGTAGTATTCAGCCATCTTCCATTGGTATTCTATCATTCTGCTGGAAGCCCTGTCTCTCACTTCGTCCAGACAGTCCAGGTTAACCCGCAGCTTGTCATCATTTTCCTCTTTGCTGAATGTTGTTTGTCTGGTACTGGCCACTCCTACTTTGATAGGGATCACTGCTTCAGTTCCATAAGTCAGCCTGAAGGGCGTTTCTCCCGTTGGTGTCCTCGCTGTAGTCCTGTATGCCCAAAGGACATTGGGCAATTCATCTGGCCAAGCGCCCTGACTTATTCTTGATAATCTTGAGTAGTTTCCGGTTCGTCACTTCCGTCTGTCCATTTGCTTGTGGGTGCCCTAGTGACGAGTATTGGTTCTTAGTACCCAGACCCGAACAGAAGTCCTTGAAGCCCTAGCTGTCGAACTGTCGTCCATTATCTGATATAATTGTCATTGGAATCCTGAACCTGCAAATTATATTCTTCCAGAAAAAATTCTGGATCCTCGCCTTCGTGATTGTTGCTAGTGCTTCTGCCTCTACCCATTTTGTGAAGTAATCAATAACAACTAGTAGAAATTTTACCTGTCCTTTACCTAAGGGTAGTGGACCGACGATGTCGATTCCCCATTGTGCAAATGGCCACGGGGAGGTTATCGTCGTCATCCTTTTTGCTGGCAGTCTCTGAACGTTCCCGAATCGTTGGCACTTCTTGCACTTCTTGACGAGCTCCAATGCGTCCACCTGCATAATAGGCCAGAAATAACCTGTCCTTATAGCCTTGCTTACAAAGGATTTGGGGCCAGCATGGTCTCCACAAATTCTTTCATGAATTTCTTCCAAAATATACTTGGCTTCGTCATCATCGACACACTTCAGGTACGGCATGGAGAAACCTCTTTTGTATAGGACGTCATTAAGGATAGTGAACTTGGCTGCCCTCTTTTTTATCTTTCTGGCCTCGTCTGGGTCTTGCGGGAGGTGTCCATCCTGGAGGAACGATACGATTGGTGTTATCCAGCTGCTCCCGTTCTGGATAATGAATGTTGGGACTTCTTCGATGCTAGGGTGTTTCTGGATTTCCATTGCTAAATCCTTGTCCATCCATCCATCTTATGACGATGCTAGCTTTAAGATTTCATCTGCCGCCATATTCTAGCTTCTAGGAACTTGTTCAAACTCCACCTCTTCAAACTCTTGAGTCAGATGTTTCGTCAGCTTGAGGTACTTCTGCATTCTTTCTTCCTTCGCTTTATAATCTCTCTTAATTTGTCCAATTACCAGCTTTGAGTCATTTTGAACTAACAGGTGCTTGATTCCAAGCGCCCTTCCAAGCCTCAGCCCTGTCAGTATACCTTCGTATTCGGCCTCGTTGTTTGTAGCCGAGAATTTCAGTTGAACTCCATATTTGAGCTCTTCCCCGTCAAGAGCAGTTATGACGACCCCTACTCCGCGCCTTCCTTGTGCTGACGAACCATCTGTCTGAATTGTCCACCGTTCAGCTTCAGGATTCGGGTTTTCCTCATCCAGGAGAGTGAATTCGGCGATGAAGTCTGCCAATGCTTGTGCCTTGTTGGCCGTTCTAGGGTGGTATTCGATGTCGAACTGGCTAAGTTCGATGGCCCATTGAACCATTCTTCCTACCACTTCGGGTTTGTTCATGGATTTTCTGATGGGTTGGTCCGTCATCACCAGGATGGGACTTGCCCGGAAATACTACCTTAATTTGTGTGAGGCCACGATCAAGGTGAACGCGATTTTTTTGATTCTTGGGTAACCGAATTCTGCCCCTTGAAAAGCTTGGCTGACATAGTAAACAGGGACCTGTTTCTTGTCTTCTTCCTGAATCAGGGCTGCACTTATTGTCGTAGCTGACACGGCCAAGTACAGTTGTAAACTCTCCCCCTTCTTTGGACGGGCTCAGGAGGGGCGGATTGCTCAAGTACCTTTTTCATTCCTGGAATGCTGCTTCACATTCATCTGTCCATTCGAATGCCTGCTTTAATGTTTTAAAGAAAGGCAGGCATTTATCCGTCGCTCTAAAGACGAACCTATTGATAGCTGCAATCCTTCCTGTGAGCTTTTGGACTTCTTTGACGGTCTTGGGTGAAGCCATATTGAGGATGGCTTGAACTTTCTCTGGGTTTGCTTCGATCCCCCTCTGGGACACCATGAATCCCAAGAACTTACCTGAAACTACCCCAAAGACACACTTATCAGGGTTCAGCTTCATCTGATATTGTTTGAGGGTGGCAAACGTTTCTCTGAGATCGTCCAGATGGGCGAGCTCTTCCTTGCTCTTGACGAGCATATCATCCACGTATACTTCCATATTCCTGCCGATCTGCTTGTTGAACATCTTGTTTACTAGTCTCTGATAGGTATGCCCTGCGTTCTTTAATCCAAAAGGCATTACTTTATAGCAATAAAGCCCTTAACTCGTGATGAATGCAGTTTTCTCTTGGTCTTCTTCAGCCATTTTTATCTGGTTGTATCCTGAGAAAGTGTCCATGAAGGTCAACAGCTTAAGGCCGACTGTAGAATCCACAAGCTGATCTATCCTTGGTAGAGGGAAACTGTCTTTCGGGCAAGTTTTGTTCAGGTCCGTTAAATCCACACACATTCTCCACTTCCCATTTGCCTTCTTCACCAGGACGACGTTTGCGAGCCAGTCAGGGTAATATACCTCTCGAATGACGCCCGTAGTCAATAGTCTGGCAACTTCGTCTCTAACCGCCTGGTCTCGTTCTGGGGCGAAAGCTCTCCGTCTCTGTTGCACGGGCTTTCTCTCAGGATTCACGTTCAACTTGTGCTGAATGATTTCTATAGGTATGCCTGGCATGTCTTTGTGGCTCCATGCGAAGACGTCCAGGTTCTCCTGAAGGAACTGGACAAGTCTGGCTCTCATTTCGGGGCTTAGTGTCATTCCTATCCTCGTCGTCTTGGTAGTCTCGTCTTTAGCCAGTATCACTGTTTCTAGGACTTCCATTTCATTCACCTTTTTCTTTTCGATCACCCATGTATGGTTCTCCTTTGCAGCCAAGACAGCTTAATAGCATTCTCTAGCCAACACTTGATCTCCCTTCACCTCGCCAACTCCATTATCTGTTGGAAACTTCACCTTCAGGCAATAGGTAGATATGGCTGCCTTCCATCTGTTGAGTGTGGGTCTCCCAATAATTACATTGTAGGATGAAGGGCAATCTACCACAAGGAAGTCTAAATGACGAGTTAACTGCCTCGAGTGTGTTCCCACGGTTACGATTAATGTTATTATGCCCTTGGGGTATACCCTGTCTCCACTGAAGCTGACGAGGGGAGATTCAAATGGTCATAGCCTCTTTTCATCTAGCTTCAATTACTAGAAGGCAGGAAGGTAGATAATGTCCACCGAGCTTCCATTGTCCACAAGGATTCTTTTGGTGTTGAATCTTTCTATATTCAACATTATGACCAAAGAGTCATTGTAGGGCTGTCTCACTCCCCTGGCATCGGCTTCGTTGAAGGACATATCTTGGTCCGTTCGTCTCTATTTGAACGGGGGTAGCATGTGAATGCTATTCACCTGCCGCTGGGTTGCCTTTTTGAGGGATCTAAATGACCCTCCAGTCAGGGGACCCTCTAAAATCGTCTTTATCTCCCCGATGACATCCTGCGGGGGTTGACGGGGACGATCGTCACTCCTGGAAGTAAATTTGCTCTGATTCTTATTGCCCCTTTTGAAGCTACTGTATTCTCCATTCTTTACATATTTCTGTAGTTTCCCTTTTTGTATCAGTTCTTCTATCTGCTCCTTCAAGTCCCAACAATCTTCCGTGTAATGGCCATGATCCTTGTGGAAACGATAATACTTGTTCTTATCGTAGATGTGGGGTGACGAGTGTAGTGGCCTCGGCCACTTGAGGTAATGCTCGTCCTTGATCTGCATTAAGATTTTGTCAATGGGCATAATAAGGGGGTGAAATTTTACCGACCGTGTTCCTTTATCATCCTTCCTTTTATTTACGTCCGTGAGCCGACGATCTGGGCTATCTCTTTTCTGTCCCCTACGCTCGTCTTCTTTCCTTCCTTTGTCTCTTGGCTTTTCTACATCTCTTATGGCTGCTACTGCATCCTTAGCATTCATGTACTTCTGTGCTTTGATGAGCATCTTTACCATCGTCTTTGGGGGATTCTTCGCAACTAAGGCCACGAGATCCCTGGATCTCAGTCTTGCTTTGAAGGTCGTCAGTTGTATTTTGTCGTCGGCTTCATCTACCTCCAGGGTTTCTCGAGTGAAGCGCTTCACGTATGACCTCAAGGTCTCCCTCTCTCCTTGCCTAATGGTGAGTAAGTGATCCGCTGGCCTCTTAGGATGCTGTCCTCCAATGAAGTATCGCAGGAAGGCATTGCTCAACTGCTCAAAGTTATCTATTGACAACGTTGGCAACTTAGTGAACCATTCTCTTGCAGCGCCTTTGAGGGTGGTGGGAAAGGAGCGACACAGAATCTCGTTAGGTGGCTGCTGAAGGCCTAATGTCGTCTTGAAGGTGTTAAGGTGGTCTTGAGGGTCTTTAAGCCCGTCGAATGGTTCCAGCTAGGGCAACCAGAACTTTGACGGTATTGGACATTCGAGGACCGCCGCGGTGAAGGGTGAATCGGTTGCTCTGACCAGCTTGTCCACACTCCGTTCTGTCTTCTCTTTGATGGCGCTCCTCAATTCATCCATCTCCTTCCTCATTTCTCGTAGGAGATCGAGATTCCGATCCTCCGGAGAAAGGGGTCTTGTTTGGTCACTTCTTCTCCGACTGTCTCCTTCATCTTCTAGGTTACCCTTGGATTGGCTCTCCTCCTGCTGTAGCCGTAGCTTCATTTCTTGGTTTCGCCTGGTTAGTTCTTCTACAGTGGCCGCTAGCACCTGAATTTGTCACGCAAGTGCTGCAGAATCTTGATTGGACTCCATAAAGGTTGTTAGCAATTACTCGGTTGAATCTCGCTATAGAACGTCCCCACAAATGGCGCCAAACTGATGAAGTGTAACTTCGTCAGTCGAGTGATGTGGACTCAGGGGGATTCAACCTTCGGCTCTAATACCTGTATGATCAAGGAAACCCCTTCTGGTGTTAACGATCATCGGTGTAGTGCCTGCCACAACACCTCCGATGCCAAAGTCAGAACAAGATTATGGAATAAGTATGGAATAATCAAGAATGCACGATTGTCTCTTTTTTCCTTAGGGGTTATATCTTGTGTACCTTTTCATGGTAGTAAGGAGAGCTTTATATATCTTGCCCTGGGTTCTAGCTGTTGTGGTGTAAATGTCCCCTTTGGGTAACGCCTCCTGGTACATTGAAGGGGCTTTAATGTGCCTCCAACGGTCTGCATAGTTGGTTCTGAAACCGTTCGGGGTGTTATTGGTGGTATTGAATGATCTAGCTGTCCTCGTCAGTAATGTAGGCACTGGTTGAACTCTTTCCCTGGAGGCTGGTCTCGTCACTACTCTTTACCTTCGTCCGTGGATAGATTTGTTAGTCCCATCACAGATAATATCTTATCCATAATCTGAATTGTAAATTCATCTTGATGATGACAAAAAAAGATTCCTTAAGTAGAGTTGGATAAACTGAAATTTTAAGTTCACAAAATTTTACTTTAATCCCAAAATTTAAACAGCTGAATTATCATAAGACCTAAGTCATTTTGCAATTTTTAGAAGTAAAGATTTTTTTTCCCTTTTTGTTAAGATAGTTGTCTTTGTTTTGATAGGAAAAAGGGGTTTTTTTATTTTATTTTTTTAAAATTTTTTATAAGGGGGTTAGTTGGTTACCAACCACACATGTGGGCTAATTGACAACATAATTTTGGATTTTTTAAGCCAATTTTCAATTGGGGGAGGAGGTGTGATTTTCAATTTTAGGGTCAGATATGAAGAGTATATATATATATATATATATATATAAACAAAATTATAAATTTCAAGGGAGTTAGTACCCTGAGTTTCTTATTAGTTTTCATCTCTAATACTAGGAATATTCTACTATCATAGATTGAAGATTAGAGTCCAAAACTAACATCTATCTCTTTCTCTCTCTCTTACGCAAGAGATTTGATAGTTTCACATCTCACAGTATCCACACATATTTACATCATGTGTAAAATATGAACACCTGGTGTGAAGGTGTTGATAATGTGTGAAACATTTTGCATTTAAGAGTGTGAAACAATAATTAGCCCTGACACAAAGAATTTTGTTATTAGTAGTTAAAAAAATATGTCAATATCAAGACTTAAGAATCTTATCACTTGTGGGTTCCAGTTAGCTCAATTGATAAAGTTTCTGATGGTTGTATAAGAGATCTGGGGTTCAATCTCCGCCTACACCAAAAACTGATTGGTGTCTTAGTCTAATGATAAAAAACAATCATCAGGAGTGGATGCTATAGGTTGAAACTCTCTTTAAAAAAAAAAAAAAAAAAAAAAAAAACCTTATCACTCAATAATATTGTCCAGTTCGGTTCAAACCTAAGTTCTAATTTTCTCCTTATTGTAAGGGTGAAAAAAAAAAGGTCTGACAATAGAAATATGGTCTTGACAATTTTAGCAACAAAAACATCGTGGATACGGACCAAAACTAACAACAAAGTGGGGTTTCAAATCTTAAACGGTCCTTCAATAACAATACAGGAAACCAAAGGGAAAGGACAATTCACAATTCAAAATCTACATCCAATAGTCAATTTATGGTGTACTTTTGTTTTATTTGTTTGCTAATTATTTTGGCAGCTTCGTTGGTAATTTTGAGGACCCAAATCTTGGCACCTTTTCATTTTATTAAGCTTTCTGATGATGCTCTTAATTTTAATTATTCTTCAGCAATAATTGCACAAAAAAATAATAATAATAATCATCAGAATTCGTAAGGTAGTTGCCAATTGGTGGCCCATAAATTCTTTTTTGGTTTAGCATGATCCAGAATTTGGGAAAACAATAATATCGGCAGAGATCTGACCTTTCAAGTTTCAACTCATAAGTTATCTACTCTTGTGGACTATTAGCAAATTGATACTCTAAACTGATGTTTTGCCTAATACACGAATTAAAGTCTACTAATTGTGATTACTCAAGCCGGTATGACTTCCTCCATTGGATAGGTTGACAATGATGTTAAGTAATTTTTAATCTCTTGCTCAATCCATTTGAATTGGTTAGAATTAGGCTTGACGTATATACTAATGATCTATCTAAGAAATGTACATGAACTAACCTACAAAAATTAACATATTCTTTGGACTTGGATCCATTTGGAAACATTTAACCAATCCAGCTTCCCTGTACCTATAACTTTGACCTCAAACAAAGTACCCTTTTTTTCCCGTTTCATCCCCCTATATAATATAAAAACCAAACCATTTCCTACCCATTCAACAAATTCATCCGAAACCCCCCAAGTTTCCAGTACACAAGTTTGATTGGTTTCCAACCCGACATGGAGATGAACATAGATTCCAGTCTTGAATTCAAAGGTGTCAAGGATGGTCATGAAGATGATCTATATGCTGAAATTAGGAGGCAGATTTTGCTTTTGACAGTTGACGATGATGAAGATCTTCCCAAAAATAATCCCAAGTCTTTTGGTGCTTCCAAGCGAAGCTCAAGCAGCTTTAAGGCTCGCTGTATCACTGGTTTACAAAGTGGTAGCTATTTTAATTGGTGGGAGGATGAGAATACGAATTCAGTACCGGCGTGGCTTGCAAGCTTGTGGAGGAATGGAAATGGAACAGGAGTTTTCATCCCTCAGGTAGTCAAATCCAGAAGATATTACAATCTAGGTATGTGCTTTCCTTTGTTCAATAACTAGAAAACCAATTTTGATTCCTAATCCTAGTGACTAATGTATTTATCATGGTCAGCAGGAAGAATGAATAATGAGAGAAGAAGAATATACAAGCGGGTGGAGAACCAGTTCTCTTGAATATACAAATGCCTCTTCAGAAGTCGAAGAACCCAGAAATCTTCCTCTGTATTGAAGTGATATACAAGCCATAATGATAGGATGGATTGCACAAAGCTACATAGCTACATAGGATCTGAAAATACAGTTCAGTAATGATTGTATATATACAGTATACTGAGATGTCAACTGCTGTAACAGTCAATGATCAAGATGCATGTCCTTAAGACGGCATACAATATGGCAATTGAAAGAAATGTTTATTAGCAATTAGATGAACTAAAAATTTGGCCGCTATATACTAGTCAAAAAGACAATTTTACCTTATTACTCTGGACTCTTAAAACATGCAAATAAAATGGAATGTAAAGCAAACTCCCACTGATATTAGCTTGACAGAACTTTATTACGCTGCATTAGGTCTATTACATACTTTCGGTGATGATTTATGCATTGCTGGGCAGTATCTAACGCAAATTCCCACTAACTTAGCACGATAAAGTTCCTTAGTATGTTGCATTGAGTCTGAAACATACTTTCAATGGTGGCAATATATTTAGGTCTTTTCATTGCAGCAAATAATCTAACAGTCAATTACGAAGAGATGCCATTGTTCATTTTATAAAATTACACCAGAACTGAGAAACAACCAAAAAGACTGAAAAAAGGTCTGTAATTAACTACGGTTAAATGCTTTCAACTTTCAAGTATCAGCTTATATTAGAAGAATATTATCACATTGTACCGTGGTCATCACTATCCATCCATGCCTAGGAAGACATTCCTGAATTACAAATTTAAGGGAACCACCGCTCAGGCACTATTTTACAAGCCAAGAGCAGAACCTTATCTATGACTGGCATAACAGAACAGCAGCAACAGAAATAGACTCTCTAGGACCATTCCGCATAATTGTTCTCCATCTTCATGGTCCTATAGCTTCTATAGAGTTCCTAATAGAGGGTAGATAGCCAATCAATTATGTAAAAAGCATTACTGTGGTCCTAAGCCAGGAATTTGTTGAAGTAAAATATCAGTCCCTAGGGCGTGCTAACCATAATGAACTCAGAGCCCGAAGACGTGAGATGTAGTCGCTGATAACCAAAAGAGCACGAGCAGCTTGACGAGTGGTCAAAATTCGATGCATTTGTTGCAGTGTTTGCTGCCTCAAAAGGTCAGCCTAGCAAGAAAGAAAAAGCAGTGGTTATAGTTACAACTTCCAAATGTCCTAGCATGGATGAACCTCCCTTTAAACTCACTCACACGCATACAGAGCAACCAGAATAAGAAGTTCATATAATTTTATGCATGATGTGTGAGGTTAAGGTTGTTACTTGGTGAAGGAAATTTTCTAGCGTCGCAAGCTTGCCCATTGCAATTGCCATTTGTCCCATGTAGTCAGCAACATCGCCAGAACCATTAGGGCCCAAAGAGGTTGAAGAAAGTGTCTCCACAAGGGATTGTTGCAAAGCCTCCATCCCTTGTGATAAGGCATCTTCAGCCTGCTGGGAAGATTGCTGCAAATTACATATGCCCATCAGCTGTTGATCTGTCAAAGGTTCAAGGTGGTTCCCCAGTATCTGAATTTCCAAAAACAAAAATGAAATTTAATATAAATCAGTGACAATGACAGTTTCTATCCAGACAATGTAGGAAAAATAATATATGGGACTAAAATTATCATATAATAAATCACCTTGAGAAGTTCAGATGAACGGAATCCTCCCAACCACATGAAACACCTCTCGGCAGGTGTCTTCCACATGCCAGAAAGCATGTGAAATACATCAGACCTTGCACCAATGCTTTTCAGCCTAAAAATTTCATCATAATGTGCCATTACGCCATCAACAAGAAGGTGCAAATCATTATCACCCATATGAGAATTCACAGCTGATCTTAGATCATTGATCAGCTTTTGATGTTCATCAAGCCAGCGTGCATAGTCCATATCAAATACTAGGGCAGCTGGAAGGAAAATCAATAGAAAAAAACCATGCAATCAGAATCATCCATCTACAAATTTTACCATCCAAGGATCTGTATTGTCAAGGTACAAAGCCCTTCTTACCCTTTCTATCTTAAATTCAATGAGAAAAAATCATAATGAATTGCTACCAGGTGCAGAATGATCTAGAAAAGGCATTAAGATGGCATACAGACAAAATGAATATGCATGTATCAAAATTCCTTACCATTTCCAGCCAATGGATGACTATGATCCCCAGAAATACCAGGTGCTATAAAGAAACCCTGCATTATGGTATTAACCCCAGGAATGAAAGAGTTTAGATATCAATGATAAAGAAAAATAAAGAACCACACCCCCCCGCCAACCACCAAAAAAAAAAAAAAAGATCCATTGAAAACAATATTTAACTTGCACCTGCTGGCGTGCTCGTTGGAGCTCTTGCTCTAGCTGTGTTAGCCTTTGTCGACTATTCTCCAGCTGCTGGACATATGCCTATCCAAAACCAAAACCTATAAATGACCCAAATATGTTTCATTCATTAAATTAAGATATTACTCTACAGCAGATTGGTACATAATTTAATTCAGGGAGCTAACTAGCATCATGTCAAATTAAACTTTGACCGAAAGGTAACCTAATATAATGGGAGAACACTAATAGGAGCTAAATGCCAATTGCTGAAACAACCTCCAAAAAGTATACTGAAAACATTATCAAAAACAGTGTTTAGTTCAAACCCAACCTGCAGATATATACTGCAACAATCTCCAGGGCATTTACGGAAAACCCAACATAAATGACCACTGTGCTTCTACAATTTCACTAAGATTGATATAGTTGAAACATCTAATAGCTGTTGATCAATTACAAAAATAAATCGAAAAATCTTCCCAACTGATATTGAATAGTAGCATAGCTACCTATATATGAATTTTACCATTGATATTAACACCTAGGAGAATAAAATTGGAGCACCAACCAAAAGCAATGCATGAGCTTCCAAAATCTCAAACAAAGGTTGAGACTTCAAAGATCATCTAGGCCTTATAGATAAGATTAATTGATAAACAATGGAGCTAAATATATCGAGAACAATAAAATGGAATATATATGACTTGAAAAATGATAAAATATGAAGAGTCAAAACAACCCCCCATAAACCAATGAAATAGAAGAATTATAACAAATAATAGCATAGGAGTATTACTTTCTTCCTCAAACGGCTCTTCCTTGCAGCTTCCCTATTCTGAGCCAGCCTTCTGAGTATCTGCAAGATAATGAGACCAAGAAAAAAAATTATGAACCTTCAAACACAAAACTGCATTAGGTAACCACAAGCTATTGAAGAAACTTCATGTAAATAACCTTTTGGTCACCAGATTTTCCCTTAGATTGTTCCATGGAATCTACAGCCACGAGTGCTCCATTCTGAACTCCATGAAACTACAACATAATTGAGATCCACTGTCAGAGAAATACACCCAACAAACTATGCAAGCTAAAGTAATTAGCTAAATTGCAATTCATCAAATGGCATCCTAGCCACATTAAAGTTCCAAATCTTACATCAAGGTAGCAATCTCTATTTCACAATGCCAAGAGCCTTGCAGCTCAGTGCCATTGCTCAATTCTCCCAATGAAGAGAACCCGGGTTCAAATCCCCCCCCCCCCCCCTCTCCCCACACTTATTATAAGCAAAAAATCTTGATTTTGCAATAGAGTCATGCATTCCAATCTCAGAATCAACATCAGACTAGGATTGTTAGTTAATTTAGTTTTTGATAGTATGAGCATCATAGATTCATAGTGTAAGTTAAGCCAACAGTAAAGTTCTACAATGTAAAGTGAAGTATGATTCTAATGCAATGCAAACTAAACAGAAGCAATCAACAATGCTCAATCCTAAGTTGATCCACCAATAAGCTAAAAAATACCCATTTCATAACAGAGACAAGGTAAAACCAGAGCATACTTGGTTTTTATCATCGGTGTCAACATCTGTGGAAGTTTCAGTTTGTTGGCTGGTGTCTGCAGCCATGGCAGAGTCACCCCAGTTCTCAATATGCTGTCCGTTTCCCAAAGCAGCACCAATACCGAATTGCTGCCCAGTGTCCACACACCCAATGCTCTACACAACCATACATAGCAATTCAACACAAACCCAAAAGCCACCCATCAAAATAGGCATTGAAACGTAACAATCATAGTTCATTGAACATTCAAATTTATGTAGTGTAAGCCTCTAGAGAGGTGGGTGGGAATAAATACCGTGTTCAAGGTCCCATAGTGTAGGCTATTAGGAACAACAGCAACACTAACCGGTTTTATATTGAAGATTGAGTCTACAAGAAAATGAATATTTAAGCAGTTAAAGATTATTAACATAGAAAAAGAAAAGGAAAGAAAAATGACATATAGTATTATATTATATAATAAAATATAAAAGAGAATACTTGAGCTTAAATCAACAGCATCATCGTGATGAAAAGCAGCAGCGGATTGTTCAAGCTCTCCAAGATCCGAAAAACGTGTCTGGTCTCTCCCACTTCCATCTCCCCTGTTTCACACAAAGAAACAGAGATACCTTGTTTTACAAAACAACTTTGCACCCCAAAATATAATATTTTTCTAAAACAAAACCATTCACCAACTCATAACACAAACACAGAAGACAAAAAGATAGAGAGAAGAGAAAAAGAAAGAGAAGTACCGAAGAAAGAAGTTGGAGTGGTAGTACATTTGTGGGTTAGCTGGAACTGCCTTGAAACTCTGCATTTCTTTTTTGTTCTGTTTTGTGTTACTATACACTCTCACTGTCTTTTTATATGTCTCACCGAAAGATTCTCTCTTCAAAGAAAGTAAAGAGTTAAGAAAGAATTTTTGGTTCGAGAAGAAGAAGAAGAAGTAGAAGTAGAGAGCGGCAGTGTGTGTAATTGAAGAAAATCTTTTGATGTATCTTTAAGAACAGAAGAGGATAGCGTATCAGTACGGCTCCTTTATTGATTTTTACTACTATAATTTTAGATATCAGGCTTTTATTATTGCTTTCTGACTTGGGATTTTAGTTTCCCAACACACATCTCTATTGCCCATCTCAATCTCTTGCTAAAGTGCGTCCACTACACTCTCCAATTTAGTTTAAACAAATCCTAGTTAATTTTTGTTTTGTTTATTATTCTCTCACCTTTATGTAAAAGTGAATTGTTCATTTGTTCTCTATGCACCAAGCAATTCCAAACATTCTAGACAACTTTGTCTTCCAATCCATGGGCGCCATGCATTCATGAGGTTATATATCGCTCATTTTAATATATATACTATGTTTATTGGACGACATGACAACTCACTAAGGTTTTAATAAAATATAATTTAAAAAAGTATAGAAAAACTATTATGAGAGCTTTATTTTTATCAAAATTTTCAAAGAGGTTTTGATGCGCCATATACATACCAAGAAAATTTGTATTAAATATTGAGAAGTGGACTTTATTTCGTTAGTGGTTACCTCTTGGGGTACCTAATTAGAAATAACCAACTAAATGTAAAGAATCTACTTTTTGACAATCAAATTAACCTTTAAGAAAAAAAATAATATAATAAAATATAAATTTTTCTAGATGATAAGGTAAGATGTAATACAGTAAGTTTAGACTTTAGAGATATAATAATTTTTACAATATTTTAAAATTATTTATTTTAATTCCCAGATAATAAAAGTAATATTAATAATCAAATTATACAAAAATAACATTTTAAACCTAATAAATCATATTAAAAGTTATAAAATATTGTAGGGTCACAAATCATAGCCCAAGCTCACGAGAGTTGGATTATGAGCCCAATACGCCAAATACAATAAATTTATAAAGAGTAAGTGAAAGAACTGGGCTTTTGGTGGATTGTCTAACGGTTAATCAAGGGTTCAAAAGTGTCTGAGCAAGAAAGGATGTGTCATTATAGGTGGATTATATGTCCAAGGAGTAAATTTGATGGTCAAAGTGATATTTTTAGAAGTTAGTTCCTCACTGCGCAACAGTAATTCTCTTTCAATCTTTTTCTGCTAATATTCTTGATCCTTCAATTATGGAGGGTTTCTCATGTTATATAATCTCCTCCATGCAATTTCCATCGTCCACTTGTTTATCATCTAACCTTGCACTCAAGTACCTGTTCTACTGAGCAGCTTTTCTAGCTTTCTGTAAGTGGTAATGGTTGAAAATACTGTTTAGAGGTCTTCTCCACATTAATGCGGCCAGGAAAGCTGCTGCAGTGCATTTAATGCGGTGGTAGCAACTTTCCCCAAGATATTTCTGTGTCCTTATCACCTCTTTACGCACCTAAAGTTTATCTTCATTGTTGGAATCTCCTGGAAGGTTACCCAAGTCCAGCGAATGCCTACCTGACTGACATTCATCAAGTCCGAGGAGGATGACCCCCTCGGACTAATGCCTTTGACTCTTTCCTTACACAACCATTAACTCTGGGGCTTTTCCAGTCATTTGCTCCTCCTCGGACGCATTTCCATTAGTAAATGAGGCTTAAGACCCAATACAAAAGTTCAAACTTTTACCCTACAAATATATATATATATATATATATATAATATTATATCCCTAGATACAATATTTTTACAACCTTTAAGAATATAATAAGTGAACTTGAAAAAAAATCTAAAAGAGGGTAAGCTTTTAAAAAGTTACTCAAAATGATATTTATAAGAATAGTACTAAGAACACATAAATTGACACAATTTTGGATGGAATCTGTACTTGATGACATAGCTCCTTTTGTAGTCCGAGATGCTTTGTAATTTTTTCTTTTCCTTAATCTAGCAGGCCTCCGGGTCTGGTTTCTCAAAAAAAGAAAAAAAAAAAAAAACTCATCATATGGCAAATTGTAATCGATAAAAGTGTCTTTTCACATAGTTTATCATTACACTCTTACAAATTACAACTTATTACATAGTGAATTGTGATATAAAATTATACTAATTTATATATCCCTAATATTACTCTATTTATAATGACATTTTGGAGCTTCTTCTATCGTATTAGAAGATGATGAGTTAGAAGAGAAAAAAATAAAAATAAACAGGTTTGGACACGCGCGTAGGACAATTAGTCCACACCCCAAGACATAGAGAGAATCCCTACTCGTTGATTCTTTGTTTGTTTCTCTCACAGGGGTCTCCTCCTACTGAGAATCACTGGACTGGAGTAGTGTTTCTCTTTATTTTTTTATTTTTATTTTCTTTTTAACTAAAAATTCCGACAGAGACAGAGACTAGAGTGTTTGTGTGGTGTATTGGCTTGCTTTGCTTGATGCTAGCTCTTTCTCTCTCCAGAATTGTGCCCTATATGTATCTTACTTAGACTAGAGTCCTCATGGGAAGGTGTGTCTGCGGGCGAAAGATGATGGGATAGTGATGAGATATGATCCACCATTAAGGCCAAATTTAATATACAACAGCTTTTTTTTATCATAAAAATTGTGTATTTTATTAAAAAAATAGAAATAAAATTTTTATTTTCTAAAATTAAAGACCATAATTAAAGTCATAATTTGTTTATATAATAAGTTATGAGTGATAAATCCAAATAAACTTATTATTTTTATTTTATTACTCGTAACTTCTCAAAGGGTAACTTGTAACAAAAATTTTCTCTTTAAATTTGATCCTAGCATTTTTTTTTTTTTTTTTTTTGAGATTGTAATTAGTTTTGCTTTTGTTAATTTATTTATTATTATTTTTTTTTTACCTCTGGGCTCTGCCATATTTATATACTTGAGTGATTCTTAAAAACCAGAGCCTTTGGCTTTACTTGAAAGTGGTAGTATTTATAAATATCAGTCTCTGGGCTCTGGCATCTTTAAGCGTGAGCCTTAAAAACAAAGGCTTTGCTTGAAGGAACCTCTTTGTTAATGGAAGGAGTTAGGCACTTAGAGCGGCGTGTGGCAGAGGCAGAGGCAGAGGCAGACTCTATATATATAAAGGATTTTACTAATGTGTGCCCTTAGGGCACACAATAGTAAACTAATTTTGAAAAAAGTTTATTGGGAATTGAAAAAATTTTGACAACTTTTTCAATTTCCAATAAAACTTTTCTAAAATTAGATTTGTTAATGTGTGCCCTTAGGGCACACATTAACCGGACCCATATATAAATAGGGTTTGTGACTTTGTGAACGTACACGGCCAAAGAATATGACGCACCTTATAAAGAAATCGTACACTTTGTGACGTGTCACTTTCACTCTGGTCTTTTTGTGTTTTGGTGGTGTACTTTGTCTGTTTTTACATACTTACATTTGATGCCACTGCTTGAGTTGTGCTTGGCTTCGATGATGTACAAACTCATACTCTTCTCTACTCACGTGACCTTCTGGATTTGGATTATGGAGTTTTTTTGTTTTATTTTTATTTTTACCTATATATGTAGTTTAGACAAATACCCCATTAAATGTATTCCTTAGGAGAAGTCAATGGTATATTGGTATACCAAAGGGATAAGCTAAAATATATAAATATATGATATCCATAACATTTTGAACCGTAGAGGATTTGAGGATCGTGTTAGTAAGTCTCCATTTACTTATCAAATCTTCAATAACTCAACCAATTAAAAAAAAGAAAAAAGATTTCGTGTCTGTTTAGAATAGTACCAAAAAGTATAATACGACCCATGAATAGTAGCAAAAATAAACTGAATAGTAAAAAAAGTTGGCTTTTTAAACAATGCCAAACGCACACTTCATTTCTTTATAATAATTCTTTATCATTTCTCAAGCGAAAGGTGTGCATGCCCGACCCAAATGACTCTGGGTCCTTTGAAGTTGGGCTCCCAATTTATTTGTTTAGAGTGGGTTGTGAGTTCCCTACTATAGGTAAATCTCTTTGAGATTAGCCTAACAGCCCAAATGAAGAAGCTTATGGCCAAGCTTGTACCTTACCCCCCCCCCCCCTTTCTCATTTGTTTCCTGTGGAGCCTTGGGCTGGCTGCCGAGCTTCCTTCTCTTTAACTGTTTTTTCTCTCTTTCCCTTTTGTGTATTTCTCTCTCTCTCTCTCTCTCTCTCTCTCTCTCTTCCCCTTTTTATAGCCTACCCTTAGTGGGTTTGCCATCATGAGTGATGGTTTTTCCTAAAATGGGAGGCCCCATTTTGACTTATATTCCTGATCGAATGGGACCCACTGCACATTTCTGAATTGACCTTGTTGGAACTTGTGCCAACCTTTAATTCTATGTTTGGCGGGCGAATATCTCCAAGGCACTATATGACGTTCTCGGTGATGCCTCAGATTGGTTTGTACTATACCGTACTCAGACCCCCCATCACTTGTTCAATACAATCTGGGAGGGTTTGACTTATGTGGGCCTTGGGCTTGGGCTTGTACCTGATTTTGGAGTGGATGATAGCCCTCTATGATGTCATTTTACTACACAGAATATGAGATCGGGGTTACATTCCTCGGCTAAAGCTGTGTGGTGTTCTGAGTTGCCGTTTGATTAGTTGGCTTTAATAGCCTACATTGATGTTACCGTTGTCCCCTCGGGGATATCAAGCGTTAGGTAGTTAATGCCTCGGGCTTGCAATGGACTCTCCAGGCATGCGCAATGACAACTGTTTTGATAGACGGTTGAGGATTCAAGGATGTTTCAGTTATCGAGGCGCACTTGCGAAGGCAGTTTTTGGGCGGTTATTGGTCCTTTCACCTGCACATTTAATACTCTTATCCCTAGATGTGTGTGTGTGTGTGTGTGTGTGTGTGCGCGCGCGCGTGTGCTGATCCTCAAAGGCCGCTGTAACAGCCTTTAAGGTTCGGTTTAATATCCTTGGGGATGCAGATATAGAGTATTGTCCTGAGGAGAATATTGAGGATCAGTGGTTGCTAAGGGTTATTTTTATCCCCTTAATGGCAATCCTCGAAGGTGGGGTTAGGTTTCCCTTAGATCCTTTTCTACTTAGGACACTTAGCTTTTATGGGACCTGTCCCGACCAAGGCCTACCAAATTTTTATAGGGTGGTGTGTTGTGTTAGTCAACTTAACAAACTTTACAATTTGAACCTTACCCACCGTTACATAAATTTTTTATATAGTTTCTATAGTAGTATAGATAACAGTTATTACCTTAAGGTTCAGGTTTAGGTTGATATCCTGCCTCCCGGACTCCAATAGAAATTCCCAAAGGGAATTTATAAAAGTGAGAGGAAATTGGCTGGTAGTGAGCTAACTTGCCTGACATCACATTGAGATGTAAGTCGGTATTTCCCAACAACTTGTTCGGCTTACTTAACCATTACCCTTTTCTTCACTTCTAAACACACGAATATTATATATATATATATATATATATATATATATTTTACTAAGTGCAGTTTCTTGGTTGTTGTTTTGTAGATTCTAGACATATCAAACCCAACATTAGCCTGGTGGAAGTTCAGGACCTTAATTTTGTTCTTCACTCGGAGATATTTGTACATTACAATGGTCAACTCCGGGCTTCAAACCTCATTTTAGGCTGCACTCCTTCGTACACCAGCTACCAAGCTCTAGGATCAGCCTTTCTTGCTTCCAATCTCCTACTAACTTACATTGATGTTCGCATTCCAGGCTTCCTCCCTAACATTATGGTGAACGAGGCTCAGTGTAGGGAACCTCGCTGGGCAAGAAAAAGTTCGTGGGAACTAGTTAGGGATGGTTCAGGTGACTCTATCTTTCACGATCGATTACAACATATCCCCGTAGATGACCCTGAAGAAAGGGAAGAAGAAGTAGGGGACGAAGAAGGAGAAGAAGTAGAACAAAGAGAAAGAGAAGAAGAAGAAGAAGAAGAAAAGTAAGGTATGGTTCATAGGCGTAATGTAGAGATTGGGCATTACTTCTCGGACGCTCAAACCACTAGGGACCAACCACCTTTTCCACCTCCCCAAGGACCTCCTGCGACAGGCAATTGTAAGAGGTAGAGGACATCAAACGGCTTAAGGAGCCAAACTTAACCTCCTTCCTAATAGTAGACTCCTCTTGCCGCCCTCGTCACAGCAACCTCACCCATCCTCACCACGACTAGAGTTGCTCTGAGGACAGAAGGTTGTCCAGCTGCAATAGTGGCCAGTGGGTCCTTTTTTTCTCGTTCCTCTCAGGGGTGGCAGCACACCTTCAAGCTAGGCAAGGGTCCCATTCCCCTGAATATGAACTTAAGGACATTGAAGCAGGTCGATGTTAGCGTCCTTGTCGACAGTCTTGGCAAGACCTTACTCCTACTTAACAACATATGTTTCTGGCATGATTGCGAGGACGAGGATGTCGTTCTAAACCTTAAGTGACACTCCATCACAGTAAACATCTCTTGCCTTTACAATCGAATTATAAATGTAACTTTAACTTCATTTTGCCCGATACTCAATTTTTTTAGTTTTCTTTGTTCTAGGCCGCACGGATGGTTTATGTCCTGGAGGGTAGGTTGAAGAATGTTGTAGAGAAGGCAATAGGGAAGAAAGCCTTGAAGTAGGTGGTAGAGTCCACCATTAAGAAGAAGAATCGAGCAGTGGCCGAGGCTGAAAGGAGGGCCATTACTGCCGAGGCGGACAGGGACTTCTACCAGTAAAAGCTTAGTGTCTTAGAAGGGAAGCTTGAAGATTCTGATTCTCAACTGGCCCAGAAGGTCGGGCAAAAGTATAATGATGAAGGGTTCGATGATGTAGAACACTCTGCTCTGACAGCAATTTTCAATGCCCGGCAGAAGGGCTTCTTGGAAGGGTGGATGGCCGTGGTCAATGCCCTAAACTTGCCCTCATCCTCTTCCTTCAAGGACTTAAGCCCGGTTTCTTTGCTCGAGGATCCCACAAAGGCTCTTGTTGAAGAAAACCCTACATTGGAGCAGTTCAGCCATGCGAGAACTGGTCGAGCAGATAAAGGCCTGGATCGACACCGAGTTGATTGATTTAGACAACCCGACCTCTCTAAATGCTCCTGAAGTCTTAGAAATTGCAGGGCCCCAACCTAACCCAGTTCCCCCAATCATCGAAGGAGTTCAGTTTGTCACCCCTACTGAGCTAAATGCCGCACAACCTTAGTCAAGTTCCCCTGTTTCCACTTTTATTCCTTCCACCCCCCCCCCCAATTTTTTTTTGAAATATGTATTATTCGCACGGCGGTTTGCCTGCCTTTTTGTAAGGACCATGCTTTATTTTATTTGAGTTTGGATTCTTCAAACATTTTTATTGCTATACTTTATTCGATTTGGTTTTAGTCTATTTCGTTTGTGTTTCATTGCATGTTGGTTCTCTTTTTCCCTTGAGTCGGCTTGTGAAGGCTCCAATTGACTTTGCATTTTATCATGACAATTTGTTGTCCTATGGGCCTCTGAGGGGGGCATTAGTTTGTGTCAAGGTAAAGTGTTTACGTTCCTTGATATGGTTCATGCTTCGTGGATAGGTTTTTTTTTAGTCGGTGACAAAGGCCAGGCTAAGGTTAGGTCTTTGCCCATGAATGACTTCGTTAAGGTTTCCACCTAGTGGGTGACTGAGGTCAGGCCGAAGCTAGGCTTCTGTCCTTAGAAAAAAATTGTTAAAGTTTCCACCTAGTCGATGATCGGGGTTAGGCCGAGGCTAGGCTTTTGTCCTTAGGAAAATTTGTTAAGGTTTCCACCTAGTCGGTGGTCAGGGATAGGTCGAGGCTAGACTTCTATCCTTAGAAAAATTTCCACCTAGTTGGTGACCAAGGTCAAGTTGAGGCTAGGCTTCTATCCTTAATTCCATCAAAGTAAAATCGCATAATGCAGTAACAAAAATAAAAGTCATAGCAAGGGGAAAGTGATCACTCCTATTCCATACATATATACATTAAAAAAAAAAAAAAAAATAGTTACGACATAGGACATTCATCGCAACAATTGCACCTAGTGGTAGTACTTTTTCAAATTGCACACGTTCCAAGGTCGAGGGAGCGGTCTTTCCTCTATGTCTTTCAAGTAATACACTCCATCTCCCACCACTGTAGTGACTCAGTACAGGCCCCCAGTTAGGGTTCAACTTTCCAATGCCTAAATCCTTCATGCTCCCCACCGCCTTTCGTAATACTAGATCCTCTGCAATGAACTCTCTCGTTTTTATGCCTTGGTCGTATCTCTAAGCCAATTTTTGTTAGTAGTCAACCAGTCTGATCAAAGCCATCTCTCGTTGCTCTTCCAAAAGATCCAACTGCCCGGCCATGCTGGCATCATTATTCTCTAGGGCAAAATTTGAGACTTTCATACTAGATAACCCTATCTCCGTGGGAATCATCGCATCGATTCACTAAGTCATTGAGAAGGGCGTTTCACCCGTGGACCTCCTTGGTGTAATGCGATAAGCTCGCAGCACATTCAGGTGCTCCTCAGCCCATCTACATTTAGCCCCTTCCAGCCTCTTCTTCAATCTAGCTTATATTGTCTTATTTATTGCTTCTGCTTGCCTATTGCTCGGAGGGTACGCTAGGGTGGAATATTTGTTCTTGATCCTGAGGTCACTGCAATATTTTCAGAAAGTCTTGCTGTCAAACTGCAACCCATTATCCGAAATCTGCGTTTCTGGGACCCCAAACCTAGAATAATGTTCTTCCAAACAAACTTTTTCACATTCACATCTCAGATATTTTGCCAACACTTTGGCTTCGATCCATTTTGTAAAATAATCTGTAGCAACTATGACAAATATCCTATTACTAATGGCCCTAGGAAAAGGCCCCACAATGTCCAAACCCCATTAAGCGAAAGGCCACGGGCATGATATCAGGTTCAGGTTCCCTCCTAGTTGATGGATATTTAGGGAGTGCTTCTGACATTGATCACAGTTCTTTACGTACTCAACAGCATCCCTTTGCATGTTTGGCCACTAAAAACCCTATGTTATTGCTCGGTGTGCTAGTTACCTCCCCCCGGTATGAGTCCTACATATTCCTTCGTGCAACTTAGCTAAGAAACCTTCCACCTTCTTGGGATAGAGACATAACAGAGATGGCCCCCTAAATGATCGTCAGTATAACCTCTTATCTCTGCCCATCTAGAACTAAGTTGAAATTCTCTGTATCTTTTTTGCCTCCTTTGTTTCGTTTGGGTGTACGCCGTTGGCTATGAATGCTACAATTGGATCCATCCAACTCAGGTTGAGCACTGACACTACAGACACATTTAGTTAATGTTCTATACTCGGTTGCTCTAGTACTTCCACCGAGATTATCCAAGGGACAAAATCAGCCATAGATGAAGCTAGTGTGGCTAAAGAATCCGCATGACTGTTCTTTCCTCTTGAAATCTATGACACCCTCACCTGTTGAAAACTATCCAATAATGCGCCCACCATCTTCAAATACTCTACCATCTGAGGATCCCTAGCCTCAAAACTTCCTTCCACTTGACTTACCACTAAGCGTGAATCTAAAAAAACCTCAACCATTTTTGTATTTAGCTTCTTAGCTACTCTAAGCCCTGCTATCATTGCCTAATATTCGGCTTCATTGTTTAAAGCCTTGAAACCCAACCTTACTAAGCACTCTAACCTTACACCTTCGGGTGATTTGAGCACAACACCTATTTCGGCCCCTCGGGCATTAGATGCCCCATTCACGTATACTTGCCAGGGCTAGGGCCTTAATGAGACTTGACAAACTCAATCTGCATTATTCATCACAGGGGTAAACTTGGCCATAAAATCCACAAGTACCTGTCCTTTAATTGCATTCCTCGGTTTGTACCTCACATCAAATGACCCAAGTCTCGTTCCCCATTTTGCTATCCTTCCCATGAAATCATATCTCCTTAATCATGACTGTAAAGGGTGCTCGATTAAAACATAAACCGTGTGAGCTTGGAAATAGTGGGGCAATTTCCTCGTCGTGTGGACCAAAGCCAGAATTAACTTTTCCACCAGGGTCTTGTTGATATAATACATCGGCCACTGCATGCCATCCCGAACTCTTAGCAACACAGCACTCACCATGTGCTTAGAGGCCGCCAAGTACATATATAGATCTTCCTCGGGCTCAGGACTAGAAAAGATAGGCGGGCTCATTAAATAACACTTGAAATCCTGAAATGCCTTATCGCACTTCTCAATCTACTGAAACCATTTCCACTTTTTTAGCAATTGAAAGAATGGTTAGCATCTGTCTACCAACCTTGAGACAAATCGACTCAACTCTGCAATCATCCCTGTGAGTCTTTACACATCTTTTAGGTTGCTTGGAGGAACTAACTATTGTATGGCCTTGATCTGGTTCGGATTCACTTCAAATCCCTAATTAGCGATCATGTAACCGAAGAACTTCCCGGCCCCTACACGAAATGCACATTTGCTGGCGTTAAGGCGAAGCTTGTGTCGCTTATGGATCTCGAATGTTTCGTTCAAGTCCATGACATGCCTTTCCTCCTTCCTACTTTTGACTACCATGTCGTTGATATAAAACTCAACCGTACTTCCAATCTTATCCCTGAACATTCTCTTGATCTGCTGGTAGGTGGCCCCAGCATTTTTCAGCCCAAAGGGCATCATCATGTATTGATAATTTCCCTCGAGTGTTATGAAAGACGCCTTTTCTTGCTCCTCAGAGTTTAAGGCAATTTGATGGTACCCTTGAAAAGAGTCTAAAAAGCTCATCCTTGGGTGCCCACAAGTGGCATCAACTAACTGGTTGATCTTCAGGATGGGGAAAGGATCCTTCGGGCATGCTCGGTTCAGATTGGTAAAATCCACTCAAACTTTTCACTTCCAGTTCTTCTTCTTTACTACCACTGTATTTGATAGCCATTTTGGGAAAACACCTTTTTAATAACCCTCTACTGTTTCAGCAATTTGGTCTTTCGACGATAGACTTTTTCCAACCTGAAAATATATGTCCTCGCACGGGAGGATTCTAATTTGGATCAACTCCTCTGCATTATTAGTCCCAGTGTCCTCTGCGGGTTCTATTAATTGCTATAATGGCTTGGGTTCCACTTGCTCCTTCAGTTTGATCTCGTGGTTGATCACAGTGACCAAGCAATGTTGTGTGACTTGTTGATCCCCTCTGACCATGACGATTCCATCCTTAGTAGGGAACTTAACCTTCATGTGCAGTGTAAACGACACTACTCCCATGGCATGAATCCATGGTTGGCTTAAAATTATAGTATAAGGAAAGAAAGTATTGACCACTATGAAATTTATCATTACCTCCTTCCTTTCGGTCATAATAGGGAGTGAAATTTACCCCTCGGGCACCACCACTTTTCCATCAAACCCCACCAAGGGCATGTCATTTTTGGCTAGATTCTCCAGCTTCAAACCCAAGCCCTTATAAAGGTCTGGATACAATATCTCAGCCCCACTTCCTCGATCTATTAACACCCTTTTAATAAGAATGCCACGACCAGAGCATCGTTACGTGGCTGGGACGTCCCCTGCAGGTCATCATCCCCAAAAGCGATCGGCTCTTTGTTTGGCCTCAACCTCTTCTCTGGCGGACCATTAGCTTCCAACCCTTGTTATGGGATAATACTCAGAATCCCTTTTCGGCGACTTGTCCTTATACTGATGGAGGTTGCAAGGATGACTACAATAATCCCCAAGGGTGGAGGGAGTACATTCCCTTGGTTTCTTGATGTTTGCCCAACCATACTACAACCTTGTCCAACCATAAACTCCTTTATGTGCCCTGCCTTGACAAGCTGTTCTAAATGATCCTTAAACACTTTACACTATTTGGTGGTGTGCCTCTTCTCCCGATGATAAATGTAATACAAGCTTTAGTTCCTCCTCGATAGGTCCCCACCCATCTTACCTGACCACTGAAATTATGGTTCATTCTTTATTCGCTTAAGAATCTTATGAACTGGTTTCTTAAACGCCACATTTATACCTCCAGTTCGAACCTCGGGCTCTGCTGCCTTGGACTCCATCCTAATCCTTTACTGAAACCTCTTGGACCGCGGGTCCCTGTTATACTAGGAGGTTGCTAATGCCTTCCCTTACTCTATTGCCAGTCATCCTCCAGCCTTTTATGTTCTGCGATCCTCCTCATGAATTGATGCATGTTCTCGGGAGACTGCATAGTTAGGGATTCCCTTAATTACGACTCCTGAAGGAGCCCCAGTTTGAATGTGTTCGCTATGACTTACTTGTTCCCCTTACCTATCTCATTGCATAATTCCCAATACCAGTTCGCATTAGAACGGAGGGTCTTCCCACTGCCCATCTTTATAGACAGCAATGCGTCGATGGGCTGAGTGACCCAACTATAGGTAATAAATCGGGCCCTGAACACCTAAATCAATTCTCCAAAATTAAGTATGGAACCCTTCCTTAAACCGTTGAACCACCTTATCATTGTGGGCCCAATACTGGAAGGGAAAACTTTGCATATTAACCAATCATTTCGAGAATACAAGAACGTCATCTAAATGTAATGGCTCACATGTTCCACCAAGTCAATTTTGCCATTGTAGTAGGTAAAGGTGGATGATTGAAACACCTCGATATCTTAGTATATTCTATCTCGTTAGAGAATGGTGACTGAGCGGCTCTCCGAAGGGCTTGGCTCATGGATCTATCAGAGAATTGTGTCAGGACAACACTCTATAGTTTCATTGGATCTATCTCTTGATCACTGTGAATCACTTCGATGGGAAGATCCAACTGTGCTACCGCCAATATAGTCGGGATCGCTAGACAACTCCTCATGGTCCCTCCTACGGCGTCGGCCCCTAATCTCTATTTCCAACTCCCTGACCTACTTTCATAGGTTTTCTATCTCTTGGTCCTGTTCACTTTGGTATGAATGCTTGGGAATGTAAGAGATCGATCTTTCCCCTTGCAAAGATCCCTCATTTAAATCTAGCCTTAGCTTATGCCCATCTTGCATACGGTCCTGCTCCCTTTTTCGTTCCCTCTCCAATCTCCTTTGGCCTTGAAACGAGGCTCTTGAATGATTACCCCGAGGGCCTACCGACCCTTCTCCTGCATGCAGCCCTCCATCTTGGGCAGTGTTAAACTAGCTCCATATCTTCAATTGAATAGAAGATTTCCCACAGACGGTACCAATTGTGCGAGCCCGGCCTAAATGACTTTGGGTCCTTTGAGGTTGGGCTCCCAATTTATTTGTTTAAAATGGGTTAATAGTTCCCTACTATGGGTAAACCCTTTGAGGTTAGCCTAACAGCGCAAAAGAAGAAGCTTATGGCCAATCTTGGACCTTCCCCCAACCCTTTCTCGAGTGTTTCCCATGGAGCCTTGGGCTAGGTGCTGAGCTTCCTTCTCTTTAAATGTTCCTTCTCTCTTTCCTTCTCATGTATTTCTCTCTCTCTCTCTCTCATAGATTCTCCAATCCCCTCTCACACCGTCTTTTCCCCCTTTTATAGCATTATCTTAGTGGGTTTGCCATCATAAGTGGTGGTTTTTCCCAAAATAGGGGCCCTCATTCTGACCTATATTCTTGATCAGATAGGACCTACCACACATTTCTAAATTGACTCCATTGGAACTTATGCCAACCTCCAAATCTATGCTCAGTGGGCGGATATCCCCAAGGCACTGTATGACATTCTCGGTGATGCCTCAGATCGGTTTGTACTATATAGTGCTCGGACCCCCCATCACTTATTTGGTACGATTTGGGAGGGTCTGACTTATGTGGGCCTTAGCCTTGGGCCTGTACCCAATTTTTGGATCGTACAAAAGGTATAATCAAGGCCCAAGACTTTCCAAGTGGCTTCCCCTTTTCCAAGGTTGGGTCAAGATAAATTTTGATGTTGCAAATAGACCCAATCTCTCAAAGGTGGCTGCTATTTGTAGGAATGATAGTGTTGAGGTCCTATTTGTTCATTCCTTTATATTTCCACCCTTGGAGCCTCTTCTTGGTGAAGTCAATGCAACCCTCCTTGATCTGAAGCTTTTAGCACACCATAGCTTCTCTTATGTTTAATTTGAAGGTGATTCCTTGCTGGGAATTCTATTTTGTACTTAGAAACTTACATTTTTTTTGCCATAATATTGCTTCTTGGCAGCATTTTGTAATTGGGATGGGTCCATAATCATCTCCAATTTACCTGATTAAGTTTCTTCCCATAAAGTAGGGATGAAGCTGGTCCCCCCCCCCCCCCCCCCCCCCTTCTTAATATAATTATTCTTAACAATCAAAAAAATCAAGGCCAAAGGGTAATTTCATGTTACCTTCTTTATGAAATGCAATTCTCACTGGTGAGATATCATTCAGTAAACCATAGGAATCAAGTCAACTATGTCTAGTGGCCCTCTCACATTAATAATATAGTGCCATGTGCCCAAAACTAATTGGATCAAATCTCAATCATAGTCCTAGTCACACCACCCAAAAATAAAAATAAAATTAATTTTCAAAACTAATTGCTACACCGAGACATTATTTGCCCCAAAATCCCAACCACCAGTAGTTGCATGGAGGAACATCCCTTTTTCTTTTGCTTGTCAATATCCTTGCATTGTTGTCGAATTCTTATTGATGGGTGTTATTGTACATATGATTAGAACTAATTAATTAAGATTAGTCTATAAAACAAATTATAATTGATTATGTGGCATAATTTAGTTGGGTTGTCATGAAAATTGCACAAATGAGTATATCCAATATATTTCTAGAGTTTTTATAAGACAAAATTGGCCTCTGCCCTTTTCAGGCAAAATAAATAGCATTCTACGCCCTTCCCAAACTAATTAGGGAAATGTCTTTCTTTTGAAACTCGACTTTCTCAAAATCGAGTTAAAAAAAAAAAAAAATTATGAAGCCCTATAGTGGTGTTTTAAGGAGCCTATAGCGACGTTTGAAGGATCTATAATGACGTTTTGTAACTCGGGCTCCATGAACTCGAGTTTTATGCAAGTTTTTTATCTATAACTCGAGTGCATGGAGCTCGAGTTACAAAACGCCACTATAGGTCCTTAAAAACGTCACTATAGGGCTTAACTTGATTTTGAGAAAGTCGAGTTTCAAAAGAGAGGTATTTCTCTAATTAGTTTGGGAAAGGGGGTAGAAGGCTATTTATTTTGCCCGAAAAGGGCAGAAGCCAATTTTTTCCGTTTTCATATCAATAGTTTGCTTTCAACTAGTTGCGTCATATTTTATTTTCTATCATGCTGCCTCTTGTACATTATAGGGATATCATATTCATTCGTTGCAGGTCATATGCTCCCTTAACATGAGTACCAAAACTTACCTTTATGGGGGCATCAATTTCCATTCTCGATGTTTTGGTAAGATTAATAATTAAATCAATTTGGAGTCAAAAGGACTAAATTAACACTATCATAGCGGAGAAAATGGGCAAATTCCTTTTTCAAAAAAAAAAAAAAAAAAAGCATTTTGCCCCATTTCCCAAACTAATTAGGGAAATGCCCTCTTTTGAAACTCGATTTTCTCAAAATCGAGTTTTAAAAAAAAAAAATTCTGGAGTCCTATAATGGCGTTTTAAGGAGCCTATAATGACGTTTTAAGGATCTATAGTAGTGTTTTGGAACTCGAGCTCCATGAACTAGAGTTACATGCAATTTTTTTTTTTTTTTTTTTTTTAATACTTAAAACGTCACTATAGGCTCCTTAACTCGATTTTGAGAAATTCGAGTTTCAAAAGAGGTGCATTTCTCTAATTAGTTTGGGAAATGGGGTAAAATGCTAGATTTTTTTTTTTTTTTTTTGAAAAGGACATTTGCCAATTTTCTTCCTATCATATCTAAGGGAATGAAATTGAAACTATCCCGTATTTTAGAGAATACAACGTATAATTTTTTAGTGTGTATGCGACGGGAGACTATACATACTTAAATGAATAATAAGTTATAGATAACCACACAAGGGAAAAAAAAAATCATAAGAACATTCACATCAGGAATGCTAAAAATGTTAAAAAGCCAAATTTAACAACCTACACACAAAAATACTCCTACATCAAAGCTCTTAAATGCTAAAATTTTTTACACCTAGCTATAATGAGCTGCCATCTCTAACAGCTCACTGTAGTCAAATGTTATAATAAAATAATGACAATTTACTAAAACCCACACATGGTTTTTTATTTCCACTCAGCCTCAAGTTTGCTTCTCTCTCTTTGTTGTTCTCATCTTCTCTCTCTTTGAAAGGTTGGATTTTGTGGTGGTTATTGGTTGATTTTGGCTTGTGGGGTTCTAACATGTTTATGTTTTTTTTTCATAATCATTTTATTAGAAAATTTTCATCTATTGTGACTCACATTATTTGGAGAAATTATAAAGTTTTTTGGTGGACCACGTCATTTGTCCACCATTCCACAAAAAGACTCCCACTTATTTAAAATTGTTGAGTTAGTAATCAGTTTCTGTTTTTTTTTTTTTTTTTTTTTTTTTTTTTTTTTTTTTTTTTTTAACTCTGCAATTTTAAACAAAAGAGAGTCTTTTAGTGGAATGGTGGACCATGTCACTTGTATCCACCATGAGGACCTTATAATTTCTCCATTATTTGAGAGATTAAGGATCGTAGTATATTTATTTATTACTTTTCATTTAAGTTCACAAAGCCTCCATAGGCCTTTAAATTTTCTATTCTCACAAGTCATAGCTATCTCTCGTTCATGATTTCCGGGTGAAAATGCTTGTCTCGTTTCCTTATATACTTCTTAGAAATATATTTAGATTAGATTCCACCATGTGTAATGAAAATCATTTTTATTGTTACCATACCTTTCATGATTTCAAAAGAATATCCTTCATACATTTATAACAAATTGGGTAAATTACATAAATGAATTATTACATATCTAATGATACTTTAGTAAGCAATGCAAAACATCAAGCTTTACCTCTACAGAGTGACTTACGACTAAAATTAGTATCATCATTTATTATATCATTTAATAAAACATTTTTTTTCCATTGATGTTAGAACTATCATTTTATTTATTGCATCCTTCTTTCATTTGCCGATGAGTAATTCTAGTACTATAAATAAAGTCACAACTTTTACCACAATTATCTTACGTGGGAGATTGTGATGACTATCTGTACTTTCACATGAACTCACCAGTTTGCTATATGAATAGTTGTGACAAAAATTATGACTTAGTTTGTAGTACTTAAATTACTCATTGACATATGGAAGAAGGATGTAATAAATGAAATGCATGTTCTAATATCAATGAAAAAAAACATTGTTTCATTAAATGATATAATAAGTGATGATACTAATTTTAGGAGCAAGTCTTCAAGATACTAATTTTGTTACAATAACATAAAATGAAGAAATTCTAGCAATAAACTAATAAAAATGATTTTTGCAATCTATTACTATGAAAATCTTGAAGTAATAGCATATTGTAATGAAAACTTTTTTTTTTTGAGAGATATTGCAAGGAAAATATTATTACAATAACATTATAACAATTATTTTGCAATCTATTAATATGACAAACATGAAATAATAAACAACTAAAACAAGTATATCATTGCAATAACTTAACCTAAATTAATTTTGACAATTATTTGCAATCTATTGTGATGAAAGCCATGAAGTAATAAGCTATTGCCATGAAATTGTAATAGACTGCAAAATAATTAAAAAAAATAATTGTAGAATAAGGCCTAATTGCAATCTATTGCAATTTCATGACAATGAGTTATTGCTTCACTACTGTTATTGCAATAGATTGCAAATAATTAACAAAAATCATTTGGATTAGGTTATCGCAATGATATCTTTGTTGTAATTGTTTATTTCTTCATTTTTGACATTATAATAGATTAAAAAATAATTGCTCTATCAAGTTATTACAATGATATATTCTTTTCAACAAGCATTCATTTCAAGAATTTCGTTGTAATAAATTGCAAAAGTAATTGGTATCATTTATTGCTATGATGCAATAAGGTATTAATATATTTATTGCAATTGAAAACTAAAAGTTATTGCAATTAATTATGTTGATACAATAACTTACCAATCGTAAGTTAAAATTGCAACTATATTATTTTTTTTGCATTAACACTTGATGTAATAGAGTATTTTGGTGAAATGTATCAAGAATGACCATCAAGGAAACACCATATAGTGTGCATAGTTTGAGTGTTGTTCATTAATTTCCTAGGTTTTTTTTAGTAGGGTTGTACATGGGATTGAAGTTCATGGAGTTAAAAAGATTATTTAGAAATTCAAGTCTCTAGAACTAGGTGATACTATTACTAAGAGTATTTTCTAATATAATATGTAATAACTAATGGCATTAGAGCATTAGTATCAAGTATGTCAAATGCCAAATGGCATGTCAAAAAATTTCTCACATCAAATGTTTTAAATGTTAAAACATTTAGCATTGATGAACAATACCATTCCAAATTTGGAACGGTACAGACACAAATGCCATAAATTTTTTATTACTTTTTTTTTCTCTTTCCTTGTCTCTATTCTACTCTTCTCCAAACAAATTTCTCTCTTCTCTCTCCTTTCTCCTTGTCTTTCTTCTCTAGATCACATTTCTCTCTCTTCCCTCTCCTCTCTTGTTGTCTCTTTTTTTCCCATGGCTACTCTCTCTCCTCTCTCCCATGCTGGTCTCTCCTCTCTTCTCTCTCCCATGGCCAATCCTCTAGCAAAACCCTGCCACTCATAAAACTCCAAGAGCCCATGGCTAGCTCTCTAGCGAAATGCCGCTCACCATGGCTGCTTACCATCGCCACTTACAGTGGTGGTTTCTTTCTCTCACTTTCTCACTATGGTTGTTTTAGCCATGGGTCTTGGGTGATTTTTCAAATTGGGTTTATGGGTTTTGGGTTTTGATTGTTGTTGTATGGTGGTGGTTTATGGTATTTCACGGTGGTTGTTGGTGTTTTTGTATAGTGGTGGTTGTTGGTGTTTTTGCTGTTAGCTGTTGTGGGTTTTGTAATCGGTTTGTTTTGGGTATTTAGATGGATTTGATTGGGTTTGCTTTGAGTTGAGTTTTGGGTTGTGGAATATGTGGTGGTTGTGCGGTGACAGTGGCAGTGGTTGTGTGGTGGTAGTGGCGATGGCTGTTGGTTGGTGGCCACTGGTTCATCTTCACAGATGTGTTTTGTATTGGGTTGAGTTTTGAGTTAATATTATTTTAATGTCTTTTATATATATATATATATATATATATATATATTATTTTAATTTATTGAATTGAAAAATAAAAAATATGATGTAGAGTGTATCATAAAATGGTATGCTAAAATAATAAAGTAACTTTTACATGTGTTAAAATGACTTTTTTTTTTTTTTTTTGCAACGCCTGATGCTAATGCTCTGGCTTGCTCAGGAAAATAATTATGATATTAATCTTTATTTGGTTTTACTATCATTTTTTTAGATCTTTTTATTTTATTTTTTTTGCCTCTCCTTTCAGATTTGATTTGGGATGTTCACAGTTTAGAAAAACACTCAAATCATTTTAGATCTTCTAGTATATTGTTCCTATTGAAATTGATTATTTATATATTTATTTTTAATGAAAACAACAGAAATTTTTTGTATAGTTTAGCTCTGTTTTTTTTTTTTTTTTTTTTTTTTTTTTGTTTTTTTGTTTTTTTAAGAATCTAATAAATACAGATACCAACAATATCCACGATAAGTACCAAAAATGTGGTTAGTTTTTGCTGTAATATAGTGGGGTGTGGAACTACTTGTTTTATATCTTGAAGAGTTGAAAAAAAATAAAGGAAGGTATAATTGTTAAGTTGAGAAAATATAGAAGCTTCTGGTATGATGGGAATTGAAAATTTAAAATACAAGAGACATACACATGGTGATAGACGTGTAGGCCTACAATCGAACATACAATTTGGATGGTGTGTTGGCATGTCCTACCTCCTATGTTATGCTATACTTATAGTCTTATACCAATGTAAGTTTTGATAATCAATAAAGTTACGTGGTTTTGACCTCAAAAGGATAAAATGTAAAAACCTTATCCTTATGTAACCAATAAATTATCTGTTATGATTGCACTATATAGCAATTTGATGGTGTTTTAGTGTAGTATAATTTTGCCAATCAAGCACCAGTAGTTTTCAAGTATCTCAAAAAGAAAAAAAACAATAACTTTTCAATACACTAATGGAGCCAATGTTATATATTTTAGTTTCTATTATGTATAACCTAATAATCCTTTGCACGTATCCATATTTGTCATAGATGTTAGGACATATGTGAGTCACTTGTTAAGAATATATGTTACTATTTTACGTAATTGGCTTATCCTTTGATAAAACGCATTTTACTTGTATTTGGATAGATCTAGGATGTGTTTAATACTTCAAGAAACTGTGTTTCAAGATCTAGTGTTGAAGACATGCAAGTCTGTCCAAGATTCAAGTTGAAGAAGTGCTGTTCATTAAAGCTCGACAGCTAGCTATCCATCGAGCTTAAGAAGTTGTTCCAGCCCCATGGCTTGACAGACAGGTATCTGTCGAGTTTTATGAAAAACAGAATTCTAGTTCTGTTTTGACTCTAATTCATGATTATGTGTTTAGGTTTTCTTTTCTCACAACCCTAGACATATAAAAGGATTATTTTAAGGGCTGTCAAAGTGTACATAAGTTGCACAAGTGTTGAGTAAAGTTTGTTCAAGCAATTTGTAACCGGAGACAAAGTTTTTCCCTAGTTCATCTCTTATGAAGAAGTTGCTGTGTATGTGCACCTAGGGTTTTATGACCAAGAATCTTCTTGATTTTCATCGTGTGGATAAACTGAAGAACTTTACAGCCAACAACATTCTCTAATTGGTGATTGAAGTCGCGTACTAGGATCTGCGCAATTGGTTAGTCACGTACTTGGGAGCCATGCATCAAAGGGGGAAATTGTTACTACAGAACAAGTCCAATTGGGTATTGGGGTAAGGGTTCAACTGTAGGTTGGTATAAGGTACTGGGATTCATTTACTTGTAACCACTTGTTATGATAATAATGGAATTTTGGGAATGGTGACCTGAGAATCACCTGGTGGGGTTTTTGCCGTGCATGTTTTCCCCATTCGTAAACAAATCACCGTGTCATTTATTTTCCGTTGCATATTTAGTTATTTGGTGATTTGTTTGTGCTACCACGCGCTTTACATGTTAATTTGATTAATTAATAAACTTGGGTAATTAATAAATTAATTCATCACAAGGAGTCAATTCTTTTTTGGCCTATCAATAGAGGAAAATAAGGAAGACAATATTTACCATTCACAATTACCTTGGTTATCTTTCATACCCATATATCTTTGAAAATTTGTTTGTAAGGTTGAATTTAATCAACCATCTTGTTGGCTTTATTTCGTGCCAAATTTGCTTGTATTTTAGCAATTAGTAACCCTGTATTTAGGTGGGATTCATGTAAGGGTAGTGAGTGAGAGAGTGTAAAGAAATGCTTAAGATTGTGCAAAGAAGTAGGGTCTCGCGACTGGATCTCGCGGGTGGCTCGCGGCTACAAGCTGCCAAATGTTGAACACTTGCCAAGCATGTTAGAAGTTGAAGCGTCATGCCAGCTAAAGCACTACAGGACAAAAATTATAGACTGGCCGTTCAATTACCTTGCGACTGGAACTCGCGACTCAGTCAAGCCGCGAGTTCAAGCCACCAGCCAACTTTGTTTTGAAAAACCTGATTCTTCGCATTCCATTCTCACCCTAGTATAAATACCTCTTATACCCACGAAATATAGAGAGCTTCCAGAGAGAATGTTGAGAGAGAAACCCTAGAGAAAAACAAGATTGACTCATCCACAATCTTCACATAGAGACTCTTCAAATTCCTCTACTCTCATCCTTTCCATTGTTATATCCTTGAGAGGTTCATTACCAAAACCTTTTCTCATCATACCCACATTTGTGAGAAGGTCATTTCATGCTTGGGAATTAGTTAGGAATGGACCAATTTCATATTGGTTGATGCTATGGGTTATAGCGGAATTCGGTAAGCTAAAGAAGAAATAGGTTCGGCGCAACCTCGTTGGAGTAGGAGCTTGAAGGCTTAGGTACACTAGGTAAATTAGGTTAGGAGGGTCTTCTGCTGTTCATGTATCCCAACTACATTCTTTAGTGGATTATTTACCGCTTGGAGGGCGGCGGAGAGGTTTTACGCCAATGGTTTCGGTTTCCTCTTCGATAACACATCGTGTGTTGTCCTTGTGTTTGCATCTCTCTTCCCTTAATCTTTGCCATTTAATTTCTGCTGTGAATGTGATTTTATTTGGACTAAGATTATTTGTCAATTCTGTTATATGCTTATGTTCATATTCCGCACATTAATTGTTTGATAATAAGCTTGAATTGATAATTTGTAACTTCGGAGTCTAAACATTCATAGTGTTTATACACTAATTGAACTTTCATTGTTTATATGCATAGACCATATATTAGATGCTACTCGAAATTTGACAAAGCAGTGTATGTAAAGAAGACATTTTCCTCCAATGAACTACTTAAAAATGGTGAACATGAAAATTAATAAAAAATAATTGAAATGGAAGTCAAGCTATTCTTTTCATTTAGTCTATTATTCAAAAATGAAACATCCTACAATTTTATATTTTAACCTTCTGCCACTATGGATAGAACCTTATAATCCTTACCTTATATATCTTCATAATTGCATATTGCACAGTTTTTGGGGCCAAAATGGGTTTTTACCCATTTCTCGCAAACTTTTCAGCAAAATGCCCCATGTTTGAAACTAATTAGGGAAATGCCCTTATTTTGAAACTGATTTTCTAAAAATCGAGTTTCAAATGTAAAACTCGATTTTTGGAACATCAAGTTATAGCGAATGTGGACTTAGGAATTTTTTTTTTTTTGGGAACTCAAGTTCCATGTAAAGTACTCGAGTTCATGGAACTCGAATTCCACTTGAATTTTTTCAAGGAACTCCAATTCCATGAACTTGAGTACTTCACATGGAACTCGAGTTCCTTGAATGAAACTCCAGTTCCATGAACTCGAGTTCCAAAAAAAAAAAAATAATTTAATTTTCAGTTCGCTACAACTCGATTGTCCAAAAATCAAGTTTTAAATTGAAACTCGATTTTTAGAAAATCTAGTTTCAAAACAGGGACATTTCCCTAAATAGTTTTAGATATGGGGCATTTTGCTGAAAAGTTTTGGCAAAATGGACAAATACCCATTTTCTCCCAATTTTTTGTATTGCTTACTTTCGAATATCCAGAAAAAGAAAGGACATAACTTATTGTAAAAAGGAGTATATAAGCCAAAATTAGATTCATAACTTAGTTATAGTAAGATATAATGCTTATTTGCTGCACCAAAAAGAACCAAAAAAGACAAAATCTAAAAAAAAAAGACCTCTATTACAACAAAATTTTCATGTTACTAAATGAAACTAGAACCAAAGACTAGTGCTATTAATAACTTTCCTTAATAATAGTTTTAGGGAAGCAATAAAGTCTCTAAGGAGAGTTTAACAACTTTGACATAACATTCGTAGTATTATTTTAAGAATACACAATTTATTTTAAAATATACACACATTTTTATTGTGGTCTTATTAGATTGCTAAAATTGTTATAATTTCTTGAGACTTTCATTAATTTATTTTAGTGTACTACACATACAAACAGGTTCCTATGCGTAGCACGGGTTCACAGCTAGTTATATTTTATTAGGAGCCATATATATTATTACCTTGATGGAAATGGGTATCTTCAATTTCAAGGACGGAGGTTTTCGTCTACAGCTACTACACTAAAAACCAAATCCTTCCCACAAGCGCGTGCCAATTTGGATCATGCCCAACCCAGGTTATAGAAGTATGATTTTTATTTTTATTTTTATTTTTTTACAAAATTTCTAACTTCACCTTGATTTACTTTCTTTTTTTTTTCTTTTTTTTTTTTTTTTTTTTTGGATAGGAAACTTAGAATTTTATTCAGAAAAAATAAAAAAGGAACATCATGTGAAAGAGCTTGTTCAAGAAAGCAAGGATTCTCTTCCATCCATACAAGAAAATCATCTATGCCTACCGCATATTTAGCTAATAAATGGGCTAGTCTATTGCCCTTTCTCTTGACATGAGAAAATTCAATCCGCCTAAACTCCTTGCACAAATCTAGCATCCCCAACACAATCGAAGCTACTGATGAAGGTGGTAAGGAAGATTCACAAAGAGCGTTGTAAATAACCAATGATTCACCCTCCAAAATAACATCTTGAATACCAATGTCTCTTGCAAGGAGCAATCCAGCTTCAAACACTTTGGCCTCTGCCTCCAACGCACCCAAAGGAACCCACACCTTACTCATCGTTGCCTCCACTCTTCCTTTATCATCCCTTATTATAACACCCAAACCCGCTGCCTTCTGGGATGCAAACACAGCCCCATCAACGTTGATCTTAAACCAATTTGCCCAAGGAGGTAGCCAAGACACAACCCTCTCAATCACCATCGGTGCAAGCTGCTCCCTCTCAATCACTGACCAGTACTCCTCCAAGTATTATGTCGCCCACCTCACCACATCCTTGCCAGCCTTCCTTACACCCCTGTGTCTGGTTTCATTTCAGTTAAACCACAAAACCCAAGCTATGGTGACCATCCAAGCCACATTCTCCTCCTCAACCCGATCAATGATTACTTACCATCTTCCACATCAGGTCCATGAAAGAAAAACACTTAAACTGATTAGACAAACCCACCAGCTTTGAGCATGACCATGCCTCCTATGCCATAGCACAATCCCATAGCACATGACTTGTAGACTTAGCCATTAACCCAAACGCCTCATAGGTGTTATCCAACACCACTTTTCTTCGAGCAAGATTGACCTTTGTAGGAAGAGCCTCACGGCAAGCTCTTCATACAAAGTGGCGCGTCTTATGGGTAACAGGTAAGCTCCAAACTTGCTTCCAAAATCTTCTAACTAGACTTGTATCCGACCTAGCACCCCTATCTGCAGCTTGGGAGAGAGACACAGCCAAAGAATAGGCACTACACACACTAAATTGGCCATTAGAAGACATTGCCCAGATCAATTTGTCATCAAGCAGCCTAGAACTTAAAGGAATGCTCTTTATTGTTTTAGCTTCATGAGACAAGAACAAAGCATCAATGACAGGGGATTTCCAACTGGCGCTTACTGAATCAATTAGCTCACTAACTCGAGTATCCGCATGCAGAAAAATATTAGGAGACACCACCTTATACGTGGAAGATAAAGGCAACCAATTATCCTCCTATACCCGAATATGTTCTCCATTCCCTACCCTACACCTTAAGCCCTCCTTCACCACATGTTGCGCAGCCATAATACTCCGCCAAGTGTAAGAAGGATTACTACCAATTTTAGCTTCAACAAAATCACAACGAAGGAAATACTTTGCCTTTAAGACCTTGTACATTAGAGAGTTTTGACCACTTTGAAGTCTCCATCCTTGTTTTGCAAGAAAAGCCAAATTAAATTGTTGTAACTTTTTAAAACCCATACCTCCATTAGCCTTCGGTTCACACATCTTCTCCTAACTAAGCCAAGCTATCTTCTTTTCATCTTTCCTTTGTCCCCACCAAAAGTTGCGAATCATACTCGTCAAATCCTTACAAAGGGCATCCGGTAATTTAAAACAACTCATGGTGTATGTACGAATAGCTTGAGCCACTGCCTTTATAAGAATCTCCTTCCCTGCCTTAGACAAAATTTTCTTCTTCCAACCTTCCAACTTCTTACCCACCTTATTCTTAATGGCATTAAAAGTACTCCCACAAGAGACGGTAGGCCAAGATGCTTCTCATGCTGTTTAATAACTTGGGCACCAAACCTTTGCTTTATCTCCTCTTGAACTTCATTTGATGTGTTGCTACTAAAAAACAATGGTGTTTTGGCTTTGTTTAATTATTGACTAGAAGCTTTCTCATAAACTTCTAAAATTCTTTGTAAGGACTCACAATTAGCTAGAGTAGCTTATGAAAGATCAAACTGTCATATGTAAAAAATAGGTGAGAAATCTTTGGACCACCATGACAAACAACAATACCCTCTAAAAAGCCACTATCCACAGATGATTTAATTAAAGCTAAAAACCTTCTGCACACAACAAGAAAAGATAAGGTGATAAGGGGTCATCTTGCCGAATACCCCTAGTAGGAGTAACATGACCTCTAGGACGCCTATTAATATTAATGGCATAAGAAACAGTAGTCACACACCGCATAATTAACCTTCTCCAATGCTGCACAAAACCCAATTTTTCCATAATTTTGTCCAGGTAAATCCATTCCATCCTATCATAGGCCTTACTCATATCAAGTTTGAGTGCCATTTCCCTAATCTTACCTCCCTTTTTCTAGCTAATATGATGCGTAGTCTCAAAAGCAACTATCACATTATCAATAATTAACCTTCCATGCACAAAAGCACTTTGGGTATCACTAATAATAGAGGGCAAAATCATCTTAAGTCTATTAGCAATAGCCTTAGAAGCCATTTTGTAAACAACATTACACAAAATAATAGGCCTGTAATTAGTGACCAACTTTGGTTCTTTTACTTTTGGAATAAGCACAATATTAGTATCATTAAATATAGGAGGAGAAATGCCAGAATTAAGGAAATTGAGTACCGTATTAGTGACCACCTCACCACTAGTAGACCAAAAATGCTAAAAGAAAAGAGGAGGCATCCCATTAGGACCAGGGGCCTTCAGAGGGTACATTTGCTTAAGTGTCAATCGAACTTCCTCTGTCGTAAAAGTTTTGAGCAACATCTGATTCATTGAGGGAGTAACCTTCGGCTGTATGGCATGAAAAATCTCTGAAAAATCTATAGGGCTGCTAGAGGTGAAAAGATTATTATAATACTCCACCACAACCTTCTCAATCTTCTCATCCTCCTCTTGCCATACTCCACCAAAGTCTAACAACCCTTCTCCAACTCATCCTCCTTTTTCTGCCTAGACGAGGTTTTAGCATGAAAAAAACTTGTGTTATGATCCCCACCTTGAAACCAATTCAACCTAGCCCTTTGTCTCCACTTTATGTCTTCTTTTTTCTAGACAACAATTCAATTCAGCTCTTGTATATTTTAAAGCTTTAACCAACTCCGGAGTTGAAGGTTGAGAATCCAACCACTCAAGTCATGATTACAAGTCCGAAACATTCCTCCCCACATGGCTGAAAACAGATTTGTTCCAAGCCTCCAACCTGTCATGGCAATTCTTCAAGCAACAACTCAACGCCCAACCCGAAGATGTAACTAAGCCTTCCTCCCATGCAGACCGCACCACTTCCTCACAGCTTGATTCCTTCAACCACATAGATTCAAACTTGAAACATCGCTTCACCTTCTTACATTTGGGACCAGCCACCAAATGAAGATGTAACATTGAATGATCAGAAGCCAAGGTATATAAATGATACAATTTAGTAGCTTGAAATAAATCTAACCACTCTGATGTAGCCAAAGCTCGATCCAATCTCTCCCTAATTTGTGTGCCATCTGCCCTTTGATAAATCCAAGTAAACTTCGGCCCTACAAAACCAATATCTCTTAGATCACATAAATTAATAGCTTCAATAAAATTATCCATCTGTTGTCTTGGTCGCCCACCACCTCCTTCCTTTTTGGATAAACTAGTTAGCTCATTAAAGTCCCCAATTGCTAACCATGGAAGAGCCGCCGCCCCTTTAAGTGTTTTAGCTTTGCCCAATACTCGAATCGCCAAGCTGTTTTAGGATTACCATAGAAACCAGTCAAATACCACCTACCTAAACCCTGACCACAGACACCAACACATCAATATGATTCAACGAGTACATTAAAAGCCCTATTTTAATTTCATCTTTCCACAATAAAGCTAAGTCCCCACTCCTTCCATTACTCGGCATTACCCAACTGTGTTTCATATTACACTCCTCCTTAACCTTGTCCATCCATTCGTTACTTGATTTAGTCTCCGTCAAGAAGACAATAATGGGATCTTCCTTGTTAATAGCCTTTTCCAAGGCTTTCATTGTCCGAAGGTTCCCAAGCCTCTGGCAATTCTAGCTAAGAAGACTCACTGATCTCGGCGGGGTTGCCCAGCAACCTCCACTGATCCTAAATGCGTTACCAAGATGACACTAAGAGTGTTGACTTCCTCATCCACTTTCAATCGCTTTTCCCTACCCTCTTCTACAACAGAGGAGGCAGCCAGCACCTCCCTTTCTCTTTGAACCACACTCCACATTAGTGACAGTCTCATCCCTTAAAATAGAAATTTTGCCCTCTCCCTCGGCCTGGGTTCTTCAAGACAGCCCTTGCATGTTCAACCTTTTTATTTCGTGGTCTCCCTTTGGTACGTAGTGTGCCCTTTATATTATTGTTCATTGTAGACTTCCCCTTACTACCACCTTCAGCCATAACATTTGAAACCCATCCCATATTAAAGTCCATCTCTATAGTACTTGTGGTGCATGGAGTACCCAAATCCAATGTGCCTATAGCCTCCAACACCTGCGTGTTCAACTCCGAATCTCCTTCCCTTACCGTAGCAACCTCTCCTAAAGCCTTACTACCCTCTTGAACCAATGAGATATAAGGATTATCTTCATTAGAATTAGAGCTCCTATGATCATATTGGATAGCCTCATCAATATCTTGAATGATTTCCTCAAAATCCGAGACACCATTCATACTTCCTTTACCCTTTGTTGCATGTAGGTCCCCCTTAACCCCCAACTCATTGCCATACAGTTCAGCCTCCATTTCACTCCCACCATTTTGATCACAATCCGGAACCTCCACTACTCCTTCATCCTCCACTACACCCTGAACATGCCTCGTATGATCCACCACCCCAATATTTTCCTAACCCGGTTTATTCGACTGCTTGCGTGAAACCTCATAACCCTGCACCTCAACGATAGATTTCCTAACAATGGACCTCATAACCCTGCACCTCATAACCCTGTGGTGCTCAGATCCATGGACCAAACTACTACTCTTCCAACATTAACGTTCTTTTACTACTAAGCCATAAAATGCAATCTTTATCGTCATGAGAAACTTGCCCACACCAATAACAGATGTTTGGCAAACGTTCATACAAAAAAGACACCCAACCATTCCCCTGTCCATCCCAAGTAATCTTCCTCCCCTTGTATAATGGTTTTGTGATATCCACTTCAACGGGAACTCTCATAAAATTACCCCATCGCATCTTCCCCACATCCTTAGGCTTGACAACAACCCCAATTGTCTCACCAATGCTCGTGGCTTCCTCCACCGTTAAAAGTGCAAAGGAAGATTATGGAGTTGAACCCAAAAGGTTGTCTTCTCAAAACGAAGATTCTGGATTGACACATAACCATCATACCTTAAAAAAACCACTAGATTTCTTTTTCTATTCTAATAAAACTTGCTTGTATCCCCATGCGTAGGTATTTACAAATAAGCATAATTAAATGTGTAACAAAATTTTACCTACTTTATATATAATATATAGTGTATGTACATTTGAAAATATAAAATTGTTGGATCCCGAATAATATTATCCCCAATATTATTAATCCCAAATAGCAATCACACACAAAAACTCAAATATTTACGTAAAAACCCTTTCTTCTTGAAGGAAAGAATCATAGGACAAACTTCGAATCAATTTCACTATTATCAACCAATTACAATATCTCTTGTGTATGTCTCATGGTTAAACGAAAAAATCTCTTATTTTTCTTTGCTCTCACATACACTCTCTTTGTGTATCACGGCTAAAGAAAAAAAAAATTCTTTGCTCTCACACACTAATTATTTATCTAGAAGGCAGTAATCATTTGCTCTCTCCTCCTTGGATATCTTCTTAAAGACAACAACCCTTTACTCTCTCCTCCTTGGATATCTTCTTGAAGGCAGCAACACTTTGCTCTCTCCTCCTTGGCAATCTTCTCAAAGGCGGCAACACTTTGCTCTCTCCTCCTTGACTATCTTCTCGAAGGCAACAACCCTTTGCTCTCTCCTCCTTGTCTATCTTCTCGAAGGTGGAAACACTTTGCTTTCTTCTCCTTGCGTTACCTCCCAAGTGAAAATATTTTTTTTTTCTCTTAGTTTCACATTCTATTTTCCCTCTCCCCATAGGGAGGACCCTTAGGCCAAAGCCATCAAATTCATTGTAGCATTTTGTCTATTTATAAGACTCTTTTCCTATTCCCTATTGGACTAGGAATATATTACTTTTTTAACAAGGAATAAACTTTCCTTCCACACCAAGGAATAGACTTTCATTCCATACAAAGGAAACCCAAGGAATAGACTTTCCTTCCAACACCAAGGAATAGTCTTTCTTTCCATTCAAAGGAAACCCATATTAATTTTTCCTTTTTCATCTAGGAAACCTAATTAACTTTCCAAGTCACAATTAGAATTTGAGGCAATTTCCCAACAAAAATATCTACTAAGAAAATAAATATAAGTCTGTTTGAAACAAATGAAAAAAAAAATCATTTAACTTGTTATCTATGAAATTCTCAATTTTAGTTTGTCCAACCATTGTTTGTAATTTCTCAACAAAAAAACCATGATTTGTATAATAATAATAAGGGTAAATTGCAAATTACACCCCTAAATTTTGGGGTTGACTGGATTTTACATCCCAGTATTTCAAAAACTTGATTTTACACCTTGAAGTTTGGTTTCATTAGTAATTTACCCCTACAGTTAATTTCTGCTATTAAGTGTCATATCATCATGCTGATGTGTTTTATTTTTTGCCAAATTAGCCTCAAAAATTGCCAAGTAAAGAGCTGGCATGCACCAAAACTATGTCGTTTCAAGCCTAAACTTAAAACAAAAATCCTCACCCTAAATGACACAATATCAACCAAAATCGTAAAATCTAAAACCAAAACCTCACGAACAACTCAAAGACCCATAAACAGCCAAACCTTATGAACCCAAACCCCTTATCCTAGGTGGCGGTGATGTCCAGACCTCCATAACTCCGATTGCACATGTGGAACTCGCTGTAACTAACGCCAGACGCAACATAATCGCCGCCGAAGAGAGTGTGATGGCATGGAAAATGTCTCAGGATGCACTGCTCATCCTCAACCTTGACCTTGGGACCTCTTTTGGTTTTCCAATGCAAGAGGTCCCTAGTCTTCAATGATCCCTAATGAAACTCCGAAGGCACACTTGATCGGGTTCAGCTTCATGTTGTATCGTCTAAGCATGTCAAAGGTCTCTTGGAGGTCGTCCAGATGCTATGTCTCCTTTGCGCTTTTAACTAGCATGTCCTCCACATATACTTCAACATTTCGTCCAATTTGTGGACGAAACATTTGATTAACTAGCCTCTGATAGGTAGCCCTTGCATTTTTTAAACCAAAAGGCATTACCTTATAACAAAATAAACCTTGGCTTATAACAAAGGATGTCTTCTCCTAATCTGCCCCGTCCATCTTTGTATGGTTATAACCTGAGAATGCATCCATAAAGTTTAGCAATTGATGTCTTGCTATTGAGTCTACTAGCTGGTCAATGCATGGAAGAGGATAACTATCCTTGGGGCACGCTTTGTTCAAATCTATGAAGTCCACACACATCCTCCATTTGCCATTAGCTTTCTTAACTATCACTACATTTGCTAGCCAATCGGGATAGTAGACTTCATGGATGAACTCTGTTGTTACTAACTTCTAGACTTCTTCTTTAATGGCATTGTCTTGCTCTAAGGCGAAGACTCTTCTCTTTTGACGGGCTGGCTTATAAGACGAGGATACGTTCAGACAATGGGTAATCACACTTAGGTCAATCCCAAGAATGTCTTCATTGCTCCAAGCAAACACATCCTTACTCTTCTTGAGGAATTGGATGAGGTCTTGGTTCGTCTTCTCCTCCATACTTGTTCCAATCCTTGTGAACTTCTTCGGATTGGACTTGTCTAAAGGAATATCTTCCAATATCTCAATTGGCTCGACAACTGTCCATATTTCCATGATATTCATCATTGGCAATTGCTTGTCCATGCGTAACATGGCTAGATAACATTCTCTAGCTACTAATTGATCACCCTAGACCTTTCTTATGCCATGCTCTGTTGGGAACTTAACAGTAAGGTAGTAAGTGGATGTTGCGGCTCTCCAACTATTCAAAGTAGGTCATCCTATGATGGCATTGTATAAGGATAAGCAGTCAACAATGAGGAAATTCACTTCCATAACAATCTGCTATGGATAAAATTCAACCACAACTGGTAGGGAGATAATGCGTACTAGTAGAACCTTCGTCCCTCCAAATCCAATTAGGGGGACATTTTTTGGACCGAGCAATTCTTTATTAATCTTCATTTGTTGGAAAGCTGGGTAGTATAAGATATCTGCTGAGCTCCCGTTATCCACTAACACTTTTCTTGTTATGTAGTTTGCAATCATCAAAGTAATGACAATTGCATCATCATGAGGATGGTGTAGTCTCCTTACGTCTTCATTAGTGAAAGTTATAGCTGGCCCATCCATCCTTGGGGCTCTAGGTGGACAACCAATAAGTTGAACATTCTAAACTACTCGAAGGTAGGTCTTTTTGGATCTGAACGAGTTGGCAGCTGATGTTCCCCTAATAATAACCCTTATTTCTCTAAATGGTGGACAAATTGGCTCTTCTGCTTTACCCTTTAACGATAGTCTTTCGTCCTTGTGCTCTCGTCCAATGAAATTCTTCAACTTTTCCTGCTTAATAAGAACCTCAATTTGCTGTTTTAGATCATAGCACTCGTCAGTGTCATGCCCATAATCTCAGTGAAAACGACAGTACTTACCCTTATTCCGCTTGCTTGGATCTCTTTTCATCTTCTCCAACCATTTCAAGGATGGGTCATCCTTGATTTGCATCAACACTTGGTCAAATGGAGTATTTAAGGGCATGTAATTGGAATATCGTCTTGAAGACAATCCTACTTTCTTGCCATCTTAGTCTCTTTTTTCTCCCATCTTGCCTTCTTTGGATGAGGGCCTTGTTCTAGATGGTGCATGTACCTAGCCTCCACTTATTTGGCCTTCTTCTTCTTCTTCTTGGCAATGATTGCGTCCTCAGCATTCATAAACTTTTGGGTTGAATGTATAAGCTCAGCCATCGTTTGTGGCTCTTGATCGTACAACTTGTGAATGAACAAATCGGAGGTAACTCCATTGTAGAAGGCCGCCAAGAGGATTTTATCGTGCCTCTCATCTACTAGTAGGGCTTCCCTGTTAAAACGGCTGATAAAAATCTGAAGACTCTCATTCTCTCCTTGCTCTATGTTCAGCAAGCTAGACAAGGAGCACTTATGCCTTTATCCTCCGACGAAGTTGTTGACAAATAACTTGCTTAACTCCTGGAACGATGTTATAGTGTTTTGTGGTAGTTTGCCAAACCATACCTTGGCTGGGCCCCTCAGCGTAGTAGGAAAGGTTTTGCACAAGATCTCATCTAGAACACCTTAGAGCTTCATTTTCATCTTGAACGTGGCAATGTAATCACAAGGATCCCACATTCCATCATATGAATCCAAGGTAGGTATTTTAAACTTAGAGGGTAAAGGAAGACTCGTGATGGACGCAATAAAGGGAGATTCAATTTTGTGGACAAGACCATCCACGTGATTTGCCCTCCTTATGGAATCCCTCATCTCCTCCATGGCTTTCTTCATCTAGTCCATTTCTTTCTCCAAGTGTGGCACTCTTCGAGTGACGGTGCCTTTGGACTAATCTCCTCCTTCAGCACTGTTCTCCGCCCTTCCGTTTTTTGAATTCTGCCTAGGCTCTTCTGCACATCGATGTCAACGTTGCTTCCTTTTATTTACCTCCATAGTTAATTCTTGGTTTTGTTGTGTCAAGTCTGCCATTGCAGTTGCCATGGATTGCAAATGCTGTTGGAGGGACGCTGGTAACAATGTTGGTGCACGATTTAGATGACTGGAAACATTTCCGCTCTCCAGGTGTTCTGGACTCGTGGCCATCGACCTAGTCTAAACCATACAGCCTTTTGTCTTAGAAAGCAAAGTGGTTAACACTTAGAAACTCCCCATAAATGGTGCCAACTAATGATGCACGAAAATCAGTAGGCTGAATGCTTAGGACTTTCACAACGGTTGGATGACCTAAAGAGGAAGAAAGTGACTATCGAAGGTGACTGGGATGAACTGGCCAAGGACCCTTCAATGATTAAGTCATTTTTCTCTCTAGAATTCAAGAGTAGTGAGTGAATGACCTTGCTTGGATGAAGCTTGGTTCCTTTTATAGAGAGTTTGGAGTAGGTCTACTTGTTAGGAACCACTAACATCATGGGAGATGTGTGGACTTAGTGGAGAGAGTGAAGCGAATTTTGGAGATTTCAGCCCACGCTCCGAAAGTGAGGGTAAGTGGTCTAACCATTTGAGATTATAGAAAATACTCGGAAATTTACTAAGTGTTTATTGGTTGTCCATATTCTAACATGGTATGGATGACCATGTTCTTTTTGGATGATTAGATCCTCGTTTGGATGACTAGTGACGTGCTTGTACATCCTTATTTTATGTTTGTGGTGTGTACTTCTTTCTCCTTTCTGAAGGCTGTTTTGGACATTACTGGTCTTGAACGGTCATTATGGATGAAGTATACTTGTGGTTGATCACCATCAATATTATTATTCTGCAAGGTGACTTAATCTCTGTTATCAAAGCACTTCAAGATGAGGATCCATCTCTTTCGGCTTATGGTTTCTTGATTGATGATGTTAATATACTTTCTAGGTCTTTTTCTAAATTGCATTACTCTCATACTAGGAGGGAAGGTAATAAGTTTGATCATAAGTTGGCTAGGCATGCGATTAATGTTTCTAGCTTCGTTGTTTGGATGGAATCTATTCCTCCAAACTTTTTTGATGTTTTTCAGGCTGACTTAGCCAATGTTTCTTAATAATATGTTTTTGAGTTTTCACCCTAAAAAAAAAAATTCATTTGCCATGTCAAAATTTTCCATATATTGTATGACGATAATGACCTTTTTGAAACAATTTGAAAGTAAAGTGTATAAAGACAATTTTCAAACAAAAGTCAGAGGTTGTGGTCTAATTTAATCAAAGACTAAGTTTAGCTACATCTTCACTCAATATATTTTTATTGAATGTGAATTTTGACAAATCTACCATTAGATTGTATTTTCTTCTTATATCCTCCACCCTTGCAAAATTTCCAAAAAATCAAAAACTAATAGTTATGTTATCAATAGATTGTTTAAATTGTAAGTTTTTGTAGTTGAAAATTATTCATAAAAAATAATTTTATAAATCATATAGTAAATAACATCTGATTAACACAAAATTCGACATATGTGTTAAAAGCATAAAGAACTTATAATCCAACAATTAGATTCTCAAAATATGTTGCAATGTTAATTTTTTTAAAGAAAGTTCTAGCCTTAGGCTACAACCAAATTTGTAGCCAGATTTTGTCCTTTAATCAATGTTATTCTATTTCTACTGCTTTTGTTACCAAAATTTGGAGAAAATTACTTTACAGACAAATAATCTTTTTTTTATTATTATTATAAACTAATGTCCTACAAGAATCTATAATATATTATAAAAGTTGGATCCTTCAAAATAGTGGATACACAAAAATGGTGACACATGTCTCATTCACAATGCAGAAAATAATGACACATCCCAAATGCCACATTGTAGACACTTGATTTTGCACCCATAATTTAATCTTGGAAGATGGCTAGGATGACCATTCATATACTCGAAAAAATCATAGTTGCATTACATGCATTAATTCATTCATTACATATCATAAAATGATCTTGAAATTCTAACGGTCGTGACAATATGTCCAATTCCCAAATCGGACCTTTGGATTAAAAGATATCACATGATCAAGTTTTCACAGTCTGCATGCATTGTATGGGGTGAAGTTGATCACATGTGATTGATTGAAATTAATTTTGATTGGTTAATGATTAAAATTAATTAAATGAATTTTTGTGATTGGTTAAGTATTTTTCTTAAAGTGAAATTTGTTGCATGGGATTAAAACAAATAAGTTGATAATATTTAAAGACTGTAGATAATTATTTTAAAAGTCCTAATTATCACTTTGGAATGAGGTTTATCATGAAAATAACTCTTAAATTTGTCCTTTTAGAGTTGGAAAACACTTCAAAAACGTGCTAATCAAGTAGTAGATTTTAGATTCATGTTCCAAGGCACTTTTGGCATAGTAGAACTAAAAATTCGAACTGATCTATTTCTAGAAACGTTGTAGAGAATCAAATTTCCCTTCAGCTGTAAAAAATCCAGCTTAGTCCAAATATGATCCAAATACCGAAACTGGTTCTTATATGAAAAATCAACTTACTCTTATCCAAATCTCCTTTTTTTTAGGATTTTTCCCATACATTTTTTGCTTATTTTTTAAGCTGATTGGACTTAATTTTTAAGAAAACTTGGTTTATTTTCTAAGCAACTAACACCTCTATAAATAGGGGATGCCTCCTAACATTCAGGGATCTCCTTTGGACCCTTTTTTTTACCTTTCTTTTCTAACTTCTCTGCTCCCCTTACGTTAAAGACATTTTGGAGGCTTTTGCTTTAAAAACTTCTTTTTTGTAAGTAAAGTATTTTAAAACTAAAAGAAGTAAAAACTTCTTTGATTTCTAAAATATTCTTCTGTTTAAGAGCACGCTCATGCAAGAGGTATCTAGTTTCGTTCTTCTGTCTATTTTTCTTTTCCATTAATTAATATGCTGTGATTGTTCATTGCATGAATTTGGTTAGTATGTTTGATTTTATTATGCCTTGTTCTTAATTCATGTTTGCCATACTTAGATACTTAGTTGGAATTTTCTTTGACATGTTCTTTAGTTGATTGTCTGTTTTAATTTTTCTTTGATTTTGAAATTTGCTAATGATCATCAAAACCTTTTTTTCAAACACAAAATTGATATGTATTTTCCTTAAATACAAATCTGAATTTTTTTAAATACAAAACTGATCTGTATTTTCCTTAGATACAGATCTGAATTTTTTTCTTATCTCAAAACTGATCTGTATTTTCCTTAAATATAGATTTGTATTTTTCTAGTCACAAAACTGGTCTATATTTTCAGTAAATACAGATCTGTATTTTTCTGATTGTAAAATGAATCTGTATTTTTCTGATTTTTTTTTTATAATAAAATTGCAGATTTTGAAATTTCAAAGAAGGAATTAAGAGTTAAGTTAGAGTCTTTATTTTCAATATGTGATGCATGCATAGTAAGTTTGTCCCATGAATGTGAATCCGCTTTTAAAAAGTCTTTTTTTTAGCCTTTCAAAAACATATCTGATATTTTACAAATCAAATCTCATTTTTTTAATCTTACAAAAACAGATCTGATTTTTATTAACCCAATCCCCTTTTTTTACTCTTTACAAAAATGGATCTGACTTTTACAAATCAAATCTCATTTTTTTATCTTACGAGAAAACATATCTGATTTTTCTTGATCAAATCTCTTTTTTTCCTTTGCAAAAATAGATCTGATTTTTATGACTCAAGTCTCATTTTTTAAATTTTCAAGACAGATATTATTTTTCTTTGAAAAGAGGACATTCATAAGACAAATTTGTCTAAATTAATTGTTGTCAAGTGTCTGTCATATGTGTTACAACATATCATTCAACATTATTCAAAAAAGGTATATAATGGTCATTAGAGTCTAGAAGACCAGACTTTGTTTAGGCGGAATGGGTGCCTAACACCTTCCCATTCCGTAACCTAGCCCCCGAACTTAGGATTTTGGTTAGTAGATTAGTATTTTGGCTTTAATTTTGGTAGAATGTACCTAGGACCAAAGTTTTGTATTTTTTTGCATAGATTATAACTAGGATCAAAGTCTTGTAAGGTTAATCTACCAAATTGTACTTTTTTTTTTTTCAATCAATGACATTTGAAGTACTTTTAGACATGTAATTGTATTTTATTTTTTCTTTTTTTTTTTTTGGTATAAAAAAAATAAGTGGTGACTCCATACAATTACCCAAAAGAGAGGTGCCCTAAGCACCCAAATCTCTTTTTGAAAGCACCCCTCAAGAAGTGTGGTTTGTTGTACACATGGTAGACAACTTGTGGTACATATCACTTTTCAAACGTCACATGATAGATAACTATTGGCATGTGTCAATCATTTTGCTATGTGTCACCAATAAATAAAGAAACTTAAATTTGCACTGTAGACACCTCATTCTATACCTCTTACAACTCGGACCCCTGTTCTCCAATGACGACATCACTCTGAGGTCCAAGGTTGATTTGGGTCCCAATCTCGCAAAATCTTGACTTTGAGAAGTTATTTTTGGAAAAGAAAGACTACAGGAAACCCTAAGTTTGTGTATGCATACATGCATATGCACAAGCACACTTGAAACATGCATACGCATACTTAGGGTATGTGCACGCATCTAGGGTTCTAGAAACTATGAAAGGAAAGCTTTTTGGACATAAATTTGTGTAGAGCGAATCCCACATCATCTAAAAGCCGTCCCACACCTCTATTTTACCACCATGAAAATCTATAAAAGGCACTTTTTCAAAGGAGGGCGAAATATACAAGATTCACTAGAAAATATTGAATCAAAGAGGGAGTTTTTCACACAAAAAAACATCTTCAAATCAAGTTTTTCTTGGTTGGAACCTATTTTGGTCTTGGCCTTTGAGTTCTAAATTTTACTAACCTTATGGTTTTGTCATTGATTAGATTGATTAAGGAGAACAATCAAATCAAAGATCTAGAGAGTTTTTGTGTTAAGGTAAAGGTTCAAACTTTGGCTTCTTCACTTTCTTTTCATTTCTTTTTCTTTTCTTTTCCTTTTCTTTTTTTTTTTTTTTGCTTTTTTAAAATTCTTTGATCTACTAGTGTTAGTTTAGGCTTATCCTATGTTCATTTTATAAGCATGATAGGTTGTCAATTTTCTTGTTTTTCTATTATGTATTTCTAGGTGTGTATGCATGTGCGTGCTTCATGTATGCATACGCATACTCGAAGTGTGTATACGCATATAACTTGGATGCGCACACATACCCCATGCCCAGGAACCCAGATTTTGTTTTCTTTGCTTTTTATCTATTTTTTTTCACATGTTTAGGTCCCGTTTAACTAGTTTTTCACATGTTTGAGTCCTATGTTAGTAATTTAACATGTTTTGTTTTATTTTGTTTAGGGGTATAATTAGGGTTTGTATCTTTGTTGAATGTCATGAACATGCATTGATCCATGGGTGCTGTGATGCAATGAGGTAAGTCAAGGTGAGTCATGCATAAATCACATAAACATGCATTTAAGTATTTTGAACATGAGTTGTCTAAATATTTGCTAATATGTTTTTTGGAATGCCATTATGCTATGCTCAATTATGCATGAATATGCTTGTTTAATCTACCTTGTGATGTTTGCTGCCCTTGGTGATATATACTTATGCCTTGATAGGTGAATGCTAGGTTTGGGGATGATATGCCATGTTGATTGCTTTAGATGCATGTGTGTGTGTGTGTGTGTGTGTGTGTGTGTGTGTGTGTGTGAGTTTAGAATAACATATTAGAGGACCCTTTGATGGGATTAGGATGTGGAACACAATGAGTGGAGGCTGACCCACGAGTCGGGTGGGGTTGGGTGCCTAACACTTTCCCACCCCCATACCTAAACTCCAGACACATGCTCTAGTAAAGATCATTCATTTCACAAGGGTGCTATATATATATATATATATATGATTCCTAGACCTAATCTAAGAGGCGACTACATTTACACCCCCTGCCAAGGTCCACCCTATGCCAAGACGTACTTCCCACGAGGAGAACCAAAACTCGTCGTGAGCACTTGCGCCCACATGCCTATCAATTCCACCATTTTAATAATTACCCATTATAAACTTCTTAATTGCTCCATAAATATTTCCATTTTTATTCCACAATAAAAGTTTCCTTAGTAACCTAAAATCCATGAGTTGTAAAAATGAATATTTAAATTACATATGATTTGTTGTCAAAATAACGTGGTGAAAAAAAAAATCTCATTTATGAAGATAATTAATTCTCCATTATTCTATAATTTAATTTTTAATGTAATGACTTTTAGGGCAATTTAATTCACATTTTTGTGGTTATTTATGTCATTTTTTTTTTTTTTTTTGTAATTATGTATGTTTCAAATTATCTCTCTTCATTGTCTTCATCTTTTTCCTACTATCGTTGATTACTCTCAAAAAAAAAAAAAAAAAAAAAACATTTATGATTTTTTTTCCTTTCCTTACATCTCAATACCTATACTCTCTCACCTCATAATTACTTCATTTTCCTATCACCCTATTAATTTCCATCAACATTAGAACTTGAGCAAATCTCTCCACATCTCTTTCTCCTTCTTAATTACCATTTGGATTGACAATTGCTTCTTTTTTTTTTACCCATTATGATGGGGAGTTGCTGTTAATTTTCTTAGACTCAATTAAACATTTTTTTTTTTAACATTTATATTTATAGGTTTATCTCAACCTTTCATAATTTGATGTGGCGGTTACCAAAACGTATGAAACTACTACTCTTCAATAACTATTCCTATTCCGTAAAAAAATATACAAACTCAACTCTCTATATTTATAAGATGTGCATTATCTCAATGATGCTTAGAAATTGTAACGGGGAAATTACAATTCCCAAGCATTTTCTATTTTTTGGGTCTGTTTGGATTGAGCTTATTTTTGCTAAAACTGAAAACTGAAACTGAAAACACTGTAGTAAAATAATTTTTAAATGTGTGAATAGTATCGTGAGACCCATTTTTAATGAAAAAATGGCTGAAAAGTGATATTTGTGGGTCTCATAAATAGTGCATGGGACCAACTGCTATGATAAAGGGACGAAAAAGTAAGAAAAGTGCGGCTACTGTTTTGAACAGTAGCCGCTGTACCCTGCTGCAGCTGGAAAAAAAAAAAAAAAAAACGCAGACGTGAGATTCAACCCAATCCAAACGGGCACTTTATCTCCACTGTTAACTACTCCTTATTGTGGGCCTTTTTGTGATTTTGGGTTGGACTGCCTCCTGTTGTACTAAGGTCCAAGTATTCTGGATAAGAGAGTTGGGACTGGTCCAATTGCAATTCACCTTGGTTTGGCCTGTTCACAAGCTATGCCCCATTTGCTAGAACTTTGGTCACATATCCATGGCAGGCAAAGCTATTACAAGAGGGTTACGGCAGACACATATAATATGACAATAAAGGCAATATGCTTCCCATCAAACAAAATAAATGAGGAATCCTTAAGCAAAGTAGGAAAGAGAACGGTATAAGAGACACGTTATAAGTGAGATTACAAAGGCGAGAAAGGAAATAATCTTGATAAACGACAAAATCAAAAGGAAAAAGTTAGTCTACCGTGTTCAATTGTGTTACAGGACTAAGGCCAAGGAGGGGACCACTCCCTCAACATGGATAACCTCATCTGCTATAGAAATTATCTATTTTAAGGGAACGGGCCTTCAGGCTTGTGCCCAAATAAATCCTTTATCCTTAACAGAGGGTATGATTTTAGAGGGAGAGAAGGGATTAGCCTATTGGTGCATGCCTGCCATTCTACACTCTCTATTTTTTCTTCCTAATTCTCTCTTTCTTCTCTGTTTTTGTTATTCTTGATTCTTTCTCTCTTCTTTTCTTTCTTTCTCAGTGTTTACCCATGTAGTGATGTGATTCTCTCCTAGTGGTTACTATTGTCGTGATGATGATATTGTGCATGGCTAGGGTCCTTTATATACTGCTTTCCCTGAATGGCATTTACCATTTTAGTATTTTACTACTTTTGACTGGTCTTGGTGTCCTTGCCGACCACCACTGGTTTGTCAGCTGTCCAGCCACCACCATTTACTTGTGCTAGCTGCGCCACTCCCCATCACCAAATAAAGAAGATTACTTGTTTACTTGCTCAACGTGGCATTCTTATTCACCATAGCGTGGGCATTTTCTCTCTATCCCTCATGGCATGCACTTAGTGGTTCTAACTCATCCTTGCTTCTTTTGAGTGGTAAGTCATCCTCGTAGGACATTACCCCCAAAAGAATCTAAGCAGGAACCCCAGAATAGGCTTTCCCTTCTCCCCACCGCCAAACCATACCCCCTCTTACCTTTGACCTATGACCCACAACTTCTATATTGGCTAGGTACAGGCCGGTGGCGTTTGGGCCTTGCGCGTGCTCCAGTTTTGTGTACGTCCAAAGCTTGTTTGCTACTCATGCGTTTGCCGTGGTCTGGAGGCTCGTCTTGCATTCTGCCACTCATCATTGACCTCTTATGGCGTGGATTGTTTTCTGATTTCTCATTCCTTGCGGCTTGCTTCCCTTAAGGGCTGGGCCTTGTTTGATTATGGGCTTGCTTCTCTTAAGGGCTGGGCCTTGTTTGATTAATGGCTTGTTTGCTTCTCTTGCTACCATTCCTGCAATGCTACTTTGCTATTCCTACTATGGGGTTATTTGACCCCAGCTTGCTGGGCCTCTTTTAGGTCTGCTGCGTATTCCTCTCTCAATTGGCTATAATGACCCAGTATGGTCATTGGATTCATACTCATGCTACTTTAGGCTTTCTTGGCCCATTACATTTCTTGTGGGCTCCTTTGTCCCATTTCTTTCCTCTTTGGGCATCCTTGGCCCATTTTCTAATTCTACGTTCCCGTGGGCTTTTACTAACTCTTTTGGGCTTCCCCAGGCCAATTACCTTATCCTTTATCCTTGGAACTCATAAGCTTTCCATCAACCCTTTACTTTCTTACTTCATTACTTCGGGCTTGTTGTGGCTCATTCTTACTTTTCTACATCACATAATGCCCATGGGTTTACTAATTCTCTTCTCTTTCTGAGCTCCTTTAGGCCCATTTACTTTCCTCAAGGCCCATTTATTTACTTTATAGGTCTATTATCCTTTATTCTTGTCATTCGAGTTTAATGGTTTTTCTATCAATCCACTAACTCTTCTCTGCCCATATTGGTAGGCTTCTTCCTACTATTGGGCTTCCAAAATGGGCATCAACACTTAGCCCCTGAGCATATGAAGTGTTCTTGCGGTTCATATGCGAACAAAAGACTTTCTTGTCCTTTCCGTCTTTCCTTTTTCTTTTCTTTCACGGGCTTTTTTCGAAAAGTGGGCCCCAATTTATTTTATTTTATTTTTTCTCTTCTTGCCACGAACAGTGTTGTCTCTTCAAATTTCCCAGTTTAGCAGTTATTCTGAAACACAACCTCTGCTTCATTAGTTCCACCCCTTATCTGATGGCTTACCCATCGCATCCTTTCATGTCAGCGTTATTGATATTGGTACTTAAGAGAGATTCCCTTCATGTTCCAAACACTTTCTCCCTTTCCCTTCCTTCACCGTGTCTTCTCCCTCAAGCACTATCCATCTACTTCGATCAACCACTCCATTATGTCGCCAGCGAAAAGCCAAGGTTCTTCCCACCATAAGGGGAAAAAGATTGCCTCTGATGATCTTGCCATGCAAGAGATAGGCGAAGAGACCACCCATTCCGAATCTAACCGTTCCAATGAGGAGGAAGCACAGCACGATCTCGATAATGAATGCGCTCCTCTTATAAACCCGTGGTATGATACCCATGCCCATTTTCCAAAAGTTCCCGGTGAGTACATGCCGCCGCCACTGGGCCGTGTGTGGCTTGCCCTTTGCCATCCCAACCCGAATGTATCTTGGGCTCCGTTGGCTTCTTCGATTCTTGATCTTGTTATCCGCCAAGATACTTCACTCCTCATGCCCATTCTCTTCGAGTTTGGATCGAGTACTGCTTTGGGTTGGAAGGAATGGGTGGACAAGGAGTTAACCAACACGGGTTTTATGGAGTCGCTATAGTGGGCCGGTGTGTTGAAGGCCATTGTCTCGTCACGCTACTTGTCTAATTATAGAGATTTGTTCAATCTCTACCATTTGGTCCGCCAGTGGTGTTCCGTCACTCACACTTTCTTTATTTCTTACGGTGAGATCACTATGACTTTGGAAGACGTGGTAAACCAGTTGCTTTTGCCCATTTTTGGTGATGTTGACCCTAGCGCTTTGGAGCTTTCTTCAAACGAAGAGGCCGAGTTAAGGAAGGGGATGAGTGGCAAAGCGAAGTTGTCACATTGGGTTGGTTCTTTCTCTAAGGCTTCTGTTACTGCTCGTCGTGCGGCTTTCGTCACATTCTGGATCTGTAAGTTTATCTTTGGCTCCCATCCCCACTATGCTGTAAAGCCTTTGTATTTTCGGTTAGCCATTAAGATATCCGCTGGGGTAAGTCTACCGTTGGCACTCATGTTCTTAGGACATCTATATGTTCAGTTGGATATCCTGCAAAGTGATGAGGATCAAGTAGGTTCCTGCAATATTGTTACTTCCTCTGTTCATAGTACCATTCTTCAGCACTTGCTATATGAGCATTGTGCTAGGCATTTGGTAAAGTATAGACATGTTCCCTTTGCCAAGGAGAGATACCAATCATGTCCAAGAGTTATTACTGATTTCTGTGGCCAGTTTGAGTCTGATTTTCCATTGGCTTTTCATTGGGTTGGTCTGAAGCCGATTAGGCACATTGCCATTGAGTTCTTCGATAAAGGAGTTGGGTTTTCTTAGAGAGCATACAAAAATTTGGGTATGGGTTTTACATGTGCTGATTCTATGATGGGTCCGTTTGTTGATACTGTTGGGACCACTACCTCGTTGACTAGCTTTAAGGAGAGGGGTATCACTTACTTGGCAGCCACTAATGCTAGGTGGTTGCCTTATCTGGCTGATGAGGGTGTTCAGTTCGTGCATTATTCTACTAACAGGGTGAGGAGACAGTTTGGGCTGGATCAAGATATTCCTGATGACCTTTATTCCCTTATGGAGTCCTTTACTTCTTTTCAGCCATTCTTACGGCACACTGGCTTTGAGTTTTGGAGCAGGCATTTTAATGTAATCACTATTCCAAGTTCACAGAGAAAGCGTATTTGTATTGCTGCCATGCACGAATACTGGCAGGCTGTGATGACCTCATTTGTGAAGGAGTTGTTGGGCACCCGTGGGTTTTCTCTCATTCCTCCTGATGGACTTGGTGCAGTTATTTCTGCCAACCCTCAATGGTTCTGCCCACTAAGTCTATGTTGGCATTCGCTAGGAAACAAGGTTGGTCTGCTATATTTGAGTGGGTTGAGGAGGAGAAAGGGTGGTTCTAGCATGCCAGTGACTATCCCACGGGTTGGGAAAAGAGAGTGAAGGTGACAAATATTTTCGTGCCTGTGAAGAAAAGTTCTGCATCTCGGTCGGCCAAGCCTAAGCTTGCCAAAAAGGGGGATGACTCTTCTGAAACCTGTTTAGACATTATGCCTTTTGAGGGTGGTCTTCCTCCCATAGGTAATATAGTTTTAGAGAGCTCTCATCCGCCTTTTGCCCATACATGTTCCAACAAGCGCCCTACTGCAGGCAAGTTTAAGTCTATTGCTCTGTGGCCATCTACTGATGCTCCCCCTTCTAGCAAGACCCGAGGTAGCAAGAGGAAGACGTCTCCCCCTCCTGCGTCGACCACTACTAAGAGGAAAGTATGTTATCTCTAATTTTACTTTTTCTTCGTTTTTTTTTGTATAGGACTTTCCTGCGCCTAACCCCATATAGGAAGATGTGTCTGCCACCCGTTCTATATTACTTGATGAGCCCAAGTTTAAGGTATGCCTCACTCTCTTCCTTTTCTTTTTGCATCATCCATGATTACGCATTCCTCTCTTTCTCATTTTCTTCCCTTTTCTTTTTTTGTGCTTCTTAGGCCGAGCCCGAGCCTATCTCCATATATCACCCCACGGTTGAAAAGATTTCTGCCTCTATGGGCGCACCCATGGAAGGTTTCTTTAATAAGGGCTGATGTGGTGTCTGAGGCCGTGGCTTCTGCCACTCCTATTGCTGCATGAGGAGTTCCTGCTGAGGCTCCTATCCTTTCCACTGAGCCAGTACCCATAGATGAAGGTACTCATACTAAGAGGGTTAATGAGACTGCTCCCATTCCTGCCGAGACACTTACTCCCCAAGAGGGAGTCATTCCTTCTGCTGCTGCTCAGACTGAGGTTGCCTCTCCTACCACACCTCGCGTTATCTCTACCAGTGATCCTTTCGTGACTCTATCTCAGGCTGTGAAGGATGGCTCCTTTTTTGTGGTTACCCCTTCTTCCATCCCTAGCTCTACTACACTTGGGCCTAATGCAAACTTGTCTTCTGAGGGATCTAACAAGGTTCTTGAGGATTCTGATGACAAACCCACCATGAAGAAGAGAATTTCTGATTCTGATGAGGAGGAGGGTGGTGACCATGAGGCCGAGTTCATGGGTATGTATCTCCCCTATTTTGTTAAGTTCCTTTTTTTTCTTTTTTTCTTTTTTTCTTTTTTTCTTTTTTATCATTTCCCTCCTCTTTCTTCTCCTTTTTATATACATACATATATATATATATATATATAACCTTCTGATGTAATCTCCCTTTATTTTGTATATCTGTTCTTCTGATTGCAGAGACTTTTAAAGAGCTAGAAGTGGCAACAGACATAGCAATGCCCATAGCCACTCCTCCTGCCATACATTTAGCACCCATTTCTGCCATATCTGCAGTACCCACTTCTGCAGTTCCTACAACCCCAGTTCCTACCGCGCTTGTAACCCCCATTCTCACGGGTCCTAGAATGTTTTTCTTTCTCTTATCTCCTTCTTCATTTCTTCATTATGAGTTCACTCTTCTTACTTCATGGTCTCTTATACCACATTTCATATTCCTTATTAGGTTCAATTCTTACTACCCCTTCTCAGTTTGAGGCAGGCAGCAGTTCTGCCATAGTTCCAGACCCTATAGGTGAGGCCACAGCCTTCTTCACTCGCTTTGATCAGCCTAAGGTTAATGAACTCGATCTCGCGGACTTCTAGGGTTTTGGGCCTCCCTATGTTGACTTCCATGGCTTCAGGGTTCTTAAGGATTGTTCTTCTCATTTGGAGGTGGTCTATAGCAGTCGTGGTGACTTCATGCAAGGATTTCACCTTGGCCGTTCTGCTAGGGAGCACTTTTTGAAGCTGTTGGGGAGCGTGTGAACGACATTGAGTATAACTTCATTGACACTATTTCTACCGAGAGGATCCTACAATGGAGGGTTGCAGTACATGAGCTTGTTAGCGTGGGTTTTGCTGTGGAGTTCATTCTGGACCATCTTTGTGAGATTGCCCGGGCCTTCTTCATGAAAAAGGTTTAGCTTGTTGTTGATGCCATTGATACAAGCATCGAGATTCTAAGGAAGGAAGTGGCGGACTTGGAGGGTTGTTGTGAGTGCCTTCTTTCTAGCATTGGTGGATCCAGCTGCTTTGGAGATCAACCTCTTATTTCTGGGCTTCGTTGATGATGTAATTTCCTTTTATTTTCCTTCCCTTATTTCCCTATCTAGTACACTTTATGTTTTCCTATAGCATTTATTTGGCAAGTCCAATATGACTACCATAGTTTGGGTTTGTAACTATGATACTACACTTTGTTACTGTTTTTGGCTATTGCTATGATATAGTATGCTTTTATAATACTTCATACTTATTCATTACATACTAATAAAAGTATATTACAATCATGTCTTGTGACATAGTCACTTGAAGGAAAATGAAACACAAAACTTATTAAACAAAAGGGATAACTACATAACTTTTTCTTTTAAGCATTATAACGTGTTAGCCACTTGCCATTGATGGGATCCATTAGATCTTTGCCATCCATCTGGGCTAAACAATAATACCCACTAGCATGTACCTTTCTTATCACAAGGGGTCCCTCCCATTTTGGTGAAAACTTAGATGGTCCTGCCATACCTTGCCTAACGTGATCTGCTGCCTTTAGTACAAGCTGTCCTTTTGCAAGCACTCTTTCCCTAGTCATTTTTCCATAGGCTTCAGTCATCCTTTTTCTATATCTACAATTGCGCTCTTGGGTTTCTTCTTTTCTTTCATCAAGCCTTTCTAAGTCCTTGCATCTTTCAGCCGTAAAGGCTTCCTTCTCCTTTTCTTTCTTCCACATTTGCATAACTCTTAAAGAAGGAGTCATCACTTCTACCAGGCTCATTATCTCTATTCCATAGACCAAGGAAAAGCGTAAAAACCCTATAGCTGACTTTGGTGAATTTCTGTAAGCCCAAAGAGCATCTGGCAGGTGCATTGCCCATCTTCCCATATATTCTTGGCTCATTTTGCTAATGATCTTTATAAAGGTTTTGTTTGTCACTTCTGCTTGCCCATTCCCTTAAGGGTAATAGGGCGATGACTGATGGTGCTTGGCTTGGTAAAACTCCAACATCTTCCTCACATCACTATTGACAAAGGGTGTGCCATTGTCATTGATAATCCTATGGAGTACCCCAAACCTGACAATTACATTCTCTTTGATGAAGTTTGCTACTGCCCCTCTTGTGGCTTTTCGGATTGGCACTACCTCTGCCCATTCGATGAAGTATTCCGTAGCCACCAAGATCCATATGTATCCATGCGATAGTGGGTTAACTGGTCCCACCAAATCAAGCCCCCAAGTATGGAAAGGCCATGTGGTGACCATACTGTGTAAGTTCTGCAAATAAGTGTGAATCAGGTTGGCTTGTACTTGGCAACTGTGGCATTATTTCACAAATTATGTTGTATCTTTCTTCATGGTGGGCTAGTAGTAATCCATTTGTAGCAGGCATCTGTACAACTTTTTCTTCCCCTAGTGCTCCTCACACTCTCCTGCGTGTACTTCTTTTATTATCTCTCTTGCTTCCTTGGGACCCAAACATCATAATGGGTCCCCATCATACCCTTTCTTGAAAAGGACTCCATTATGCAAAAAGTAACGTGTTGCGAACCTCTTAAGCTTGTTTCTTTCACTGTGCTTTTGTGGTAGGATACATTCTGTCAAGTATTGCATGAATGGACTTCTCCAGTCTTCGCTGACGAATACAACATAACTTTCCTTTCTATTTGCTACAAGCTGGTAGGTCTCGCATTGGGTTTAGACTTGATCTTCATCCTTACCCATACTTGGCCAATAGAAACTTGCCCTTTGACGTCTGCGGTAAAGATTGACTTCTCCGCAGGTTTTATCATGCACTTCCTTTAACTTTCTTTGGGCCTCCTTCTACCCTATGCATCTAGACAGGACCCCACCTGACATTCTGCAATACAACTCTCCCCCTACCACGACGTAGTTGTTTAGCGCCTTTAATTCTACTATGTCTTCTTCCTTTATCAAAGCTTTCTTTATAGAAATCCTCCAATCTTCTTCACATTGTTCCTTTTTGAACCTTTCTTTCAACATCTCGACTATGGATTCCTTCCTCTTGCTAACTTCTATCCTGGTGTTGCCTCATTCAAAAACTATTTGCAAGCCTAATGCAGCCAGCGCATCTGCATACCAATTCTCATTTCTTAGAGCATGTTCTATCTCAAAAGTTGAAAACTTTTCCTCCATCTTCTGGGTCATCGTTCTGTATGGGGCTAGGCTGGCAGATCACCAAGTTCAAATCACCCATTACTTTTAAATGCTTGATCCCCTTTTGAAGGGCCATAGCTAGTTCAATAAGATAAGCCTCATATTCTGCCGTATTGTTTAAACAAGGGAATTCTAACTTGAATGAGAGTGCCACGGCCTTGTCTTCTTCATGTTATAGGACTATCCCTATGCCTCTAGATTGGGTGGTAGAAGACCTATCAAACTTCATCACCCATTGCTTTCTGACTTCTTCTGCCATGGCTACTTCTTCTGGGACCTCATCATCCAGCGGAAATTATTCTTCTCCTGGGAATTATGCCAACAAGTCTACTATAGCTTGGCTCTTTACTATCTTGGGCGTTCCTACTTTCAAGTCGTATTGTGACAATTGTAGCAACCACTAGGATATTCTACCGGAAAGAATTGGCTGCCACAACAAAGCTTTGATTGCATGAGACTTAGTCATCAGCCACACCTCGTAGGCCAGGAAATAATGGCGTAGTCTTTGCGAGGCATATATTATGGCCAAGTATGCCCTTTCCGACCTTGGGTAACGAGTCTCTCCATCCTTCAAGGCACGGTTGATGTAGTAAACTGGTTGCTCAATGCCACCTCCATCCTCTTGGGCAATTAATATGCCTATGGCATACGAGTTAGTGGCCAAGTAGAGCAACAATGGCTTCTTGCAAATTGGGGCTTGCATAGTAGGGAGGTTCATCATAATCTGTTGCAACCTTTTAAAGGCCGTCTACTGTGCTTCTCCCCACTCAAAGCTTTGCCCTTTCTTGAGTAATTTGGTGAAAGCAGAAGTAATTGATGCCAATCTAGGGATGAATCTTCGAATGTATGAGACCTTCCCCAAGAAACTTTTTAACTCCTTTACTGTGGCTGGCGGTTTCATAGTTACTATGGCCGTAGCTTTGGCTGGGTCCACGTCTATTCCTCTGCTGTGAAGAAACCCAGGAATTTCCTAGAGGACACCCCAAATGCACACTTAAGGGGATTCATCCTCAGTTTGAAAAGCTCTACATCTCTCAAATACCCTTCTCAACACTTGTACGTGCTCTTCTCGCTTTTTTGATTTTAATACTATGTCATCTATGTAGTCCTCTAATTCTCGATGCATCTTGTCATGGAATATAGCTGTCATTATCCGCTGTTAAGTTGTGCTTGCATTTTTCAACCCAAAAGGCATTATAGTATAGTAGAAGTTGCCTATGGGTGTTCTGAAAGCAGTTTTCTTCGCATCTTTTGGCGCCATTCTGATATGATTGTACCCACTGAATTCGTCCATGAATGAAAACATGGCACTCCCTGCTGCAGAATCTATCAGTAAATCCATTTTTGGCAATGGGAATTCGTCCTTTGGGCAAACTCTATTGAGATTTCTGAAATCTACGCAACACCTTATCTGCCCGTTCTTCTTCTTCACTGGCACTATGTTGGATAACCAACGCGAGTGTTGAATGGGCTTAATGAATCCTGCGGCCAGTAATTTCTATACCTCCTTAACTATTTGTCCTTCTATCTCAATGTGGAATTTCCTGGCAAGCTGGGCCATTGGCTTGGCACCGGGGTCCACATTCAACGTATGCACTACTAGCCCAGGATCCAATCCTAGCATTTCACTATAATCCCAAGTGAAGACATCTTTGAATTCTTTCAGCAATAGTATCAATTCGGATATCTCCTTTTCTGACAGTCTTAAACTAATTGAGATAGGTCTTGGTTCCTGTGGGTCAAACCCCAGGTTAATTTCCTCCAATTTTTCTTCTACCATGACCTGTACATCCTTTTCTGCTACAACTTCCTTGTCTTTCTCTTCATTACTTTCTTCCCCAAAGCTTTCTTGAGCCACGCAGCACACCAAACTTTTGTGCTAGCACTCTTGTCTAGGGCCTTGGACCCTGACACATTGTGGTGTGTCATCTGACTCCGTATCGGGTGCTTCCTTCCTTTTCTTCTTCTGCGATAGTAACTCCCTTAGACCAGGTTCTAAATCACTTTGAATGTCTCCCCATCTAGGTACGAAGGTGCCTTATGGTCTTAATATTGAGCTCTCCCTAAATGGTGCCCATTGGTCGTAGAACATAGTTTCTACTAGATGAGCTTCTGATGCTCGAATGGCAATGGGTTTGCTGCTATGCATATCATTCTGCCATTCAACCTTCCCTTCACACACTGATGATAAGTGGATGAGACCAATCAGTGCTTATGTAACCATGGTCTTCCCAAGAGCACGTGGTATGAGACTTCTGTTTTTACCACATAGAAGCGGGCTAGGAGGCTATTGGACCCACCTTTAGCCATAGCTGAATATGGCTAGCAGTGTATTAACCTTTTCCCCCAAACTCTGTCACTTCCATTGGGCATCCCTAAATCTTTCTTTTCGAAATTCCTGCTGCTTACAAAGTACTTAGTGGGATGAGATTTATAGAAGTGCTTGTATCCACAAAGGCTCTCTTAATGGGGATTTAGTTTATAGATTCTGCTAAGTAAAGGGGCCTCCTATGGTCTAAGTACCCCACCCCCATATTCTGATCACTAAAAGTGATCTCACTTTACTCCTGCAATAGGGCTCTGTCATCTGTGACTTCTGCTATTAAACATTTTGTTCCTACCCTGGAAGTAATGTTTACAGGGCCTCTGTAGCTATCCTTCGCTCTTTCACTGTGAGCCCTAATTGGTGGAACAAATTCTTGAACTTGGAGCTCTTCTGTAAGGTGGTAATTGCTGCAGCAAGTAGGGTTGAACTCTTTTTTTCATCCTCCCCTGGATCTACACAAATCACAACTGTTGCTACACCCTTCCCTTTGTGGTTTAGGAGTGGGTTTCTTTGAATATTCGGCTAGGACAGTTCTAGAGTCCCTTTCTTGATCCTACGTTGTACCAATCTACAAAGCGCCCAACATTATGTGGTAGGATGTTACACATAGTTGTGCAAACGACAGAAGTATGGGTCCCTTCGCTCTTCCTCTATGGGCTCTCTAGAAACTTGATTAGGCTTAAAGACTTCATCTACTATCCACTTGTCTAGGAGCACGTCTAGCTCCTTTGGGGTACATGGTAGTGGTGGAGGAGTATCGTATTCCCTTCCATCATTTTTCCTTTTTCTTTCACCAATGGATACTACCATAGCCTGTAGAGCGTTTCTTTTGTCGGAACTTGGCTTCACTGATTGGGCAGTCTTCTTGGCCTTTTGCAACAACTGTGCAAACTGGGAGATTTCCAAGTTTTCTAGGAAGGCTCTGTACTCTTTGATCATATTCATCATACACATTTCCACCAATGTTTTTTCTTCATAATGACCATAGCAGTCGAGTGCTATGTCCCTGAATCTTTTGATGTACTCCATTAAATCCTCACCATTTCTTTGCTTGGTTGCTTGCAAGGTTGCAAGCATTACTATTTCTTCTCCATGGAAGTATTTAGTACAGAATACATCCACCACGTCATCCTAAGTTAGGATTGATCCTGGCTTTAGGCCGATGTACTAGGTATATGCTCAGTCACATAATGATTTAGAAAATTCCTGAAAGCATAAGTCCTCGTCTGCTGCATAAAGGCCAAGGGTATCAATAAACTTGCTTACATGCTCAACAACACTTCCTTTCCTGCCATCGTATTGCGCAAAGACCCGTGGTTCATACCTCTCGAGGTATGGTTTGCTAAGTATCCTTAATAGGTAAGGAGGTCTTTATGCATAGAATCTCTCCTTAGCTGCCCTGGCCCTCTCCTATTCTAGGAGGATAGCTACTTCAACCATAATGATGAAACGTTGCCCTACTTTCTGCAAAGCGCCTCCTACTGGTGTTTCCTCTTTGTCTGCCGCATGTTCTGGGTCATGCTAGCTTCCTTTCTCCTTTGTCTTGTCTGTTTTCAGCTGACGGATTTCTTCCATCATTTATTTTTGTGAGTGTTGTAGCGACTGCAACACTTCAATGAAAACATTGGTATTGTCAGTGGGGATTCTTGGCTGCCGTTGGGGTTCAGCCCCCATTCTGTTGATACCTTCTACCTGGTTTGGCTATTGTTGGTGTGGTGTTGTTGGTCTAGACTTAACCTGCGAAGGCACGGCACTCATGTTTCGTGTCGTCCTAGATTTTGGGGGTATTACTCGCGAAGGCTTCTATCTTCTGTCCCAATCTGTTTCCCAACTTCCCAGTGGAGTCGCCAATTTAAATGTGGTGGGCCTTTTTATGATTTTGGGCTGGACTACCTTCCACTATACTGAGGCCCAAGTGTTCTGGATAAAAAAGTTGGAACTGGTCCAATTGCAATTCACCTTAGTCTAGCCTGTGCACAAGCTATGCCCCATTTGCTAGAACTTTGGTTACATACCCATGGCAGGCAAAGTTGTTACAAGAAGGTTACAACAGACACATACAATATGACAATAAAGGCAATATGCTTCCCGTTAAACAGAATAAATGAGGAATCCTTAAATAAAGTAGGAAAAAGAACGGTATAAGAGACACATTATAAGTGAGATTACAAAGGCGAGAAAGGAAATAATCTTGATAAACAACAAAATCAAAAGGAAAAGGTTAGTCTGCCATGTTAATTATGTTATAGGACTAAGGCCAAGGAGGGGACCACTCCCTTAACGTGGATAACCTCGTTTGTTGTAGAAATTATCCACTTTGAAGGAACGGGCCTGAATGGCTTGTGCCCAAATAAATCCCTTTATCCTTAACAAATGGTAGGCTTTTAGAATAAGAGAAGGGATTAGCCTATTAGTGCATGCTTGCCATTCTACACTCTTTGTTTTTTCTTCCTAATTCTCTCTTTCTTCTCTATTTTTGTTATTCTTGATTCTTTCTCTCTTCTCTTCTTTCTTTCTTAATGCTTACCCATGTAGTGCTGTTGTGATTCTCTCCTAGTGGTTACTATTGGCATAATGATGATACTGTGCATGGCAAGGGTCCTTTATATACTGCTTGTCGTGATTAGCTTTTACCATTTTAGTCTTTAACTACTTTTGTCTAGTCTGGGTGTCCTTGCCAACCACCATTGGTTTATCAGCTATCCAGCCACCACCACTTACCTATGCTGGCTGCGCCACTTCCCATCACCAAACAAAGAAGATTATTTTGTTTGCTTACTCACTATGGCATTCTTATCCACCATAGCATGGGTGTTCTCTCTCTATCCCTCATGGCATGGACCTAGTGGTTCCAATTCATCCTTGCTTCTTTTGGGTGGTAAGTCATCCCCGTAGAACATTACCCCCAAAAGAATCTGAGCAGGAACCCCAGAATAGGTTTTCCCTTCTCCCCACCACCAGACCATACCCCCTCTTACCTCTAACCCATGACCCACCACTCATGTATTGGCTGGGTACAGGATGGGGGTGTCTGGGCCTTGCGTGTGCTCCAATTCTGTGTACGTCCAAAGCTTGTCCTCTACTCATACGTTTGCTGTGGTCTGGAGACTTGTTTGTGCATTATGCCTCTCATCCTTGACCTCTTATGGTGTGGATTATTTTATGATTTCTCATTCCTTACGGCTTGCTTCTCTCAAGGGCTGGGCCTTGTTTGATTAGGGGCTTTTCTTTCTCCAGCCTACTCTTTTGCTCCTTCCGTAGTCTTGCTACCATTCCCGCCATGCTACTTTGCTATTCCTGCTGTGGTGTTATTTGACCCCAGCTTGTTGGGTCTCTTTTAGGCCTATTACGTATTCCTCTCTCAATTGGCTATAATGACCCAGTATGGTCCTTAGATTCATACTCATGCTACTTTGGGCTTTCTTGGCCCATTACATTGATTGCGGGCTCCTTTATCCCATCTCTTTCCTCTTTGGGCATCCTTAGCCCATTTTCTTTCCTTGGGCATCCTTGGCCCATTTTCTAATTCTGCATTTTCATGAGCTTTTACTAACTCTTTTGGGATTCCCCGGCCCAATTACCTTATCTTTCATCCTTGGGGCTCATGGACTTTCCATCAACCCCTTACTTTCTTACTTCATTACTTTTGGCTTGTTGTGGCCCATTCTTACTTTTCTACATCACATAATGCCCATGGGTTTACTTCTTCTCTTTCTGGACTCCTTTAGGCCCATTTGCTTTCCTCAAGGCCCATTTATTTACTTTATGAGCCTATGATCCATTATTCCTACCAGTCGGGTTTAATGGTTTTTCTATCAATCCACTAACTCTTCTCAGCTCATATTGTTGGGCTTCTTCCTACTACTGGGCTTCCAAAATGAGCATCAACACTCCTCTATCTAGTTTTTTATTTATCTTTAACCTTATTCTTTGATATATTTTATGCTCTCAACTCAAATATTTTATTGATATAATTTCATGTTTTTAGCTCGCATATTTCATTTATGTATTAAAACTTTGAGGTTAGTATCAAATTTTGATAGGTATGTATTGGATAAATATTTAATAGAGATTATTAGAAGACATCCAGTATGGTTATTCAATTTAATATTTGTAAAATTTTAAGCAAAAAAATTAGTTTTAAAGGAATCAATTTATTTGTACAATTTTGTGTGTCTTCGGTATAAAATTTGTATTTAGTATGTATTATTTTTTGTATGGCATGTAGTAGTATTTCAGGTCTTTTTTTTATTATTATTATATGTATTTCTTACAGAATCTGCCAAGGTTCTTATGATGCCTCATTAATCTAAGCTTAGGAAGATTGGGATGAAAAGCATGGTTCAGAAAATGATCACTCTAAATTACCATAAAGTCATGTTGCTTATTGTCTCTATGGTTGTTGCTCTTAAAAGTTGTGTAAATTACCTCTGTTTCTAATACACACATAAGACAGACACACGCGAAAACATACTTTAGTTTCAAGTTATATGAGTTTTTGTAATAATTAGTATGTAGATTTTTTTTCCCCCTTTTTTTGTGTGCATGTGTTATGCATTTTTATTTCCACATTTATAATCGGCAACCTAATGCTTTTTTCTATCCATTTGAAAATTAAATTTAGAAGCATATAGTTTGGTGTACAACTTACAAGACTAAAAGTGCTGGGATTATTTTTATGAGAATAGAAATGTTTGATAAGGGAAAATGTTCAAATAGGGATAATCTTTTCTTTATTCAAATAGGGATTGGTTAATAATTTTAAACAATAATATATAATATTATTTATATATTTAATTATAAATATATAAATTGTTGTAAATATTTCTAATAATAGAGCAAGAATATGTTACACATTTATTTTTTAAACCGTACAATGCATAGTCCTATCACTAGTATGGTTTAATATTGAAAATTGTGTAAAGGCATTTAGATGTCGCATTTCTCATGTGACACTTCAGCATAGGAGTGCACAAGCAAGGGAAGTATTAACCCACATTCGTTTTGATGGCCACATACAAGAAACACTACCTATTTGAAATGTCACATGCTTTTGCAAAAGTAAATCAATGGTCTTTAGTTTATTAATTTAAATATACAATCATTTTATATTTAGTTTGCATTTTGTTTAAGGGTATAATTTATCAAAAATTTGCTAATTAATTGAAAAAATTATAGTTTAAAATTTTTATGGAAGTTTGGTGACTTTTGGTAAAGCTCGTTAGCAAAATAAGATTATAGATACTCCATTATGTACTTGTTAATAATTTTAAGTATCTGGCTCCAATGAAAAGCTTAACAAATATCAACAATGGGGTAATTGAAGTATTCACAATAATTCAGAAATAATCACAACTCAAAAGTACTTGTAACTACTTAAAATGCTTTCTTAAAAAATGACCTTTGATCACTCATTTGCTTATATCTTTTCAATCAAAAAGAATTTTTTAGTAAGACTTGTTTCATTAGAATAGATATCCAGAACTTCAACATGGACACAAATTTGACCTAATTTGGATTCAAAATGAATGGGTGTTGAGACTCATTTTTTACAAAAGGCCCAATGGTAGAAGAAGCCCAACAATAAGGAAAATGGGAGAAAATGAGACTAATAAGAGGTCAAGGTAAAGTAAATGGACCAGGGAAGCCCAAGGATAGAGGTAGTAAACCTAATGGGCCAACATGGTAAGAATGGCAGCTAGCAGGCCCATGGGATTAATAAGAGGTATAAGTAAAGTAAATGAGCTGGGGAAGCACAAAGATAGAAGTAGTAAACACAATGGGTCAACATGGCAGGAATGGCAGCCAACAAGCTCATGGGATTAATAAGAGATAAAGGTAACGTAAATGGGCCAGGAAAACCCAAGGAAAGAGGTAGTAAACCCAATGGGCCAACATGGCAAGAGTGGCAGCCAACAGGCCTATAGGCATGGCAGGAAAAGGAAAAACAGAAATAGAAGTCCGGTGGGCTAGACGGGCAGGAACTTCTACCCAAACAGTACCCAGCCCATGGAAGAATAAAGGGAGGCAGGGTAAGCCCAAAAGCCCACACATCCTCCATGCCATGGAAGATAGGCACAAACCCAGTACACACAACAGAACAAGACAATGCAAAAATAGAAGGAACAGAGTGGGAGTAAAAAAAGACAAACTAGAGGGTAGTGGAACTCACATAAAGGTCAAGACACCACCTACCTGTACCCAGCCAATATAGGAGAGGTGGGTCTTGGTTAAGGGATTCAAAGGGTGTGGTTTAGCAGTGGGGAGAAAAGAGGTCTATTCTAAGGCTCCTGCCGAGGCCTCTTTTGGAGAAATGCCTTGCTAGGATGGCATTTCGCCCAAAAGAGATAAGCATGACCAACCAATGAGGGCTTGGCTCAACTGGTAAGGCTCGGAAACTTCATCTAACCCACCTAAGTTCGAGTCTCGCTACAAGCAGGAGTCTATTGGTAGGCATCCACACTAGTTAGCCCCAAGGCTTTAACCTTAGCGCCCTACTAGGGGGTTGGCATAACCTAATTAACCCCTGTTTTTTTCACCCAAAAAAAAAAAAAAAAAGAAAGAAAGAGGTAAGAGGTAAGCATGGCCGGGGCCACTTGATGCATGTCATAGGGGTAGGTATAGAGAGAGCCTCCAATCCTTATCCATGACAGATAAAGCAGAAGTTGGGGAAAGGAGTGGTGCAGCCAAGGTTGTCAAAATCGAGATCCTATGTAAGATCGTGGGAGGTAGGTAGGATCGTAGATCGTAGGATCGGATCGTGGATCGTAAGATCCTACATTTTTTCATATTTTAATCAAAAAACACATTGATAGTAACTTTATATATTGAGTAATCACGTAAAATAGGAATTCATCCATTAAAAAACAAAAAATTGCATCATATAATGTAATTTGCATGCCCTACATCATTACGTCTATACTAACGAAACAAATATATTTAAGTTTTGACACAATGTATATAAAATGTTTAGTACATGTTTAATTAGCAACTAAGGACTAAGATATTATCGACACATATTGAAAACATTTTCCAATTTCTAAGTTCCAAATCCAAATAAGTTAGGCTAGCTAGCAAATGAAAATTAGCTTATTACGATATGAAATCCAAAATAGAATTTCCATTCTAAGGTAAACTAGCTATTTATAAATATGAAATCCAAAAGGCAATGTTATTGAAAGTGCTGACTACTAAGAGGTGATAGGTTTTGGGGTTCTTGAAAGGAGGCACAACTTTGGGATTGATGTTTCTAAATATTTAGGTTTCTTTTTTTGTTTGAACTTTAAACTTAAGTACTGTGGGTTTTTTTTGAGATTTTCTTTTGACAAAGATGTAAATTTGGGACTTCAATTTGTTATTGGGCTATTGATAACCAGTTAGGCTTGTGGGTTTAGTTGGATTATCTTAGCCCAAACCAATCCCATCAAAGAAAAGAAAAGAAGAAAGAAAAAAAAAAAGCTCAAACCAAAAACACATGTTTTGGTAGGATCGGTAGAATCCCATACGGTCCTATGATCCTACACAATCCTACATACGATCCTATCATTTTTACGATCTTACTAAACGTTTTGGTAAGGTGAGATCATAAAATGGTGCAATCCTACGATCCAAATCGCGATTTTGACAACCATGTGTGCAGCGAGCACGCTCTGAGCAGAGGTAGTGGCTGGGCAACCAATGGGTTAGTGGGCAAGCCTAGAGAGATGCTCACAAGGAACCAAAAATAGTTAGTGAATCCCTAGGGACAAAAAGGAGAAATCTCATAGAAATTAAGAGGTATGAAAAGGGGGAGAGGTAGCCAGGAAAAGAACAACAATGGAGAGGGAGACAAAGAAAAGAGTAAGAAAGAAACTAAGAACCAGAGAACAAAAAGAAAACTAAGTGGTAAAAAAAAAGAAGGAAGATAGAAAACACGGCAGAAATAGGAGCATGCATCGGTAGACCACCTTTTCTCTCCCTCATGACATTCCCACCCTTTGAAACTCTGTGAATCAGAACCCAAAACCATTTAGGCCCTTTCTCTAGCACGGGTAACTTCAATGGCAGAAGTCTGTAATGAGATTATCCGTATTGGGGTTCAGTTCCCTTTTTAGACCCGTTCCTGCTAAACAATCTTTAGTTTCTTTGACACTTCCGTTGTTATTCTTTTCTTTTTTCGTTGTTGCGTTTTATGATATTAACCATTCTGCTGTGATATCTTTTTCTCTTTCTGCTGTATCAATTGCTCTGTTGTAACTCTCTTTTATTTCTTTGGTTTGGTTATTCTACGATATTAGTTATTCCGCTGTATTAGTTATCTTATCTATGGTATTAGTTATTTTCTGTTGTACCAATTGTTCTACTGTAGCCCTTCCACGCATATTTTATTGTAGAAGTCATTTTGCTGCAATATCCTTTGCTATGCAAGACAGCTATTCTGTCACAACAATATCTTCTGTGCCCAGCCAGCCGTACTATTCCCGAGTTGTCTCAATATTAGGCATGTCTGGATTGCGTACAAACTGGCCTGCGGTATAATTATCAAGGGGTCAATCTCGACTCCCTTACCCATTAACTTACAGGCGTTGGTGTAGTAGCAGGGCCCAGGCCCATTAATGCAAAAAGGCCCCCACAATGGGATATGTCCATTTTAAATTAAGGCAATAGTATTATTAATGTGTCAGAGAATCCATATGCACTATCGAAATTGCATACAAAAACAGGCTAAAAAAACCCTCAACTTCCATATTTGATCCCAAAAACAATTCAACTCCAAAATCCCCTCAACCTCCACATTTGAGGCCGAAAATGATTCAAAATCTCTGCGGGGCACCACCCAATTGTTTAGGAGGCTCTAGAACCCTCTAGGAACACCCCCACCTCCCCACCCCCAACAAAATCTAAGTTTGGACATGTAATACCTCCAATAATTGAAAACATTATTATAGAGACTCGAATTTTCTTTAAAAGAATGAACTCGAAACTTTAAAAAATATATAAATAAATAAAAGAAAAATTGAAAATCTGTTTGATAACTAGTTTTTCCACATTTGGATTTCCTAACCTCTTTGTTCGAACAACCATAAACCGAATCCCCCACAATTAGATTTATATTAAAAGAACTTGCAACCTGGTCGGGTCCGACCAACAGGCAACAGCCACCAGCGCAAAACGCCCCAATATCAATTAGTCTTATCAAGCATGTGGGAATATTAAAAGTAGGTATAATATTCGCCCACTTCTTACAATATTAAAGTGTGAGAAAAATCCAATCCAATCCAATTTGTATACAGCGTGGGATGTATGGATAAATTCACAATCTATATGAGAAACAAGCCATGCATCTATAATTGATGCAAGATAATTGTTGTTTTTTTTTTTTAGGCCATCTTATTATTAGAAGTGCTATTACGGTATTACCCTATTTTGCCACTAAGCTCTACCTCCCGAACAATTGTCACCAAATAGAATTGTAAGATTAAATTTTACAGTTTTGAACCTTAAAATTTGGAATAATTTTTATTTAGACACCCTTTAAAAAAAAAAAAAAAAAAAAAAAGATTTCTTTCTAATAGGTATCAAAGACACCTTAAAACAAAAAGAAAACTAAAAAAAAAAAAAAAAAAAAAAAAAAAGATGATTCATTAGTATATTTTTTTTAAAAAAATTAATAATAAATATAAAAACTAAAGAAAGCAGAATTATTAGTTTCCAGAATTGATCAAGCAGAGTGGCCATCAAGGCGAGTGTGGGTTAATACTTCCCTTGCCCGGGCGCTCCTATGCTGAAGACGTTGGTGTAGCATCTCTGACATCTGGTTGAAAAATTCAGCATCCCATCTATGAATCAACAATGGATCCTCTGCATAACAGATATATATGGATGTAACAGCACTTTCAACCACCACCATTGCCAGTCCCACCTGATATTTTTACATTCATTCAATATGTATCATCATAATTATTAATGAAATTAGTTACATTATTACAATATATTTGCATTTAAATTCCAGCTCCTGAAGGGACCCATTATAAAACTAGCTTTCCAATTAACTAGAATTTTCAGAAGCCAATTAGTATCAAAAAGGAAGAAAAATAAATTTGTTTCAAGTAGTAAGGCTTACCAAGACCATTCCCATCAACATTGCAGTGGACCCAACCATGCTCACTCTGTCCCTCGATTCAAACCATGTCCAAACTCCTGTGCAGGTTCCAGTGACAAGCCCACCCATAAGAGTGCCCATTAGTAGAACAGCACCTGAACAATCATAGGCAACAAGTGCTTCTACTCCAGTTGACTGAAATAACTCCCAAGCATCCCTTGCTGAATGATTAAAGCTTTTGCCATAAACAGCAATCTGAAGAGAACAGGGGTTCACTTAAACAATATTTTAGAAATGACAGTAGATGATGACAAATGAATTACTTTAAGAAACATCATATTGATTGAATCCAAAAGGAAGAAAAAAAATTATTTATATAAGAGTCAACCATCCCAGACTGAGGCTGCTCAAATTGTAGAAGAAAGAGATCATGGTAATTGCAAAAAGTTGATATAGTAACCCTTAAATATGAGGGGAGCATTTTGAAAGAAAGAGGTGCTAATTTATTGTTTTTGACATTCGCATGCATTTCCAATCAGATATTTTAAAGAGAGAGGCAGAGCAACATATATAGGGAAGGCAAAAGCTACTTAAGGTAAGAGAATTTAAGATATTAACTTGAAATGCAATTCAATTTGCAGTAGAAGTTCAAGGCTAAGGTGCCATTTTGTGTTTCTCTGAAAAGGTGGGCTGTTTGTGTAGGTTTTTTTCCTCTTGCACGATCTTTGAAGGTTAAGAGGTCTCTAGGTATTTTTATTTTCTTCAGATGATGACCTTCCCTAAAATAATAAGAAAGAAAAACAATTTAATTTTTTTAAATTTATTATTAAAAAAAATTTTACAAAAAGGTTTTGTTAAATAAAACTCCAGTCCGTACTCCATATTTACATTGATTATTTAAAACAATGCACTACTACCAAGTAATTATTTTAGAGACAAACACAACTAATGCACCCATATGGAATTGAAAGAAGAGTTTTGGCAAACTAATGAATAATGATGTTTTGGCAAAATGCACTTTTTGAAAAATTATATAGGAGACTAACCTCTTCTTAAAATTGCAAATAGAAGACAGGATTTCTGCCCTTGGAATCATGTCTTTAAGACATGATTTCAAATTTTATGCTACTAAGTTTGCAAAGCTAACTCGGCTTTTAAAAAAATATTTGCAGTGAACTCCTGTTTTGAAGACACAATTTTAGTTCTGGTTACAGTCCACTAGGTCATTCTTCCGCAACAAATGTATCATGCTTGGCAGCCAAATTGGAGTTTCTAGAAGAGGAGAACAACAGAAAACTGAAGAAACAGAAAGAACCACAAGCCTTTGCTGTTCTCACTATGCTCAAAACTAAACATTGATGCCATCATCTTCAACTACATAAATCCTGCCAAAGCTGCCGCAGCAATCAGCAGTCCCACCACTGCTATCATCCCCTAATTGCCAACTTACACTAACCCCATGTCATTATCACAAAAGCCAGCACACAAACCTCAACAACCACACACAAACCAAATCTCTACCACAGGCCACCCTTCAAAAACCTCACAACCTACCCAAACATACCTGATACCACAACTGAATCATCACACAACCCCACAAACCACGAACAAAACGCATCTACCATCATGGACTTGCCAAGCTCCACCCCAAGCCATCACAAACACAACCAGCCGAATAACATCCGCACAAAGTCAAACCACCCAAACCAAACACCAATCAGCAAAGATTGTTGCCAAAGGCCATCAGTTGGCCCAACCACTACCAACCCATCAAAACCATGCTCAAGAACTACCAAATGACAAACACAATTCACAACCAATTCAACTCTCATACTAACAAGCACAACCTCCAATCAAATAAATCAATCTGAATCCATACCCAAAATCCAAATGAACCAGAACCCTTACATCACTTGAAACCACCAACTTCTTTTTTTCTCTCCGTATAGCTTTTCAAATTCCATATGTTCTATAATTCTCTTGTACCCATATCATTTTCCTCTTTTTTTATCTATTTTATTTAGGAGAGAAATAAAAAAGAAAAATATTTGATATAACAACATAAACCAAGCCTTAGTCCCAAAATTTTGGGATCAGCTATGTATTCTTTTCAGATTAGTTGTCAACCACATATATTATTTTCCATTATTCTATGCCATTCAAAGTCTTATTTACTACTTTTGTTGTTTTAAGTCCTCTTCTACCTTTCTTCATTCCCTTTATTAAATCAACTCACTTTTTCTGATTAGTGTATTAATCACTCTCCTCTGCACATGACCAAACCATCTCAAGTGCGTGAGTCACTCTCCCTCATCTTTTCATCAATGAGGATCACCCCTATCTTTGAGACTCCACTTGGTTGGGAGAATGGAAAATTAAGAGGATAGAAAATGTACCCTGTGTGTGTTTTGGTAAAGAGGATGAAAATGTGAAAGGATAGAAAATGTTATTTGAAGAAATTTACTATTATACCCTTATTAAATAAGGAGAGGATAGAAAAGATTGAGCAAAATAGTAAATTCCAAAGACACAGCATTTTCTCTCCCAAATTGGGAGGAAATTTTTTGGTAGGCCTAGGTGGAAAACTTCACCCTCCCCCTTTTTCACCCTCCCGCTTTTCCACCACACCAAATAAAGTAAAACTTCCAATTTTCCATCCCATTTTCCACCCAACCATAAGCAAATTTCCTCATTTCAAACCATATCTTCCCTTCTAATTCCACTTATCCATCTTGACATTGATGAGGGAGCTGAGATAGAGGTTGAGGGCAGCTAAGAGGGGGATGATGTCTAGTAAACTATAATAAAGTTAAAATGTGGAAATCGTGTATTCCACGTGGATTTTTTTTTTTTTTTTTCAAATGCCATGTAAGCCTTGCCAACTCACTAGAAATCACCTCTTTAAGACAACATTTAATTTTTTAAAATAACATTTTTCCAAATTAAACAATAACAATTTCCCAATTTTTTTAAATAACAATATTTAGCAAAAAACCGTGTGATTGGACCCTATGATTGCTTTAGTTATGTTGGGGGGAGATTCCATTTGGTCTAATTAACATTGCTTATACTCACATTCTCACGAATGAAATGATCACTATTTCAAAAACCAAATAAGTTTACTATCCATGATGCAATATCCCAATGAATTAAAAAGTCCAAACAAGAACCCTTGTCAATTCAAGTTTAATAGCACAAACCCAATTTATTTGGTTGCATAAGATTTTAAATCCTTTTGTAATAACTCTTGCCATCGCCTTTTGGGTTGCTCCCTAATACTAAAGCCTTCAATGTGCTCTAAAGCACCTATTTTCACCATGCATGAACCATAAGCATTTTAATTTACTTGAATGTTCTATCTCAATGGGACCATTTTTTATTATGACCTAATGAGCCTATAACTTATTGTTCACATTTTTAGAATCTATTTCCTAGTGGACCCACTGAACAATCCAAACATCCAGATTCAGATAAATCAACAATGTAAAGTTTGTTAATTAGTTGCCAATGTTCAGCTCCACAAATATAGGCAACACTAAGCTTTCCTTGTACCATCTTTTTTTTTCACTGAAATGAGTTGGTTGCATGTCCTAATACCAGAAATAATTTTAGGCATTCAAATAGCTTACTTACATGACAGAGAAGACAAACAGAGAAGTAATACCTGAACATAGGCATACTTGTTGAAAAAACGAACAAGAGTCTCCACAAGATGAAACAAGAAATCAACACAGCAAAGTAAACACTCATTGTTGCCAATCTTTGACCGAACTCCCCTGATCTGAAATATATTTTTAAAAAAAAAAAGGTACTAAATAAACACTAAAATTAGAAAGCAAGATAGTGAACAGCCACAAAAACTGACTTGCATACCTCCCACCGTAGAGTGCGAATAGCAGCTGTGAAGAGTGATCCATAGCAAATGCTGCCAAAAGATGTTGTCACAGCATACTGTAAAGACTTGATCAAGGAATTTGGAGGTATTGATGATGCTTCGCGACCACCATGGATGAGAACAAGAAACACCATCCCAGAAACTATAACATGTACAGTGTTACAGAGGACTGCACCAGTCCAAAATAAGCTTACAGAGAGAACCTGGATGCACAAAAGAAATATTTAGTATTATCACTAACTCAGGCTCATTCCAGTGGAAATTTCTTGCAATTCTCATCACAATAACTGATGGAATTAAGAGCAAAACTTGCCAGCTCACCACAAGAAGCCACCAGCATCCACTTTCACCCAAGCTTGAAGCCACAACACCAGCTGCTCCAAAAGACCATAATCCCATCCATAAAAGCATGACAAACATGAATGCATATGCTACTCTCATAACTTCAGGAAGACTCCACACCATCTTCACAGATTTTTGCAACACCAGCATAGTAAATGGCAGTCTATAGATGAACAACATGTACTTAGGTGAACAACTTTGTAGTAAAAGAAGACAGCAGAAGATCTGATTTCTCCAATACTGATTTATCCACAGAATTCATGAGAGAGAGAGAGAGACAAAAAATAACTAAGGATAAAAATGTTAATCAAAAGTTGAAAATGGGTCTGTTTCGAGCTGTATTACACAACTCTAGGATGGACTGGTAGGGCATTCATATCAAGGTCCCTAATGGAACTACACAACAACAACAACAATAAAAGCCCTAGTCCCAAACTTTTTGGGGTTGGTTATTTCCAATCATAATAGAGTGACTAAATTTTACACTGGCTGTCAACCTAGTAACCTACCACAACCCTCCTCCTTTTCCCGGGCTTGGGACTGGTTGTGAACAAAATATATGACACTAAGCACAAACACAGGTGGAGTTAAGGTCCCTAATGGAACTAAAAACCAAAAATATTGGTGAAAATACATATAAAAAAGAAGTAAATAAGACCTCTACAAGTTACAAGAAAAAAACTCAACTAAAAGCAAGCTTCAAACCCCAACAACTTGGTACTACCTGCAGCACATCTCTGTCATGTATAATCCCCCCCCCCCCCCCCCCAAGGGGGATATTTGCCCTCTCTAGCATGATTTGAGAAACTATTTCGTTAGTAAGCACCTTTTTAGAACTATTTAGGAAACTAGCATCTCAAGCCTTGAAGGCTCAAGTTCTGAGTGCAAATGTGGCCTATTTTCCACGTGGAACTAGTCTCTCAGACTCAAGTTCCATAGAGAAAAAAGCAGTCTGGGGAGGACAAGAAGATCTAAAGAGGAAGATCTGAAGAAGAAAAAGAACCCTGAAGGAAGCAACCCAGAAGAACGAAGAAGAAAACACCTAGCACTCACAAATTGTTTTTTCTCAGCAAAGGAACTTGAGTTTCTAAGACTAGAATTCCACATGGATTTTTTCTTCCACGACAGATTGCCACTTCTTACAACTTGAGTTTCACATTAAACTCGAGTTTCAGAGTCTCGAGATGCTAATTTGTTAAATAATTTTGCAAACTTGACAACTAACTAAAATGTTCCAAAAATAATGCTAAACCAACCCCCCCCCCCCCCCCCCCCCACCCACCCAAAAAAGCACCCAATACAGTACCTTTTCAAATAAGCAAGAATCAGTAAACCCCATTTAAAATTTACCACCCCAAAATTATGATTCACACAAACTCCAACACATTGCTGATATGATAGGATCCCCATATAATATATGCCTTCAGGACCTAGAAAAACCCTGTCATCTCTATTATAGCATGGACAAAATTTTAGGACCCCTTCAAAAGACCACCTATGATTTTAAACCTCATTGAAATGAATGGTGGGTGCTACTTACAAAACATTCATCTCCACTATTCCTGCGATATCACAATTTTCACATTTGTAGTTTATTTTCAAAATCAAAAAAGGATACAAGGGAGCAAGATCACCAATTTCATACTCATTGTCTAGCATTTTATGAAAAGCCATCAACGGGGAGCAACAATTACAAGGAAATACTAAACCCCAGTCCCTATCAACACATCTCTTTAACTCACCGATGGTTCATGAATATGCTTTGCAACAAACACTTCTATATATTGAAAGTTAAAACATTATGGTATATTTTTCACAAATCGGGATTCAATGATAAAGGTATTCTACAATCATGCACCGATTAACATATTTTAGGAAAATGCCTTAGCAAACATCTTTGTAAAAAATAAGCTTAATACAAACTCATAAACACAAGGCAGATTCAAATTTTATACCTGTCTATTACTGATATGATATACAAGAATTGCAAAGCAGCACCAATTGCAAACACAACACCCCAGAAGAACTGCTCGCCCCAGAAACACAAAACACTAATCACAGCAAGATATGTAGTTAAAATGTGCACCGTAAACTTCATCATTTGATTCGCACGTGAACCCAGTAACAACAACCAAGCACATCCAAGAGCAGTCCCAACACCACCAGCAACAGCATACATTGGCCAGTAATCCTCCGTCAAGCCCTCATGGTGTTCTGTTATCCCAGCAGCATACTTATCAATGTTTAGCCTATCCTTTTTCTGAAACCTATTGAGCCCAAGAACCGTTAGGCCAAATCCCAAAAGAACCATATGAAGCATAAAAACCGCCAACCAGAAAATATCACGCCAGTGACGTGATGACCCGGAAGCCAACGTTTGACCACCATCACCACTTCTCTGACTCCGGCTCACATTCTATAATTAATCACATATTAAACAATTACAATCAGACTCACAAGTTTTCAGTAAAATCATCAAAGCACACAGATTTGGCCACTAATTACTGAATTACAATCAGACTCACAAGTATTCAAAAAATACATCAAAACACACATAGTTAGTTTTGCCACAAATTGCAGAATTACAATCAGACTAACAAGTACTCAATAAATAGATCAAAATACACATAGTTAGTTTTACCACTAATTGCTGAATTACAAACAGACTCACAAGTACCCAATAAATACATTTAAACACACAGTGTTTTGCCACTAATTGCTGAATTACAATCAGACTCACAAGTATATAACAACAACAACAACAACAACAAAAATCAAAACACACATAGTTAGTTTTTCCACAAATAAAAAGCCTCAACTGTGTAAACACAGAAATTAAACTGATTCTATATAAAAAATAAATAAATAAATAAATAAAGCAACTTTTTTTTATTATTATTATTTATAAAATTGGAAATGAAAATTGGGTTTATAAAAAATCAGCAATCAGATATTGATAAAATGATGGGTGAAAGAGTCAAATAAAAGAAAAAAGAATTTGAAGCAATCAAATTAGTAAATAGTAATAAAAGAGAAGGTGTTTGGATAAATTGAAGTAATGGGTCTCACCTGATCGGTGGCGGAGGAGGAGCAAGAGGAGGAGATGGGGCTCCGAGACTGAGAGTCGCTCATGCTGTGAGAATCAAACACCAATTCAGAGCCATAATTATATATATATATGGTCAAAGAGAGACAAACGTAAAGAATTCAATTCAGAGAGAGAGAGAAAGTCAATGGAGACTTTGGGGTTTGGATTAAATAAAATGGAGGACGGGGGAAACTGAAACTCAACGGCTAAGAGAGAGAGAGAGAGAGAGAGAGAGATATGCGAATGTGCCAGTAGTCGGTTTGTCTGTCTGAGCTCTCACTCTCATCTCATTGGAGGCGGAGGTTAAGCTTTCATTGGACTACTATGTTTGTTTTACCCAAATACTATTTATAACCCAATCCAATTCCAATGCAGAAGACATGGATTATAAAATCTGGTGTGGATGTGGATACAATACAACATGACTTTTAGCAGCTAAAAACTCTCTGTTATTTCAACCTTAAAAATCTCTTATACAAAAACGATACCCAATATTTAGAAAATTATCTATTTGTTCTTGACACATATCAAATCTATTTGTTCATAACACATCAAATTTTGTATTAACTTTATGTTATTTACACACATTGAATTTCATATATTCTAGTATTAATTTTTTTTAATTCCCCTCTTAAATATCATGCAATTGTGGGATTCTTTTAAACTTTAAAAGTAAGCGTTCGTTTGGATGGAGAGGGTGTATAGCGGAGTAAAATAGAGTTAACTAAAAATAGCTTAATTTTTTGCCAAATTTACACTACTTTACTCTATTCCACTCAATCCAGATGGATCATAAGTAATGTCCCCTATTTCCTCTCCAAAAAAAAAAAAAAAAAAAGTAATGTCCCTCTGTTAACTATTGGCAATAGTCAAAAGTTTTGTAAATCAATTAATTGGCACTTTCTAGTATTTTCAATGAAAACATCCAAGTTTTAAATTTTCTCTTCTTCAACTATTGAATTATCAAAAACTATTAGTATTCTTTCTCCAAAAAAAAAACTATTGGTATTAAACACTATATCTCAAACCTCTCCCTCCAAATCTCTTCAATTTGGAGAAATTAAAAATGAGGGATTAGAGGTAGTTGAAACCCCTCAAAACCCCTCCAAACTCCCTCCCCTCTTTCTTTAAAAAACTTCCAAACAAGGGAATCCCTTTACTTTACTTCCCCTCCTTTTTTTAACTTCTAAACAGGCCATTAAATTTTGGTCAAATTTAAATCCAAATAAGTATAAGTGTGTCTAATAGAAATTTGAATTTTCATTGAATTTTAACGGAAGGAGGCCAAGTGCTTATTTCACTACTAAGGGATACATTGCTTAGTTTTGTGGTTTATAGAAGACTTGCATCGGCAACATCGTTAAGGGGAGAACTGCAATTTGAAGAAAAATAAATAAAAATAATTGTATGTTATTAAGTATTAGCCTTATCTAATACAAGGTCCAGAGTTTTTTCCTCAACACAAAAAAAAATAAAATAAAATAAAATAGCACATTATGTTATTTTTTGAGAAAAATAATTTAAATTTAAATTCCTTATCTCTGTTATAACTAACAAATTTATCTAATATAGGTAACATTGGGTGTAAAATTCGAAGTGAACAAATTTTTATCAGTTTTCATCTACACCTACTATTAATATTACATTTTTATTTACCAATAATCACTCACTTATCATATGTTTGTAAAAATACATTGTAATATGGTTTGTGGCTTTAGCTTTTTCCAAAGTATATTGATCGAACGTAGATAGAATGCAAGTTAACACTTACACACATTGGGCAATTTCTATATAAATCTCAGCCCCCTATGCATTTTTTTTTTTTTTTGTTTGTTTGTTGGTAATTTTCGTTCTCTTTCTGTTGTGCTTTTTACGTATACGATATATCTTCTTTCTTCTTGTCCTGTTTCTTTGTAATTTCAGTGAAAGGGACTGTTCGAAGGAAGCTAGGATTCCATGCAAACGATCGATAGGGACTGGGGAACAAGAATTTATTAAAAATTTATGAATCTTATTCTGAAGTGGAAGAAGAAATGATTAATTCTAGCATCATATGTTAAACCTTCTAAATATTCTACGTACGTTTTAAAATTTTTTTTATATATAATGTAGGTACAGATTCCTTCTTCATTTTTTTCCCATTAAAGGAAGATCGATCCATACAAAATTTTATGTTCAATAAACAACTATTCAATAATTTTATGTCATGATTATATAAATGAAAACAATGTAGTTCATGCGCGCGTATGACTTATATATATTCAATACTTTTTCTTTTCTTTTTTTTCTCGTGTATCATTTTAGTTAGAATTTGATCAAAAATTAGTTAATTGGATCATTATCATTAATAATTAAAAATTAATGGGAACGTACGTATAGTATGACCCAGCTAACCTGTCAATTTTTTTGAAACAGAAGCATTCCATTCAATTAATCAAAAAAATTAGCATCTTGGTACAAAGCTTTCCTAACTATTGGAGGTACATCTTCCATCCAATACATATCATCACTATTATTCCTTAAAAATTAAGCTATTACATGAGCTACCCTATTCCCCCTTCTCCTAGTACATTCAATCCTTACCCATTGCAAAATTCTAATCAAATGATGAATATCCCCAATTATATTCCCAAGCATTGATTGATCATCCTTCAGAGCTGAAATAGCTTTCATGGTAGAGCTATTATCCCCTTCGATGACTAATTCAGAGAAGCCAGCATCCACGGCAAACTCAATGGCTTTTCTACATGCAAGTAACTCAACCTCCTCACTGCAAAATACCTCAAGCCCCTTGGCTGCCATGGCTGCCATAACTGCACCTTTTTCATTCCGGATGACTGCTCCAAATCCAGAGCTGTTGAGGGCCGAGAACAAGGCTGCATCAAAATTAATCTTGAAGACCGAAGGTGGAGGGGGCTGCCAGGTATCCCAATTAGGCTGCCTTACTTGCTCAGGTCCCATCAGGTCTGTTGCAGTCCGAAACTCCTCAAGAAACTCTCTTGCACGGTTGTTCAACCACCCCGAATCATGAAACTTACCACCATGCACAACCCTATTCCGTTGATTCCAAATCAACCATGCTTGGACTAGCACTACCTCCATTTCTTGAGACTCAACCCAATCTGGCAAGTACTCCATTAATTGAAGCATATCAGCCATGCCCAAGCCTCCTTTCTGCAGAATTTTTAAGCTTCCAATCCACACATCCTTAGCCACAGCACATTCCCAAAGAGCATGGACAGTTGATTCCAAAAATCTCAGACAAATTGGGCACATTGCATCATCAATTATTCTTCTCTTTGACAGATTTAGCTTTGTTGGCAAAATATCATTGCAAGCTTTCCACCCAAACACTTTAATCTTATTTGGAATTCGAAGCTTCCAAAGTGCAGACCAAATTCCCTTCCCAATACAGCCCCTTGAACTCTCGGCTACACTTCCTCCTCTCAATACTTCCTTAGCCACCTTGTATGCGGACTTAACAGTAAACAGCCCTTTTCTTGTGATGCAGCCAGATCATAATGTCTTCCACATGTCTTCGGCTAAGCTGTATTCTACAGATAGCTTCAGCATCCTCTTTCTCAAGCATGTCCATGATAAATTCAGACCTCTATGCATGCAAGTCTTGATCAATCAATTCAGCAACAGTCACCTCTCGAACTTCATCATTAACTAGGTGCAAAGGCGCATTTGTTGGATAATTCAGTATCCATTTATACCCTATAATCCGAACTGAATGGCCATTCCCAAGCTAGCCTATCAATTTGATCTTATTTAAGTAATAATAATAATGATGGGATTACTTCACATTAATAAACATGAAGTGGGGGCATTGTATTTTAGAATATGGGACACACTATATATGCTCAAGAGTAAATTCCGAAGTCAACTAAAATGTATTGAATGTGTTGGGAAATTAATAATTGAATGAAAGTAGAGCAAGTTGGAAAATGAGTGTGAGTTATAGAGGTTTAAAGCCTGCGTTGTATATCCAAGAGTTAGGTCATTTTGGATACATACCACTGTCTCTTTCTTTAAGACCCTTTTTTCTCTCCCCATGTGTGTGTGTTAAAATACTTAATATTCTTTAAAAAAAAAGTAGAGCAAGTTAACATGCACGCATTGGACAATTTCTATATATGTAATTCTCTATCTGCCTAGCTTTTTCTTTTTTTTTCTTTTTTTTTTTGCTAAATAAAAATCTTATTTATGAATATCAGAGTACAAAAGAAGGGAGAGCCTGAAAACATCTCTCTCCATAGCCTGAGTAACTAGGAGAGGGACCCTAGAGATGGGAACTACCCAATTAACAAAAGCCGCCCATGGGCTAAAAGATGGGATGGAACATTGCTGTCTCTGTACATAAAAGAAAAGGAAACAACGTCAAAACACTTTACAGAATCCAAAATATCTGCAATCACCTTTGCAATACTGCAGTGAGGTTTCATTCCTGTATTACTCAATGGATCTTTCACATTCCAAGCATCTCCTTCCACAATGATTTTAGAAAACCCATTTTCAATGGCTCTCTTGATGGCACAAAGTGCTACCTTTGCTTCACCCACCAGAGGACTACCCGGTTCAACTAGTTCAACCCAAGCAAAAATCAAATCTCCTTTATCATCCTTGCCCACTATAGCTAGAGAAGTTTTTTCTTCTCTTACAGCAGCATCAAAATTTAACTTAACCCACCCATTTGGGGGAGGCTTCCATATCGCTATCCTTATAGGGCTATGTAGTTTGTCTTTCCAGGCTTGCTTATGTTCTTCAAAAGATCTCAAAATTTGTCTAGAAAGCTCCAAAGGATTGGAACTCTTTCCTTCAACCCTGGTTTTGTTCCTTGTCACCCAAATTTGGTCTAAGACTATTAAAGCATAGAGCTGAAAGTACTTTACATCAAAATCATCTAGACCAAGCAGGGCTTTAGGATTTAGAATTATCTTTATCCAGTCAAAGATGGAAATGTAACCTATATCCTGAAGATTGAGTGGCCATGGAGCAAGGAGTCAAATTTGGGATGCCCAGTCACATTGAAGGAAAATGTGATCAAGAGTTTCTGGGGCATTTTTGCACAAACAACAATCAGTGGAAGGAATGGAGAACCTGTTGTTTATAACCACACAGGTTGGTAGAACTCCCCAAGCTAGTTTCTAGCTAGCTCCTCCTAATTAAATAAGTCTAATCCGCTATCCCATGCTTCATGCTTGCTTGGTTCTACTTAATTTATTTGTAATAATTTTGATTCTCTTATCTTGTCAATATCTATCTATCTCTGTTGTGCTCTTTATTATCCATCTATTACTCTATACACACACACACACACACACACACACGATGTATCTTCTTAATTTCTTGCTACTACCCATTTTCTTTGTATGTAGTTTTAGTGACAATGAAGCTAGCTAGCTAGGGACTGGACAACTATATTTTTTTTTTTTGGTGTTTTGAGAGAAACCCATAAGATTATATATGCACTTGTGGTGCTGCCTGTTCTGCTTTTGGTTTTGGGGTGTTATTAATTACTAGCAAGGGTTGCATGTGCAAGTCACGTGTTGCTCCTTGAGTGAGAAAATTTAATATAGACTTTTTTTTGTTTTTTTTTGAAGTAGTATCAAACTATGTATTTAAATTTAGAATAATTATTTAACATATGACTATCTATTTAGTATGATAATTTCTTAGGAGAAGGTATTCGTATCAAATGATATCATGTCAGCGATATCAAAATCCAATAAGTATGAGACATATCAGCAAAAAATAACTAACTCACTAACAATTGAAAGACATGTGTTAGTAGGTAGTTATTTTTGCATACATGTCTCTCATTTATTGGATTTTGATACAGATAATGTGGTATCATTTGATACAAAATACTTTTTCATTTCTTAGAACCTATTTACTAAAGATAGTATTTACTCAAAATAAAATTTACTAAGAATGATAACAAATGTCGTCATCTTCCAACAGTTAACAACTAAGTTTTGATAATAAAAAAAATTACAATATTTAAAGTTTTGCAATAAATGATGACATATGCTATAATTGAAACTCTTCATCAAATTAAATACCTACAACCGTTTGCAATGAATATTTTATTATTCATACTTCCTTCTTTATCATTTTATTTTATGAGCCTAACTACGATACTTAGCTTACTTAATTTTTAATGAACACCTTTTTAAGAAAGAAAACAAATAAAGAAAGAACAAAATAACAAAAGACATATGTCATTGAAGTTTCTATTAGATAAAATTATAAATCTAGAATATTTAAACCATTAATAAATTAGTGTTCTCTAGGTAACAAATAGAATATCATACATCACCATTTTTACTTTCTAAGTATAACTAACAAATAAAACTCAAAAAACATGAAGAAAATTTTTGAGACATTAAAATTTAGTGAGAAATTTTAGATATTGCACCATGAAATATTTTAGGAATCATAAAATTTTGTTAGGGTTTAACTAAAAGAGTAACAGCAAGGATTCTATATTAGTCTACAAAATATAAAGGAGGAAATTATTTAATTTTAAAGTTTGGGGATGAAACTACCCCAAACATAAAAAAGGAAAGTACTTTTTTCCATAATTCTTTTTTGTTGGTAAAACTATGTGTTTTTTACTTTAAACAATGTGTTAAAAAAAAAAAATTCAACCCAAGAAAACTGCTCTTAAAACTATGAATTTTGGCTCAACAAATTGGCTAAACAAGAAAAAAAAAAAAAAAAAAAAAAAAAAAAAAAAAGAGTCAAAAACACAATAAAAGTCATGATATTTTTTCAATACCTTTATTTTAGTTATGGTTGGCCCTGGTATGATATTTTATAATTTTATTTTAGAGTAATACTACATCCATAATATTTTCACAACAAATCCTAAGTGGTAAATTGTTATTAGTTTTTAATTTGGACAACCACTTTAAACTACGCATTAAAAAAAAACAACAACAACAAAAGAAAGTTGTGCATGAAACAGTGAATTTTTGCTCACCAAATTTGACTAAACCAAAAAAGAAATCTAGGAACATAACAAAATATCACAATATTTTCACAATACCTTTTATTTTCAGCTATGGTAAGTTTCGGTCTAATATATTATTATTTATTTTATAGAAATGCTATTGTGGGTACTTGCCCCACCACACTCATGCAAGCTCCAATGGCATATAAAGCATGAGTGGGAGGGCCACTTAGGCGATGTGAGACAAAGGTGTAAAGCCAAAAATTGTGAAGATCCTGGACTCCCACCCCTTCATGACAAATCCGTAAGGGCTTGGCTCCCCAAAGCAGACAAACACTGCTTAATGGCGGGGCTGATACCCACAGTTATCTCCATAATATTTTTATAATAAATTATAGTTGTCAAGTTGTTACTGATTTTAAAATGGACCCACAACTGATATCATTTTTTTTATCCATCAATTAGTAACTTACCTATGATTTGTTGTGAAATTAATGTGAAAATATTGTGGACTTAGTATTTTTCTATTTGATCTATAAGAAACTGGGATCTTAACAATTGTGAAAATATTGTGATAACAACAACTGTTACTACACTTTCACAAAACATTTATTTTCAATTGTGGTTGGTCAGAGTATCATATTTTATTATTTTATTTCGACTTATAAGAAATTGACACCTCAATAATTGTGAAAATATTGTGAAATTTTTTGTGTTAGTATAATATGCAAGCTCATATAAATATTATTATAATAATAAAAAAAAAAAAACCAATGACGTGATGAATAGTGCATATTGAACAAACCAAAAAGTATTGTGGTTTTTACACATTCACACAACATGCGTTACAACATTTTTATAAAATATCTATTTTCAGTTGTGGTTAGTCACAGTTTCATATTTTATTATTTTATTTCGACTTATAAGTAATTGACACCTTAATAATTGTGAAAATATTGTGAAATTTGTTTTGTTAGTATAACAATATATATGCTAGGCTTGCTATCTCATATAAATATTTAAAAGAAAAAAAAAAAGCACAAACTGAATGCCTTGGAAAAAAAAAAAAAAGGCACTGTAGCTACAGTGACAATTGAACAAACCAAAGAATCACTGTGGCTACCGTGGATTTGCACATTCGCATTTTTTATGTAAACTAGTGTGGCGCACGTGCAAGGCACATGCTTGCTTATACATTGAGTATTTGTAAATATATCCAGAACTTTAAAATTTAAAGTTGACACCTTGTTTTAGTGTTAAATTTTCAATTTCCATCCCATTGTCTATATTAGTGTAAAAATTGACAACTAACTAATACAAAATAGCATTTTGATCGAATTGTATTACCAATACATTTAGTAAAAACAAGTCCTTAAAATCCCATATTAATCTATGTTGTAAACCCAAAAGTAGCAATACATTTAGTAAAAACAAGTCCTTAAAATCCCATAATAATCTATGTTGTAAACCCATGAGACCCCATGAAAGAAGAAGAAAACAGGATTCTAGTTGATCATTGATGAAATTTAAAACACCTTGACAAAGTATCACTACCATATATAGTTACACATCCACTACCAAGCACCATGCATGCCTTGTAATCATAGTTGACTTTAGCCAATGTTTCTTTACAAAATCAAACAAGGCATGTTTTCTAGCTAAATTCAACCACCGTAAAAACTAAGCTTTTAGATATAGCTCTATGCTAGAAGGTGATAGTATGTAGTACACATTCACATTCTAATGAGTTTGTTTACATAACCTTCAATAGCATAACACTATGATTTTCTATCATTGTGAATCACTTGATTTTATTGCACTTCATCTTCCATTCTTGTAGAAAACCAAAGCAACTTCCTAGAAAGAGGGAAAGAATTAGAGAGTTCAAGTTTTAAAGGTTAATAGTAATAGCATGTTTGATTAATTCAAAAGTCAAGCAAACACTTGACACCCATTCAAAAATTGATAAAATAAGAAATAACATTTTTTTTCTCCTATAAATGATAAAAATGATAGATTAATCTCCATTGTGTTAGTAATGAGGTAGAGTGCAATGAACAGTTTTTTGAATTAAGACACAATAACCACTTTTGGCCTTTCGCAATACATAAGGATCTCAATAAGACCAGAAAACTTAAAAACAACAACAATAATAATAATTACAGAGTCATAAAGCATGACAAACCTCATATGTGAAAGCATCCCACAATTCGTCATTAGCAAGGATAAGATAAGAACCTCAAGGAAAGCATCAATCTTTTCTTCCTGCAAGTTTTATAAGGATGTTAGTACCTAATTATTCACAAAAAAACTGAAAATGAGAAGCATGAAAGGGGCACTCTTAACTAGACTAAATGTATCAACCAAAGCTCTCTTAAAGAGGGACTTGTACTACTATTGACAGGTGTTAATAAACAATATTCCTCTAGTAGAAAGCTAATTCACATATGTAGGTACATTGAGAAATGCTAGTATAAATTTTGTACATTTTCAAATTAAAAAAGATTATTAGTACCTATAATTATTCTTGCACACACAAAGATAATTACGATGCAGGCATAATAATATCAACAACTTCATTTGTTTTTCTTCTTAATAATAATAAATAAATAAAGGTGATCTTAAGTTTTCATTTGAATCACCATTTACCATAGTAAGAAAGTAAAACTTCCTTTACATAGTAAGCATCAAAAGTCAACGTTAAGAATCACCCATACATAAAATTTTGGATCGGAAGCAACATATTACATTGAGAGTCTATCACTAAATGCACAAGAAAGCAAGAACTCCTCCAATTCTCCAAGTTTGTGTGATATGGTTTTAATCACAAAGACACATGTTACTAAATCACCAAAATCTTGAAAATTAATGTATGATGAGCCTACCAACCCACATAACAAATTCACCAGCATTCCCAATCCATTATGGCTCATTAGTTTGGTCTAGCTTGCGATCTAAAGAAACAAAAATAGTTGCAGAAAATCACAAGATGATAAAAAAATGAGATAAAAAGTTAGGAAAATAGGAAACACATAACATTTTAACCAAATCCTCTCACATTAAAAAGGTTTTATATATTATATATTGTTTGCTACTCTCCCTTATTAAATGGTCAATACATCCTCTACAGTGACGCACTTATCAAAGGAACTCATATAATTAAATCAACCAAGTCTCTAGGATAATGAGAAACAAATCCTTGAAGGGATTTCAGAGTAGCAACAAATAGCACTCAACTATTCAGAAATGAATAAAAAACACATGACACAATTGAGTATTTTCCTATAGCAAGCTTTGGTAATGGTAGTAGCTCCAAAGAAATTGGAAATTTGGTAGTGTATCTCTTGACAAAACTCAAAATGGATAAACTCAACTCAAGGGATCAGAATGCATTTTTTGCTTTATCATTTTCTGTTCTTCTTTCCATTTGAATAGATAATGAGGGTCGAATTTTTTTGTTCATTAAACATTACCTAAAGCATTCAAACACAAATATTGCAATATTTTTATAGTTGATCGATCTTGATATACCTTAAAAGTTAATAATGATTTAAGGGTTGAATTAAGAACTTATCAGGGTGGCATAGACGGAAGCTCCAAACTAAACTATTTGTGATCTCAAAAATCAGCATGGTGAAGCAAACTACCAATCACCCATTTATTCTCTAAAAGCTAGTTTTAAAGTGGTCTGCATCACTTAAGTCCCAATATTGCTAGAAAAAACATTCACATGGATTATAAATTCAAACACAAAGACAAAGAGATATGATTATATAGAGTGTTCCTCAAATAATAGAATGTGACAGAATAATTAGTTGATAAGGAATACCACGTCATCCATTTCTTGGTGGGATAATGTCAGCAAAGATGGTTTAAACATGGTAAAAGCTGCTGATTCTAGTTTTTTTTTTTGGCCCCTATTTTCTTTTGGCTAGGACAATAAAAATAATAATAAAGGCACATTAAACTTTAATTAATTCTTTAAATCATTTGAAATTTATAACCATTCCATATGACATTAGACATCATAAGGCCTTTTCACTTCAAGTTATATAAAAGTCATGCAATTTTCTCTACATATTGGTAAACTTATAAAATCTTTAATCCCAAAACTAGGGGGTTTGTATCAAAATACATAATTTTCAAGTGGGTAAAATCAAGAACAATTACCATATGTGTAGCTATATGATTGGGCACAAATTTTCTCCCTAAACATGGCCACAAACTCATCTAAAAATTCATGCATGGCAAAACAATTAGCTCATTAACAATAAAATAAGCTACTACACATCTATTTTTCTAAGATAAAATCATTTAAGTCAAACATTTAGACTCACTATAAAAGTAAAAAACTTGAAATATCAAATACCAAAATTTTAAGGAACTAAGTTTAGAGCTCACACAACTCAGCATGAGATTTGATTTTATGCACTGTGAATAATGGTCGATCACGCTATCTCTAGTGTCAATCGCATTTGAGTTTCATCTAATTTTCCACCATTTCCATAGCTCGAAGAACAAAGCCTCCTATTTTAAAAAATATTTGCTTTGAGGCACATTGTTTCATTGCACCTTTAATTGTGTTAACACCAAAAGTGAGATACTTTTTCACATCTTAAACAAAGAGATGGGCAAGAAAGAAATATAGGATAGGAAAAGAAATACACCTTATAACAATAATTTGAGGACAGAAAGAAGAAGTACACCATTGACATCTTAGAGATATTTATGAAGACCTTTTCCTTTGTGTTCTCTGGGGAATTTTGTGAAACATATATAGGATTGGGGTGTGTTGTCATAAGGTTTTGGGCTTTTGATTTGGAGGATTCCTTGGGTTAATCAAGAATTGCAAACTATGTACCAAAATCTTTGGGCTATAAATATAAAAATGGAACCACCCGTTGGTTCATATTACTCTACTATTTCTTCACAAATCAGCAATGGAACCACAGCAAAGCTAGAAGGAAGTGAAATTGAATGACAAAAATTCAAGCAAAATTCAAATACCAATACAAATTAAAGATCGATATCTAAAACAAGAATGAAAAACCCACTGAAATTTTAGAGAATTGGGTTTTGGCAAAATTCCCAGCCTTGAGTCAAAGCTTTCATCAAACATGTAAAAGACTCACTACCAGTTTTGTGAAATCAGTATCTCAGTATAATAAACAAAAGAAAAAGAGAGATAGAAATCAATCAAACTCTAGAGAAATTTAGAGATAGAAAATACCTATCATGTGAGATGAAAGAAAACACCAAAGCCACAAATCAGTTCTCTGCTTTTCCATTTCCTTCTTTCAACCTTCAAAATAACCATCATCAATATTTGGTGAAAGAAAATTGGCAATTTTGCCTCACTCGGTCTTCTTGCTTCATACGATGAGTTGTGAGCTTTTTCCTTTATTTATTTATTTTATTTTTAATGAAACGACATTGTTTTCGCTCACCACTTGACTATTCCTAAGCTTCCTCACGCTTGGCTATGATCTTGGAAGGGATAGAAGAGGGTATGAGGAGTCTTAGGAGGGTCCTTTCCACACCTACCCATAACACATATCAAAGATCTGGAAGAAAGAAAGAAAGAAAGAAAAATAAAAGCAAAGTTTAGAAGCAAAAAGAAAGAAACAAAAGATCATACCTTTTATGTGGGTTCTTTTTTTAGCACACTAGCCCAAGTAGTCGGGCAGGGATCTTGGGCCCAAATGCTTATTATTTTAAGGGACTAGGCTTGGTTCACCACAGCTAAATTGGGCTAATTTCGAACTAAGTGGTTCACAAAGCACAAATCCTACAACACATACATACTAACATACAGAAAATATACACATTGAATAGCAAGGAACAGCAAAGAACGAAATAATAAAAAAAAAGAATAAAATAGGATGTTAGGGATCCTTAAAATAATGTGAAATACTTCATTATTTTCTTAATTCTTATAATACATCATGCCCACTAGGACATGTTACAAGGTCCAAATAAGTTCAAAAATCACAGTCTTAGATGGCTTTTCAGGCCTTTAAGACTTGCGAAGTTTGAATCCTTTTGAATTCAAGTGTGTACTCTAGTGGCTGTTTGAGGATCCCAGATAATGTTTTCCCTCACTTTTCTCTCTTTTTGAATTCTAACAAAGTTTTTTTCTCAAACATCTTTACTCCAATTCACTGTTACTGAATGTCTTTCATTGTTGGCTGCTTCCCCTTTTATAATGCCATCCTAGGGTTTCTAGGATACTATTGATTCCCTCTATTTGCTCCCCTGGGTACCAAAACCAATGTTGTGTTAGCAACATTGGTGGCTGGTCCCTTCCTCATTCTTCATTATTTCATTCTTTTAAGGTTCCCTCTTCAAATGCCCCCAGCTAACTTTCCCATTCTAGGAGGTCCTAGAAGGCTAACCTTTGATCTCTCTTTTTTCCAAAACTTCTAGACTTCACCTTTTCAAACCCACCTTTTGGATGCTTTTCCCTTTGTCATTTTTTCCAAGTGAGCTGATTCCTTCCTACCAAACTGAAAAATCCCTAGCCACCTTCCTTTATGGTTCTTCTTCCTGGGTTCCCCTACATACTAGACTCTTGCTTATGAGTTGTTGGTTCGCAAGGCTTCTAATCCCTTTTTTGGATCATTGGGTGGCTGATAGAGACATATGTATCCTTGTTCTTCGTATTTCTTAGCATGCCTTCTTGAATTGTCTTAATCCCAACCTGGCCTTGTTGCTCGTCCCAAGGATCCCAGGCTCCTAGGAACCCCAGGTACCCTGAGCCAATTTTTTCCCTGGGCTCCCCAGCGATTTTTCTGGCTTTTGAGGGCTGGGTTGGACTTTTTTCTTCCCTTTGTTTCGTGAGGCCTAAGACTTGCCCATCCAAGGATTTAGGTCCCTTCTTATGGACCCTTAATGGGTTTAGTCCTTCCCCCTTTTTTTATTGGAAGCCCAAATGTTTTTTTTTTTTTCTAGATTTCAATCATTTGTGTTGTTTTGGGTCTTGGCACAACATTGTGATTTTTTGGACCTCAACACCTTTCAACTCAAAGCCTTCCTTCACTCCAATCTACCCACCCCCCTTTGCTTTATTCAGATTGGCTAATATACCACCACTATCCCTGCCTCTTTATCTTTTCTTTTTTATTTGGTTTTCACATTTCAGGCAAACGAACCGTTTTGGCTCCACAAAAAACAAAGATTGACTAAACCAAAAGCACTGTAAATTGAGTGATTCGCTCTTAGTAGATGTAGAAGTAGAATTGGCTAACCTTATTGGGGGAGCAGTAGTACTTGTCATTTTTAAATTGCACATTAATTATAGTCCAATCCATGCATGGAGCATGTTTTGGTTTTGTGGGCTGTCCTGTTAAATTGTTAATTAATTAATAGGGTTTCTCTTCTCGCAACCTTCTATATATACTTCTAAAAATTGGTCTAAGCCAGCAGCCAGAGATCACATCCAATTCCTATGACTCTTCAATACCGCCAAAATCCAAAATAAAACATTGGGTTTTATTCTTTTTCTTCTTGTTTTCAACATTCATAATTTGAGAAACTTTTTTATTTATTTTTTATTATTATTATTTTTTTTTAAGGAATGCCACATCCTAAAATTTCCCATTGTAGGAGTCACTAACCTCTTCGTTGACAATATTCAATGCCAAGGTTTTCCTTTTGGCCTACGGCAATGTTATGTTTTTTTTTTTTTTTTTTCCCCAAAAAAAAGGACCAGTTAATGGGTGTGCTCTTAGAGCATCTATTAATTAACTATTTTAGAACATTTTATGAAAAATTGAAAAATATTCCAAACAAATCAATTACTTTTTCATTTTTCTATAAGAATTTTCCTAAAATTATTTATTAATAGTTGCCCATTAGTAAAATTCAAAATTTTTTTTTTTTTTAAAAAAAAGGAGTAATATTTATATCTAAGAAAGTTTACAAGAAAGTAATAACAGTCTCTAAGTACTCTCTCATAGTGCCCAAATACATCATCTCCCATACATAATAGATTAGCCATTGTAAATAAAAGATGGACAACTATCATATTAATTCTTTTACGTTGTGTCGTAAGTGCTTCTTGTCCCCTAACATCTTCCTCCACACGGATGCGTGTGATCAAAATCTCCAAGAGTGTCTCATTTTGTTTGTGCCGCAAAGTCTTTTGAAACTCCCTCCAAAATTGTGATAATTTATCAACTATGCCAGCTACTACGAGATTATCTCCACTCTTTATACCTTCAAATCTCAATTCTGCCACGATCATCTGGAAGTCTTGTGCTTGATCCACCATTTGAAAATAGAAAAATCTACTGGCAGCGTATTTCTTGCACCAGCCTCCTCGATATCATACTTGCTTTATAAAGTTTTCCATATTTTCTTGGCAAAATTATAAGTTGTATCATAATAATTATAGAAATGATCGGCAAGGCAATTCAAAATATAAGAGCAATAATTGTATTCATCTTTTACATACATATCTATTTTTGTTTGATGGAGACGAAGGTCTTCCTCGTTCATCTAATTGGTATAAGCCTTGGAAGGATTCTTATCAGTGACGATGTAGGCGACCTTGAGAAGACTCAAATAGAAGAGGATCTTTCCTTTTCACCTCTTGATGTTGGCTCCCTTGAAGTGAAAGGGCTTGTTGAGATCTCCAACAATCTCATTTGATTTCTCTTGTGTATGCTCCATCCTCCATGTGATGATTCTTCTTAAAATTGTTGGTGCAAACACAATATTAATGGAAATAACACAAAGAGAAATTGAATAAAATATCTGGATATAATTTTGACACCTCCTCCCTTCATATCTTCCTTGCTCAGGCCCCAAGACTAGGCCATTTACGCCAGGCCAAAGGCCTCCTAATATAGAAAGGCCCCCAAATTAATATGGGGCAGTAAGGTTTTTTTTTTTTTTTTTTTTTTTTTAAATTAAAAAAAGAGAGAGTTACTTACACATTTTTTTTAATCTTATAGGTCTTATAAATTGATATGTAACTGATCACAATAAATAATTCAATACTTTTTTTTTTTTTATTATTGAAACGTTGCATTAGTTTGTAAGTTTTTTATAGTTAAATTTGTAGTAATTTTAGCATATTTTCCACTCAAAAAAAAAAATTATGAATTAATAGAAATACAACACAATCACTAATTCATCATTAAGTGAATGAAAAATGCTAAAAATAATATAAATATTATGACAAAAAACTTACAAATTAATGTTACAAAAATATGATTGGTGTCACTAAAACAATATAATAAATGAATGTTTTGAATAACTTTTTTTTATTGGTGACACGTCAATTTGTAAAAATTAATAATAGATTTGAAATATAAAAAATATATATAATATAAAAAATAAACTAAATATTATTTAAATGATATTTAGATATAAAAAGGCCCCTTTAAAATTTTCACCTTAGGCCTTAAACTATCTTGGGCCGACCCACATATTTAGCTCAATATCTACTCTAATACATTTCAGCTCATTAATCACCACACTTAAAAATAATAACGAGTCTTTCTCCTTTTCAACGTGAGATTAAAAATTTCACTAACTCTCTTATCTTTCATATTGACTCTCATATCTTTATATTTATGTTGTCATATTTATTCATTTTAATTAAATAATAGTAAAATGCTACAACACTTTGTCTACTTGATCAAGTAGACCTATTTCAATATAACAATATTTTACATCATAAAAATATTGCATAATTTCACAAAATTTTTTGTACAATTATTTATTTATAATGGAGACATCATAAAATATCACATTTGGCAACTTTCTAACATTCTAAACATTATATGTACTTGTGATCAATTCACACCTATGCAAGCTACTGTTACTATCACATTCCTAAACCTACAGTCCTTCAATTTCCGCATCTAGTGTGATCAATTATTTCCAAGTTCTTGCAAAGAGATGAGGTTCCAATGAAATCCAAAAATCGATGAAACTTTAGAGACAGATTTTTTGACACTCCGTTTTGTAACATATGTTTCACTTTACATCAAGGGCAAAACCATCATTTTCTGATGTAAGGATGAAATCATTATTCATAATTTTGAAGCATATTCATGTATTAGACAAATATTTTTGGTTTACACGCATTCATATTAAATTCTTATAGTGGCAACTCTACGAATTTTTTTAAAGATAAAAAACTTAAATTATACCCGAAAAAATCTAAGAAAAAGATAATTTGAATATATTGATAGCATAAAAAAAATTTTAAAAAAAAAAGCAAATACAAGAACTTTTAGAATTTCTTTCTTTTAATAAAATAAGAAAGCAAAATGCACTAATAAGAGAAAAAGTGAAAATTGAGAACGTTAAAATGCTAAGTTGCACAAATATCGACATGGGTTCATGTACAGGTATGAGGGTACATCATTTTTTTGAAAAATTATGGGTTATGGAAATTAATCAATTAATTAATATGTTTTTAAATATCTTTGAATATAATTTATGTTTATTTTAGGTTTTATAATTTAATAATTACAATAAAATGCTTGAGAACTTATATAAAACTGTTATTTATGTTTATTTCAATTTAATAAATAAATAAATTACAAGATAATAATAGCATTCCTTAGAAACAAAAGCATTGAGGAGTATAAGGCTAACCAAGTAAATTACCAAATGCTATCGAAAGAAAATATATAAATAATGCTATAAATTTTTTTGAGGAGAAGAAAAAAAAATGCTATATATAGAGGATAGATTAAATGCATTGTTTCTATTATTTAATAATAATAATAATAATAATAATTCATTCTTAAGGTTTTAAAAAAAGGCTACTAATTGCTTTTCCTAATTTTTTTTATTTATTATTTTTAAAAAGGGTAAGATTAAGACTTGGTCACGTGGTCTGATGGGTAGGTGGGAATAAGAGCATCCACATCAATGGATGTAAAACTTTGCAAAATACAAAAAATAACAAATTTTACACATTTTGCTCCAAAAATCTTCAACATCAATCTTTCTAAAACTGTGTAGATTTACACATGTGCTACAGTAACTGTGCATATATGCACGATTACTATAGCTATGTATACTATTATTTTATTAATTTCACATTTCGCACATTTTTTTTCTCTTTCTTCTCCATGCACAATGAACTCAATCTCAGACTTTTCCTTTCCTCATTTTCTTTTTCCTCAGATACACACAAATACACCCACACACAAAACACACAAACACATCCACACAGACAAATAAACACAGGGATACACAAACACACCCACACTAACAAACCAACAGAGAGACAGATCGATGATGGTGTTGGTCACTTGTGGATTGGTGGATCGGTGATGGTGGCGCTAGATCAAAATTCGTGGGTTGACGGAAATGGGTCTGGATGCCTGTGGATTGGTGTTGGCGGCAAAGATTGGTGCTTGTGGGTCAACGGGATTGGGCTTTGATGCTTGTGGATCGGCATTGGCAGTGGAGATTGGTGCTTATGGGTTGACTAGAACGAGTCTCTGCATGTGCATCTGTCGTTGTGGGTCAGCGCTTGTGGTGGAGATGGATGCTTGAGGCGATTTAAGGGTCGAACGCATGATGAGTAGATTTGATCGAGAGGGAGTGGAGATAGACCGAGAGGGATAGGAGATCTAAGTAAAGGATTGTCTATGAAGGCCTGTATTTAAAATGGGTATAGAGAGAGAGCAACAACAAATCTGTGTTCAGAATTGGGTATAGAGAGAGAGCAACAAAAAATTTATGTTCAGAAATGGGTAGAGAGAGAGAGAGAGAGAGAGAGAGAGAGAGAGAGAGAGAGAGAGAGAGAGAGAGAGAGAGAGAGAGAGAGCGCGTATCTATGTACAAAAAGGTAGAAAATTGATTATTTAAATAAAATAGATTATAGAATAGATGGACTGATGTGGATGATTTTGAGAAGTGGGTATGTAAAATAGAAAAAGTAGATTTTAAGTGTAAAATAGACAAAAAAAATTTAGCCGGACTAATGCAAATGCTCTAAGACCGAGTTTCGAAAACTTACTTCCAAACTTATAACTTATCAGAATCTCATGCGGGAGATAGACAATAAGAAAAGGGTGAAACCAACTCAGGATGATAAGTATTGGGTATTTTGTAAACTTATAACTTCTTGTTGTGGATGTAACATTACTCTACTTTTTTTCTCTTAAAAAAAAAAAAAAAAAAAAGCATTACTCTACTTTTCTTGAACCTAAATTCTTTAGATTCTCAAGTCATGGTTTTCAATAACTTTTTGTAAGGTAGACAAAATAGGTTAGTTTTAAAAAGAATTATATTATATTTTATATATATATATATATATGCAAGTATATATTTTTTGTTTTGCAAGTCAAAGTGTTCATATAAATAGCCTGAACTACATGTGGGGTCGCAACTGAATTCTCATGTTAGCTAGCCCTTACGAAGCTTTTTTTTTTTCTTTTTCAATAAGTTGGTTTTACCCATTGGAGGAGCAATACAAGCTTTAATTCATTTTTGAAGGATCTAACTTTTAGTTTTAAATAGTATTGCTTACTATTTTAACTTTTAGTTTTAAATATTATTACTTTCTATTTTAATAGTTATGTGTTTAACTCAGTAGAAGTTTTGTACTTAAGAATCAATTGATGTGAGTTGGAAGCTTTAGTGTAATCAAAGATTTTACAATTATGAACTTGTGGTATTTAGTATTTTAATAATTAATGGTTTTGTTATCCCTTGAAGAAAAAATGTTAGATGTTTTTAATATCAAGTATCGAATAGATGAAATTTTGTACACACATTTGTGAGAGACCATGACGTGGACCCACTTATAACAACCCTCTTTGTTACATGAGTTGTCACATGAACCTTGTCAATTCTAAAATTTAATATTTCTGCCTAATATGTTAAAGAATATAAAATGTGTTATTTATATATATATATATATATATATATATAAAACCGAAACTTTTAAACCTCCCATCTATGTCAGTATTATTAATAAAATAAAGTAAAAAATACATAGCAAACGAAAATAGAGGATAAAAAACTATTAAAAAAAAAAAAAAAAACTAAAACAACCCGATAAAATTTACTCTCTCCAACTCCTAAACAAAACGCCATACAAAAACCTATTTCTCAGTCTCTGTCTCTCCTTCAAACACTACAAGACTCATACGCAGGAACCCAAAAACGGAAAACCCAGACGCAGAGCTTTTTCTCTTCCCTGGCGACGGTAAGCTTCAATTGAAGAAAGTGAAAGTAAACCACCCATAAACACCGCCGCTGATGGGTTCCTACTCTTTCTCTGATAAAAAAACTTCCTCCACCCATAAACAACACCTCCGATGGGTTCCCATTCTTTCTCTGATTTTTTTAAAAAAAAAACAAATCTAAAAGGTAAATTAGATTTGTTATACGTTTTCAAATTTTTTAATTTCAGTTGGCTTTGGTTCTAGATTTAAATTCAGAAATTAGGGCTTAGAAAATAGGATTCTGATGTGACTTATTAAATGTTTTCGTTTTTATATATATATATATATATATATATATTTTTTTTTTGTTTTTTTTGTTTTTTTTGTTTTTTTTGTTTTTAGTTCGTCTCTTTGGATTTAAATCATTCAGTTTCTTTGCAGAGATGAAGTGGAATTTTTCACAATGTAAAGACTCTAATTTCATCACAGCAAAGGTATTAATTTCTTTTTCTAATATTCTCTTCAATTATGGTTGTTGTCAATTTAGGAATTTTAGTTCATCCCCTTTTCCTCTCTATTTATTGATATGAGGGAAAACCCCTAGAAGATGAAATCCTATCTGAGTATTAATGGTTAGTGATCTTTTAAACTTAATCATGTCACTTTAATTTTCAAGTTTTGTTTTCCCACTTATCTGTTCTGTTATTCGTAAGGGGGAGTGAAATTGGGGAATTCTATTGGTTTGATCTACTTTTGGTTTTTTGGGTTGCTATGGTTTTTAGCAAATTTTTAATTGTGTAGTTTCGGTATTTGATGTCCTCCACCATATGAATTTTTAGTTTATGCTCTATTTGTATTAATATGAGACCTTTATTATTATTATTGTTTTTTTTTTTTTGATTTAATTAAAGTTTCTAGGTTATCTCAAGCTTTGGTTTCATGTTTAGTCTCTATTTATTTTGCATTTTAGTTTGATCTGAATCTTCTTTAAGAGTAGCATCTAGATTTTTGAGGGGTTTTGTTTGATTCTTTGGTTGCAGACCCCGGCTTCTTTTCCAATGTCCTCCTTCAATAACCCATGGGATTATTTTCTGCTTTTTGTTATGCACAGCGAACAACCAAATTTATATCGTTTAGAAGCTGTCTGCAAATTCCAGCAATAGCAAAGTGAAAAGGTAGAGCTATGTTTTTCCTTCTTCTATATCTATTTTTGAAGCATATTTCCTAAGACTTAACTGTCATCCAAGATGATATATTGATTGTTGAATCTAATGGGCAAATTGTGGGTTATTTTTCATTGCTACGTTGCCCATAACATAGAACAACGGGGTCTTTTGGGATTAAGTGAAGCGCTTATTATTTAGCTTTTTGTTTTATTCTATTTTCGGGCTTGAGAATACTAGATACTTTGAAGAAGCTTTCTTGTCATGGTTTTCAGATTTTAGTTTTGCTGACTTCAATTTTGTTTTTATGGTAAGAGGAGTTAATCTTGGTGATTAATTTTCCTTGCTATTTAGTCGGATTCTTCTTGGGGTGGGGGAAGGACATTATGGGTAGTTGGTTTTGATGCCTTGCTATTTTGCAAGGCCTTACTTATAGTAAGGCCAGATTGTAGATTGTCCCAAAATGCTATTTTACAGAATATTTTGATGTCAAATATATTTTCACCATTAACAATTAAAAAAAAAGTGAAGCGCTTATTATTTTAGACTCTAACGTGTCTTTTAAACTTCTCAAGTTGCATAGTTCTTCTTCTTCCCACAAACCCCCCCCCCCCAAAAAAAAACCATTTATTTCTTCTCCCTCTCTTTCTATTTGTTCTCCTCCCCCTCACTGCCTCTCTGTACTTTATTTCCAAAGGTTAGATCTCTTCTCTCATTTTATAATTTATTAATCAAATTATACCCATCTTTGACACAATCCAAAAGATACAATGAACGGCCAAAACTGATTTTAAATTCTTAACCTCTTGCGATTGCCGCAACAGTTGTTTTTATTCTTCTTACACACGTATAAGGATATCAGAGAGTAAGCGGTGGACGAGCAAGAGTCAGAGTTGTTGTTCTTTCCGTCTCCTCAATACTCAGTCTCCACTCCCATTTGAGCCTTTCTCTTCCCTGACGACGGAATTAGCCAACTCCTCCAAGAAGGTCACTCTCTCTCTCCGACTAAATCCATTTTAGTACGAATAGCATTAGATATTCTTGAATCATTTTAACTTTTATTTAGTTTTACTAATTGGTTTATATTTGAATTGCTTTAAGTTTGAGTATTGTTGGTTTCAAAAGTCGATTTGGATTATAATAGTCTAATCACACCTTAGCATTTGTTCAATTAATTGGGTTTGTTCGTTTGTTTCCATCTCATTAATTTTTTAATATAATTTCTTATTATGATTTTGTAGCCGATAAAGGTAACCGTAAATGTGCACACAGAGATGGATGGAGAGAGATTAAGAGAGGAATTCAAGGATTGTCAAACTACTACCATGTCAAATCATCACCCACCTTCAACCCTGCCTCTTGACACCTTCATATACTACAAGAACCACTACTAGTATAGGTATTTTTAACAACAAAAATTTGTGTTAAATATTATTTAGGTTTTGTTATTTGTTAGTTTTTTTTTTTTTAAAGATTTAATTTTGTGAAAAATAATTATTAATATAACTCATATTTGTAGTCTAATTATTGTGTTGATGGTTTAATTAGGCCGACAACTGTTCACAGCTGCTTATGCTTCACTTTCATCATTCTTTTGAACCCTTGGAAGGGTGAGCTTCATTAATTTGAAATAAAATGATTTAGAAAGAAGATAAAATTTTTCACTTACCAAAAAAAAGGAAAGAAGATAAGTTTTAGTCAATAGGCTTTCTATGTTGCTCCTATGGTCATAAGGCTAATCTTCATTTTCCAATATTCAAACTAACATTATTGCTGCTGTGTGCTGCTATACTAAGGCTTGGTGCTGCTGTTTGTGAATTTTTTTTTGTTGTTGTTGTTGTACATGTTAATATGCATTATGCTTCTATTGTACTTAGTGTTATTTGTATTGTGATAATTGGTAATTGTTGGCATTGTACTAGGAATTGATGCAAAGTCCAGGATGTTTTGGTAGTTATTGGCATATTCTTAAAAAAGCACTTAGTGAGAAATATTAACATAGGTTGTGTTTGTTTGCTTCATGTTAATAGAAGGTTGCAAGGTAAATTCAAATGTTAATAAAAAGTTGGCCTCTTAAGAGTGTGCCACCTCAGCTTTGGAGTCTTCACAATTTTACACATCAACAATATTTTTTATTTTTATTTTTAGCACGGTATTTTAGTTAAATATTTTACTTAGTTTGAACTTAGAACTACTTTGAACCTGATAATGCACTCCCCCTCTCTCTATCTCTGTAACCTCAATAGGCTATGGCTGCTACCATGATTTTGAATATCTCTAATAGCAACCTCTGAGGACAACCATCCAAAGGCAAGATGGAATGTGGGGTACCGCTGCAAGTGTTGCCTTGAAAAGAAAAGACTGCAGTTGATTCAAATGGTCCAGCTACTGCTTGCAGTGCACACAAGATTGAGACAGGGTTGATGAATAACTTTATATGTAATAACATTATAACCTTATTTCACAAAGTTCAAGGTCCTTAATGTTTTTCTTTTAATATGTTTTTTTATTTATTTAAATGGATGTAGTTTATTTAAAGATATGTAAAGCATTCTTGTGTTTGCATGTTGTGCTCCCTTTCTATTGTTTATTAATTGCACCATATATGACTTTTCAAATGATACAACTAAATGTGATTTTTAAAGCACATTGATGATGACAAGAACAAGGAATAAACAACTAGGATTACCAGGATTTTGCAAACAGACTGAATAATAGAAGGGATTATGTTAAAAAAAATGATAGAGACCTTAAATTTCATGAAAAAAAGGATGTAATTGATAATCGATGAAGGATGTAATTGATAATCGATGTAGGATGCCTACCGGGAGTTTGAGGTTGTTAACTAAAGGTACAAATAAATAATACAAAGTTAGATGTTTTTAACTTTGTACTTAGGTAGAACACAGCAATCGAATTTCTCATATTGGTGTAGTGTTTTAAGAGATTTGAACTTCGATAAATACTCATGTATTATTTAACAATCTTAAAAATAAATAAATAACACTATTTTGGAACTTAGTTATTAATTTTTCCGTATATCGCACGGATTAGCGACTAATTAATAATAAATGTAAAGAATGATAAAAAGTCAAAATCCTCTCCCATTGAGGCACAATGGCTCAAATGTTGTGAAAATGCACGTAAATTGTTCCACCTAATACTCTTTATCCAAAACAATCGATTAAATAAATAGGGGTATTGTTTGCACCGCTATATCTTCCTAATTAAATTCCATATATTAATGAAAAAACGTACTTACATAGAATTTTTTTTTATTTTTTTTGGGTACTATATGAGATTTAATTAACTTGTTAATAGTTTGATTAAGTATGCTATTAATATATTAGAATTGGTTGTGTGAATGGAGAATGTTTTACTACAATTTTTTTTAATATAAGTGGTATTGTCTTTTTTCTTTTAAAAAAAAATTGAAAAATTTTGTTGTCTTAAACGCATTAATTGAAAAAAACATGATATAATTTTTCATCATAGCTGAAAAAATAAAAATAAAAATAAAAATACTAATAATAATACAAAAGGATTAGCTGTCAATCACTGAGTGTACAGTTTACAGAGAGTGACATTAAACGTAGGAAGGTAAGGTAGTAGTTTATAAAAGATGAGACCGATTTTAATGACATAAACACTTACGCTGTTGTGGAGCATCACCAGAAGAATAGAATCCTACGCTACACACATCAAAAAAAAAAAAAGAATCCTACGCTACACTCACTGCACTTCGTTAATTACTAAAAACCATTATCATATTAATATTAAATTAAAGTAGTAGCTAGCATGTAGTAGAAGAGAATCCGATGAGAGAATTAGCGAGATCGAAAGTGACACGTGTCTGTTGCTGTTGGACATTCCCAATGATGGAGAAGGCGGAGGACGTTGGAGCAAACGCCAAACAAAACGTCCCCGTTGAGTCAACCGGTATCAACACATTCTTGGCCGCTAATGCCAACACTTTCCCATTCCCAAAATGAAACGCCACCGTTGGAACCTCCACACTCGTCTTTGACGACAGGTCGTAACACGTGTCAAATAACGCCACGCCGTTAGTTGACACCAACCCCAACCTCCTCGTCCCTTTCACAAATGCATCACGGAGCGAGTTGTAGGTCTCCGTTTGTAACCGACTCACGGCTGTGCCCGAGTCGATGATTATTCCACCGTTTCCTCCCGAGCCCACTTCGAACGCCGACTCCGGAATCCCAAGCGACTCACCTCCGACACTGAGCCCGCTTACACCAACGTAGTAAAACGTGTCCAGTTTAGGGTTACGGTATAACGGAGCTGTGACGGCGTTGGGAGGTAGCGGTGAGTTGAACTCAAGAGTCGAAGCCGAGTCCGAGTCACGGTCAACTAAACAGTACGAAAACGACGTCGCGTTCAGTTGAGATGGAAACGATAACTTTCCGCCGCCGAGTCCGAGCAATCCGGCGGCGCCGATGAACAAGCCTTCGTTATTGTGACCACAGCCAATGGCTACATTGTTCACCGAAGCCGAGCCGAGAGTTAGGGTTTCGGTGACGAAGTCACCGACTGTGTAAGAGCCGTCACCGTAAGCAACCTCGTAGAGACACGTATCGTTGCGACACTCGGACACGTCGAGAGACTTGCATTGCTTGGTTTCGCAAGAGAGCGGCGAGTAAGAAGCCGATGAAGCCGGCTCGAAGATCGGATCGGCTTGTTGGTAACAGTCGGCGCATGGAGCACACTGAAGCCAGTTGACGTCACTGCCAGTGTCGAGAACCATATACGCCGGAGTCGGTGGTCTTCCGATTCCGACTCGGCAGAAGTACTCGCCGCTTCCTTGACTCGTTCCTGAAATGATGGGACCTTGTAAATCTTCTTGTTGTTCTTGTTCTTGTCCTCGTCCTTCCGAAGGTTCGAGATCTGATTGGAGAATGCGTGTAAGGGCCAGATGTAACCGAGTGGTTAAAGATTTGAGTCGGGCTGAGTCGCGCTCGAGTCGAGCTATAGTGAGTGACTTGTAGTCAGTGTGAGTGTGTGTAGGCCGGCTAAGGATAGAAGTTCTAGTATGTAGCTCAAGTGTGAGGGATGAAGATGAGAATGAGAGAGTCTGAGTCTGTTCTTGTTTTTGTTGGTTAAATGCTTGCGGCGTTGCCTTTGGATTGTAACTACTGAAAACGCTTTGGGTTTTTTGAAGCGAAGCTGTTACGTCGAGAGTGGTGGTGGACGTTGTTTCAGCTAAGGTTCGAGAGTGAACAAAGTTGAGAGCGGAGAAGATGATAATAATAATAATAATATAAAAGAGGGAACTCATTTTTTGGGGTACTGAGATTAGAGATTAGAGGTAGAGCTATGCCTATGCGTATGGTTGGGGGTGGGGTTTTTTATTTATGGCATGCAACAGGTTTGAGATTGTGATTGAGAGATTCATGACAAGGACACTGGGATAAAACAAAAGATAATAGGGTGGGAGAGGAGCTTTGAATGCTCACTCATCTTATTAATTTGGTTGGGTTGGTTGTTAGGGGCATTTGCATTTCTCATAATTTTCACCCAGATGTTTATTACTATTAGTTTAGGTGTCATTTATAACCTTTACATGTTTCATAATGTTGCCTTGTTGCTAAATCTTTTATTCATGGATATTATTATTATAATAATAATATAAAGCCCTTCCATTTAGTGCTGTTTATTTTCTTTTAGGTTTTGACCGCACTTTAGAACAAATTTTTAGTTAAGATTTGCCCAAAAAGCAAATTGATTGTGACCTTCGGGAAACATATATACATATACTCATACTGGATCCGGATCCTCTCCATTTCTATTTGAAATGGAGAGTGTCCATTTTATGGACAAGATTTGTTTGAAATAAATCTAAAGGTCTGAAGCATGCCACATCAATTAAAATCCAATTGACTTAACTCAGCAAGTTCAATTGGGGTTAGCTATAAAGATTAACACTGCGTTGCTACCACTTTCCTTTGTTTTTTTTTTTTAAATACCTCGTCTCTTTGGATCTGGATGCTAAACAATAAACATAGAACAAAGCAACTGAATGATCAAAGAAGTATAATATTGTTCCTAGCAACTGGATTCTCTAACCTCACTAGGTGATACTAGTGAGAGAAAGATCAGGAAGCATGTTGTCCTTCCAACAAAATTTGATCAAGATTTGCTGCAAGTCCCAAATAATCACAAATCTTTTCAAGCAATGAAGGGAGTGAGTCCACTTTTCTCTTTATTTTTACATTTGAAGACGAAAATTTTCAGCTGTGTGAAAATTTTCCATTCTTTTTTTTTTTTTTTTTGTTCCTCGTTCTTTCGATACCCATGTGGATTTCTCTGAGGACTATGAATAGATTTTGATGGAATGATGTAGATTAAATGAATTATGTATTAGGTCTTTTGGATTCCATGGTCAATAAAGTTCACAGCTTAGGTTCATTCATTTTGCATTCCAATTGTTTGATAAATTGTCCCATTGATTATGTGATATGTGCTTTCCGTTTGCAATTGGGTACACACGTTACACATGTACCCAAAAGGTGTGATTAATGAAAGAAAGAGATAGCGCGCTCGGTTCCCCACTAGAAGATGATAAAAAACCTTACCTATGTGCTATGGCTAAAGGAACAAAATGAACTGTGATTGAAAACCACTTAATACACCAGCATAGTAGATATACACACTTTTAATAGAACATTAGTTTAAGCATGTTGAAATAAAGATAATAGAGTTAGAGACTATGAAGATTGCCTTGGTATTTTTTACTGATGCTTTACATTTCTTATTTAGATTTCTTGTTGAGTCATAAGAAAAATATGATAAGTGCTTGATATAGTTCTTTTGTGTAATGTGTAATTATTTTCTTGTAGATGTCCTGTACTAGTGCTGCATCAGGTCAAAAAGGTTTATTTGCAAGTGTTAGAAACTCCAACCGCAAAAATTAATGATGCAAGAGGTCCCTTAACTCAAGGAAGTGTTGCAAGTAGAGAGAATAGTGGTTCATAGTTTTGAGCAATTTTTTCTAATTTAGGATCGTGTTTTGTAATCTTTGGGACTTGTTGTGACTAAGTGCTCTAACGGTTGTTTATACTATGCCAATTGGTTTGTAGCTTGTACTAGTGTTTCGTGTGTGATGTTATCATGAGCAATTTTGTTTTTAATAAAATTTTCTGCAACTTGTGCAATTTATGCAGATTATGATCCTCAATTTGTCATTAATCAAAATTTTGTACCTATTTATAATTTATTGTGTAGTTTGGGTTTTGTTATTGTCAACAAAAATTTGCAAACAACCAATATTTTGTGGACAAATTATCATACACTGGGTCCACATTGCATACTATTCAATTCCTATGCAAATTTGCATTTGTTTTTATAAATAAACGTTACATAATTATATTACACACAAGTTGTCATTACATAACATATGTGGAAGCTATTATATATCCTTGCACCTCTCACAAAGACTTAACTATCATTACATAATCGTTACACCATTATCATTGAACACTTAACTAAACAAGATACAAATTTGAGTACACTTTGTACATTAAAACATATAACCCACAAATAAGGTTCTGTCTTTGATCAACTGATTGGCATTTCTCCCAAGTTGATGTCTAGGCCAATACACTTTGAACATCACATGAAGTAAATTGGATGGTATTTCTCCCAGGTCTTTTGCATCTTTCTGTACAACTGCAGTTTTTTTAGAGCATTTTGAAGTCTTACATTTCCAATTGAATGTCAAGGTTACAACTTGTAACACATTCGATTCCATACATCTGTTTGAGAAAAATTGAAAAATCAGATACAATCATACAATTAAATGTGAAAGCCATTGTAACCTGTAATAAGTCATTAGAAAAATACAAAGAGAAAAATACAAGAAGTCATTAAATTTTCCTTTTTTCTTTTCATCAGGCCTGACATTTTGATCCACCAAAAAAGAAGTGCCTAGTGAATCTTTTTTTTTTTTTTTTTTTGATGGTGTGTCCAGTGAATCTAAAAGAAACCTACGCAGAATAAGTAATTCAAATTCAACATTTGAAATCCAAATTCATATCCAAATAATCAAACCATGCCTAAATCCAAAATTATTCCATATCTAGGCCGAACATCAAACAAACTCAGCTATAATATCACCTACCTAAATAAAAGATCAAAGAAAATTTGGGGAAAGATCCATAAGCTTAATTATTTTTCTTTCATTAATCACACTTTTGGGTACATTGTAACGTGTGTACTCAATTGCAAATGGAAAGCACATATCACATAATCAATGGGACAATTTATCAAACAATTGGAATGCAAAACGAATGAACCTAAGCTGTGAACTTTATTGACTATGGAATCCAAAAGACCTAATACATAATTCATTTAATCTACATCATTCCATCAAAATCTATACACAGTCATCATAGAAATCCACATGGGTATCGAAAGAACTAGGAACAAAAAAAAAAAAAAAAGAGGGGAAAATTTTCACACAGCTGAAAATTTTCATCTTCAAATGTAAAAATAAAGAGAAAAGTGGACTCACTCCATTCATTGCTTGAAAAGATTTGTGATTATTTGGGACTTGCAGCAAAACTTGATCAAATTTTGTTGGAAGAACAACATGCTTCCTGATCTTTCTCTCACTAGTATCACCTGGTGAGGTTAGAGAATCCAGTTGCTAGGAACAATATTATACTTCTTTGATCATTCAGTTGCTTTGTTCCATATTTATTGTTTGGCATCCAGATCCAAAGAGATGAGGTATTTAAAAAAAAAAAAAAAAACAAAGGAAAGTGGTAGCAACGCAGTATTAACCTTTACAGATAACTTGGTTGAACTTGCTGAGTTAAGTCAGTTGGGTTTTAATTGACGTGGCATGCTTCAGACCTTAGATTTATTTCAACCATAAAATGGACACTCCGGATCATACTCATACTGATCCGGATCCTACTGATACTGGGTCAAAAAAAGCAAGGATAAAGCTTGGACTGTATGAATATGAGTATGAATTGCTTTTTTATGAGGACTATTGAAGCAAATTAATCCCATGATTTCGTTGCAGGTTGATGGTACTGGTGCTTGTGGTTGGACTCATTATTATGTCAATTGTCAAAGTAACCTTTTTCTTTCATTCAGGACGTGCTTTAGTTGGTTAATATGGGCCTTGTTTTGGGCCGAACACAGCATTGTTTTTTTTAGTAGCCCAAATTTCTTCAAACACTCACTTGACAAGCCAATTGCACATCAAAACTGTGCGGAACTTTAGATACCTCACATCATCTCCCTCCCAGTGGAAACAAAATTTATACATTAAAATCATCAAGCTATTACAACTTTTTAACATAGTAGCAACATGTCACAATTGAGCAATGAAACAACAGATCCACCAGGCTTTAACAATAATAGAGCACCACAAGATATCCAGCAATACCAAACTTTCAATAATTCTCCATCATAGGATAGATCAATCACTAGTTTGATAATGTAGTATGCATTTCAGATTTGAGTCCCCATTAATAGCAAAGGATATGATTAAGCATTGAGTCACAACTGCGTAGTTTGCTCTCTAGTCTCCCTTGAACATCCTTCTTTATAATGCAAATAAGTTGATCTTCAATGTATACCTTCCCAGAAAATATAGTAGAATTTCTTTGCTTCCATGCATGATAAACAGTAGCCCATAAAGCTAGTTTGCAAAGGGTTGTTCTTAAGCCTTTTCCTTTAAGATTATTTCCCCACAACTCATACTATCCTACCAATCAGTCTTAGCAAAAGATACTAGAAACAAGTTCATTGTAATTTCTCAGACCCTTCTGGTAAAAGAAGAACCGAAAAATAAATGGTTCCTGAACTCAATGCTAGACCTGCAGAAAACACACAAACCATCCGCTAGAACTTGAAGACCCCGTTGCAAGATTCTAGCTTTGGTTGAAAGCTTACTAAGAATAACTATCCAACCAACAAATGAATGTTTGGGAATGGCCAAGTTAAACCACAATAAATGCCACCATTCCATATTACTACTTTTGCTCCTAATTTCATTTCAAATACCAGCACAATCAAATTTATAAGAACCAACCCATAAAGCTCTGTCTTGCTCGTGAGTTTAACTAACAAATGCTTACTTTGGATATTCACTAAGTGGTCTAATCTGGCAAAGCAATGAAACAACACAAACCCACCTACACATGCTACTTTAGAAGAACAAACAGACAAACACTAGAAACCCACATACCCTTATATGTGAAAGTTTACAATAATAATAAAAAATAAATAAATAAAACAAAACAAAACAAATGAATATTGATATTGTTAATAAACTCATATAACAAATCATGAGAAGATTAAAGATTCCCCACCCCCCCCCCCCCCCCCCCCACCCCATACCCAATACCCATAAAAAAAAATCGTCATTAATCCTTTGAAATAATTGCATATATCTCTACCTTTGCAAATGGGTAGCCCTGAAAAACCAACAAAGAAAAAGGGATACAAAACAATGGCAATGAAACTAGGTTTCATTGTTTGATCCTTACCTTTAACAATATCAAAGAGATTATGATCATCTCAGGAAACCTTCACTGGATAGTAAATCGAAGAGGTGCTAAAGGAGAATGACAGAAAGAATGCAAGAAGAAGCAATCCGGTTTTTTGAGAAGAACTGAAGAAGCAATCGACAAGAAACTCGGAGAAGGCAAGAGAGAACGGCGTGAAAGGAACAATTTGAATTTTATTTTTAGTTTATATATCTGACCTACTCTACCAGTAACCTGGAATCCATTAAAATAAAATGAACTGTCAGGATTAAAACTTCACCAAATTTATGGTTATGATTTGTGTGGGCACTGTACCTACTAAAAAATTTGGGGGTAACATAGAATGATCCTTGTTAAAAATAAAATTGTAAGTTGGTTATTTTTTTTTTTTAGAAAAAAAAAGGAGACTTATGTGTGTAGTTATTATCTCACATCCCAAGATACCGTTGGATAAATTCAAAGATACCACAAATCTGAAAGTGGAGCTTAGAGACCCTGGCCTCATACAAGTCCCATTGATTAATTTATTAATTGTATTTTGGTAACTACTACGGTAGTTATTATTTGGGTAAGGTGAGTATTGCAGGCCAAACGCACAAGACACGGAACATAAAAGTCAAACACACGCACACATCCTCTCCTCTATATTAGTATGATTTAGCTGATTTAGAAATTTCAACTGCTCTCGGCTTACCATTCATACCGCAGAGACTATTCTATATACAGAATTAGAGTGAGCGCAGAGAGAGAGAGAGAGAGAGAGAGAGAATCGATATCCAACGCCTTTCTTTCACACTCTCATCTCTCCCAGAAACCTCCCCTAGGGTTTCTCATTCTCTGCTCTCTGCTCTCTGCTCTCTGCTCTCTCTCTGTATCAGAGCAAAGATGAGCTCGGTCGTGCAGGTTCATTCACTCATTACTCATATATCAATCTATAAGCTATGCAAAAAATGTTCCTCTATTTTTGATTTTTTGACAATTCGTTTTTGTTGTTGTTGTTGTTTCGATTGGTTAATCAGGGTTTCACCAAGTCGCTAGCCATGACCGTGCTCTCTGAGATCGGCGACAAGACCTTTTTCGCCGCCGCGGTTAGTATTACACGCTATTATATTTTATTTTATTTATTTGGATTGATTCTGTAGCCACTTCTGTTTATTGCTTTGGGGAATCTGACTCTTCTTTTCTCGGAAAGCTTTGGGTATTATTATATTAATAATATGATTAATTAATTGATTTTCACTATTTTAGCATTTTGAAAGTGATTCTAATTAGATTACAGTTATTACAAAATGTATATATTCGTTCAAAGGAGTTTAAAAAATTATTTGTTCTTATCAAATTGAATTCTTTTTAATAAAGCTTAGCATCTTTTTTTTTTTTTTTTTTTTTTTAAAATTTTTAAATAAGAATTATGGAGAATTATTCTATGTAGCTAAGCACAGCACTGATTATTGGCTGGCTGGGCTCAATTGGGCTGTGAAAATTAATCCCACATTATTGACTGAAATTTACACAGTAATTACCTACGTTAGCATCTTCGTTTTTGAATGATTAATTTTTATTCTATGGTTAATACTTTAATCCAGAACCCAGGCGGGATTTATTCTAATGAGACGTGTTGCTGTTCTGCAACCCATTTCTCTTGACCCTTTACCCTATTGTTTTAAACTTGCCTACCCTGCTGGCCTTTTGCAGTTCTATCCCAATAAGATCTGCTGTAATTCTGCAGCCCATTTTTTTTCCTCTATTGGTTAACACTTAACCCAGCTGCCTTCCCTAGTGGTTTTATTATGATGAGATGTGTTGTGATTCTGCAACTCATTTCTCTTCCCCCTCTGCTCTAATGGGTAACACTTTTTTTTTTATAAGTAATCAGCTTCATTGATAGAAAAAACAAGTAAAAAAAAATAAAGCACACAGGATGTGTACTAAGGAAAGCAGGATACAAACATATCGGACAAAGAATTAAAAGAGAGAACAACTGACGCATTTATCCACCCAAACAAAGTCTGGAAGAAAGAAGTCTTCAATTCTTGAATTGAGCTTTCGGTTCCTTAAAAAATCCGAGCATTCCTCTTACTCCAAATACCCCACATCAAACAGCGAGGGACCATGTTCCAGATCACCCCATTTCTATGTTTACTAAACTTGCCTGCTTTCGGTTCTATTGGTTAACACTTTACTTAAAAACTGTTTCCTGAGTGGGTTTTTTTTTTGTTTTAACTTGCTATATAGAAGTCTACACTGATGAGATGTGTTGTGATTCAGCAACCCATTTTTCTAGCCTTTATGCCCTATCGCAATGCAGCTCTTAACCCAAAAGCTTCCTTTACTGGTGGTTTTATTGCTGTAGAATCGTAGATAAGTTCTCTTCCGCTGAGATATTTGTGATTCTGTAACTCATTTCTCTTAGTCCTCTGTTTATCAGTTAACACTTCACTTGGAAATTGCTGATATTTTTTTCCTTTTTATTTTGTTTTTTCATAGAGAAGTTCTGTACTGATGAGATGTGTTTTGATTCTGCATTTATCGGTTAACACTGGGAAATTGCTGAGTTTTTATTCATAGAGAAGTTCTATACTGATGAGATGTGTTTTGATTCTGCAACCCATTTCTCTTGTCCCTATGCTCTATGGCTTTGAAATTAACCCCAAAATGGCTGTTCCTTGTGGATTGTTTTCTGTAAAAAATTCTCTTCTAATAAGATATTTGTGATTTTGCAACTCATTTCTCGTCTTGTTAATCTATTGTTTAACACTTAACCTAACCTAAAAAATGCCCACCCTAGTGTTTTTGCTGTAAAGATGTCCAATTCTAATGAGACATCATGTGATTCTGCAACTCATTTCTGTTACTCCTTGGCTCTATCTAGTGGTTTTATTGTTGCAGTCTCTTCTGATGAGATATTTGTGATTCTGCAATGTATTTCTGCTGAACCCTTTACTCTATTGGTTAATACTTCACTCGGAAATTGCCTACCTAGGTATTCTTTTGGCCATAGTGAAGTTCTATACTAATGAGATGGGTTGTGATTGTGCAACCCAACTCTTGCCCCTATGCTCTATTGCTTAGCACTTGACCTGAAAGCTGCCTTTCCTTGTGGTTTCATTGCTGTAAATAAGTTTTCTTCTGATGAGATATTTGTGATTTTGCAACCCATTTCTCTTTTCTCGTTGCTCTATTGTTTAACACTTCTGAAAATCAAGTGCCCACTTGTTCTGATAATTTTTTCTGGTTTCTTTTTTTGCCATAGAGAAGTTATATACTGATGAGATGTGTTGTGATTCTGCAACCCATTTCTCTTGCCCTTATGCTCTATTGCTTAGTACTTGACCTGAAAACTGCCTTTCATGATGATTTTATTTCCATAGAGAAGTTCTCTTCCTATGAGATATTTGTGATTCTGCAACACATTTTTCTTGTTCTGTTGCTCATTGTTTAGCATGCTGTATTGCTATAGAGAAGTTCTCTTCTGATGAGATATTTGTGATTCTGCAGCCTATTTTTCTTGTCCTGTTGCTCCATTGTTAAATAGTCAACCCGGAAACTTCCCACCCTAGTGCTTTTTTGCTGTAGAGAATTTCTATTGTGAGGAGTTGTGCTGTGATTTTGCAACCCATATCTCTTGTCCCTATGCTCAATTGGTAAACACTTAAGTCAAAATTTCCTACTTAGGTGTTTTTTTTGGCTGTAGAGAAGTTCTATGTCAATGAGAGGTGTTGTGATTTTGTGATCCATTTCTTTTGCCGAATGCTCTATTGCTTAGCAGTTAGCACTTAACCCGGAAACTGCCTTTCTTGGTGGTTGTTTTTCTGTAGAGAAGTTTTCTTCCAATGACATATTAAATTGTTCTATTGATTTATACTTAACTGCTAAGAGCCTTGTAGCTCAACCGGTACCTTCTAATGTTTCCAACAAAGATGTCTAGGCTTCAGATCTTCCCTCATTGTAATTATTATGACCTTACTTGAACGAGATCTGTTCTATAGGCTTGTACCTCTGTATCCTTGTCCACTAAGGAGACAGGACGTGCGATCAGAGCATGATTAATGGTCTTGATGCCTTTATATGGGACCCCAAATTGTAGAGGATTGTTCTCAGCTTGGTCTTGGTCAGTTGGGATGGTCATATGGCTGTCTGACAGGCTCTAGTACTTTTTTTCTCAATTAAAACATTAGAGGCTTAAAGCGTTCAACCTATAAATTTTACTTGGAATAGTAATGGTTCAGTGGTTGGGTGTTAGCTATCTAAATAGCAGAACAAGGGTTCGAGTCTCTATACTTGCCAATTTTATTTTTTGCCAAGAGTGTTGTAAGTCAACTGGTTGGCACCTTCTGGTGTTTCCAATGGAGACATCTAGGGTTCAAATCCCCCCTCCTCTATTGTAACTATTAAAAAAACTATTGAATTGTCCCCCTCCCCCAAAAAAAAAACACTTAATCCAGCAACTGACGACCCTAGCCTTCCTGGGTGGTTTTATTGCTGTAGAGAAGTTCTATTCTAATTCTTAGAGACATGTTCTGATTCTGCAACCCATTCCTCTTGCGCTTTATTGCAGCTAGGTTGTGCTAATTTTGATGCTTTTTGCTGGTAGAGCCGAGTGTTTTTCCCAAATTTTTTTGATGATTCAAAGTATATATTAAAAAAAAAAAAAAAGATGCTGTGTTCTCAAGGGTATGTGATGATAAAGTGCATATTTCTCTGAGTAAAGGACTATTTTACTTGAATAATTGGTTAATATTTGGGCTAAGCATCATGTTGTTATATAGACTTTTTATTGAATTTCCTCTCGTAAGTTACTTTGAGTGAAAATCAGAACCCTGATTTCATGCTTCTGTTGACATAAATGCTGTTTCCTTGCTTCATTTTTTCTAACATTGTGATCGTTGTTTTTTAAGATTCTCGCTATGCGTTACCCTAGGAGACTTGTCTTGTCTGGTTGCCTCTCAGCTTTGATTGTAAGTTTGTTTCTTGCATCTATTACCCTTTTTTATTTTTTAATTGGTTTTATTTCTGATCTTTATCAAATTTAAGGCCTCACAGTGTTGGAAACATTTGTTGATTCTTAGGTGATGACTATTCTTTCTGCTCTTGTTGGCTGGGCTGCTCCAAACCTGGTTAGGATTCTGTTTCTGTTTCATTTCTTAAAATTACTTGTCCTTGAGGATTAACCTTTATCTTGTCCTAAAATTACTTGTCCTATGTATGGTGATTAAGTTTCATGTCTTATGTAGAATACTAGTCAATATTAGAGAGTCAATAATTTTTTCTTGAAATTTGCATATTTAAGAAAAGGATGCAAGAATGACAGATATATGTTACTGGTGTAAATCTAAAAATTTTTATTTTTTCAGTTTCTATGGTGTTAGAATAATGGCAAAGTGATTAAATTCATCATGCGGTCCTGAGTTTGAGTCTTGTCTCCTTTCTACCAAGGTGGTATATGGTGGTTCTCTGCATGCAGTGGGAAAACTATATACTTTTTCCATTCTACCTTGTATTTAGAAGGTTAGAAATTCAAATTGTTGGGCCGTACTTATTGAGGGGGAGCATGGGCCCATACATGGGGTGATTAAATTTATCCTTTCCTATCAGCTTTAGTGTTTGAAACTAGTGGTAATTTATCAGTTTGTGCATTTAATAAATTAGGCTATTCAACTAAATGAAAGTGAACTTGATTTTTCTTCTGTTAAGCCCTTTTTAAAAAAAAAAAAAAAAAATAAAAAATAAATTTAAATAATAAAAAAAAGTAATTGCAATTTATTAAAACTGAAATGCATATACAAGAAGTATACAAGGCTAAAAAGAAAACAGCAAAGTGAAAATTAAGAAAAAGAGAATGAAGAAAGATCCAAGCCGTGGCATTAACGGCAAAGACTCAAAGAATCTAGGAACTCCATCAATGAATACATTGCAATAGTAAATGACTTTGACGCCTGTTCAAAAATTGTCTTTAGAAAGAGAAACTCGAGATTTGGTAAAGTTAATTCCTTCCTCAAACATCCGTTAATTTCTTTCTTTTCAAATGCACCACAAAATACATGCTGGGGCTGCCCCATAAGCTGTCACACATCTACGTGTTCCCATTACTCCACTACAAGACTCAAACATGGAGTTGACAGAATTTGCATAACCTAAGCAAGCCCAATTTGGCAAAAGAAAAAAGCCCACAGATTAGAACCAATAGGACAATGCAGCAGAAGATGACTTTCTGTGTCACCATCTGATTTACACATACAGCACTAATCTGCTTTAACAATATCCCTTTTACAGAGATTACTTGTCATCGGAAATTTTCCTAGGGCTACCTCCCCAACAAAAAAAAGAAACTCTAGGCAGGGAGAGAGTTTTCCAAATTTTCTTGGTATTGGACTTATATTTTATATTTTTATTCATGATTAACAATGGTCAACATAACAGTTCTCCTTTGCTCATCTGGATTTGGATTTCAAGAACTAGATTTATGTCTCTAAAATTAGTTGAACAAAAGGAAAAGAAGAAGGTTCATAAAATTTGCTTAAATCTTGTTCATCGATTTCATCAGATTGGTTGTTATGAGATAGTACTAGCATAATCAACATCAAAGTTGGCTAATATGTCACCGATAAACAGTCCAAAGTTCCAGCAGTTGTTTCTGAAAACACAAGGCAGCATTAGGTTTTGTTTCTTGGCACGATGTTCTGATGTACATGAACTGCAACACTTGATGCTAGATGATGCAGCCTAAGATCTTTAGTACTAATATCGGTGTCATTATATGCTATTAAATACTGCTGAAGTTTTTGAGTCTTATTTTTGTTGTAGAATGTAGATCCAAGCTCTATTGTCATGGGTGATAGGTTTAATCACATACTTTACAACATATGGTCAAGTGCATGTATCTTTTGAAGTTGTGTGAAATAGGTCCTCACCCCTTTGTTACTTTTGGGTTTTAATATGTACATGAATGCTTTGTGATGTAAATTATGCAGATCTCTCGTAAATGGACTCATCACATAACAACGTTTTTGTTCTTTGGGTTTGGGCTATGGTCTTTATGGGATGGATTTAAGGATGAAGGGTAATGGTTTATTTCTTTCATTAAATCACTTGTTTACTGCCTTTTGCACGAACACGAGTTTGTATCTAAAAGATTTGTACTGGAATCTAATCTTGGTTCAACCTATAGGGAGGCTGAAGAGTTGGCTGAAGTTGAAGCAAAATTGGTAGGTTTTCTGACTGCTGATTCACACCTAATATATTTTTCAAGGCCCTTTTTGACATACCTTTATGATTTTATTAGAATGCTGATTGGAAGACTAACACAGGAACCACCAAAAAGAATAGTAAGGTACAGCATATTACATTCTTATGCATTTTAATGGCCTAAAAGGATTTCCTCTCCGTTGCTCTCTTCCTGTGTCTTCTTTTCAGTGACTGTTGCCATGATCTCATTTTGCTAAACAGCGGTGATACTCTGTTGGAATTCAGAAGATTCTGTACTCTTTACATATTTGTTAAGTCTTGAGTCATCTTTAATTTTGTAATTATGGTGATTGAGTGGTGCATTATGCAATTAGGTGCCTTTTTAACTTATCAGTGACACCGTGCTTGTCTGGACAATTTATAGCAATTTTGATTTTCTTTTCAGGATGTTGATGAAATTAAAAAGCACAAACGGCCATTTCTCTCACAATTCTTTTCGCCAATCCTTTTGAAGGTTGTATTTCTATGGATTACTAAATGTAAAATTTAGCAAGGCTAACTTGCACCTAATCACTTCCATCACTTTCATACTGCAGGCGTTTTCTATTACTTTTTTTGGTGAATGGGGTGACAAGAGCCAGGTAAGCAATACCCAAGGAATGCATTGTTTGTCTGTGAGTCATTATTACATGGTCAACCATATGTTACTGAGCCTAATTTTCTTTTCAGCTAGCTACCATTGGTTTGGCTGCAGATGAGAACCCATTTGGTGTTGTTCTTGGTGGAATTCTGTAAGCTATGCCTATTTATCTATTCTGTCTATAGGAGTCTTGCTGATGTGAACCCCTTCCAGTTATTATCCATGTCATTAGCATTTTGTGTGCGTGTATGTGCATATAAAAGATGTGGACATGTGATTTGGAATATCTTCCTTGTGCATCTATGGTCTATTTTCTAGTGTCAGATGCTTTGAATTTCTTAAGAGGTGGAGGATTTTCCAATAATTTTTTAGAGAAGAAAACAAAAATCAGATATTTAATCCTATTAAGCACATCGAGGGTCTTAATAGTAGTATATGGTGTATACATCTTATAGACACTCAAAATATGAAGTGTTTGTGTTTGACACATCACAACATGATCATAGTTGTGCCACATTTGTCCAACACAACATGATGATGGATGCATGATATATCTTTTCATGCCTCTTGTCTAGTATTTGCATAACAGGTTCCTCCAACAAAGTAAGACAGGAACATCTTCCTATATTTGTGTGTTTACAATGTGCTGTTGATTTTATTATACATGTAAGTACACGTAGCCATGTCAAGCATGTTATGTTACACATACACCTTATTTTGCCTTGGGTATACAAAGAAGAAAACCTATTTTCTAGTGCATTGAGGTATGGGGTTTAATTTAATAATTCCTACAATCATTTGTGAACCACCCTTGACAGTTGTACCCTTTTCTGTCTACATGGTCCCGTACATTTATCTGTTTTATCTACTTTTTTTGTGTTTCTGTGCATGTTTGCCAGTGTTCAGACATCAAGGCGTGCACGTAGGCATGTTGACCAACATGTCAGACAGGAAGGCCTTAAATGTCTTTAAATCTGTATATTTATCTCTGGTAAATCTTAGTATGATGTTTCATTCTTTCAGAGGACAAGCATTGTGTACTATTGCAGCTGTGCTTGGTGGCAAGAGCTTGGCAGCTCAAATATCTGAGAAAATAGTAAGCCGGGAACTTGAATCTACTGATCTTTTCATCTTAGTCACAGTTGTGGCAAGCAATTTGTAACATCCTTTTTCTTTTCCTTTTTGCAGGTTGCACTCTCTGGTGGAGTTCTTTTTATTGTTTTTGGGATTCAATCCTTCCTTTCAACGGTTGATTCATGATGCCTATAATCTTGGTAATGGTTAGTAATATATTGGCATTTATGTTACATGTTTTAGGAAATATGCTAATTAGAGTGGTATGGTGGGAGAAAAGTTGGTGTACCTATCTCAGCCACATTGAAAGGATTATGTATCACTGGTTAGAACACATTTTTGCTGGTCCCAAGTGATCATTCCAAATTGATTTCTGTGGTGAAATTTTGTACTGATTGTGGGCAATGATTTCAAAAATCGTTTTCCATTCCAAGCACAACTCTCTCTCACACACACAGGGCGCACACAGAATTGCAGGATTCTAACAAACCACATCACAATTGCCTCTTGAGACAATGCTAAAATTGGTTTAGCAAGGAATGATATGATCCTTTTTAGTTAGGGTGTCCTGTTAGTTGTGCTTTGGGGAACCCTACTAATTAATTATTGTATTTATGCGTGCCCCACTGCGTGCGTACTGAACACACACACACTCATAGATACATGCATTGCAACTCTACTGATGAATTTGTCTTGTGACAACTGCTTGCATTCAGGGGTTCGAGTTAGTCGTGTGACAAATCCGATGAATCACTATTTACAAGAACAATGACTTAAACCACGAAAGAACTGTTTCAGATAGCTATAGTATGTTATACAAGATCAAGACTAAAATGTCTTGTTGGCATCTATGGCATCACTATATTGCATTTTCTTCTTTACTCTGCCATGATGTATGCCACTATTCAGATATATTTAATCAGAGTAGGCATTTTGTTCTTTTTGCCAACTTCACTACTACAAGATGCAAGGCTAAAAATCTAAAAGCTACTGTTTTGGCGACGTTTTGTTTAAAGTTTTGAACTAGTTGTAGCACATTGGAGCATTTGTTGGGAACGCACATGACAGGTCCCTGTACGTTGCACAGTGATATAGACATGGGGCTATCTCAATATATCCATATTTTGGAAGATCTGGCTTTTTCCCGTATTATATTATAATTATACTTGGTATTAAAAATTTAAAATTGTCTAGGATTATTGATTTGAGAATGTGTTAATCAAAGATGGTCTGATGCATCCTTAAGTAGTCCTCAACTAATCTTTGCTGCTTGTCTAATAATCGTTGATAGTTTCAAATGCCACTGCTTATCCAAGTTTGACTTGATTAACAAACGACAGTGAAATGAATAGATTTCATTGCTTCTAATCTCCGAGTTGTCAAAATGTTCTCTTATTAGTGCCACTCGTCTATTTGCGTAGCTAACATATTTTAAGCCTTGATGATTTTATTTGCTTGACATGGTGCTGAAGGTATCCATTTCAATTGAAAGGGAGATATGAATAGGAACGAGCGTAACCCGCCTGATGGGGGCAATAAAAATAGGTTCAATGTTGGGCAATAAACTATTTGAGATGGTCTTATGATGAATTACCTTATGGTTGGTTTTAATCATGAATTACTTTTTTCACTTTTTACTAGCAAAAATAAATAAATAAATAAAAATACTAGTACTTTCTAGCAAAAAGGTAATTCACAACTGAGCAAATATTGGAATAGTTTCGAAATTTCCCGTTCTTGCTTAAGAAAGGGTGAAACAACCAAATTACCTTTCGTCTCGCACTCAGAGCCTGCCTGACTGCCACGATGAACTCAAAACACCATCGCACATCGGTGTGTCGCTATTGCATTTACATTGATAGGGGAACTTAACGTTGAGGCCAAATTTATTTTGGGGGAGGGAGGGAGGGGGAGGTTGCATTTGGGGAATGTGTTATGTTAAGGGACATCTGAGGGAGGTTCTTTTTCTGACTTTCATCGGCTACAAATGTGGTGATGATTTATATTATGTAAATTGCTTATAAACAATGATTCTTTTTTTTTTTAAATGTATGAAAATGAAAAAAGATTAAAGAAGGGTGGAACTGAAAATCTATGTCGAAATAAAAATTTTACAATAACAATACCATCCTAAATGAATGGAAATCTTCCGAACCATGTAAAAAGAAGAAGAAGAAAAAAAGGTGTGTTGAAGATAGAGAAAAGAACAACAGTACTCACTCACTCCCATGCACATGTAATCCTAGGAGTCTCGTCAGGAAATCCTCGAATCCGCATAATCAAAGAAGGATTGACCCATTGGCAATCTTTGCTTTAAAAATCCAATCCTAAAAGCATCTTTTTCTGGCTTTGTTTTTATTTATTTTTTATTTTTAACTATATTCTAGGATATGATAATTAGGCGCCAAACCGACATTAATAAAATTAAAATTCTCTCTCTTCCATTATTTTATTTCTCCTTAATCCGAGTTAGTCAACTATACACGACAGAGAATGAGTTCTAAGCACTACCCAACAACCAAAAATCATAAAGAAGTGACTTTTAGACTCCTCTGATCTCAGGTTTTCTCTGTGATAGAAGAAAGCAAACATGAGCTCTCTTGTACAGGTTCATCATTTATTTACTAATTTATCATGCTAAAACTATTCAACTTTTTCATCTATATTGGATTTATATTTGTTAGCTCACAAATACATACGATTATATATGTATTTTTTCTATTGAAAAAAATTCGGTCATTAGGGTCTCATCAAGTCGCTTGCCATGACTGTGCTCTCTGAGGTCGGTGACAACACATTTTTCGCCACAGCGGTTAGTTGCCTATGCATTGCCTTTGGTTACTTTTGTAGTTAAGAATCACTGTATCAGTATCAGACATAATCTTGCATAGCACAAATTTATCTCTCTCTTTTCTAAAAAATTTTCTATCTGTGAAGCTAATAACTTCTAATTGGTTTTCTTACATAGAAGTTATCGTTCCTTTTAGCTTTTGTTTTTATATCTTTTAAGCTAAATTCATAATATGTACTTAATAAATTTTTTTATATTAATTAATAAAAATTATCCATAGCACACATCATATCCTAAAATTTCAAGAATTAATGTATTATATCGTGCACATAATGTATCGTCTATGCATCACGTATTTGTATAATTTGGCTAATGTAGCAGTTTGAAAGTGATTTTAATGAGTTTTTCAAGATTACACTCTATTTGTTCAAAGGAGTCAGGAAAAAAGATTAAATTGATCTTATGAAATAAAATAAAATTTATAATCAACTTGCAGAGACATTGTTTCAGTGGTTCATGAACATAAAGCTAGACCTTTTTTATTTTTGGGGGGTGGGTGGGTTGTGTCAATAATAAATGTGGAGAATTACTGTTTGAAGTAAGTTACTCCCGAATCCTGATTGGTATAGTGCACGCGCATGTGCGGATTAATCTTCACATTATTGGCTGATATTCATACTGGTTCAGTGTCTATTTCTCCTTGAGGAATGGACTATTCATTACAATGGTTTCTCTTTGTTTTAGTACTTGTATGTATGGTTGTTTAATTTTTGGGCTGAGCATCATGTTGTTGTTATGTAGAATTTTTCCTTAAATTTTGCTTTAATAAGGTACTTTGAGTGAAATCAGAACCCTGATTTCATGTTTCTTTGACATAAATGTCCACTGGCTTCACTTTTTCTAACATTATGATAGATTGTTTTAAGATCCTGGCTATGCGTCACCCTAGGAAACCTGTCTTGCTTGGTTGCCTCGCACCTTTGTCTGTAAGTGTTTTTTTTAGCATCTATTTTACTTATATTTTTATTTCATTTCAGTTCCAATCTTTTATGAATTTTAAAGGCCTCACAGTGATTGAAACATTTGTTAATTCCTAGGTGATGACTGTTCTCTCTGCTCTCGTTGGCTGGGCTACTCCTAATCTGGTTAGGATTCTGTTTTCTTTCAAAAATTTACTTGTCCTCGTGCATTAGTTTTTTTTATGCTTGTGGAAAAGTTGATCATGACAGAATAATGGAATTGTTTCATGTCACTTACCAAAATGATTATTGTATATAAAAAAAAAGGATATGTTTTATGTCTTATGTAGAATATCAGTCAACAATGGACATCTGGTTATTTTCGTATCCGTCATGTTTACTAGAAAATTTTATATTTTAAAAAAGTACGCAAGAGCAGATCCGTACTGGTTTAAATCTGAAGTTTTATTTGCTTAGTTTCTTTTGTGACGTGCATTTAATATTTTTAGCCTGTTCAGCTAATTGCAATTGAGCTTGAATTTTCTTATGTTAAGCTAGTTTTCAAAAAAGTTGCTTGGTGTTGACATATCTTTCGTGATGAACAAGGATCACACCTAACAGTTCTCTGTTGCTCATATAGATTTGAATTTCAAGCATTAGATTTATGTTTCCAAGATTGGTTGAGAGTACAGAAAAGGAAAATAAGATTCACAAAATTGGCTTAAATCTTGGAGAGCATCATGAACACGTTGTCATGCTTAATGTGCTGTTTAGTTATTCTATCAGTTTGTGGATTATGAGATAAAAGTAGCATAATAGTAGCATTATCAATATCTAAGTTGGCTGAGATGTTGTTACTGATAAACAGCCCAAAGGTTCTGCTGTTGTGCTGAAAACATAAGTTGGCATTAGGTTTTGGTTCTTTATGACTATAGGCTAATAATGTTCCGATGTACTGATGTACATGAATGCTTTGTGATCTTAAATCATGCAGATCTCTCATAAATGGGCACATCACATAACAACATTGTTGTTCTTCGTGTTTGGGCTATGGTCTTTATGGGATGGAATTAAAGATGACGGGTAATGTTTATTTCTTTCATTCATTCACTTCTTTTCTGCCTCTTGCACATGAGTTCTCATCTAAAAGATATGTCCTCTGAGTCTATGTTCACCCTATAGAGATGATGATGAGTTCGCTGAAGTTGAAGCAAAACTGGTGGGTTTTCTGACTGTTAATTCATGCCCAATATTTAACTCAAGGCCCCTTCTGAATTTACCATTTTGGTTTGATTAGGATGCTGAATTGAACTCCGACAAAGGAACTACCAAAAAGAAAAGTAAGGTACGTCATAGCACAATCTTCTGCTCAATGCCTCAATGTCCTAAGTTGATCTCACCTCTTTCGGTCTCTCCCTAAGTTTTCTTTTTAGTGATTGTTGTTATTTGTTTCATTAAGCTAAAAAATGATAATTATCTGTTGGAAATGTTAAAAATTTCCTGTGATCTTTACGTGTTTGTTAAGTCCTAAACATCTTTTATTTTGTTAGTATGGTGACTTAACTGGTGCATTATGTAACAGGTGCCTTCGTCACTTATAATTTATAAGATACATCAAGCTTCATGTTTGAACAATTTATAGCATTTTTTTTTTGTCTTTCCTTGCAGGATGATGATGAATTGAAAAGGCAAAAACGACCGTTTCTCTCACAATTCTTTTCACCAATCTTTTTGAAGGTCGTATAACTATGGATTATTAAATTTAAAACTCAACCATGGCTAACTTATGCCTTACCATTTTAATCATGCTCATACTACAGGCATTTTCTGTTACTTTTTTCGGTGAATGGGGTGACAAGAGCCAGGTAAGCATCACCTAGGCAATGCATATTGTTTGTCTGTGAGTCTTTTTACTTTGTCAACTATATATCACTGAGCTTAACTGTCTTCTCAGCTGGCTACCATAGGTTTGGCTGCAGATGAGAATCCATTTGGTGTTGTTCTTGGTGGAATTATGTAAGTGATGCCAACCTATCTATCCATTTATTTATTGGAACTTCTCAGATATTTAAGGTTTTCAACGTGCCTTGTTTGTTTTCTTCGACAATTCAGTACAGGTAGCCATGCGATACATGCTATGTTACACATACAACTTATTTTGCCACAAGATATACAAGAAGAAAATTCAACTTTTATATTACATAGTGGTTTTCTAGTCTTTCGCACTATGGGGATTTAATAAACGCCAACAACTGCACAGAACCACCTGTGACACTCATGCCCTTGTTTGTCTATATGGTGCCATCTCTTTATATTTTTTTTTTGTGCGTGTGTTTGTATTAGATTGCATTTAGAAATTAAGGAGTGATGTGTATGTGTGTCCTAGCAAGTTAGACATTAAGGTCTTATAATCTTTAAATCTTTATGTTCATCAGTTTTTTTGTAAATCTAATTGGTGTTTGTTTCCTTCTCTTAGAGGACAAGCACTGTGTACTGTTGCAGCTGTCCTTGGTGGGAAGAGCTTGGCATCTCGAATATCTGAGAAAATAGTAATTCGGGAACTTAAAATCTATTTATCTTTTCATATTATAGTGACAGTTGTGGCAAACAAGTTGTAACATCCAAATTTTATATATTTGCAGGTTGCACTCTCAGGTGGAGTTCTTTTCATAGTTTTTGGGATTCAATCCTTTCTTTCAACGGTTGAGTCATGATGCATATGATCAAGGTATGGGTTAGTAATATCCTTAATGCATTTACTTCATACATTTTAGGAGATTGGTGCTTATTAGAGCGGTAAACTTCTAATGAGAATCAACAAGTATTAAAGGATCCATTGCATGTTCTAGTTGGGCCTATTAAGCTTGGCCCAAAGGAAGATGAACGCGTAATAAATTTAATCCAAGCTATTGAGGGTTGATCTGGCTTAATTGGACATGATTTATGGATTGGATTAATGGCTGATTGATTTTCTAGCTCCATTCCAATAAATAGATATTTTTCTTATTCTGGAACTGCTAATTTCAGACCAAATCTACTTTATATTTAGGCTTCTATTATTCAGAACGTTTTTTTTAGCTATCTTCCTATTTTGGAGCTGCTAATTTCAAATCAAATCAACTTTAATTTAAGCTTCTATTATTTAGTACATTTTTTTTTTCCCAATTTCAGTCATGTCTTATAAATAGCATGCACTCATTGTATAGAGGATTTATTTTTGCTTCTCCTCTTGGTTCTTCAAGAACTGTAAACTTATCAAGGATTTTTCCTTGTAGCGTTCAAATTTTATACCTTCGGCTCGTGATTCAGTTATAATCATTGGGTCGGGGTCTGTTACTTATGCTTTTGATTCGTGTTTTATTTATAAACGTTGGGTCAGGGTTTCTATCAAAATCTGAATTTTAGCTTTCTTGGGCAAGTATTCCAATATCATTTGTTGGGTCTCAAAGCGTATCGATTGAGGTTCGCATCAACTTCCCAATCCTATTTTAGCCACATGTGAAGGCTTATATTATTGTAGGTTTGAACAAATTTTAGCTAGTCTCAAATCATAATTCCTAACTAATTTCAGTGGTGATTTTTTATACTGTAGAGAATGATTTCAAATATTCTTTTCAATTCCAACAAGCTCTCTCTCTCTCTCTCTCTCTCTCTCTCTCTCTCTCACACACACACACACACACAGAGAATTGCAGGATGCCTGAGCACCACATCCAAATTGCCTATGGAGAATTGAAACCGTTGGTTTAGCAAGGAATGAATGATATTGTCATTAAAATTAGGGGGTCTTATTATTTTGGTACCAGGGACTGCTATGAATACTGCCTCTAACATTTGCGCACTCACACACATGAACACCCAAGTTATTGGAGCTAGCTAGGCAATGCATGTCAACTCTACTGATGGCTGTATTGTTTATATAGCTTGCATTCAGGGGATGAAAATCCTCTATTGAATAAAATAAATTATAATTTGATATTGTGAGAGTTACGCTCATTCGATAAATCTGATGAAATATTATTACTTACAAGAGCAATGCTTTAATCACAAACTGACAAAAGAACATTTAGATATTAAGTATGTAGACTTGATGTTGCATGCAGGCTGGTGGTGTTGAAGTTTTCTTTCTTTGTCTATAAATTCTGGTTCATTGAGAACCAATTTGTGTTCTCACACACACACACATATATATATATAGAGAGAGAGTGGGTGGCATATGTGTGCATTTCTAAGAAAAAAATGTTGAAATTCAAGGTCTATGTTGAGTTTAAGTGGAGGCAATAATGCTGAAATTCAAGGTCTATGTTGAGTTTAAGTGGAGGCAATAAAACCTAAACTAGTGATATATTTAATTCCATTGAACTCTCTTGTTTGTTGAGTTGAAGATTACTCCCAACAGGACAAAATTAACAAAGCACCAACCATTTGAACATAACAATAAGGCTTTAACGGTGCTCTCGAGCCCAAGGGCACGTAGAAGCAGTACGAGTCTCGTAGTTACTTGCGAGAGGTTTTAGTGGTCTCTCTTAGGTGAGGCCTACCAGTTTCTTCATTGTTCCTTTACGGTCTTACCACTATGGCTGACGAACTAGAAGCATTATGGCAAAAATTATCCTTCACAGAGGAGGAGGAGGAGAGGTTATTACTGGGAAATAGCTGCACTGAGGCAGCAACAGAAAGAGGCAAATATTGCCTGGTCATGAGAGTGCTTTCTCGCAGATGCATTATTCTTGACGTGTTAAGAAAGAACTTAAGAATGCTCTGGAAACCAAACCGAAATGTTATGATTTCAGAGATAGAGGAGGATTTATTTCTTGTGGAGTTCGATGATGAGAGAGACAAAAGGAAAGTCCTAGATATGTGTCCGTGGAGTTATGAGAAAAACCTAGTTCTTCTATAGGAATTTGAAGGTGATAAGGTTCCTAAAGACCTAGTGCTGAAATGGTCTCCTTTCTGGGTGCAAATTCATAACCTACTCCTGAAAAGTAGAACAAGGGAGACAGGTTTAGCCATTGGTGCCAGTCTCGGCGAAGTTCTTGAGGTGGATGTAATGGAGTCCGGAGTCCAGTGGAGTAAATATCTCCGTGTTCGAGTAAACTTAGATGTTACGAGGAAGCTGGTTAGGGGGAAAAGGATCTCCATTGAGGAAGGCACGGCAAGGTGGGTCAACTTTAAGTATGAGCGTTTGCCCAACTTTTGCTACTGCTGTGGCATGTTGGACCATGACCTGAAGGACTGTTTGACTAAAAAGGAGAAGGCCGTTTTTCCGGCCAATGGAGATCTTCAATACAGAGCATGGATGAGAGGCGAACCGATAAGAAGAGCAGGAGGGGACTCTACTAATTTGAGAAACAAGGAGGGGTCGAAAAACAGAGGTAATGCAGGGCCTAACAGAGGAAGGAGGACGGCGACGGAACCACATGTCCCGTCGGCGAAGGAACCCCACGTGCCGCCGGAGACCTTGTTAGTAGGGACGATGTTAGGGTCCAACCGTTTGGACTTGGGAGACCGTAACATAGAACATACGACAAGGGAAACAGACAAGTTATAAAGTAGATCAGAGAATTATCAGGAGAATGGAAAGATCGATACGCGTGAGGAAATCCCAGAAAGTTGTATGATTGTTTTGGGAAAGGAGGATGTTGACATGATGCAGGGGCCAATTGACAAAGGAGAAAGCATGCACTGGGAGAAAGTGACCCAACAGGAGGAAAGTCCGAGGTTCGATTTTGTCTTGGCGCCTAATTTGAAGTCAAGCGAAAATAAGCAACTGGACTGTTCTGAGTTGGGCCCAATGGCTATGTGCTATGACAGGGAGTCGGGCTGGGTCGTTGAGAAGTTAGGCCCAAGCAGTGGTCACTGGAAGAGGATAGAACGAATGAGCAAAGCTAAGGAGATAGTGGTTGAGGCCGGCCCAACAAAGCTAAAAAGGGAGGGCCCAACACCTATTGATGAACTTGAGACAAATATCATCGACCTGAAGCGCAGGAAGGGGAAAACTCAGGTCTCAAAAACCCCAAAAGGGGAAAACATATCAGATGGCGGAGAGGCGGTGGCTGCGAGGCAGCACCACCGAGCTCAATGAATCTACTCGCTTGGAACTGCCGGGGACTTGGATCAACCCCGGCGGTTCGCAGTCTCACCGATGAGGTGAAGGCAAACGATCTGACTTTGGTTTTCCTAACAGAGACTAAGGCAGGCGTGAGCAGAATAAAAGGGCTTCAATGTAAGCTTGAAATGACCTAGGGAATTATTGTGCCGTGCGATGGACGAAGCGGCGGCCTAGCCATGCTGTGGAAAGAGGGAACGAATGTGGAGTTTAAGAGTTGCTCTTACTCGCACGTTGATGTGGTGATTCACGAAGGGGTAGGGAAAAAATCATGGCGAGCAACGGGATTCTACGGCCATCCCGATATAGGTATGAGACACACTTCATGGAAACTTCTCAAAGCTTTACGTAATCAGTGTGATTTACCTTGGATTGTGTTTGGGGATTTCAATGAAATCACCCATTTGGACGAGAAAATTGGTTGGCTAGAGAGGGATTTTCGGCAAAATTGAAGGGTTTAGAAGATGCTTGTATAGGTGCGGGCTCACCGACCTGGGTTTTGTTGGGCCGCGCTTCACATGGTGCAATGGCCGTGAAGAGGAGCAAAGAACGCTCGTCTGTTTAGACCGAATGGTTGCCAATGAGAAATGGTCGGAGTTATATCCTGAAGCCAAGGTCCATCACAGATCGATGTCGACATCGGACCATTGTCTTCTATCTCTATGGCTAAAGAAAAGGCAGCCTTCAAGGCCGACGAAGAAACGTTTCTTCTTTGAGGCTATGTGGACTAGAGATGAGCCGTGCAGAGGGGTGATAGAATCAGCTTGGGATCCGCTGAATGGGAACCCAGAGTTATCATTCCAGGATAGAGTAATGCAATGCCAAGTTCAGCTCCAGGATTGGAATAGAAGGGTTTTCGACAATGTTAACAGGGAGCTGAAATCGAAGCAGAGGCACCTTCAACAGTTGGAATCCTTGAACGAGCTACATGAAACAGCAAAGGAAATCCAAGCTCTAAAAAAGGATATCAATGAGATTCTTTTCAGGGGGGAAATCATGTGGAATTAGAGGTCGAGAGCTATTTGGATAAAAAGTGGGGATCGAAATACGAAATTTTTCCATGCAACAGCAAACCAGAGGCGCAGAAAAAACAGGATTGATGGATTGCGGGACGGTGATGGGCGATGGAAAGAGGAGCCTGAGGATGTTGAAAAGATAATCCTAGATTACTTTTCGTCCATTTTTAGCACCGATCACCCCGTGGACTTTGAGGCTAGTCTAAGTGCAGTAAACAGACGGGTCTCTGATGAGATGAATGATTTCTTGCTCAAGGAGTTCAAGGAATCTGACGTTTGGAGCGCTTTAAAGCAAATGCATCCCACTAAATCCCCCGGCCTGGATGGTATGTCTCCAATCTTTTTTCAAACATATTGGGAGGTGGTAGGCTCTAGTGTAATTAACTGTGTTACCCAGACTCTCAAAACAGGAATTATGCCTAGTGGTCTTAACGATACTTACATTTGTTTGATCCCAAAAGTTAAATGCCCTCAAGAAATTATTGAGTTTAGACCTATAAGTTTGTGCAATGTGGTTTATAAAATTGTATCAAAAGTGCTAGCTAACAGGTTGAAGTTGATCCTCCCGGAAGTTATCAATGAATCCCAAAGTGCTTTTGTTCCGGGGAGGCAGATCATTGACAACGTTCTTGTTGCATTCGAAACTATGCACTGCATCGACCAGAGGAGGAAAGGAAAAAAGGGGTTAATGGCTATCAAGTTAGACATGAGCAAGGCATATGACCGAGTAGAATGGTCCTTCTTGGAGGGGATGATGCGAAAAATGGGTTTCCACGAGAAATGGATCTCCCTAATGATGATGTGCGTAAAGTCGGTGTCTTACTCAGTTCTCATCAACGGCGAGCCAAAAGGCACAATAAGACCCTCAAGAGGTATTAGACAAGGGGATCCAATTTCCCTTTATCTATTTCTCCTTTGTGCGGAAGGTTTATCGGCGATGTTCAGAAGGGAAGAGCGTGAGGGCAGAATCCGGGGTATCTCAGTTTGTCGCATAGCCCCTCGGATTTCTCACTTAATGTTTGCGGATGACTGTATAATTTTCTGCAATGCTACGGGGGAGGAGGGTGCAAGAGTGCTTGAAATTTTGGGGGATTATGAAAAGAACTCAGGGCAGAAGCTCAACAAAGACAAGACGTCTCTTTTCTTTAGCAAGAACACCGGAAGTGAAACGAGGGAAGCCATTAAAGGAATGTTTGGGGCACAGATTATCCAGCAGCACGAGAAATACCTTTGGGCTACCTCCTTTGAAAGGGAAAGGGAAAAGGAAAGTGTTCAACAAAATTAAAGACCTAGTAGGCCGAAGAATAGCTAGATGGAAAGGCAAGCTCCTGTCTTCTGCTGGGCGGGAAATACTTATCAAGGCTGTTGCTCAAGCAACCCCCACTTATACCATGAGTTGCTTCCGGCTTCCTGAATCTTTATGCAAAGAATTGAATTCCATGGTTAATGGTTTTTGGTGGGGTCAAAGAAATAAGGAAAGGAAAATGGTATGGGTAGCATGGGAAAAAATGTGCACTCCAAAAGCGGAAGGGGGTATGGGTTTCAAGGATCTCAAGGCGTTTAATCTTGCTTTGTTGGCTAAGCAAGGCTAGCGAATTCTCTCTAACCCGAACTCGCTCAGCCATAAAGTCCTCAAAGCAAAATATTTTCCCGAAAGCAACTTCATGGAAGCTCAGTTGGGTCACAAACCGTCATATACCTGGAGAAGTTTAATGGCTGCTAAGGAAGTAATCGGCAAAGGCTTATGTTGGAATATTGGTAATGGTAGAAAGGTCAATATTTGGGCTGACAGGTGGGTCCCAATTCCTGACTCTTTCAAAATCATTGGTCCTCGCCCCCCTGACACGGCATTAGATTTGGTTGCTAGTCTTATAAACTCTGAAACAGGCAGCTGGGATGTCTCCTTGGTGAAGGAAAATTTCATCCCTCATGATGTGGAGGCGATACTTAGCATCCCAATCAGCCCCCTCCTTCCAGATGACTCGCAGATTTGGGCTTGGACTCAGAATGGAAAGTTCACAGTGAGAAGTGCATATCATGTAGCTCGTAAGTGGTTGGCGGAAGAACTTAACAAAGTGGACAGGGGAAGTGCATCAAACAGCAATAAGATGAGCGAGTTGTGGGGGTCCATTTGGGGTTTGCAATGTCAAAACAGGGTTAAACAATTTTTATGGAGGGCATGTAAAAATATTCTCCCTACAAATTATAACCTCAAACTCAGGAAAGTGGCCATTAAGGATAAATGTGCAGTATGTGGCAATCCTGAGTCTTCGGGTCACGTTCTTTGGGATTGTGTGTTTGTGATTGATGTGTGGAAAGAAACTAGGCTCAATTTCCCAAAGTTTCAGAACCCCCAGTGAGACTTTATTGACTTAGTGTGGAGATTGAGGGATGTTAAAAGTGAGGTGGATTGGGATCTCTTTGCTACTACGGCCTGGTGCCTTTGGAAAAATAGAAACTCAGTCAAATTCGAAGGAAGGGGCAAACCAACAAAGGTATTAGCAGGGGAGGCACTAGGCAGAAGCTCTAGTTGTGGAATTTCGTAATTTAAACCCCACGGTGAGTCAAGACTCCAATTCCAGGAGACCTTCCTGGTCTCCCCCTCTGCCCAGTTGGTACAAGGTAAATGTAGACGGAGCAGTCTTCAAGGAGATAAATAGCTGTGGTGTAGGTGTTGTGATCAGGAACGACAAGGGTCAGTTGATGGGGGCCATGAGCAAAAAGCTATATTTGCCTTTGGGTGCGTTGGAAGTTGAAGCAAAGGCCGTTGAAGGTGTCATGTTGGCAAAGGATCTCGATCTTGACCACATCATCATTGAGGGAGATGCTCAGATGGTTATGTCAGCCCTTGCAGGCCATACTTCTCCTCCAAGCTCAATTCAAAACATCATTGCAGGAGCAAGACATTGGTCCTTAAACTTCTCGACATGGAAGGCGATCCATGCTCGTAGAATTTGTAATCAGGCAACACATTTAATGGCAAGACATGCCAAACTTATATCTGAAAGTGTAATATGAGTGGAGGATACTCCCACAGTTATTAAGTCTCAAATCGCTTTTGATGTAAGTTGTTTGGGTAGTTGCCCAAGTTGTTGATTATATGCACAAGTTGTCTATCAAAAAAAAAAAAAAAAAAGAAGATTGCTCCCAAGATGTGCAAACTTTTTCAATAGTTACAGTGGGAGAAAGGGGATTTGAATTCTAGATGTTTCCATTAGAAACACCAAGATGTACAAATTTGATGCAAGGAAGATGCAATATATGTCTTATTAATTTATTTGGCTGTGTTTGCATATGTAACCGTTGCTATGTCATTTATGGAAATTATTGAAGCACAGTTAAATCAATATGAAATTTGGGCTGCATTTGGTTGACATTATATTGTGGGTGTCTAAATGAGTTTACATTGTGGTTTTCCTTTTTTTGGGTAAGCTACACACGTATCAGATAGGTCTTGAAACACCATTTTCTATCTTGCTTTTAAATAAGGACAAGAGATGCCATGAGCTAGAGCCCATTGGGTATATCGTGGAATATTATTGTTTGAGGTTTTCATACGACGATCTTAGTTTTTAGAGATACGGTAATTATATAAATTTTGTTGCGGTTCATAGGTTGGTAACTAGGGACTAATATTCCATCTAATCTTATATGAGAATTTCTATTCATTGTTATTTTTATTATAGGTAACACATTGTAGAGAGATCGAGTTGGATCATGCAGCGGCTTCATTTCCCCTGTTTTAAATTTTCCACCTTGGATATGTTTAATATGTTAATTAGAACCTCTCATGTGTAACATTTTTGAGTACTTTGTACAATGGAAAATGCATGTAATGTTTGATTTACTTTTGCAATATGACTAGCGCATTTAACTACTACGAAGTTGAAAGCTGAAATCATTGATTTTTTGGGATCTCTGAAGTCAAAGAATACGGGAAGTACCTTGGTCTGCCTGCTGTGGTTGGGAGAAATAAGAAAGCAAGCCTAAATTATATAAAAGAGAGATTTTGGAGTAAACTTCAAGGGTGGATGGAAAAGTTATTGTCCCAAGTGGGTAGAGAGATTTTACTCAAAGTGGTGGTCCAAGCTATTCCAACCTTCGCAATGAGTTGCTTCAAATTGCTTATTGGACTGTGTGATGAGATTGATGTGCTAATAAGGAAATTTTGGTGGGGGCAGAGAAGGAAAGCAGAGAAAGATCCATTGGAAGAAGTGGGAGGTCCTTTATAAGCCGAAAGCTATAGGTGGAATGAGATTCAAAGATTTGGTTAAGTTTAATGAAGCTATGTTGGCAAAACAGAGTTGGCATTTACTGAATGATCACAATTCCCTTTTCTATTGAGTGTTTAAAGCAAAATATTTTCCTAGAGGTTCTATCTTTGAGGCTAAAGCTTCCTCGGGTTCCTATGCTTGGCAAAGCGTATTAAAAGTTAGGAATGTTATTTCACCTAGGATGTTGTGGAGAGTTGGAGATGGTAAAAATATTCGGATCTATGATGATAACTGGATACCTGGTACTAATTCAGCAAGAATCCTATCTCCCCAAGCTACTGTTTTGGAAGAAGCTACTGTTGATTGCTTGCTTGATTGTGATCTAGGAGGGTGGAACAACCATGTGATAAACCAGCACATCCTTCCTTTTGAAGCCCAAATAATAGAAGCTATACCAATCTGTGTTACTAGCCAACCAGATTGTATTATTTGCCCCGAAGCAAGAATGGTGTCTACTCGGTTAAGATAGGATACCAATTTTTGTGTGAGGAAGTTCAGAGGGCTGACGCTTCAAGCTCGGATAATTCAAATACCTTCTGGCCTTGGATTTGGAAGCTTAGATTGCTAAATAAAATTAAAATTTTTCTTTGGTGTGCTTGTTCCGAAGCTTTACCAACCAAGGAAAATCTAAAAAACGGATAGTCCTAGAGATGCCAAACTGTAATTTGTGTTCATTAGCTACAGAGACTACATTTCATGCCCTACGGGAGTGCTCAGATATTCGTGATTTGTGGGTATCAGTTTTTGGTTGGATTCGGAAAGACTTCCCTAACATCTACACATTTTCTGATCATGTCAAGTTGTTGGGAATCATCATCAAAATGTGGAACTCTTTGCTACAGTGGCAAGGTTTTTATAGCACCGTAAAAATAAAATATGAATCAAGGAAGCAAGTCTGCCCACTGGAAAAGTTCTTGAAGCAGCTAGAAATCTCCTATTAGAGTTCCAACATAGACCTCTATTACCTGTAGAAAAATCTCGATAGGTTGACAGTAAGTGGAAACCTCCAGCTATCGATGGTTTTAAAGCAAATTACGATGGGGCAATCTTCGAAGACTCATTTGAAGCTAGGGGGGTGAAATGAGAGAGGTGAAGTAATAGTTGCATTATCTGAGAAAATATCCCAACCATCATTAGTACAAGTTTTGGAGGCTCTAGCAATGCGAAGAGCTACCAAATTCATTGTTGAACTAGGTAGTCGTCATTCTGTGTTTGAAGGGAATTCGGAGCTTATGTGTAAGGCTCTCTCAGCCGCAGACTTTTCCCTTTCAACTATTGGTCATACTGTAAAAGACTCAATGTCTATTGCGAGTTTGCTACAAACTCATTCATTCTTTCATACTAGGAAGCAGGGTAATTTTGTAGCCCATGCCTTAGCTAGGAGAGTTAGGTTGTCTTCTCCTTTGTTAGTCTGAATGAAGTTTGTTCCTCTAGACATTTCTAATTTTGTTGTTTTTGATCTTCCAGTTATTTGGATAATACTGCTCTGACTCTTTCCTTAAAAAAATTAAAAAAAGAAAAAGAAAAAAAAACTACTTTGAAGTTGCAATCTTATATATTTTGGATTGTAGTCATTCCTTGAATTATAAAGTTAAAGTTTTGGTCTTTATTAGCAATTCTAGACTAGGAGTTACAAATATGTTGATACTATCTTTACATATAATTAGAATATAATTGTTTATTGTCCACTTCCCTATACTTCCGAAAATAACCCTATAATCTAATTGAAAATGAGTTAACAACTATGAAGTACGGGTGTGTTTTCGGATTCGGGTGCGGGTACAAGTACAAGACTCGGCAATTTTTGAAAAAGTAGGGTTAGGGGTGTCAATTTGAGTTAGCGTGTCGGATTCGTGTTGTGTCGAGATAGGGGTATTCAACTAAATGACTCAACCCTAACTTGACCCATTTAATAATCGTGTCATGATCCTTCAATCATAACCTGACATGTTAATAAGATGGGTTGACCTAACCCAACCCATTTGACTCGCTTAATAAACGAGTCATGTTAGGTTGACACAAATGTAACACAACCCATTTTAACCTGCATAATATTAAATATAACATCCATCTAGAAATATATATATTTTTTTACATCCTAAAAGCAGTGCATACACTTTAAGTTTTCAACCCATATTCAAAATAATATAGTTCAACAAAAATATAACATTCATCTAGAAATAAGTTCTTTACACTCCAAAACAAGTGCATACACTTCAACCCAAATTCAAAATAACATAGTTTAACATAAATAAAATAACATAGTTCAACAAAAATATAATATCCTTGGAACTCGCCAAATGCTAAGTATCAATATTGAAAGAATTTGAGCAAACAGTAGGCTAATCCTGACTATGCTATGATTATCATCCATAAATTCTAGTTTATAAACTATCTCAATAAACCCATTTGCAAGATATGCAGACGGTGTCCAAAGCTAATACAAACACCAAAAAAAAAAAAAAAAAAAAAACACGGCACAAGAAAAAAGCTATAACCATGGCCTTAATCAACAATTAATTTATCTCATATATTAATAACATCACATGGGTTCAAAGTTTATAGAGCAAAAACATTATGCAGAAAAAACTACTGCAGAATTTTAAAACACCAAGAAAATAGTTTTCTTTAATTCTAAAACTCACTAAACACATTAGAGAGAGAGCAATAACTTGTTTGAGACTTTGAGTTTGAGAATTGGGCGTGAGACTATAAGATAGTAGAGTGAGTAGTACGGTTGAAATAAAAAAATAAAAAAAGATATTTATAAGAAGGTTTAGAGATTTAGGGTTTAGAGATCTAGGGTTTGTAAAATTTCAATTTCCAATTATATCCCTTGTAAGTTTTTGTAATTACTCATTTTTCTTTTTAAATTTAAAATAAATGTTGGATATAAAAGGTATTTGACAAATTTAAAATAAAATGAATATTTATTTGTTATATGAGTTAAATGGGTTCTGTTAAGTTGGTCATTTTGGGTTGACACAAATAAATTGACGTGTCAAACGTGTCTATTGCGAATTATGTAGGTTGACCTGCTTATGACACGTTTCTTATCGTGTTGCTTTGGGGTCAACCCGTTTATGACCAAACTCATTAAGGCCTAACCCTAACCTGCAAAAACCTGTGTCGAGTTTGTGCCATGTTTACGGGTTAGGTCAAACATGTTGGGGGGGGGGGGGGGGGGGCGGTGATTAAAAAATTATTAAAAAAATTATTTTTATTTTCTACATATTGCTAAGCATATTTTTTCACATTATATAAACATATACCAAATTTAAGAGTAATAGTAGATGATAATTAAGACATGATGTTCATAAATTAAATACAATTCACAAGTTTGAAACTAAAACATTGAAATTAGAATGCAAAGAGCAAAGAAAGGCAGAGAGCAGAGAGCAAAGAGAGGCAATGATAGTTTTAGGTTTTTTTTTTAATAATTCTTACTTGAATTTCGGCCTTATTCAAAGCCGGTATCGACCTGAATTGGTCAGTTTCAGTCGGCCGATACGAATCGATTCAGCACAAATCGACCCGATTTGGTACGAATTGGCCTGAGTCGGCACCAAGTCAATGCAAGTCGACGAGCAATTGGCCCAAGTCGGTGCAAGTCGGCGCAAATTGGCCCGAGTTGACGCGAGTCAAAGTGAATCCGAAAAAAAAAAAAAAAAAAAAAAAAAAAGCTCCGACGCGTGGGGCGCGGTGTTGCCCACCGCACCCCACGTCAGGTCGCGTCGGATGCCGGTGCGACACCCCTGTAGCTGCGCCGATGCTTTCTAGGTTAACAATAAGATGAATTAAGGATATAAAGGTACATTGAGAAATATAAAATTCAAATTCCACAAAATTAGGACATATATTCTATATTTAAAATATAACTACTTCACATAAAAAATAAATAAAATATAACTACTTGCAACTTTAAAAATTTTGTATTTTTTTTTAATTTAAAATTGAAGAGCCTCTAAACATACATATTAGCATGTGAACATGCTAGTCAATATATATATATATATAAAACCGAAACCTTTGAAACTCTCACAGTTTTCCACGTCAGCATTTATTTTATTTATTTTCTATTTTTTAAATTTCGATTTTTTTTCCAATCTTATGAGACTCACTCTCTCTAACCTATACGCATTCTTAAAACCCAAAACCCTAACCTTTGAGCTCTCTCTCTCTCCACTTTGTCTTGGGTCCTTATTTTTCCCCTTTCTCTCTTTATTCCTCAAACCTTTCCCTTACAGGCCATCCCAATCCACTCATTTGCTCAATTTAAAGCTTTATCTCAGCTTGCTTTGCTTTCTCGTCGTCGATTTCAGCATTTTTCTAGTAATCTATATGATTTCACATCGGATTTGAAATTTTCAATTGATTTAAATTCAATTTCTGCTTTTTTTCATTAAAAAATATATAGATTGCATTAGATGGTTGAATTAGAACTTTGTTTCAAAAAATTAGGGTTCGATTTCTTCTTCTTCTTCTTCTTCTTCTTTTTTGAGATTTTCAATCAAAATTGCGTAAAGTTGATTTTTTTTTCCATTACCAAACCTAGGGTTCGATCCGATTAATTAGCAATCGATTAAAATAATTAGATTTTCTCTTCTCTCACAGTCTCTCTCTTTCTCCTCCAATATTTTCTCTAAACAAAAACAATGCTGAGTACTTTGACTTTTTTTTTTTTTTTTGTTTGTTTGTTTGTTTGTGTGTGTGTGTGTGTATTTGGATTTGTAAAACTATTTACTGATTTGAGTAAAATCTCTATGGATTTTTAGTGGGCTAGAAATTTAACTAGGGTCTTGTAAATTTTGTTCAGTTACTGATCTGCTTGATTCTAATGTAATCATTTTTTTGTTGTTGAATTTTTTCGATGAACCGTTTGGTCTTTACTACTTATTTGATTTGTTGAGTTGATTTTGCTTTTGAGTCTGTTTGATCTGTATGTATATTTGTGCTCTGTTTGTGTGTATATGTGTACATACTATGTATGTATTTAAGCTTCACTGAAATTAATGCTATGTGTTTCATATTGTTCTATCGATTTTGTATTATGTGACTAGGTTTTTGTGTTTATGTGGTTGGCTTCAATGTTTTTCTTAATGAAATGATTTGGGACATGAAATTTTTTGAACTCTATTTTTGGTTTTTAACCACCTTGATTTAAAGCTTTGAGAACTTCTGATTTGTTCACTTGATTGTGATTTACTTTTATGCCAAAATGAGTTGTGCTTAGAAAAGATGTATTTTCTTTTGGGGAAAATAGAGATTCTAATGTAAAGTTAACATCGCTTGTAAATTTCTGTAAGTTGGAATTTTATTTTAGTCTACCACCAAGAGTATTTAAGGGTTTTTTTTTTTTTTTTTGGGTTGATTGTCTTTGATTTAGGTATTTGGGTTATTGATTTTGAATAAGGTTGAATGATGAAGAAAAACGAAAAGAATTGCACAATCAAAGACACCTACAACCCTACATAGAGATGAAGCAAAGAATGGGTTTTTTGGGTATTGGTTTCTTTTGGATTGTATGTACTAGTTGAAATTTCAGATATAGTAGGTTTGGATAGATTGGTGGTTGATTAGAGTTTAAATTTCGTGTTGTTGATGAATTTGGGATATCCAGATTTATTTTTAATTTTTATGGATGACCAAATATGTGATTTTTTTGGTATAAATAGTTATGTGGTTTGTTATTTGCTGTTTCATATTTTGCAGCAAAGTGAAAAGAAATCGAGTTAATGCTTCTATGTCATGCAAGGTTTTGAACATTGGAAGTTTTAATTTTGTTGTTTGTTGCCTTTTCATAATTTATTATACATTAGTATTGCAAAAATTGTACTAGCATAAATTGTTTTATTTTTTTGTTTGTGATCTTTACATCTATGAAGTCAGCTTACAATTACAATTAAGGCTTAGTTGATTTGTTGAGTTGACTAATGGTTGCTCTATCATTTTAGGTGTTGAATTTTTTTATGCATGTTGAGGTTGTTCCATTTTGTTAGAAATTACCAACCAAGAGGCTTTAGTCTTTGCTTGAGGACATGTGTTTATATACCATAAAATCGTTTCTTTCCCTACCTTTGTATTGATAAGTAACAACTGTTAATAAATGTGTGGCCTTTCAAAAAGCCACACATTGCGTAATTCCTTTGTTTAAAGTTCCGTTGTAAAGGCTCAATGGAGTTGCAACTTATTACTGAGAAAAGATTGTTTACCCACCAATTCATGAACTTTTCAAGGTTTGACGTGTTGGATTATATTTTCAAAATTTTAATTGAGCATCTGTTTGGGTGTTGAGGAAAAAAATAGTGAAGCAAAAGTAAATGTAAGCACAATCAGTTGTGAGGGGTTTTTTTAGATATGTTGGTGAACTGTGAGTTTTGCTTTGTTAATGTTCAGAGTGTTCACCATTGTGAACTTGATGTCTTTTTTTATGCAATAAATCTTTGATTACCTATCCCAAAAAAAAGTGAGTTTTGCTTTGTTAATTTGCCAATTGTGGATTACTTTATAGGTTTTGGTAGATAATTTCTTAGGTAGAGATTTAACAAAGCAATGAACTATAGCTCTACTGTTATTATATATATTTTTCTTCTAATAACTGTTTTCTATATGTTCATGCTACCAAGATATGTCTATGACCTATGGTATTCTATTTGATTTTCATTGCTAATCTTTTCTGCAGATTATTGAATCCAACAGATTTGTGGATAAGCATCTTGCTTTTTTATTGTTTTTTTTGTTTACTACATAATTTATATTTTTCACAAATTTGTTATTCCATTGATATTATGAGCTATATTTGTTTCTTTTTTATTTGTCTATGGTGTTTGGATCCTATTTCAATGAATGGACCCATATCATTGGGTGTGTAAGTATAACAACTTGAATTTTGTGGTGAATATTGTGTGCTTTTTTATCAATATGTTTATTTCTTTTTTGTGTTAAAATTTTTTGAGATGGTAGTAGATTCAAAGAATTCGTGTGTAATTTCTTCATTATCATTTTTTCCTGTAAAGTTAAATTTTTCTCTCATCATCACCATTATCAATTCATCAATATTTTTTTCTCAAAATTGAGTTTTAAATTTTGTGTGTGTGTGTGTGTGTATATATACCTTGTTTCTCTTTCCTTTTGGTTCCAACAAACACAATGGGTTTTGGTTTCAAGCTAAATATCAAGTGGGGATTTCCAATTCAGTCTCATTCCCTCACCAATTCACCTCCCAGGCATTCTTCATCTTATGATGAGTTTTTATTGGCTCAAAATATGTAAAGAAAAAAGTTTTTTAATTATGCATATGTAGTGCTTTAAATTGAAGCTTATATACATGCCACCTCATAATTTTTAAATCCAAATTAGGACCTAAAGAAGTATGAATAGTAGAGTGCAGAATTGACTTTGGAAGCCGACCAACTTAAAGCATTTTTAATGGGGATTGAAATTTAGAGTCTGCTCTGAGAATTGGTTCTAATAGCTTTGATTTTTTAGATACTAGACATTACTCTTGAAGTATGTACTCAACACTTTATGGAATTGTAGTAGGATGATCAATTTGAAGAGCTATGTTATTCAAAATTCAATTTTGTTTGACAAATTCACCAGATTTCATGCTGTCTCTTTGTAATACTCTCTCTCTCTCTCTCTCTCTCTCGCACATGTTTTTATTGGTATAGTGGTTGAAAGAATGATATAAGAATTGTTATCCTTTGTGAAAATAGGCCAACCCTAAGTGTTTGACAAAATGTCCTAATGAAATTAGAATTAGTGTAGATTAAAGGCTTGGTAAAAAATTTACATCTGTTTTGTGAAAGTCCTCTATTTTGGATTGGTAAAAATTAGAATATGTTTGGATTGGTTGAAAAAGTCTGGAATTTTTTATTGCTCTCTTTATATGTTATTATGTAGTTAAGTTTAGTATTTCAAGTTATTAGTTGCTATAAGTTGATTTTTTTGGTTTATTTTCGAATTATAGCAGGTACTGTTGGTGAGAATTTGTATTGCAACTCCTAACTAGAACAGTGAGTTATAATTTTGTTAATAGAGAATTGTAAGCGTTTAGAATTTTGGTTAAGAGTAATGATTTTTACTGATAAGTTCTTTGGAATTTTGGTTATCTTTTTAAATGATGTGCTTTTATTTAAGCAATCATTTTAAAAGGTTGAAAATGATGCTGCAACATATGACTTCACTCCATAAAATTATTTTTATTTCAATATATGTAGCGTAAATGGCAAAGCTATGTAATAGCACTCTAATGCTATGCTTTTGATATCACCTTATAATGTTAGGTTTTGTCTAAAATTTTCTTATGGAATTGATGTATTGAACACATCTTTTATATGTATGTGGGATTGACCTATGTAAGCTCCACATACATATTCATATTGGTATATTCAATTTGTGAGCTTGGTTTAGTTGCTACAGATGTCAATTTGTATGAAAGTGTGACTATTGTTGTCAAATAGCATTTTTTGGGCCGGCTAATGAGCAAAAAAAATGGAAAACAAAAAAAAGAAGAGAACAAAATGAGTTAAATGGGAATTGAAACATGTTCTAGCACGCCTCCAATACACCTAACAATATCAGAAATAAAATGCATTAAATGGGAATGAAAAAACTGTTTTTATTCCCATTTAGAACTTGTACACCACGGCGTGTTAGGTGTACTACAAAGAATCTTTTCATTCCCATTTAGAACATGTACACTGCCTATTTTTTTTTAAAAAAAATCTCACTCCCACTTGCTTTTTATTTTTTATTTATTTAGAATTTGATAGTTATACTCTCACATTATTTTAAGTCAACTTTATGGTTTGTGTCTCTTGGTTTTAGTTGTCATAGGAATTGCTAACACACTGAAACACCACCCTTGCTCTCATCCTACATTAAAACAAAAAATGTTATTGACTGTTAACTAACCAAGCATGGCAAGTGTCCAAGAAAATAATATAGTAACATTATTCCATTGCTTTCAATTTATTTCTCCTTCCCCCAATTCCACATAGATATTTTGACATATTTTATCAAACAAGTCCACGCATTACACCATAATGACTCACTAAATGCATTGTGTGTAATTGTGGTAGATTTGGTTTTGAATTAGAATTGGTTTTGTAGTGGTTGAAACCCTAATTTGGGTCCATTTCTATATACAAGACTCTATATACATCCACTGGTAAGGTTTTTTGTTTTCCCTTTTTAAAATTTGGATTTTAAATATGACTTAGGTTTTGATATTGTGGTGGATTGATTTTGATTTAGGAAATTGGGCTAGTCTATGGTCAACATAAAAGGGCTTGCCTAAGAGATCATTTGGGAAGAACATGCACTTGGCATTAATTTGTAAAGCATATGTTGTTGTTGTTGTTGTTGGTTTTTTTTTTTTTTTTTTTCATGTGGTTTTTGGACAATCATCAATGAGTATTAACCTTTTATACGGTATATGTATACATGTTATTTTCAGATTTGTAATTGATGTTTTGGTCAATTTCACCATTGCCTTTTGTGATTATTATGTATAAGCTATAATTACGTCATCAGTTGGAGGAGTGTTCCTTTGCAAAGCAGCCAATAAATATACAGTTATCAACTTCATTTTCTTTAGTTCTTCCATGAAGATGAGAGGGATGCATGTTCACAAAGCTTGATTTGCAGGTATAAAGAAGAGATGAGATTCTAGAAGGAGAATGTTTGGATCTAGATTGTCATAGCATTGAGCAACCGTGATAGCTATTGCGGTTGCTATTGGCGACTATGTAAATTAAATGCCTACAACAAATATAGATGTGGCAATAGTGTTTATTGGAATTCTTTTGACATTATTTGATCTACAAAACACATTAGAGCGAAAAGTGAATTTATGTAGTGAGACTAATTTACAATTAATATGAAGTATGTTTTAATTGTCTCAAAATTGAATTTGGATTTTGACCTTGAGTCAAGTAAACATACAAAGGTTGCAATCCTTTGCAAATAGATTTCCCATTGTCTTAATGTTGCTTTAGTTTTCAACATTATTTTCTAAAAAAAAAAATAGTTTTTTCTTTCTTTCTTTTTCAATGTTTTTTTTTTTCCCTTTCCTTTTTAGCTTTTTCTTGGTGGGCAAATAACCTTTCATCAATTCTTTTAGCTTTTTCTTTTAATGTGAGGTTGATTAACTAAATATTTATTTAACTAGCTTTTTCTTTTAATGTGAAGGTTGATTAATTAAATATTTATTTAACTATCCCGTGCATCGCATGGGTTAGCGACTAGTTTATATAATCAATAAAGGCTTTTAGATATACATTTAATTCTATGTTTGAATCAAGGGAGATGGGAGAAAAAGAGAGTACAGGAGAGAGGAAGTGGTGTATGGAATATTCCCATCCAAACATACTCAATTTCCTACCAGGCATTTCTAGATATTGTTGCCGTGGACTGATTTCCAAACCACATGTAATTGCATTATATGACCAATAATAATCGTCCAACTGTAGAAGTCCAGTGAGTAAGTGACCATGGGTACCAGAATCATTACTGGATGGACTTGGGAACTAGCACCAACTGATGTTCCTATAGTATATACTCGAATGAGGTGATGACTTGAGAATAAAATGTTCATGAATATATCCTAATTACATTAATTAACTCATGGATCAGCTTAGGTTTGATTCCCACAGAATAACTTGCTTGAAGTGGTAAGAGGATGATTTCGTGTATGCATAAGGATTAGTCTCCACTCAAATGGAGTTGGAATATCCTAATGCGATTTCCTAAAATAACACATCGTATTCTAGGTTGTAACTGTAAATTAAACCAATTTTATTCGAATCAACAACCGTCCTTGTCTTAATTTGACGATAGGATGAGCAAGATTCATTAAAATAAGAGTACTACTGGTTTATGTACATCTAATACCTTACAAGAGAGCAGTAAAATCAATAAACCATTTGGTTTCACTGGGCCTGTCCTCAGCACCTGCCACTTGCGGGTTCAATTGAGCTGAGAAGTCCATTGCCCCTTAGTTGCATGCAGTGATCTTCGGCATCTGCCTGGGCACAAATTATCACCACTGCCAAGCCATTGCTTCTTGCATAATATTAACTGCATTATCAAGAGTCATCCCAGGGATAACCTTCATCAGTACTTGGACAACATATTCCCATTTATTGTAGTTGTCATTGTGTAGTATAACACGATAAGGCGGAGCCATTTTCCTTAATTTCCTTAACAGTCGGGAAATAACAATGTTAAAACTGCTGCATTCCATTTCATTATATTCTATGAGAAAGAAACATTTAGCACCATGTTTAGCGCCAATGCATTCTAATACAATATATCCTTTACTCAGAGAGTTCAATCTGGTGAAAAGAAACGAGGATGAATATTTCAATCACTGAACTACTAACTTGATTCAGCGGGGGGATTTCATATTATGAGGGACTTGGAATATAACAACAGATGTCTTAATAATCATATCAACAAATTAGAAAACAAATACTTTAGTGTTTAAAAACCAACATTTAAATTAGAAACATTACCCAATTAATGAAAAGCAACAAACTATATGCACAAGTAATTAGAATTGGCTACAGGAGTTCTTTGTAGTACTGCCGTTAAGTCCTAATTACCATGTCTTCTCCTAATTTCAACCAAGTTCTTTTTGTCCTTACACTATCTTCAGCCTGCACACCACCTTTATTAGTGCATGCATTGCCTTTCACTCAACAGTGCACAAACAAGAAGACCTGAACTGACTTTCCTTTGTCTTACCCTCAATTGGTGTTACTTTGTAACTCCTCACTGCCATTCAATCTTTAGTCAGAAAAGTAACTTAAACCATTGTATTTAACTCATACGTTTTCTTTCATTTTAATATTCCATACCAAAAGCCTGGTAGAATAATGGTACTTGTCCTTTCAAAGGTCTAGCTTGATTGAACCCATAACAGGTGCAGAATTCATGGGGTTAAGGATCATTGTATAGAGCACTTGGAGAGAGAGAGATAATTGAGCCTTTAATGTGTTGAGCTTTCTAGGAATTAAAATCTCTATTTGATAAGTAGGAAAGATAAAAGAGTCTATTTTTGAGATCTTTATATGACTGGATGTCTGCACTTGGTAGTATTACTTTTTCTTCTTCTTTATATTTTCTTGGATTTTATATTATAATCTTTAAAAACCTTTCTTATACTCTCTAATTGTTTTGGCAATAATATTTTCTAGAAAATAAGTCATTTTCCAAAAAGTGTTTTCTATAAAACCATCTCATTTTCCTATATTTGGTAGAAACCTTAAATGAGTTAAAAAATAAACTTCCCTTATTTAGCTTGTCGTGAGATAGAGTTGTTTTAAAAAAAAAAAAAAAAGTGGAAAACAATCTTTAAAAATAAGCCATACTTTTTTTGTTGATCAAAAATAGTTTTCCTTTGACTTATTTTTTTTGATGCTACCAAACACTAAAAAAGACGGAAAATTATCTTTACACAAGGTTTTCTATCAAAACAAATGGAGTGTACTTGAGGTTTTTCCCCTCTTTTTAATAAAGGTTCCTATTACTTATCTGAAAACAAGAGTAAAGATACAACTAATTACATGTCAAAACTATTTGAAAATGAGCAGCATCAAAATTTTGCCTATACCTGAAATCAAACTCTGATTCACGGCCAGGAGTAGTTTTTTCAATAATTGGTCTCTCCAACAAACCTCCTCCTTCACCCTGTCCTGTTGCTGATACAGCCATGGGAATCCCATGATTTGTGCATTGTCCTTTACATAGGGAATTTTTTTTCCCCTGTTGTAGATATTTTCAACTATTATCATCAATGAAAACCAGTCAAGCATTTGTTCAAGAAGACAGATGACCCCCAAATAATGCTCTATTCATTTTTTTTAAAAAGGGATTGACATATTTAGCTCTGGGGGTCCACTATTATTTATTAGTTAATAAAAAGAAAAAACTAATCTCAATTCATGCGATTAGGTTAAAAGTTAAAAGATATCAGATTAGGCAAGACAACATGAAAGGAAAAAGCTATTAGAAAGAAGTACGGCAAAGCATATTCAGCAAAAAACTAATCAAAAAATATGAACTCACGTCATCAGGATTTATGAACAGTAATGATTAGAAATCACCAAGCAAAATGTATATCTTATAAGCATTCCAAGTGCTTTTAATATAATCTATTAATGTTCAATCAAGAATTTTAATATCCAACTGTAAAGTTTTAACAAAAGAAAAAATCATTTAACCTAGATAAAGGTCATAAAATTAATACTAATATTTTGGTTAAGACCTAGAAGAAACACTTAATGAAATCAATACAACAACTCCATCTATGTCTGGGCTTAGTGTCAAATATTTTGTTCACAGCCAGTGTCAAACCCAGAAAAAGGAGAAGGGTTGTCACAGATTGATGGCCAGTGTAAAATTTAGTCACTTTATTATGATTGGATCCACTACAAGTTAGTGAAAACAAAATTCTAGCGCAACTTACAAGTTACAAGTATAATAAAGTGATAGAGAAACTTAGTCCATAAAATCAAGCACAGCAACCACGCTTTAAGGAGTTAAAAAAGCAACCAACTTGTGGAAAAACATACATCCTTAAGCAGTAACAGGTACTCCATCAATTACCACTAATGATACTCACTTTCCAATCACACTATCAAAATCTGGTGTCTTTCAATGTTTGATATAGGATTCCCAAAGCACCAAGTAAATAAAACCCACTAAAGTTCAGATACAAAAACATGATGAAAATCCCAACATATAGAATGCAGCTAACAAATTTAGATTCAGTTTCTACAAACTGCAGACCTATTGTGATTTGTGGGGGAAGATAACACCTTTTGTGTTGCATTGGTCAATGCAACCACACTGTTTAATTTAAATGAGGAATCTGAAGTACAACACCTAAGGAATTGTACCCAAGTTTTGCCATATAAATATACACTTACATATATATTATACTGTCAAAGGCACTGCTCAATCAAGAGGCCATTGCATAAACTACATGTTTACTGCCAGCATAAACTAAAGTTATTTCTTAACTTGGAGGTTGATTTTTTTATTTTTCTCTTGGTTAGAGGCCGTTGTATAAATTCTGAGCACCTGGGCTTCACCCTTCTTTACGTTCAGAATAAAGCTTCTACTTGAACTTATTTAGAAAAAAAAGAAGGGGAAATTGCAATTAATCCACCAATGGTTAAGTTCGAATTGTCCACATATAGTATAAAAAGTTAAACTTTACCTATTTAAGGTCTAATTGTATTTGATTTTGGTTCATGAGTTTGATTTATTCAGATTGTAATGAAGTTGTTATTAGGACAAATTGCATTTAAATCCTATGCTTCAGGGTGATTTCAAAATAAACCTTATAGTTTCAAAAGTTACAAATTAAACCATGAGGTTTAAGATGGTTGCACATTGAACCCTATAGTTTCATTTGTTTCAAATCAAATCCCCCATCAGACCCAAATATCAAACTAAAAGAGTTCAGGGTTAAATTGATATTATTTTAAAAGAGCCTTGTAATTCAACTAGCAACTCCTAGTGCTTTCAATTGAGACGTCCAAAGTTCAAATCCTCCTCCCCTTATCAAATTATCAAAAATTGACATTATTTTAAAAGTGCGGAGTTCGATTTGAAACTAACGATATTACAAAATTTAATTTGTAGCCGCCTAAAAATTCAAGGTTAATTTAAAACTTTTGAAATCATAGGGTTTAATTTGAAACCACCCAATAATAGAGCAATTTTTATTGTATGTCACTGGGATTTATAGAGGTTTTAAAAGGTTAATTTACCCTTGTCATTATGTTCTCTTTTCAAAGCATGTGATTTAAAATTTGCAAAAGTAAATTTTATAGATTTGGGGTTGAAAAAAAATATTAAAAGGGAATATTGCAAATCACACCCCTAAAATTTGAGGGTGACTGGATTTTACACCCTGACATTTTGGGGTGTTTGGATTTTACACCTTAAAGTTTCACAATTTTGGGGTGTAAAATTCAAATAATCCTAAACTTTAGGGGGTAAAATCCAAGTTCTGAAATGTCATTGTGTAAAATCCAAACACCCCAAACTTTAGGGGTAAAATCCAAATTCTAAAACTTCAAGGAGTAAAATCCAATTACCCCCAAACTTTAGAGGTGTAATTTGCAATTTACCCATATTAAAATATATAACCTTTGATGGATAAAGTATAATTTTTTTAACCAAACGATGGTAAATCAACTCAACCCAACCCAACCCAACCCATTTGGAATATGAGGGCTAGGAAAGAGAAGCTGTTGTCAGCTCCAGTTGCCAGTCCTCTCTATCTTTGTGGATAAGAAATAGGAACAGAGCCCTTAAAGCATAAAAATCTTAAATATATTTGTATTGCTCCAGGTGATTTTGGTTCTCTAAGAATATCTCATAAGGTGCCCTTTGTACAAAAAAATAAAAATAAAAAATAATAACCCAGAAGGAAAATATTACATATATTTCTGGGTATGCAATAAAATTTTTGCAAAAAAGAAATACAGTTGTCCAAAGCTAATAGAACAAATATTAAGCACAAAAAATGTAAATCAGAATGATCAAGCTTCGGATTTAAAAGTGAATTAAAGCAATCTGACCCAGATAGAAGATCAGTGAAAGAGAGCATTTGGAATTCAAGCATACACAAAAACAATGAATTTGAAGGAAAAAAAATACCAGGTTTGGAGTTGAAGACGTGGTTGGGTGAGAGAGTCAATCTGCCACATATAGCAGTCTCCATCTCCTTTTTCTCACACATTTTTTCTCAATCATGGAAATTGGATATTCTTCATTCTTCTTCTTCTTCTCTGGATTTTATTTTATTTTTTCTTTTTGGCCATTAATAAAATTAATAAATAAAATAAATAAATATAAACGGGTGGCTTTTTTTTACAACAGAGAGAGAATTAGAGAGAATTTTTTTCCAAATAACATTAAATATCAAAAAATTTAGTTAGTTGTCACGTTTTAAAACAATCTTATAAACTAGCATCTTGAGTGTCTAAAACTCGAGTTTTTAATTCTCGATTTGTAAGTGGTGGGAGTTGATGTGGAAGAAAGTCCACATAGAACTCGAGTTTTTAAGACTCGAGTTTCAATTTTAATACTTGAGTTTTAAAGACTTGAGTTTCACTTCTTCTTCCTCACGATCTTCTAAGTTCTTCGTGCAAATTAGACTCAGATCGTCCAATCGCCCACTCAGATCTATTCTTCCTCTGTTCTTCGTCATCAGATTGTTCCTCAGTTCTTCGTCGTCAAATAGTTCCTCTCTTCGTCGTTAGATCGTCTAATCGCCCACTCAGATCTATTCTTCGTCGTCAAATCGTTCCTCAGTTCTTCGTCGCCAAATCATTCCTCTCTTTGTCGTCAGATCGTTGGTTCTTCGTCGTCAAATCTGTTAGGACATATGTGATTCACTTGTTAGGAACATATGTCACTATTATATGTAATTGGCTAATCCTTTGACAAAACGTACTTTACTTGTAATTGGGTAGATCTAGGATGTTTTTAATACTTCAAGAAACAAGGTTTCAAGATCAAGTGTTGAAATCATCAAGTCTGTCCAAGAAACAAGCTGAGAAGTGCAAGTTCATTAAAGCTCGACAGCTGCATCTGTCGAGCTTAAGATAGCTGTTTCAGCCCCGTGTGCTCGACAACTGCTCGACTGCTTATCTGTCTAGATTTAAGAAATTCGGAATTCTGATTTGATTTCTTGGAATTCGTGATTATGTGTTTAGGTTTTCTTTACTCCTAACCTTAAACATATAAAATGATTATTTTAAGGGCCGTCAACAAGTTGACAAGTTGCACAAGCATTGAGCAAACTCTGTTCAAGCAATTTGTAACCGGAGACAAAGTTCTTGCCCTAGTTCATCTCTTTCTCTTGAAGAAATTGCTGTGTATGTGCACCTTTGGGTTTTGTGACCAAGCATCTTCTTGATCTTCATCGTGTGGATGAAATGAAGAACTTTGCAGCCAACAACCTTCTTAGTTGGTAATTGAAGTTGCTTATTGGGATCCGCGCAATTGGTTAGTCACGTACTTGGGAGTCGTGCATCAAAAAGGGAACTGTCACTACAGAACAAGTCCAATTGAGTATTGGGGTAAGAGTTCAACTATAGGCTGGTAAGGTACTTAGGATTCCTTTACTTGCAACCGCTTGTTGTAATAATAGTGGAGTTTCAGGAGTGGTGATCTGAAAATCATCTGGTGGGGTTTTTGCATAAGGTTTTTCCCATTCGTAAACAAATCACCGTGTCATTTATTTTCCGTTGCATACTTTAGTTGTTTAGTGATTTGTTTGTGCTATCATGCCTTTGTATGTTAATTTGATTAATTAATAAACTTGGTTAATTAATAAATTAATTTAATCACAAGGGGTCAATTCGTGTTTGGCCTATCAAGATCGTTGGTTCTTCTTCAGGTCTATTCTTCGTCGTCAGATCGTTAGTTCTTCTTCAGTTCTGTTCTTCAAGTACCAAAATGCTTTTTCGAACTCGAGTTTTTTAAGACTTGATATCTATGTGGCATTTTCTATCCAACTCATCTAGCACAAAGACTCGCAAAGCGAGTCTTTGAGACTCGCGTTTTAATATAGATCTCGAGTTTCTAAAACTCGAGATGCTAGTTTGCTTAAACGTTTCAAACATGTGTTAACTTACTACATTGTAGATCCTTACACAGCTAGTCTGCAAATATCCCCGACTCAAAGAACTACCAAACAACTGAACGAAAGAGATGTCGTTTGTGCCACACAACACAAAGTTTATCTTAAATGACTTCTTTTGTTTTCTACCAAGTACCTAATTAACCTATCTCTCCTATTAAAACATTATATATATATATATATATATATATATATATGTATGTATATAATAAACAAACAACCCTCTAAAAAATCCGTAATTAGAGTGAAGAATTAAAATTCTAAACGTTGACATAATAGAGGTAATGGTTGAGTTACAAAACTTTTGACAATTTTTTTTTTTTAATTCAAATATATGACCTTTACATTATTTTAAGGTCAACCTTACAACATTCTTTTTTTTTTCTTTTTCTTTTTCTTTTTTTCATAGAATCTGTTCAAAAGTTAAAGTTATGGTCCTTAGTTAGTTCTTGCAAAGATCAGCATTAAACTTTGAATCCGTATGAACTTTAGAGGTGTGAACCAAATCTTTTGTTAATATTTTTTAGTTGAGGTGTAATTATCTATCACATGATGCGTACAATAATAATGACATTTCAAAATTACTTATGGCATGATATAAAGCCTGAGCACGTCACATGATGTGAATATGAAACTCTAAATTATCATCAATTTCTCCTAACATTTTGAAACTTTAAATTTTGTAAACCATTATTTCATGTGGTAAATTGTCAATATTAATCACCTAGTCTCTTACATGGCGACACACCAAACAATCTCTCTCTCTCCACCAAAATCAAATAGATAAAATAAACTTTCTTTTTCAAAGACCATCTATATTTGTTAAATGTTATGAATGAACCATGATATTTTGATCTTCTATATGAAAATAATCTTGTCTTGGTTAGTATTAATTACGGGTTTAATCCACCTTTATATTGGCAGGTTGAGACTATTAAGTCATTACGTAATTTTATTGCTATGTAAACTTGCAATAATGCCTTTAATAAATTAGATTATATTATTTTGTGCTTTAAAATTTATTTCTTGCCATATTATTTTTTCATATATTGTAAATAGTTTTCTTTTATTTGCAGTTATTTATTAATTATAAATATATAGTAGAAAATATCAATATGGATATGAAAATTTTTAAATAAAAAATACAACAAACAATTTATCTATAAATCTCATAAATGGACAAGAAATTTATCAAAAGGAATTAGAAAATGATGAATTAATATAACAAAATGATGACAATGAAAATTATCATAATGATGTTCACATATGCTTTAAAAAAAATCTTGATTTTTTAAAAAGACTAAGTTTTTTCAAATGCATGAATAATTTTATAAAATTTTGCTGGCACTGGCAGTTCTTTTGTTATGGTTGTTTTTAAATTAAAAATGATAAAATTCAACTTAAAATTGATTATGTCATAAAAAGATTAATTTAATTAATTTTTATCTATTGACAAAGAGATATTGGCAAAAATTAATTAGTAATTTTGCATCTCCAAAAGAATGCAAATGGTTATGTCATAAAAAGATTAAGTTGATTCATTTTTATCGGAGAAAATGGGCAAATGCCCCTTTCAAAAAAAAAAAAAAAAAATCTAGCATTTTGTCCAATTTTCCAAACTAATTAAGGAAATGCCCCTCTTTTGAAACTTGATTTTCTCAAAATCGAGTTATAAAAAATAAAAATTCTAGAGCCCTATAGTGGCGTTTAAAGGAGTTTATAGTGATGTTTTAAGGACCTATAGTGGTGTTTTGTAACTCGATTTCCATGAAGTCGAGTTATATGCATTTTTTTTTACCTATAACTCGACTTCATGGAGATCGAGTTACAAAATGCCACTATAAGTCCTTAAAACGTCACTATAAGCTCCTTAAAAACGTCATTATAGGGCTTAACTCGATTTTGAGAAAATCGAGTTTCAAAAGAGGGGCATTTCCCTAGTTTGGGAAAGAGGGCAAAATGCTGGATTGTTTTTTTAAAAAGGGCAAAGGCTAATTTTTTCCCATTTTTATCTATTGAAAAGTAGATATTAGCAAAACTTAGTAATTTTGCATCTCCAAAAGAATGCAATAGAAATTTTAAATAAATAATAATAACATAGAAAGTTAAAAATTAAAATTCAATTGATATTTAAATATTAAAAAAAAAAATCTTAAATTTATTGTCTTAGGCATAAAACTGTATAAGTCGACATTGTTTATCACAAACGACAAACCTAATGTTTATTGAGTTAATTGCTCAAATTGAAAATTCAATACCAAATTAACACTCATTTTTGCAGGTTATTTTAGCTTCTTCCCACACATCATTTTATGATGATTATTCTTTTTCATCAAGTCCAAATACCAATTCGTTTTTGGTGTAGGCCAGTTGAGCAAACTAAAATTCATTGTCCAATTATAAATTTGTTGTTCTCTTTTTTCTTTTTTTCTTGTGACAACAAAACACTTTATTCAAATGAGCTATGTATGGACTATAGGTAGGATACATCCTCACTCCGTGAATTATCCAATAGAGTTTGTTTCGTTGAGTACTTGTGATATATGAACTTGAACACTTTAAGTTGATGGTCACCCATATCATATGTGCCATGTGTGTGAGAGACCACAAAAGTGTCTCTCAAAAAAGAGATTTTTGGGTGCTTTGAAAGATACCTTTTTTTTTTTGGGTAAATGGTGTGGAGTCGCCACTTATTTTTTTATACAAAAAAAAAAAAAGAAAAAAACTAAATACAAAATACATGACTAAATTGTTCCATTCCCATTGATTGAATAAAAAAGAATTCATGTTTGATAAATTGAGTATTACATGGCTTTGGGTCCTAGTTACAATCTACCAAAGATACATGGGTTTTTTTCCTAGTTACAATCTACCCAAAATAAAAAAAACAAAGATAAAACCTAGGTTTACCTATCCAAAGACACTAAATTCGGAGGCTAGGTTACGAAATGGGAATGTGTACGTTAGGCACCCATTCCACCCAGACATAGTCTGGTCTTCTAGACTCTTGTGTCCAATGTACCCTTTTATGCATGACATGAATGATATGTTGCACACATGAACAAAACTAAATCACATAAATCTACTTCATGAATGTGTCCTCTTCTTTAAAAAATTCAGATATGTTTTTGTGATTTTTTTTTATTTTTATTTGATTCATTAAAAAAAACCAGATCTGTTTTGGTATAGGTAAAAAAATAGTTTTTAGTGAATAAAAATTAGATCTGTTTTATTAAGTAAAACAAGGTTTTTTGCTTAAAAAATATCAGATTTGTTTTGAAGTAAACTAAAAAATTGGTTTTTGGTTTGTATGTAAAAAAAATTAGTTTTGTTTTGTAAGTCAGAAAGTCAAGATTTGTAAAAAAAAAAAAAAAAAAAAAAAAAAAAAAAAAAAAAAAAAAAAAAAAAAAATCAGATCTGTTTTGTAAGTCAGAAAATCAAGATTTGTAAAAAAATCAGATCTGTTTTTTATATTAAATAAAATAAGAAAAAGATTTCTTTTTTATAAAAGGACTACACCCATGAAATAAACCTACGCTACTTGCATTAAACAAAACAAACAAAATATTACTACTTATGAATCAAACAAACAAAACATCACTACTTATGACTTTCTTTTTTATTTCAAAATCTGCTATGTTTAGAAAAATTTAGATCTGTATCTAAGGAAGATACAAATTAGTTTTTATGTTAAAAAAAACTCAAATCTACATCTAGGAAGTTAAAAATCATTTTTATGTTAAAAAAATTCAGATCTGCATTTAAGGAAGATACAAATCTGTTTTTGTATTAGAAAAAATTAAGATCTGCATCTAAGAAAGATACAGATTAGTTTTTATGTTAGAAAAAATTCAGATCTACATCTAAGGAAGATACAGATTAGTTTTTGGTTTTGAAAAAAATGTGATAATGTGCAGATTTTTGAAACTCAAAAGGTAAATCATGACAACAAAAGCATTAAGAACATATTTCAACAAAAATATTAACAACACATGGCATGAACATTTGAAATTGATACTAAAAGAATATCTACATCATGCATCATCAAAATAAAATAAAAAGAAAGAAGGGTAAAGAAAGACAACCTCTTGCATGGACGTACTCTTCTTATTCAAAGAAATTTATTCAATTATCTTTGAAACCTAAAATACCTTGCTTACAAAAAAGAAATTCTTAAGGCTAGGGCCTCCAGAACGTCTTTAACGTAAGAGAGAAAATAATAGAAAAGAAGAATAAAAAAAGAGGGGAAATCAGAGAGCATGAAAAAGTGTGCTAAATTTTAAGATGCAGTCTCTATTTATAGAGGCTGTGAGACTCGAAAAAATAGCTTAGACGATTAGGATACGAACCGGGACGCATCCTTCCGCTAAAAAGTCGAAAATGATGTGTTTTAACGTCACCCGAAGACGGTCGGGCCAAAATCCTAATGTGTGCCATTCAGCACTTTGAAAGTGCTGATCGGTACTCCAAAAGTGCCAACTTTTGGATGCCAATCACGCTTTCGTGTTCGGGTGCGTTTTGGACTCATTTTTTTTAAATCCGTATTCTAAAATTTTAACTCTTTTCTGGATAATTCAAGTCTTTTTAGCAACAATTATCTTGTAGATAAATATTCTAAAATAAATCTTGATAAAGTCTAGATTATCCACAATTTTATTGTTATCCAACTATCCCCTTTATTCCCATGCAAGCAATCTTATTTTAGAACCTAACTATCAACCAATTACAAAATTATTTAATTAATTTTAATTTTTTAACCAATCAGAATTAATTTAAATTAATCATGCGTGGTCGACTCTACTTAGACACAATGCATGCTGACCATGCAAACTTGATCATGCGATATCTTTCGATCCGACAGTCCGATTTGGAAACCGGGCAATCGTTGAGACCGTTAGAACCTCAAAATCATTTTTATAATATGCAATGAATAAATTAATGCATGTAATGCAATCATGAATTTTGGGTATATGATTGGTCACTCCAGTCATCTTCCTTGATTAAATCATGAGTGCAAAATCGAATGTCTACAATGTGTATGCATCATAATCAAAAGTTACGGCCAAATTTTGTTGCACGCAAACGAATAGGTTATGAGTTTGGCTTGTACCCATCTTGTAATGTTTTTATTTCTTCTTCGGTTTCCATCCTAATCACTTTATAACAACTTCATTTAAAAATTGAAAGCTCACTTAAAAATGAAACCACAATTTCATATATGACACTCCTATGCTTTTTTCTTCTCCGTACCAATTGTATCTTAAAGCAATGAAAGACATTCAACAAGTGAGATTAATATATTGATTTTCATTACTCAATTATCCTAATCTATATAGAGGCTACATCACTTTCCACAACCACTTAAAAACTTTTTCTTTTAACACGTTTAAAGGTAAATAAATGATAGGGAGTTCCAATTAAAAATTAAAGTATGCGTTTATCCCAAACTAAAGTTTAAAGTGTTACGCCACTTTGAGTGGCTGTCTTCCCCCCAAATAGCTTTAAGGCTAGGCTAGTGCATGTCAATCTTGTAACATCAACTTAGCTCTCATGTGAGGTGCCTCTTTTTTTTTTTTTTTTTTCAATAATTAAATGCCTATGGCATTGGCACAAAATTCTTATTTGGGGAATCAAGCATTGTGTTGGAGAGAGAAAACACACAAACATGGGGATTAGGGGTTGGGTTCTCCATCTTCAACTTCAAGTTCACACTTATTGTTGGGGATTTCACCAAATCAAGGAGTAATAATAAAAGAACAAAATCAACACATCAAGTAAATAGAAATTAGTGATTGACTTGGAGGCACAACTGAATGTTATCTTTAGACAATATTTGTCCTCATACGCAAGTTGCTAAAGGGTTTCTATAAACTTGTCCCTAGGATACAACCAAGTTTATGGGTTCTACAAATAGCAATTTTGGAGAATACCCTTAGGATTTCTTGTGTTTCTTAGAAACTAAGGGTATGTTTGGTAACTGTTTTTCCCCTTATTTTCTATTTCCAAAAACAATTTTCTATTTTTGAGACTAGAAAACTTATTTGACAATCCAAAATGGACAGAAAACAAAAACTATTATCTGTAAGATTGAATTTATTCAATAATTTTGTTGGCTTTATTCTATGCCAAATTTGCTTGTAATTTAGCATTTAGAAACCCTATATTTAGTGGGAATCATGTAAGGGTAGTGTGCAAGCGAGTGTGAAGAAAAGCTCAAGAGTTTGTACTCAAGAAGGGCCTCGTGACTGGCTCGCGACTGACAAGTCGCCAAAGGTGGCACACGTGTGAAGCATGCAGGGGAGCTGAAGAGTCATGCCAGCTATTGCACTACAGGACAAAATTTCCAGTCTCGCCAGGCAGTTAGCTCACGACTCAAACTTGCGATTCGTTCCAGTCGTGAGGCCGAGTCGCCAGAACACCCTGTTTGTTAGAAACTTGACTCTTCGCATTCCATACACACCCTACTATAAATACCCTTATACCCACGAAATGTAGAGAGCTTCTAGAGAGAATTTTGAGAGAGAAACCCTAAAGAAAAACAAGATTGACTCATCCACAATATTCATCCTTTGATTCTTAAAATTCCTCTACTCTCACCCTCTCCATTGATACATCCTTGAGAGGTACATTAGCCAAAACCTTATCTCACCTTACCCATATCTGTGAGGAGGTTATTTGGTGATTGGGATGCAATTCAGAAGGGACCAATTCATTTTGGTTGATGCAATAGGCGATTGCGGGATCCAGTAAGCTAGAGAAGACAAGGTTCGGCGTAACCCTGTTGGAGCAAGAAGCGTGGAGGGCTTAGGTGCACTTGGTAGATTAGGCTTGGGGGGTCTTTTGCTATTCATGTATCCCAACTTTATTCTCTAGTGGATTATTGACCGCTTGGAGGGCGGCGGTGAGGTTTTTCGCTGAGGACTTTGGTTTCCTCTTTGATAACACATCGTTGTGTTGTCTTTGTGTTTGCATCTCTCTTTCCTTAATCATTGCCTTTTAATTACTGCTATGGTTGTGATTATTTTCAGTTTATATTGTTTTACCAATTCTATTTTAGCTTATTTTCATATTCCGTATATACATTGTTTAATTATAAACTTGTGTTGGTAATTTATAAATTGGGAGTCTAAATGTTCATAGGTGTTTTACACACTATTTGAACATTCAAATGGTATCAGAGTAGGTACACTTGTTGTGGTTTAAATACCTAAGTGTGATCCTTGACCCCGTGTGTTTATTTGCTATGGATAGTACTTTGTATGCCTCTATGTATGTTTTGGATGTTGATGAATGTAACATGCCACGTGTTTGTGAAAATGCCTCTATGAGTGTTTATCCTCATGATTGTGATGACATGTTACTTGAATTATTGGGTGTTGTTGATATTCCTAATGACAAACTCTTGAAGAAAAAGGCTAAGAAGTTTCAAAACAATTTGAGCAAGTTATTTTGTGAAAATGATGATTTGGTTGCTAAGTATGAATCCAATAAATTGGTTGAAAAGTATAAGAAACTTGCTGAAAATTCTCTTGAAAAACTAAAGGAGTTTGAATGTTTGAACGTGGACTTGGATGCTAAACTTGTTTTGTCTAACAAACTTGTTGATGAGCTAAAATGTGAAAATGAATCTTTTAAGATGCATACCAAGTGTTTGATTGCTGAACTTATTGCTAAAAATGATGAAAATATTTGTTGCAATCATGTTGTGGTACCCAATTTTATGTTTATTGTGTGTTCTACCTCAAAGGACAAATCAATGTACATTCCTCCATTTAGGTCTCAAACTAAGGTTTTGGGTGGATCTAAGTTTGTTCCAACTTGCCACCATTGTGGTGTGATTGGTCATATAAGACCTTAATGTCGTAAGTTGAAGAGAGAACAAAATCATATGGCTAGATCCCTTCCCAAAAAGCCTAGTGGACCTAAACACATTGTCTGTCACCATTGTGGTGCTTTTGGTCATCTAAGACCTCATTGCTCTAAGTTTCATGCTCTTAAAAGTATTAAAAGAAAAAAGAAACTTGAGCTTCTTGGAAGTTGTGCTAAAAAGAGTAAACCGGTTTTGAGTGAAAATAGTATGTTGTTAAAGAAAGTGTTTAATACTCTTAACTCCTTGTCTATGCGCATCTCCAATTCTCATTCTTCCAACCCTCATCTCACTTCTCATGAGACACTAATTCCAAACAATTGTTTTGTTTGGATGAGGAAGGGTTCCTATGGTTGAGCTTTTGCTTTTTTGATCCTTGATCTAATTCTTTTGATCATTGTAGGACCCTTCATGCATTAAATGTCATATCTTCATGCATTTTGTGCATCTTGCATTTATTTGTATGCAGTGCTTTTGTTTTTTATCTTACTTTTATGTTTTAGTTTTGTGTAAGTAAAAAATCCAAAACAACATAAAAAGTGAAAAATTCAAAAAGTTTGATCATATATGTTTGAGCACATATCTCATGTGAATTTGGCCTAGTACCTTCATACAAATGGCTTAATGCATTTATAAGCTTAACTTGTTTTGTATACACATCTATCTTTGTGGGAAAAATCTTGACATCTATGTGTGATTGTTGTAAATCGATCTTCTAGCTTGTCATGAATGATTAGTCAATAGTCACGTTGGTTTTGATACATGCGTAGACTTGTGCCTATATATCTTCTTACTCTTTTATATTTTTTCTTAAAGAGCTTAACAAATGTCAAATCTCAAAAAGAGATAATGAGCTGTAAAAGTCATCGCACATACTAGTATTTAACTAGGAGAAAGGGAAAATGACTTATATGAAAATGTATGGTGCCCAAAAGCCAAAGGCTTATTCATCAAATGAAATATAAAAAATTTCAAGCATCGATCTCAAAAAGAGATGAAAATATCAAAAATAGATGAAAAGATAAAAAATGATCAAATGTTATGAATTGTAAAGAAGCTAAATGAAAAGTTTCAAAGATATGTAATCATTTACTTGTGGGGGGTCATATATGTTCATTTCTATAATTGAGATAGACCACTCAACTTAGTACTAGTTGTGTATGAATTAATTGAATTGATCATTGAAGCTTCACTCTAGACTAAGGACTATTCCACATTTGACACACACACACAACATACATGCCTAATGTTCAATGAATGCCTTATTCATTTGTTCGATTGTACTTGTTTAAATGTGATATGTGTGTGTGCTTAACTATATATGGATCAATCCAAAAAGATTTTTGATCATTTTATATGTATTTGGAAGTGATTTTTATCACTCTTTGTGTTCATGTTTAGTGCTTACTTTGTTTTTCATTGTTTAAACATGTTTTGTGTTGAAAAACCGGTGTCAAAGTTTTTTGCGACTCACCTCGCGACTCGTGTAACTCACGAAAATCTTTGCGGCTCACTTTGCGACTCGCTAGTCATGAAATTCGCAAGTCGCAAGTTCATCCAGAAGCTTTCGCGACTCACTTGTGACTCGCGAAAATCTTCGCGACTCGCCTAGTCGCGAAACGCCCAGAAATATCTTTTTAAAAAGCTTTTTGTGGGAAACCTGTTTTAAACCTCTCACATCCTCTCTAAAACCCCTCTTTCAATATTTTTACATCAAAACCAATCAATTTGAATGTTTTTTTTTTTTTTTTTCATTCCATTAACATCTCTAAGGTAATTTTTAAACACTTTTCATTGATTTGGATCATTGGATTATGTTTTTAGAGAGTTTTGTGCTCTAGGTTGGGATTTTCATTATAGGGGTTGGGAAAACTTATTTTTGTATGAGGTTGCTTTCTTTTGATGATTTGCTTTGAATGTTGGCCCCTTGTGGCAAAAATAACATGTATTAAGGGTGGATTTCATGATGTTTATGCATTGTTTCACATTGTTGTTCATAGTGTGCATGCCAGGTGTTTGATAAAATGCCTCTTAGGCATTTTCTCACTTGTTTGGACTCCAATGAGTATCAAACTTTGGGATTTCTCATGTTTCCTCACTAGGATTATGTTTGGTTTATTGGTTGTGTATTTAACACACATTGCCCCACATGTGCATTTTCAATGCTTTGGTCATGCATTGCATATAACCACCTCTTACACACACCTTTGCTACCCTTGTCATGCATTGGTATGTACCTTGTTTCTTCATCCTAGCATGTCATGTTTATCTTATGCTTTGTAGCATTTTGTTTTGTCTTAGGTTTGAGCTTCATTTTCTATTTCATCTCGCACCCCTCCATCTCGCACCCCTCATGCATCATTATCATTAGTTGTACCTTCATCTCTTGCCCTCATTTCTCCTTGACCCTTTGTCTATTCGTGACAAAAAGGAGGAGAGTATATTCTAGAGAGTATACCGGAGAGTTTTGTCATTTCTATATGACTATTGTGCACATTCTTAGGGAGAGAAATTCTATTTCTCATGCACATTTGTAGAGGGATAGATATTCCATAGGAGAGATGCATATACCAAGGGGAAAAAGACTTTGTGTTAATAAAAAAACTTTGTTTTGTTTGTGTTTCTTTATGTTTGTTTTCTTGTTTGCTTCATGGTGCTTTGAGTTATGTTTAGTATCTATGCTTTGTTGTTTTCATTACATCGTGTTTCTGTGTTGGACATTCATACATCCTTATGCTATTGTGCTTCATTGAATGCATGTTCGGATGATCATTTGCTTTACTATGTGATCATTGTAGTCATTTCTATATGACTGTTTTGGTGTATGATCAAGTTGCTCACATGTTTCACATCATGTTTACTTGATCGCATTTTAATTGTTACATTATACTTGTCATTTTATTACTTGCTTTACCTTGAGGGTTTAATGTGTTTTGTGCAAATGTTTCAGGTTACATGTATATATGTTCCAAGTTCATCACAACTCCTATGATTCATAATAGGGGGAGTGATATGATAGGGGGAGAAAGAGAGAAAGAACTTAGTGTTATATTAACTAAGTTTTTGCTTTGCTCATAGTTCATGATTATGTTTAGCTGTTTAAACTATATTTTATTTGTATCCATGCTTTGTAGCTTAGTACTTGTTGTTAATGTTATGCATTTCTTTAAGTACATCACTCTTGTGCCCTTATTAGATTTTATATCCTTGATGCAATTACTTTGGTTTTTGTATCGGTTAAGTGTTAGACATGCAAATGATACTTTGCATTGAGCTTATTAGCTTGCATGTCCAAATGTTCTTTCCTTGTGTGAATGATAATTGTGGTCACTATTTATAGTGATTGTTTGTTTTTGGTCAAGCCATGCTTTATTGCTTTAATCTATATTGCTTGATCGCATTGTACTTGCTCCATATGCATTTCAAGTTATACAATGATCGTATTGTGTTGTTGTTTTCAAGATATACTTGTCCATATGGTTCAAGAGTTTCACAGATTCTAGAGTTAGGTGTGAGTGAGTTTTGTTCAACTGTTCCCAACTCATATGTTAAGTCTAGAGTTTGTTTTAGGGTTTTTTTACGGAATAGCCAAAAGGGGAAATTGTGAGGTCGAATTTATTCAATCATTTTTTTGGCTTTATTCTGTGCCAAATTTGCTTGTAATTCAGCATTTAGAAACCCTGTATTTAGATGGAAATCATGTAAAGGTAGTGTGTGAGAGAGTGTGAAGAAAAACTCAAGAGTGTGCACTCAAGAAGGGCTTTGTGACTGGATCTCGCGACTGGCAAGTCGCCAAAGGTGGCACACATGTGAAGCATGCAGGGAAGCTAAAGAGCCACACTAGCTGTTGCACTACAGGACAAAACTTCTAGTCTAGCCAGGCAGTTAGCTCGCGACTCATTCCAATCGTGAGGCCAAATCGCCAGAACACCCTGTTTGTTAGAAACCTGACTCTTCACATTCCATACACACCCTACTATAAATACCCTTATACCCACGAAATGTAGAGAGCTTCCAGAGAGAATTTTGAGAGAGAAACCCTAAAGAAAAATAAGATTGACTCCTTCACAATCTTCATCCTTTGATTCTCCAAATTCCTCTACTCTTACCCTCTCCATTGATACATCCTTGAGAGATACATTAGCCAAAACCTTATCTCACCATACCCATATCTGTGAGGAGGTTATTTGGTGCTTGGGACGCAGTTCAAAAGGGATCAATTCATTTTGGTTGATACAATGGGCGATAATGGGTTCTGGTAAGCTAGAGAAGACAAGGTTCGGCGTAACCCTATTGGAGCAAGAAGCATGGAGGGCTTAGGTGCACTGGGTAGATTAGGCTTGGAGGGTCTTCTGCTATTCATGTATCCCAACTTTATTCTCTAGTGGATTATTTATCACTTGGAGGGTGGCGGAGAGGTTTTTTGCTGAGAACTTCGGTTTCCTCTTCGATAACACATTGTTGTGTTGTCTTTGCGTTTGCATATCTCTTCCCTTAATCTTTGCCTTTTAATTAATGCTGTGATTGTGATTATTTTCAGTTTAGATTGTTTTACCAATTCTTTTTTAGCTTATTTTCATATTCCGCATATACATTATTTAATTATAAGCTTGTGTTGGGAATTTGTAAATTGGGAGTCTAAACGTTCATAGGTGTTTTACACACTATTTGAACATTCATTCTCAAAACTCAATTTGTGAAGGAAACTGAAAGCATGCAAAAGTTTGTTTTCAGTTTCTAATTTTTAAAAGTAAATGAAAACATGTATTTAATTTAATAAATCTATCTCATTTAATGAGTTAGCATTTGAGTTCAAATCCTAGTAAAAACATATTTTAGTATTTTCTATTTTTTTCTTCAAAAGACTATCTTTTTAATTTCAACTAACCAAACAAGTTTTTTATTTTAAAAATACAAGAAAATTATTTTTTCTTTATATTCCCAAAAACAAGTTTTTGAAAATAGAAAATAAAAAATGTTACCAAACATAACCTAACTTTTGGGAGAGAAAAAGTAGTTATCAAGTAAATATAAGCCACTATTTATGCCCAAATGATTATAACCCTTCAATGAAAACTGTTACCAAACATAACCTAACTTTTGGGAGAGAAAAAGTAGTTATCAAGTAAATATAAGCCACTATTTATACCTAAATGATTATAACCCTTCAATAATTACCTTTTCATTTAATAGATACCTTTTGGTCAAAAGACACTTTTGATATATATCCAATATGAAATGTTGTGTCCTTTCAATGGACACCTTTTCATCAAAAGGTATTTTATTTATATATATATATATAATATGAAAGGTTATGTCCTTTCAATAGACACCTTTTCATATATATATATATATATATATATGGAACTTGAATTTTCACAAAGAAAATTCCAGTACTTGAATTTTCCACTTTATTCATTTTACAAATGAATACTTTCCAACCTTATATCATTATTATAACCTATCCTTGTATATACTTATATATATATATACACACACACACACAACAATCCTCCACTAGGTTGTAATAATATATGTCTCACTTGATTGATATTCTATCATGCATAGTGGAAGGTGTCATTTAACTTAAACCTCCCTTTAGTGTAATTGCTCAAGAAATCAATAGAGTTAATGGTGGCTTGGTGCTTAAACCAAAACTCTTATGTGTTAAAATCGAAAACAACACACACATGAGAATATATATAACACATTTAGAAATCCATGTTGTTAGCACTATTATGGCCTTGTACTCTTCCCGGTTTAGTGAACATGTACAAGAGAAAACCCTTTTACTCTTGTTAGAAGCCGCACCACTCTTATGTTCACAAAGGTGAAGTTCCTTCTTATGTCCTTATTGCACAGACATTTATGATTTATGAATTTCATTAAGAGTTTAAAATGCATCCTCTATTTTCATCGTAACAACCTGCACTAATCCATCCTGAATAAGACACAAATTTAGTGCTCTTACTAATCATGTATCAATAACTTGTTGTTACCCTTTAAATCTCTTGGATTAAATCAAGTTGAGGTTGGGTACCCACTATTGGTGATTCTCTTAAAAGAAGGGTTTTAATCTCATTCCAATGGATGTTATCCTTACCAAGTCTCGAAACACACATCGGTAAAGGAACTATTTTGAATTTACGTAGGCAATGGACTAGTCCAACAACACTTGACTTGCCTTACGTATTCTTGTCTTAGACTTTTAACTCTAAGTTCACTTTGTATACAACTCATATATACTATACGCATTGTGGTTTCACAACTACTATACAAGGAATGGCTTACTATGGTCGTGGCCACGACACTTTATCAAAACCTTAGCCATTTTCCTTCCTTGCCCGTTACCATTATAATCAATGCTTTCAATTTAATTCTATAGTAGAGTAAGAAATACACATTATTTCTTTAATGCTTACACATAGCACCCCCACATGTAGTGATTATCTAACTAGACATAGATATTATCACTCACATCAATAATAAAATTAACTTTGAATATTCTATATAATAGATATTTATCACAATTAATTACTTTCTATTGATCAACCTTAAGTTTTAGAAACTTTGAAAGTCTATATACTGTGAAGGCAATGTCTAGTTTTGCTTCATACATGACACGCAACATGTACTTAATTCACTAACAAACTCGAGCTATGCATCCGCCCTTCTAGTAATCTCTTTATTTATTATTGGAATTAAAGTATCTTTGCTTCTTTAACGATATTAAAATCTAAGAAGCAAGTTTTCAACACTAATCTCAATACAATTCCCAATAGAATGAGACAACACTAATCTCAAAATGAAATTTATATTGTGTACATCTTCACTATATTTCTTTACTTGATTCTTATTCATAAAAGACTTTCATTTAATTATTTAAGGAAGTACAAACCCACAGGTCTTTCAAGCAAACTTCCTTACCAAGATCACTATTTAAGAACGTCACTTCACATCTATATGATGCATACTCAAATTATATGTGGAGACACAATCGAATATTTCACTGTTGATCCTTGAATGTTCAATTAATGAACTCACTTGTACTATCTTTATTTCACAAAGAGATACTTTCAAAATAAGATCACCACATGTGCATGATTAAACTTGAGACATCTACCATGCATGGTAAAATTTAATCACAATGAATTTAACATCCCTAGATGTTAGTTCTCAATATCTCTAACAAGCACATATTTAATGCACATTAGCATCCTTATGAGTCCATGACTCTTTTGAGGGTTATATCCCCTCACTTCTTGGATATCATAATTCTACAATTTGAGTTCTAAACCCCCACATTTGGGTTTTCAACCATTCCAAAATTCACATATATATACACATTGTAATTACATACATGAAAATGTAATAATCAAACATAGTGGATTTCTTTAAAATTATATGAATGATTTTTAGAAAATATCAAACTAATAATACAAATATTTATTAGTGCATAGATATCAAAATCTATCTTTTCCCTTTTGTTTCAAACCTTGTACAACTAACCTTAGGCCAAAAGATTTTATATCTTGTTCTAATGCCCCACTCTCAACCAATTGGTTTTGAAACTAGAGGTAGATCCATTAAGACCCAATTATTATTAAATATTATTGAGTCTATCTCAACATCAATAGCTTTTATATTAGAAAGCTACATCTTTTAGAAACACAAAGCTTTCTCAAAGTTTAGGATCACTCCACTCAAAGAATACTATAGGCATTTGTTTAGGACTACACTTTAATTACCTTCAACAATGTAAACAAGAGTTTCTCATGAAATAAAATTTGGATCAAAATCCTTTATTTCTTAAACTTTGACTCCACCTTTTTGTTTACTTGGTGAACCACATTTAAATCTTTAATACCACTTAATGTGATATTTAACATTGGAGTCATTTATTCGTGTTTAAGTAGATATTGGGATATTCTTGAAATCATCTTTGAATTTAAACTCAATAAATTCAATCTCTTTTGATTTCACTCTTATATTAGATATTAAGTCTAATAAATTATTTACCCAAAAATTTACACAAAACCTACATATACACTTTATATAGCTCTTTGACTAATTAGTCCTTTTTGGTTTATCATTTTACAAAAGGATAAACACCCCCACATTTTAAAATGATAAGCATTTGGTCACTTTCTCATTTCATAACACATGGAATACCTTTGAGATGGAACTCTATTATGCACATAATATACACTAAGCAAAGCTTCTTCCCATTGATCAAATAGGAATTTGGCTTATTGCAATCAAGATTATGGCATGCACCATATCAACTAGAGTTCTCTTCTCTTTTCTTTTTGACCAAAACATTTAATTAAGGTGTATAAGGGATTGCACTTTGGTGTATTATGACATGTTCCTCACAAAGAAGAATATCCATTTAGAAATGTTCACCATCTCTAGTTAATACATCATTCAACACCATTCAACTCAAATCATGCTTATATAGAATTATATCATGCTTTGATATAAACTTCAAGTATTTGAAATTTAAATGTTCCAGTCTAGCATGCCATAAATAAAAGAATCAACAATATAAGCACAACCAAAAACATCTTTATTAATAGCACCCAGTTTGAACATGTCATTAGTAGCATATCCATTGCCTATTAATATCTGTAGACACTGCATTTTGTACCCTTTACAACTCGGGCCCCCATTCCCCAATGATGCTCGAACTTTAAGGCCCAAGGCTAGTTTAGAGCTCAATCAGATATTAAGTTGACTTAAGGAGTGATAAAATGGAAAATATAAACTTTTGAATGAACAAAAATCTATTTTTGGAAATAAAATGACCAAAGTAGCCCTCGACCTACGTACACAGGCACATTCTTGCGTACGCAGCTAAGGTTTCAAAAGCATAAAAAAGACAAGTTTTCTGCAATAATGGCTGAGGTTTGGAATGAATCCCACATCGTTTGGGAGCCATTCCAAATCCCATTTTTTCAACTATAAAATGCCTTACATGATACATTTTCAAAACACACAAAACTCCCACAGGAAAAACCTAATATTTACTAGAAAATAGTGAATCAAAAGGGAGTTTTTCACAAAACACCCTTAAGTCTCTTTTTATTTGATTGAGACTTTTTCAGGTCCTAATCCTTTGAGTTTAAGATTACTAATCACTATTTCATTGAATTATGATAGATTTGACTGAAGAGAATGGTAAAAAATCAAGCCTAGGAGCTTTTGCTTTAAGGTATGTTTTAAAGACTTTTCATTTTCTTTTATGCCTTAATCTTTGTTTTAATCTATTTCTTTTGCTTGGTTTTTGTTTACTTTTGTTTGTTTAGGTTAGTTTTAGGTTTTCTTTCTGTCTTCAAGCATGTTAGGTTGCTAGATTTTATGTTTTTGGTTTCTGCTCTATTTCTATGTTGATTAGGGTTTCTAGGTAAGGATATACGTACGCATGATCTAGCCTGGCACGTAGGCTGGACTCATGCATACGTAGACCTGTTTTAGCGTGCTTGTTGCCGTTACCTAGAAAACCCTAATTCTTTGTTTGTTTTGTTCTACCTTCACATGTTTGTCTGCATAGCCTCTTTTCACATGTTTTTAACCCCCATAAAAATGTTTGCTTAACTTTTTAACATGTTGGTTGTTATCACATGCTTAGATTAGGGTTTAGGTTGGGTTTTTCTTAGTTTTATTGCCATTCATTCACATGTTCATGCATTGATGTCATAGGTGTTGTGTTGTTGAGAGGTAAGTAAAGGGTAAGTCATGCATTAGCAATGTTCATGCATTTGTGTTAGGGTTTTTAGACGTATGATTAGGGTTTTTAATATGTTAACGTTTTGTTTTTGATATGTTCTGTTTGATGATATGTTTGCTGCCATGCTTAAGTTGCTGTTTTGTTTTAGATGAATGCTAGGGTTTTCCTTTATATGTTTGGCTTCCTTTTGTTTGGATAGATGGATGAGTTTGTGTTTAGGGTTAAGGATGCCATGTTGTTTTCTAGATGCATGTTAGTGTGTGTGTGAGTCTAGAATACAAGTATTTAAATGGTTTTTAATAGAGTTAAGATATAGGACACAATGATGGGATGCCAACCTTAGGGTTAGGTGATCTTGGGTTCCTAACACCTTCCCAAGAGCGTACCTATACTCCGAACCCAAACTCAATTAGTAAAATCAAAGGACCTTCCTCGAAAGGACGCTATATTCATGATTCCTAGACCATATAACTAGGTGGCAACTCCATTTCAATTTCCCTTTCCCTTGCGCCCACAATATCCCATGCTTGGAAAAGACCTTTCTTAAATAACAAATTGGCTTTTCTTGATATCAGGTATGTGAAAAACATTAGTCATGAAAACTTCTTGCCAAAACTCTATTGCACTTTAACAATGCACTTTCCATGAACTTTTGTCTTACTATGGATGCCCACAAGCAAATCTAGTTCTATGGAAGATTCCTCATTAGTCTTAAAATATGTCTTGTAGTTGCACACATGCAACATTGCACCCGAATCAAACCACCAATTGAAAGGATTTGTAATTACAACCATATGAATTATAGTGATCATATTATTACATACGTCACTTACTATAGCAATAATGTCCTCAATGAAAATTGCTTCATTGACATTTTTATCGTCATCCTTCTTATTCTTTTAAGAACTTACATTCTCAAATGTAATGATCTTTCTTTCCACAAAGGAAACATGACATATTCTACATGTCATCATTGGGATCCTTGGAGTTGTTCTTTTAAAACCACTCACACTCTTATTCACATTCAAGTGCTTATTGGTCTTACTAGAGCTTCCACTTTGAACATTGTTCACAATCACTTTTGAATTAATCTAAAGTGAGATCTTTTGACATGTTATTTAATGTTTTCACATAATTTAGAAAATCACTTAGGAAAATATTCACATACTCTATCACTTTAAGAGTTTAAATTCCCGTCCTTTAGATTTTCTACTTCACTTTATAACATTTAAACATGTCAAAAGTTCATTCTTATTTCTCAATTCATATAAATTTGCAACACATGCAAATATTCTAACAAAGAAACCCATTAATCAATTTGAAATTCAAATTGCCCATGAACAAGAAATCTGTACCTTCAATGTTCAAACTAAGAACATGGCTTTTAATGCATCCACAATATGAAAGAATCGTCACCTTGTGTTGCCAACAATGAAACTTTGTTTCTTTAAGCCTTGTTCTATTGAATCTTCATTATGATCGATTCATCATTTGAAGACCTCTTCAAATCCAAGCCAATTGTTCTTTCCACCGAGTATAATTGATTCCATCAAAGTGATCCAATTTCATCAATTCAAAGTTGTACCATCATTCACTCCTTGTCTTGTAGCAAATATTGTCTAAGATTGTTGAGGATTTCACCAAATCAATGAGCAATAATAAAAGAGCAAAATGAACACATCAAGTAAATAGAAATTAGTGACTGACTTGGAGGCACAATTGAATGTTATCCATAGACAATAATTGTCCCCATTCGCAAGTTGCTAAAGGGTTTCTAAAACCTTGTCCTCAAGATACAACCAAGTTTATAGGGTTCTACAAATAGCAATTTTGAAAAATACCCACAAGATTTCTTGTGTTTCTTAGAAACTAACTTTTGGGAGAGAAAAAGTAGTTATCAAGTGAATATAAGCCACTATTTATACCTAAATGATTATAACCCTTTAATAGGTACCTTTTGGTTAAAAGACACTTTTGATATATATCCAATATGAAAGGTTGTGTCTTTTCAATAGACACATTTTCATCAAAAGGTACTTTTTTTATATATGTCCAATATGAAAGGTTATGTCCTTTTAATAGACACCTTCTCATATATATATATATGGAAATTGAATTTTCACAAAGACAATTCTAGTATTCGAATTTTCCACTTTATTCATTTTACAAATGAGTACTCCCAACCTTATATCATTATTACAATCTATCCTTGTATATACCTCTATATATATACAACACTTATGAATTTGGACTAATTATTTTATTATCAACTAACTCATATCAAATAATAATGAATTCTGATTGTAAATCCCACTCTTTTAAGAAATTATCAGTAAAAACTTAGAACATACGTGTAAGCTTTGATTCCCATTCCCCCCCCCCCCCCCCGGGTGGCGACCGAAGTCTAATAAAATGCACACATTATTCAGGCAATGAACAAAGAAGTTGTCTTTTATTCAACCGGGTAATATTTTAAGAGAGGATATTGTTTAGAGGAGATACAGTAATTGCTATAGTGCTCTCCATGCCTGGAGAGCTACTGTAGCAAATCTAAAAAAAATTTGGAGATGGAGAGGCTGTTGGAGGGGTTTTTTTGTGTGTTTGCTCTCCATAGTTGACTTTAGAGAGCCTATTGGAGATGCTCTTACTATCTAAAACTAAAAGAGGTTCTATAACTATACTGCTTTCCGATATTAGAAAATTCACTAATCACTCATCCGTGGGAGTGGGATACATTCACAAACAATAAATATAACTTCCCTCATACTTTGAGCTCAATGATGCATTTATGCATCGTCTAAATCTAATATTGTCGCCAAATTAAAATTTTTTCACATCAATATTAAATTATTAAAACTAATAAGCACTATAACTTTTGTAATTACCCTTCCAATAACAAATGTGGAGCACGGTTGGAATAGTAAAAAATTGACTCTCTTTTGAAGTATATTGCATGGAAACACATTTGACCCACATGTGAAAACAGCTTCTTTGTAGTTTAATTACAAAGAGACGCATGCTTTTTACATTAATTAATTTGTTACATCTTGAATTTTTCTAACAAGATTGCTAACGTTGGATATGTAGAAATGTATTATCAAACAAATTTTTCCATCGCGCATTAAATTTTAATGTAACTTACACAATGAAATCAAAATTATACAAAAAAATTACTTATGATTTAAACGAATCTGATAACTGATATCATAATTTAATAATAATAAAAATCACTATTAGAAACATAAAAAAATAAAAATGTTGAGATTGAACATGAAGGATATAAGATATTGATGAAATTAGGCATTTCTCTACTTTTCCAGTTTTCCTTTTAAACTCGTTTGGATTTTAGAAAGCATGGACTAGATTTATGTTTAAAACATTCAACGTTTTATTGGTCATTGAATTGGAATTAATCTATGTGCATAGAGGAGATAAAATATTGTAATTCATGAATAATTTAAATATAGGTAATTAGATCATCACCATCAGGTGTGCCAAATGTCAAATATTTGGCATTTGGCACACCAAACACCAAAACACCTCTCTCATGAGGTGTTCTAAATGCTAAAAGTTTTGGTATGGATGAACAGTACAATTCTAAATATACACCTGTATAGATAGAAATGCTAAAACTTTTTAATATTTGTTTATTCTACTTTTCTCTCTCTTCTCTCAACCGTGACTAGGGGTGGCAATTTTTATCCATATCCATGAACCCACCCATTACCCACCTTATTTCGATAAGTTTTAACCCAATCCATTTGAATATTTGGATTAAATGGGTAAAGACCCATTTGGTTATTTAATTAGATAGGTCTAAATGGATAAACCCACCAATACCCACTAAACCCATCTAAAATTTAAATAAAAAATATAAAATCTAAATTTCTAGAAAATGACTAAAATACCCCTAAAACTTAAAAATTGACCAAAATACTACCAAAACCCAAAAAAATGACCAAAATACACCCAAAACCCAGAAAATGACCAAAATATCCCCCGAAACCTAAAAAATGACCAAAATACCCCTCAAAACCTAAAAATTACCAAAATATCCCCAAAACCAAAAAAATGACCAAAATAGCCCTAAAACCCAAAAAATAACCAAAATACCCCCAAAACCCAACAAATGACCAAAATACCCCTTGAAACCTAAAAAATAACCAAAATCCAAAAAATGACCAAAATACCTCTAAAACCCAAAAAATGACCAAAATACTCCTAAAACCTAAAAATTACTAAAATACCACCAAAACCCAAAAAATAACCAAAATACCTTTGAAATCCAAAAAATGACCAAAATACCCCTAAAACCTAAAAATTACTAAAATACCACCAAAACCCAAAAAATGACCAAAATACCCTGAAACCTAAAAATGACAAAAATACCCCCGAAACCCAAAAAAATGACCAAAATTATCCCAAAACCCAAAAAATGACCAAAATACCCCCGAAACCTAAAAATGACCAAAATAACTCCAAAACCCAAAAAATGACCAAAATTTCCCCAAAACCCACAAAAATGACCAAAATACCCCAAAAACCCACAAAATGACCAAAATACCTCCAAAATCTCTAAAATGAGCAAAATACTCCCCAAAACCTTAAAAAATTTCTGAAATACCTCTGAAATCTTAAAATTACCAAAAGTACCCTCGAAACCTAAAAAATGACCAAAATACCTCTAAAACCTAAAAAGTGATTAAAATACCCCAAGACCTAAAAAATGACTAAAATAACCCCAAAACCTAAAACAATGACCAAAATATCCCAACAACCTAAAAAAATGACCTAAATACCCCCAAAACCTAACAATTACCAAAATACACCCTAAACCTAAAAAATGACCAAAATACTCCATAAACCTAAAAAATGACCAAAATACCTCTAAAACCTAAAAAATAACTAAAATACCCCCGAAACCTAAAAAAATTACAAAAATACCTTGAAACCTAAAAAATGATCGAAATACCCCCAAAAACCTAAAAAAATGACCAAAATAAGCCCAAAACTTAAAAAAATGATCTATAAAATCCCCTGAAACCCAAATTATGACCAAAATGCCCCTAAACATGTAAGATGACCAAAATACACCTAAAACATCTAAAATTATTGAAATAGAGGTTTAGGGTATTTTGGATGTTTCAAGGATATTTTTGACAAATTAAAGGTTCTAAGTCTAAGAGTCTTTCATTCATTTTATAGGTTTCGAGGGAATTTCGGTAAATTTTTAGATTTCGGGGTTATTTTGATCATCTCTTAGATTCTAAGGGTATTTTAGCCATTTTTTAGGTTACAAGGGCATTTCTGTCATCTTTTAGTTTTAGGGTTATTTCGGTAAATTTCTAGGGTTCAGAAGTATTTTGGTAATTTTTAGGTTTTGGGGTATTTCAGTAATTTTTTAGGTTTTGGTGGTATTTTGGTCATTTTTAAGTTTCGAGGGTATTTTGGTCATTTTTTGGGTTTCAGGGGTATTTGGTATTTTTTGAGTTTCGGGGGTATTTTGGTCTTTTTTGGGGTTTTGGGGGTATTTTGGTAAATTTTTGGGTTTCGAGGGGTATTTTGGTAATTTTAGGTTTCGGGGGTATTTTGTTCATTTTTTGGGTTTTGGGGGTATTTTGGTAATTTTTTCGGTTTCGGGGGTATTTTGGTCATTTTTTGGGTTTTGGAGGTATTTTGGTCATTTTTTAGGTTTTGGGGGGTATTTTGGTCATTTTTAATGTTTCGGGGGGTATTTTGGTCATTTTTTATGTTTCGGGGGGTATTTTGGTCATTTTAGATATTTTTGAGGTATTTTGGTCATTTTAGTGGTTTTTAAGCATATTTGGTGATTTTAGAGATATCAGGGGTATTTTGGTCATTTTAGAGGTTTCATGGGTATTTTGCTAATTTTAGAGATTTTGGGGATAATTTTGGATGTCCAAGGGTATATTGGTAATTTTGGAAGATTAGGGGTATTTGCATCATTTTAGGTATTTAAGGGTATTTTGGAGGTCAAGAGGGTATTCAAGTAGTTTTAGAGGTATTTTGGTCATATTGGGTTAAATGGGTGGATTACTAATTAAATAGGTTGAGTTGGTAATGGATAATTAATTTATATATAAATGGGTCATAAATGGATAAATGGGTAATTATACACCCAACCCATTTATGACCCAACTCGCCCATTTGCCACCCCTAGGTCGTGACCTAGATCATTCACTCTGTTAGCCTCTCTTCCTCTTCACTAATCCTCCCAATCAGACATCTCAGCATCTCTTCCTCTTCGCCAATCCTGCTCATTCACTCTCTCAGCCTCTCAACCCAAATCATTCACTCGTGACTCATTCTTGCTCATCCCTACTCGTCCCTCCCCCACTGTCCTCCCTGCTTGTCCCCTAAAGTCCGCCTCACGCCGTTACCGATGTCCGATCTCGCCTCCAATCTCATCGCCAATCTCTCCTCTAAACTCGCCACCGATTACTCCTCTGGTCTCACCAGTGCCACAGCCGATCTCAGTCTCAACATCTCCGCTAGTCTCACCAAACGACTCTCGCCAAGCCGCCATCCTCACCCAGTTGTTGTTATTCGCCGAACCTTCTCTCCCTAAGCCGCCACTGATTCGCCCAACCTCCTCTCCTCAACATCTCGATCGTGGTGGTTATGGTGTTGTTTTTGTTTTTATTTTTATTTTTACTTTTTTTTGTGCAGCAGCTGATATTGGTTATGGTGGTTGTTGTTGTGGTGTTTTTTTTTTTTTTGGTTGTAGTAGTGGTTGATATTGGTGGTCGGTGGTTGATTTTGTGGGGTGGTTATTGGTTGTGGGCTGTGGTGGGGTGATCTATGGGCGGTGGGGTTTTAATGTGTAGGAGTTTTTTTAGATTATTTTAATGTGTTGAAGGGAAGAATAGAATATCTGATGAATGGTGTATTGTAAAGTGGTGTGTTAAAATAGAAAAAGTAGGCTTTTATGTGTGAAAATGGCATTTGGGATACAGCACCTGATGAGAATGCTCTAACCATTTTAACCAAATGGTTTATCATTAGTGTTAGTGGATCATGTACTTGATGTGTCAAGTAGAAAATTTGACTATAGGGTTAACCCAAACACAATCCATTTAACAATCAATCCAAATCCTTCAATTCTTACGTGATATGTTTATTAAGAGGATTGATAAGACATGATTAATGTAACATGCTTAATAAACAGGTTGTGCTGGGTTGTTATAGACTCAACTCATTTTAGCACTTTAAAAAATATATATATTGTTTCCTTGGCATAGATGATGTGACATATTTTTTAACCGTTTAAAAAATATGAAATAAAAGATTTAACCTATTTTTATATTTTCAAAGCACATAAATTATAAGAATTAAAAAAAAAATTGTACAAATTATATATATATATATATATAAGCAAAGATCTCATGTGAGAAAATATAAGGTTCTACCAAGTGGCACATTCTTAGTAAAGAGAATTGAAATATTCTTAAGTGCCACATCAGAGATAAAAACAAATTAAATATTAAAATTTTGTCTTATTTGGTTCAATGTTTCAAGACTTCTCTAATTAAAAAAAAAAAAAAGTTAATATTCTTTGTATCCTTTGGTTCAATGTTTCAAGATTTTTTCCTCCTTCACACATAAACACAAAATTTTTTGCATTGCAATTCACAATTTTCACATTTTGCACTTCTACTCCTTTATATATATCTACTTATAGCCCTTCATGTCATCCCATGTCAAATATGATAGACTAAAAATGATTTTATTTACCTTTAATCTTTTAAAGACACCTAACTCTAACATTATTGTCTCATCTAATTCTAACCCGTATTACAACCAGGGAAGAGGGGCTTGCATTTTATATTGAGTAACAGTGGAAATTACGCTCTAAAGGTTTTTTTATTTCTCATTATTTAAATTGAATAATTATAATAGATATGTGTATGCATTTATAATTGTTTCTTCTTATGATAAACTCATTAATAACAAAATTCTATAACAATTATGTTATAATATATATACAATATTCTCTAAAACCATCTTACATAAAATATTACAACATTATCCGTGCATCGCATGGACAACTAACTAGTAATAGCAATTAAAGTACTAATAGCATACAATCTAAAAATTCTTATTTTAACCCAAAAAGTTCTATTTAAATTTAGATATATACCAACTAAGGAAAATAAAATAAAATATGATTTTTTTTCTTTGTTTTGGATGGAAGCAGGGGCGTAGCTAGGATTTTTAACTTGGGGGCAGAGTTATAGTATTTATACAATAATCATAATTCATAAATATATTGAATTCAAAGTTATCAACTCTAATATATCCATAAATTCTCTCCAAAAAATATATATATATATATCCATAAATTGTCTAGTTTATTATAGACATACAAAATATCCAATATATATATATATATATATTGCATGAAATTTATGTATGACGACAATCTTTCATAGAATAAAATTAATTTATTATCATCAGATTATAAATTCTAAATGTAGCGTCTTAAATTCATCCAATGTCATCAAATCATTAAAGAAGAACATTTTGCATTAAAAAAGAACATTTGTTGTTACAGGTGTCCTAAATTTGAAATTACTATTATCTTTTTTTCTTATGGAATGCATCAATTTTTTTTGGCTTTGCTCATGTTTGTTTTAGCTTTAATATGACTCAAGAATTAACCTAAAAAGAACTTTAATTTTTTTTCTCAATTATATAAATCTAACTCACATTAAAGAAAAACCAATTCCACTATTATTTTAATCAACATCCACTTCATCATTCTTATTATATATATTTTAAAATATTTTAATGAAATATCCCCTAACACAAACCCAAATCCTCACACACTTCCAAGTTCACTCTCCTATATGAAAAAAAGGGGGGGGGGGGGGGGGAGGCAGGTTTCTTTTTACAGGCTGTGAGGATTTTTAGTTTTTTGTGGCTATGTTGAGATGAGCTTTGTTTTGTTAATGATAACCAAACAAAGAGGCTGACAGCAACATTGAGGAGAAAAAAGCAAAAGGCATGTAGCTTGAGAATGAGAATGAAGAGGAAAATGTAAAGCTTTGTTTTGAAATGGTCTAACATCTATTCTGTTTGAAGAGAGTAGACAATTGTCCATTAGATTAACTAGCTTGTAACTCCATGCATATGCATGGATATACTTAAAACATAATTTAAATATTATTGATAGTTATTCTTATATAATTTTTTAACTCTTTAAAAAGTCTTGTAAGAATATTATTAGGTAGAAAATGTAAATTGTCCATTTTAAAAAAAAAACTTTTATGTTCATTAATTCTAGACTCTTTGGTTTTTGTACGCAATAACTCACTTGGATCGATATTTATGATATGGTCTCACATTTGACTCCAAAATTAAGAAATAAGACTCTCTCTAAAAATAAATAATTTAGGACACATGGCGCAAAATTGGACTTCAATTGTAGAATCTAATTGGATTTTCTCTAAGATTTACCTATATATATATATATATATAGATTACAAGTCTTTGGATTAGAAGTCTTTGGATAATCGAAGAGCTCAACTATTATTTTATTTGAGGTGAAGTTTTACCTGTTAGAAAAAGTTTAAGTCTATGGTAGGCCTTTTGTGTTGTTGGGCTTTAACTTCTTCTGTAGTACCATGGCCCCTGATTCTAGGGTAGGAGAGTTGGAGCTAGCCTAAGTGAAACACACCTTAGACCAATTTGTGCACAAGTTGGGCCATCCCAATACAAACGCGCCTCAGCTTGAGTATTGAGCGTATGGCGTGTCCACGGCAGGAACAACTGTTACAGATACTACAACAGGAAATACAACATGGCAGAATAACTATAACATTTGACAAGTAATACTAACGCCTAAATAAAAAGAAAACCCGATGGGGTCATGGCAGAATAACACAACCGTGGGGAACAATGCTGTAGTAAATAGTTCGATAATTAAATTAATCATTCATCAATCACAAAAGTAAAACTCGTCTGCCAGAGAAATAGGCTTATCTTCTTAGCAAACACAAGTCCAAAAAGGGAACCGATCCCCAATGCAATTAATCTCAAAGAAGGCTTTTGCTATAGAGATTACACACTTTGGAAAAAGGACCTAGATGACTTAAACTTTAACTCTTGATTTCTCAAAGAGTGGGTCTGTCAAGAGGGATAGAAATGGGTAGCAAATTGATGCATGCCTCTATTCTTATCACTCATGCTTTCCTTTGGTTTGTTGTGTTTTCTTTTCTTTTCTCTCTTATTTTCCTTGTTCTACCTCTATTTCTTTTCATGATAATGATACCTCCTCTTCTGATGATCCTCTACTGTTCACAACTACCGCCCTTTATACTATCTGCCGTGATGGGATTTACCATTTTTACCCCTCAACCGCTTTTGGCTCCTTATGGTTGTCATTCCAAGACTGCCCACTGGCCTACCAGTCACCCAGCCACTACCATTGCACTAAATGTGTTGGTTGCACCACTCCTCATTTCCAGACAAAATAGCTTGTCTTATTTTTTTACCTCCCTCTATTTTCACTACTCTCATCTAGATAAGGATTAAGCCTCTTCCTCACCTACCTCTATGGCATAATCAAGTGGTCTCAACTCATTCTTACTTCTTTTGGGTGAGATGTCATCCTAGCAGGACATTTCTCCCAAAGAAGTTTAAGCGGGAACCCCAAAATAGACCCCTTCTTTCTCCCTACCACCAGATCACACCCTCTAATACCCTTGTTCTGTGGCCTACTTCCCATGTAATGGCTGGGTACGAGTAGGTGGTGCCTAGGCCCTTTGTGAATGCTCCACTTTCGTATGAGTCTATTCCTTCCTGGCCTTCACGCCATTCTTGCTGCCTCCATGTTTGTCTGATTCTACTATATGTTCTGGTGGGTGTTTAACTCTTGTAGTGTGAAGGATACATGGGCTTTTGGGCTCATGTTCCTTGCCTTTCACTCATTTCCTGGATTGGGTATTGCTTAGGTGAAGGCCCTCAACTTCCTAGCCCATATCCTCTTCTTTTCTATGTCTGTAGGCCTCTTGGCAGGGTTCCTACCATGCCACTTCATTGTTTCTGCTATATCATTATCTCTCCTTTATTTCTTGTTATCCATGGGCTTACGAGCTACTGCTCTTGCCATGCCAATCCACTTTCCACATCTTTACCTCTTTTGGGTTTTATTGGTCAACATTCTTGTTGTGCCTGCCCATTTCATTCTTTGGGCTTTCTCAGCCCATTTACTTCCTCTTTACCTCTTTTACTCTCATGGGCTTTTTGCTAAATCCTTTAGGCTTTTTTGGCCCAATTACCATATCTTTACCTCTTATTACTTTTCAAATACTCTTATTCTTCCCATGGGTTTACTACTTCATTCCTTGGGTTTTCTCAGCCCATTTACTTCCTCTTTACCTCTTATTATTCTTGTAGGCCTACTAGCCATTATTCCTGCCATTCTGGCCTACTAGGTTTGTTTTACTATTTTTTCCTCTCACTTTTTTCATATTGTTGGGCTTCTTCTGCTATTGGGGGCCCTTTGTTAAAAGTGGGCATCAACATTCAGACCCCTGAGCATATAAGTTGCTCCTACAATTCATATGCGAATACTTACATAATAATTTTTTCTGCAGGTTTTTTTTTAAATAGTGGACTCTGCCTTATTTCTTTCCTTGCCATAAACAGGCTTGTCTCTTCGAATTTCCTAGTTTAGAAGTTATTCTAGAACACAGCCTCCACTTCATTAATACAAAGCTTCTTTTGACGGCTGACCCATTGCTTCCTTTCACGTTACTTTTATTGTCCTTAGTCCTTGCACTTTTCTCTTTCTCATCATTCTTTCATAAATCCTCTTTTCCTTTCCTTTCACCATCTCGTCTTCCCCAAAACCTCATAACCCATCTTCTCCATTCAAACAATCCGTCATGTCACTGGCCAAAGGTGAAGGTTCTTCCTGCTGTAAGGGGAAAGAGATTGCCACTGACGATCTACCTACCAAGACCATGGGTGAATAGGCTCCCCACATTGAATTGGACTGCTTCAAGAAGGATGAGGCAAGTCGCGATCCAGGTAATGAGTGTCCTCCTCTCATTGACCCATGGTATGATACCCATATCCACTTCCCTGTAATACCTAATGATTATTCTCCTTTGCCGCGGGGCCATGTGTGGCTTTCTATTTGTCGTTGTGACACGGAGGTTTTTTAGGCCTCTTTGGCTTCCACCATTCCCGACCTTGATATTTGCCAAGGAACTTCATTACCCGTGCCTATTCTCTTCGAATTTGGGTCAAGTACTTCTTTGGGTTGTAAAGAATGGGTGGACACGGAGTTGTATGATATGGGTTTCATGGCGGCATTACAACAAGCTAGCATGTTGAAGGCCATCGTCTCTTCCTGGTGCTTGTCCAACTATCGAGATTTGTTTAACCTCTGCCACTTGGTCTGCCAACGGTGTAGCGCCACCCATACCTTCTTCCTTTCTTGCAGTGAGATTACCGTTACCTTAAAGGATGTGGCGAACCAACTGTTGCTACCCATCCTCAATGATACAGACCTGAACGATATCAAGCTTTCTGCTAAGGAAGAGGTCGTGGAAGCCAAGTTAAGGAAAGGGATGAGTGGGAACGCGAAGTTGTCTCATTGGGTTGGGGCTTTCTCCAAGGCTTTGACCACCATCTGTTGTGTAGCCTTTGTTGCATTTTGACTTTGTAAGTTTATCTTTGGCTCTTATCCCCATTATGCTGTAAAACATCTTTACTTTCGGTTAGCCATAAAGATTTCTATTGAGGTGAGTCTGCCATTGGCCCCTATGTTTCTGGGTCATTTGTACATACAGCTGGATATTCTGTAGAGTGATGAGAGGCAGGAAGGTTCCTGTCTTACAGTTACTACCTTCGTCCATAATACCATATTGCAGCACCTACTGTGGGAGCATTGTGCCAGGCATTTGGCTAAGTGAAAGTCAATTCGTTTTGCCAAGGAGAAGTACCAGTATTGTCTGAGAGTGATTACTGATTTCTATGGCCATTTTGCTTCTAATTTACTGTTGGCTTACCGCTAGGTTAGGTTGGGTTGAAGTCGTTTGGGCATCCTACCATTGAGTTCTTTGATAAGGGAGTTGGTTTTTCTTGGAGGGCTTACAGAGATTTGGGTAGTGGGTTTACTTATGCTGATTCGGCCAAATGCCCCTTTATGGCTGCTGTTGGGACCACCACCCCATTTATTGCTTTTAATGAGAAGGGGATTACGTACTTGACAACCATCAATGCTGAGTGGTTGCCTTATCTGGCTGATAAGGGTATCCACTATGTTCATTATTCTGCCAATAGAGTGAGGAGGCAATTTGGGTTGAACCAGGACATACCCGATGACTTTAGTGCTATCTTAGAGTCTACTACTTCTGTCCGGCCTTTCTTGCACCCTAGTGCCTTTGAGTTTTGGAGTAGGTGCTTCACAGCAATCACTATTTCGAGTTCCTAGAGAGAGGGTCATTGCACTGCTTAGATGCATAGATATTGGCAGGCTGTGATGACTTCTTTTAATCAGGAATTGTTGGGCGGCCGTGGGTTTTCTCTCATCCCTCTTGAGAGCCTTCATGCCATTATTTCTTTCAACCCACAATTATTGCTTCCTATAAAGTCTGTGGTGGCGTATGCTAGGTAGTAAAGTAGGTTTGCTATATTTGAGTGGCAGGAGAAGGAGAAGGGATGGTATTTGGATGTTGGTGAGTAGGTCTGCTATATTCGCACTTTGTTACTCACCACCACCAGGAAGGTTCATCTCTTTACTTTGTTAATTCTTCACAGACTTACGCTATACCTTGTGTTCCTTTTCAAGTCTATCTCCTGCTAAGGTGGCTTCGGCCTCTCAGTTTGAGGTTGGTAGCAATTTTGCCACCATGAATAACTCTGTGAGTGAGGTTGCTGCCTTTTTCACTCGATTCGACCAGGCTAAGACCAACGACCTCAATCCTACGCTTCTAGGGTGCTAGAGCTCCTTATGTTGACTTTCATGGCTTCTGGGTTCTTGAGGAGTGTGTCACCCATTTGGAGGCGATCTATAGCAGCCACAAAGATTTCTTGCAGAGATTCCTCTTTGGTCATTCTGTGAGGGAACACTTCCTCAAGTTGTTAGGGAGCATGATGAACGACATTGAGCATAACTTCATCGATAACGTGTTTGCAGAGAGGATGGAGGGTTGCAGTTCAGGAGTTGATCAGAGTTGGATTCGCCGTAGAGTTTCTGTTATCACTTGCAAGAGATTGCTCGGGCCTTCTCTCTTCACGAAGAAGGTCCAGCCTACTGTGGATGCAATAGATGCTTGCATCGAGAGTTTGAAGAAAGAGGTGGCAGAATTAGAGGCATGCCTCGAGCGTCTTCTTTTTGGCATTGTTGGCTCCAGCCATTTCGAGGACCAAACTCTTATTTCAGATCTTTGATTAGACTATTATGTAGCTTTATTTCCTTCCCTGTGTTTCCTTCTTTCGCGTTTTTTCTCTACACAGTACACTTTATTTTTCTAGCACTTATTTTAATGAGTCTGATACGAATTATATATATTTTGGGTTTGTAATCTATTATGCTACATCTGCTATAGCTACTATTATGCTTTGTGATACAGTATATTTTTCTAATACTTCATGATCTTCATTACTTTCTGCTTCTGCTTTTAATCATGAATTCCAAGTAAAACATGCTGCAATGCTTTCTTGTGACATTATCCCTTGCAAGGATGGTCACTTAAAGGAAAGGGAAAAAAAACAAGAAAGAAAAGGAATGATTACATAGTATTTCTTACGCATAATAACGTTTTAGCCATTTGCCATTAATGGGGTCCATTAAATCTTTTCTATCCATCTGGGCTAAATGGTAATACCCACTTGCATGTGCTTCCCTTACCATGAAGGGTCCTTCCCATTTCGTGATAATTTAGATAGTCCTGCCATACCTCTCCTGACATAGCCTACTGTCCTCAACACGAGTTATCCTTCTATAAACATTCTTTCTTTAATTGTCCTGCCATAAGTTTCAGTCATTCTTTGCCTATGTCTGCGGCCACGCTCTTGGGCTTCCTCCTTTTTTTCATCCAGCCCTTCCTTCATGCCTGCATAACCCTCAAAGATGGTATCATAACTTCTGCTGGGCTCACCACTTCTGTCCCGTACACTAAGGAGAAGGGAGAGAATCCTGTGGCAAATTTAGGCAAGCTTCAGTAAGCCCACAATGCATCTGGCAAATGCGTTGCCCAACCTCTGCTATACTCTTGGTTCATCTTGCTAATGATCTTGATGAGGGTTTTTTTGGTTGCTTTCACCTACCTATTCCCTTGCGGGTAATAGGGCGATGACCGGTCATGCTTCACCTGATAGAACTCCAACTTCTTCCTCACTTCTCTGTTGACAAATGGAGTACCATTGTTACTTATAATTCTGTGAGGCCCCCAATTGGACAATTATATTTTCCTTAATGAAATTTGCCACAGCTCCTCTTGTGGCTTTGCGGAGTGTTATAGCTTCTGCCCATTTAGTGAAATATTCTGTAGCCACAAGGATCCATATGTACTCATGGGAAGGTGGATTGACTAGTTCTATCAAGTCGAGCCCCCAAGTGAGAAAAGGCCATGGAGTGACCATGCTATGTAAGCTTTGTGGGTGAGTGCAGATCAAATTGGCTTGCACTTAGCAGTTATGGCAGTTTTTCACAAATTCTACTATATCCCTTTTCATAGTAGGCCAATAGTAGCCCATCGACAGTATGCACCGATATAGCTTCTTCTTTCCTTGGTGCTCTCCGCATTCTCCTACTTGCACTTCCTTTAACATCTCACCAGCTTCTTCGAGACCTAAACATCGTAGTGGGTCCCCATTGTATGCATTCTTAAAAAGAATTCCCTCATGTAGGAAATAGCGAGTTACCAACTTCCTAAGTTTATACCTTTCGCTATGCTTTTGTGGCACCTTCTGTCAAGTATTGTATGAATGGACTTCTCCAATCCTTGTGGCAAACACGGTATAGCTCTCTTCCCTATCTATAGCCAAGTGGCAGGCTTCACACTGAGTTTGGGTCAAGTCTGCACCTTGCCCATGATTGGCCAATAGAAACCTGCTCTCTGCATCCTTCTGTATAAGCTGACCTTGAGCAGACTCTACAAGTTTTGTTGTGTACTTCCTTCAGTTTTCTTTGGGCCTCTTCATGCCCCACGCATCTTGACAGAATTCCTCCTGGCATTCTACGATAAAGCTCCCCTTTCATCAGGACATAGTCCTTTAATGTCTTCAATTCTGCCATGTCATCTTCTTTTAACAAGGCTTCCCTGATGGGAACCCTCCAATTCTCTTCACATCCTTACTTCTCCTGAAACCTTTCCTGGAGTATTTCAATGATGGACTCTTTTCGCTTGTTGATCTCAACTTTGGCACTATTCCCTTCGAAGGCTATCTGTGAGCCCAATGTGGCCAATGCATTCGCATATCGATTTTCACTTTCCTGAGTGTGCTTTATTTCAAATGTGGAAAACTTTTCCTCCATTTTCTAGGCCAGTGTTCTATACGAAGCCAGACTTGGTTCTTTTAAAGAAAAACTCTCCTTAGTTTGGTAGGCCACCATATTGTAGTCGCCTATCACCTTTAAGTGCTTGATTTCCATCTCAAAGGTTGTTGCCAACCCCATCGGGTAGGCCTCGTATGCTGCTGTATTGTTTGAACACGAAAATTCCAACTTGAATGAGAGTGCCACATTTTCTTCACCGTTATGATTAAGGACCCTCCTGCACCTCCTGAATTTGTTGTAGAGGAACCATCAAACTTCAAGATCCACTATTCTTTGGCCACTTCTATTGTACCCACTTCTCCTGGTACCTCATCATCTAGCAAAAATTCCTTTTCTCTTAAAAATTTAGCCAATGGGTCCGCTATGGCCTAACTTTTCACCACCTTGGGTGTTCCCACCTTCAAGTCATGCTATACTAGCTGTAATAGCCATTTTGATATTCTGCCAGACAAAATGGATTGTCAAAGAATAGCTTTAATTGCATAGGACTTCGTCATTAAGTGTACCTCATAGGCTAAGAAATAATGGCGTAGTCTTTGTGATGCATAGACAATTGCCAAGCGTACCCTTTTCACTCTGGGATACCGAGTCTCTGCATCCCTTAAGGTGCAGCTTATGTAGTAGGCTGGCTATTCAATGCCACCTCCGTCCTCCTAGGCTATCAAAGCTCCAATGGAAGATGGGCTTGAAGCTAAGTAAAGCAGCAACAGTTTCCTGCGGACTGGGACTTGTACAGTGGGGAGGTTCATCATGATCTATTATAGCTTCTGAAAAGCTACCTCCTGTGCTTCCCCCCACTCAAATCCTTGTCCTTTCTTCGATTACTTCGTAAAAGCCAAAGTGATTGATGCTAAGCTAGGAATAAACTTCCTGATGATTGATGCTAAGCTAGGAATAAACTTCCTGATGTAGGAGACTTTACCCAGAAATCTCTTCAACTCCTTGACTATGGTCAGTGGTTTCATGGTTGCTATTGCCACTGCCTTGGCTAGATCTAGGTCTATCCCTCTACTGTGGACCAAAAACCCTAGAAAATTTCCTAACAGACACTCTAAAGGCGCATTTTAAAGGGTTCATTCTTAACTTGAAAAGTCTGCACCTTTCGAATACCTTTCTTAATACCTTGACATGATCTTCTCGCCTTCTTGATTTCACCACTACGTCATCCATATAGTCCTCCAATTCTTGGTGCATCATGTCGTGAAATATAGCGGTCATTGTGCACTGATAAGTTGCGCTTGCATTTTTTAGCCCAAAGGGCATTACTATCTAGTAGAATTTCCTAATAGGCATTCTGAAAGCAATCTTTTCTACATCTTTCGGTGCTATCCGAATTTGATTGTACCCACTGAACCCGTCCATAAAGGAAAACATGTCATTTCATGCGGCAAAATCTATCAGCAGATTCATGTTGAGTAGTGGGAACTCGACTTTGGGATAGACCCGATTAAGATTTCTGAAATCAACGCAGCATCGTATCTGGCCATTTTTCTTTTTCTCAAGGACAATGTTAGACAACCACCGTGGGTGTTGGATTGGTTTAATGAAACTGGCAGCTAACAATTTTTTACTTCCTTCACTATTTGCTACTCTATTTCAGTGTGAAACACCCTGGCAGGCTGAGCCACTGGCTTAGCCTCAAGATCCACATTGAGCATATGTACCACTAGCTCTAGGTCTAGCCCAGGCATTGCGTTGTAGTCCCATGCAAAGACATCTCTGAATTCTTTCAACAGCATGATCAATTCTGCCTTTTCTTCCTCTGACAACTTTGAGCTTATTGAAATCAGTCTTGGCTTTTGTGGGTCCGTGCCCAAGTCAATCTCTTATAGCTTTTCTTCTGCCATTACTTGTGCGTCCTTTTTTGCCGCAATCTCTTTTTCACTTTCAGTGTCGCTTTCCTCCTTTGAACCATCCTGGGCAACCCAGCATACTAGGCTCTTATGTTGTGGCCCTCCTCTAAGACCCTTTTGCATACCGTAGGTAGGTCTTACGCACCTTCATAATTTATATACTATCCTGCCATTAGGTGTTCGAATCCTAACACATTGTGGCATACCGCTTAGCTCCGAAGCTGTCACTTCTTTCCTTTTCTTCTTCCGCATCAGCAACTCTCTCAAGTCAGGCTCTAGGTCATCCTGGATGTCCTTCTACTTGGGGGCAAAGGTGCCTTGTGGCTTGGACATTGAGCTTTCTCCAAATGGTGCCCATTCGTTGTAGAACATGGTTTCTACTAGATGGGCTTCTGCCTACTCAAATGGTGATGGGTTTGCTGCTATCCGTATCATCTTGCCATTCAATCTCCCTTTCACACACTGGTGATAGGTAGACGAAATCAGGCGATACTTGTGCAACCAGGTATTCCCAGTAATATATGATAGGAAACTTCAATCTTTACCATATGAAAACAAGTCAAGGAGGCTTTTGGACCCGCCTTCAGCCATAGTTGTATGTGGCCTGCAGTATCGTTCGAACCCTGTTACTTCTATTGGGCATTCCTAAATCTTGCTATCTGAAATTCCTGCTACTTACAACATGCTGAGTGGGATAAGATTCACGAAAGTGCTCGAATCAACCAAGGATCTCTTAATAGGAATTTGGTTTATAGAGGCTGCCAAGTAGAGGCGCCTTCTGTGGTCTGAGTACCCCACCTTCATGTTTTCATTGCTGAAAGTAATCTCGTTGGTGTTCTGTAGGAAAGTTTTATCAGCTCTGGTTTCTACTGCGAGACATTCTACTCCTGCTCCTAAGGCAATGCTTACCAAAGCCTCCATGAAAATCCTTTGTTTGTTGGCCCTGGAACTCCTCTATAAGGTAGTAATGGTTATGGCAGGCAGAGCCGACCTTTCTTCTTCATCCTCTCCCAAATCTGCACTAATAACAACTGCTGCTACTCCTTTTCCCTTATGATTCGAGAGTGGGTTTCTCTGCACTTCTAGTTGGCACAACTCAAGAGTTCCCTCTCTGATTCTGCGATGCACTAGTTTGCGAAGTGCCCAGCATTCTACTGTGGCATACTACACATAATTATGCAAACGGCAGAAACGCGGGTCCTTCCACTCTTCCCTAGTGGACTTTCTGGAAACTTGATTGGGTTTGAAAACCCCATCTACAATCATTTGTCTAGGAGCACATCCAGCTCCTTTGGTGTACATGGTATTGGAGGAGGGTTCTCATACTCCCTTTTGTCTGACTTCCTCTTCTTCTCGCTAGTGGATACTATCATGGCCTGTGGTGTGGATCTCTGCTCCTTGGGCTTGTCAAAGCTAGCCCTAATTGATTGAGCAGTCTTTCTGGCTTTTTACAATAGTTGCACAAACCATAAGATTTCCAAGTTTTCTAGGACAGCTCTATATTCCATGATCATATTGCCCATGCACATTTCCACCAGTGTCTTCTCTTCACAGTGGTCATAGCAATCGAGGGCTATGTCCCTAAACCTCTTGATGTACTCCATTAGGTCTTCACCATTTTTCTGCTTAGTTCCTTGCAAAGTTGCAAGCATTACTGTCTCCTCTCAGGAGTGGTGACATTAAATTCACCCGGCGGGGTTTTGCCTTGGTGGTTTTCCCCATTCATAAAAAAATCACTCATGTCAAATTTAATTTCCGCTACATTTAGTTATTTGGTGATTTATTTGTACTACCACGCTTATTGCATGTAATTGAATCTAATTAATTCACTTGGCTAATTAATTAAATTATTTACCAAAGGGGTCAATACATTCTTTGCCTATCAAGTGGTATCAAAGTGGGCACACTCTGATTAGAGTTAATTTTTGCTGTGTGATCCATTGACCCCTATTTGTCATGGATAGAGGACAATATTTAATTATCCCTCCTTTATTTGATGGCACTAACTATGCATACTAGAAAGTACGCATAAGAGCTTTCTTGCAGTCATTAGATGAAAAAGTATGGCAAATTGTGGAGATTGGTTGGACTAAACCAAAAGAAGCGCCGGTTGATTGGGATGATGCAAAGATCAAAGCGGCTAACTTCAACAGCAGAGTATTGAATGCTTTATTTAGTGCGGTCATGAATGAGGAGTTTAAGAAGATATCCTCCACCAAAACTGCAAAGGAAGCATGGACCATTCTCAAAACAACCTATGAAGGAACTAAGGCTATCAAGGATTCAAAACTTCAAAGGCTTACCATGAGCTTTGAAGAGATTAAGATGGAGGAGGATGAGTCAGTAAACTCTGCCTTTAATCTTGGGAAACCATTCTCGAACTCAAGATTGTTAGAAAGATGCTTAGATCTCTACCAGAGAGATTCCATGCCAAGATCACCGTCATTGAAGAATCAAACGACATTGATCAAATTCCTTTGACGGAGCTGGTTGGCAACTTGCAGACCTATGAATTGGGTTTGACTAGAATTGGGAAATCAAGCAAGAGTAAGAGCATGACACTAAAGGCCAAAAGTAGTGACACCGATGAGTCTTCTGATGATGAAGATTCTAAAATGAAATCCTACATCACTAGGCAATTTAAAGAGTTCATGAAGAATGCCAATACAAAAAGATTTGACAATGACTGAAAGCAATCCAGTTCTTCATAATTCAAGAGACAAGATAAAGGGAAGAAGGATGCTAGGGATGGCGATCAGTACACTGTTCCCTCCGAACCAAAATGCTTCAGATATCAAGGTTTTAGACACATGAAACAAGAATGTCCAACTCATCTCAAGACTATTGGGAAAAGCAAGGCCCTTGCTGCTACCTTGAGTGACACCGAGCCTTAGGATGATTCAGATAATGATGACGAGGGAATCTTGAATGCCTTCACTACCACGGTAAATCCTACTAAGGGGATTTTTGAAGAGGTAGATGAAGAAGAGGACTTGATGGAGTCTAAGTTTGAGAAAATGGATGAACATGATAACATCTATACTACCTATGCAAAGTTGTACAAGGTCTCTTAAAAGCAAGAGAAATTGTATAGGCTGACCACCAAGAAGCTGAGTGATGTGGAACTTGACCGAGAAGAGCTCTCCACAAAGGTTGATGAAGCTAATCGGATCATTGGAGTTTTGCGGTTGGAAAACAATTTCTTGACTGAAAATACCAAAAAGCTTGGAGCGGAGCTGTTCCAAATCAGGGCTCAATTGGAAAGGACTTCCAATGCAAAACTTGATGAGATGCTCAACTTTCAGAAATCTGCTTCTGATTGAACCAGTTTAGGGTATGACTTCTATTCTCCTAATATTGCTTCTTCTAGTACTACTGTGTTTGTTTCACCTACTAATAATGTTGAATCTAAGAATAATGATTTGAAAACTTTTTAGCTAGTGAGAACATAGACAAGGGTAAATCTATCTTAGGAGCACCCCCTAAACTTGAAAAGAAAGATACTAAAAACCCTAGGACTAAGAAGGGTAATAACCAAAAGTTTAAACAAAAGAAGCAATATCTCTGTCATCACTGTGGAGCTTTTGGACATACTCAACCTAATTGCTACAAGTGGTTAGCCACTCAACAAAGCAACAATATGATCTCATCTGGAAACCATAACCAATTTCCATCCTCTTTTGCTCCTCTTGGAGATCTTCTTAAGGCCCCCCATGTTCCTTTTGAATTTGAACGGTTTCAATTCTTCCCCCTCACGGCCAAATCAAGGGTATGCCAAACGGAAAGATTCTTCCAAGGTGTGGAAGGAAAAAGGCTTAAAGTGATTTAGTCACTTTTTCTCCCTCTCTTTTTGTTTGTGCTTTACTTATGTGTTTTGCTTTCTTGTTTTGAGTCAATCTAGTGTTATGCTATGCTTTGTTTAACATGTTTTTGTTTGTTTGTTTTCAGTTTTGCTTTATTTTTTTTTCATAAAAATTTAAAAAAACAAAATTAAAAAATCAGAAAAATACAAAAATAGTGTGTGTTTTGTGTACATTGGTACTTGTGTACCTTTAATGGCCATTGAAACAAAGTTTTCTTAACTTTCTATCTTTTGTAGCTTAGATAAGCATCTCTATGCACAACTAAGCAAGTGAGCTTTGTGGCTCATGTTTGTGATGAGTAAGATTAAGTAATCTCTTGTACTTAACACTCATATAATTCTTTTTTACGGGAATGACTAAAAAATCCTAAGAGAAATGCATAAATAATCATCTCACCACTAAAGCCTGCCAATTATGATATGACATCTGTATGCTCTAGCATAGCAAAATTGCAATGTCTAAAGCTTAACATGATTAGGCATTTCTTCTCTTTCTTATATGCCCATGCATGATATGCTCAAAAGAAAAAATATATGCAAAGAAAAATCAAAAGCAAAAAGAATCAAAGTGCTTTAAATATGGTTGCAAGCGTGTTTCTAGGAGATGTGGGAGTTATAGGATGTACCTCAAAGGTGATAGTCCCCATCAAGCAGTTATGATTGTGTGTGAGTTAAATTGATTTTCTCATATCTCAAATCGTCATAACATGTAGACACTTATGCAATCTTGCGATATTTTTCACACACAACACACAAATTCTTTACTACTTTTGATACATGTGCAAGTACAATATGACTTGGCCATCACAAACAATGTGTTAATGTATGCTCACTAAACTGTCTTGACTTGTTTTTGAAATATAAAATTGGTTAGACTTGTTGTGTGTGTGTGTGTGTGTATGTGTGTTTTGGATCAAAATGCTTTAGATTTTTCTTGTTAAGAGATGTTTTTGAGAGCTTAAAATGTTGTTTGAATCTTTGGTTGAGTAGTTTGCTTGATTGCATTCATTTCTGTGTTTTTCTCTTCTTTAAAAAAATGATTTTATCAAGCTCAACAACTTCTCGACAGGTCTCAACAAATAGCCATCTATCGAGACCCTTGGATTACTTTTATCGACAGATCTTATCGCATCTTCAATCCATCAAAGTTTTCTAGAATTTGTCTCGATATCTTCTCGACAGATTCTCACTCCATTGAGGAAGTTTCTGTCTGGCCGATAGATTCTTGATAGCTTCTTGATCCATCGAGGTATTTTGCCGTAGACAGATTCTCGATAACACCTCGACAGATTCATCTGTCAAGAATTAGTGATCGACAAATTCTCGATAGTTCTCGATCCATCGAGACGCATTTTCTATAAATAGATCCAATGCGATTTCAAATCTCATTTTCTTCAATCTCTCTCGACAGACTTGCGTCCTTTCTCCTCCAAACATTTTTCTCTCTCTCTAAACCTCAAACCCGTTTGATTTTCAGCCTAGAGTGATCCTTCTTTCACTGGTATGATCTTGTTTTCTCTCTTTCTTCATGCATTTCATACATTTAGACCTAGGTTTTTGAGTTTTGAAAAAAATTTCGAGTTTTTGGAAATTGATGAGTTATTTATGAAAGTTTTGGGTTGAGTTTTTTCTTAAATGATGTTATATGTTCATGCATTGCATCACATTTGCATTTTCACAATGTTTCATGCATTATAAATGTGTGTTTTCTATGTTGAAACCGTGTGTGCTTGTAGGTTTGGATTGGGCTGAGCCTATGATGATATTTTTGTTGCACATCACATGATCATGCATTTTTCATGCATACATACCATTATTTTCTCTCTTTTTGGTATAACTGTTGATTGGAGCTTTTCTGTTTGTTTCTCTCTCTCTCTCCTTCTCTCTCGAACAGTCTACGCATGGCACTTAAGCGCAAATCTGTTCCGTCCTGGAACCCTCTTCGTTCTAGGGCATCTTCTTCTAACTCTACTCCACTCCATGTTAAGTTCCGTGATGATAAAGCCCGCCAGGACTTTTCAGAGAACTTCTCCAAATTTGGCATTCATTCGGAATGCCATGTTATCTTATCAGACTTCTCTGATACCACTCTTCCCATTGTCATTCATAGTTGGGGTTAGGAGTCTCTTTGTGAGATCCCGGTGAGTTGTCCCTTCATGATCATACAAGAGTTTTACTCTAATATGCACAGATTTGATTATTCTATACCTCATTTCATCACTTCTATTCAAGGTATCTGTATAGTAGTCACTCTGAAGCTTATCTCCAATGTGCTACATGTCCCAAGGGTATCACATCTTGATTACCTCGATTGTCCTTATCTGCGGACTATGTCCAAAGACGAACTCTCGTGTCTCTTTTGTGAGACACCCTCATCTTGGGGTGACCATCAAAACACACCTTGCTCGGGCTTTGCAAAAGGTCCGAGGTTCCTTAACATGGTAATGACATTCGTTCTTCATCCTTTGGCTCACTATAACTCTATTATTGAGCCTCGTGCTCGCTTTTTTCTTGCCCTTAGTGAGGATCTTACCATAGACTTCCCTTCTCACTTCATTCTCTCTCTCATCGATGTTTATAGAGACACAACAACCCGTGATAAGCTTATCTTCCCTTTTGCTATCACGAGGATCATTCGCCACTCCTTTGTTCCTTATCCTGAGTCTTCTCATTTCTCCATTATGGATGCCATTAGCGCGGTGTCCGTTAGACAGAGCGAGGCCTAGCTTCAACCGAAACGGCCACAAACCAAAATGACAACTCCTCCAGCCCATTCCGTTCCATCCACATTCGCACCTTCTTCCTCCACGAGTGGTATGACTCTCATGGCCATTATGGCACAACTTGAGCGCATGGATGCTCGCCTTGACACTCTCAATGATGAGTTGTGTCAGGTGAACACCCATGTTGGTCATATCGCATGACGGTAGGCTGTCATGGGTGGCTTCACCGCGTCTCCATCTCCATCTCCACAGGCTTCAGAGGACGAGGGTGATGATGCTGATGATGATGCTGATGAGGATGAGGATGCTAGCTCTTCCGGTGATGAGGAGATGACTGCTTCTCAATGACTTGCTCTTTGTCATTCGTGACAAAAATGGGAAGTAGTTTTAGGTATGAGAGTAGTCATATACTTAGGGGGAGAGTTAGCATAGGACATTTTTGTTAGGAGGAGTATTTTTGTTTATGAGGGATGTAGTGAGGACTTTTTGAATCTTTTCTTTTCTTTCTCATTTAGATACATTTTTCTTGTACATTGGTCTTGTGACCACTTAGTGATAGCAAACAATGTATTCATTATTGATATATATATATATATATATATATAAATATTTGATGATGTTGTTATCACATTTTCACTTATCTCTACATGTATTGTTTCTTTTCTCTCTTTATACATTTGTTTCATATTATTGTATGCAATCTTTAATTTCTGTTTCACACTAAGATGCTTTGATGAGTTTTGTTTAAAGTGTTTCAGAAATACAGGTTGTCAAAATCTATCATGCATGAACTCTCTTCTTGCAAAGTTTTTCAAGAGTTTGTGTTAGGATTGGATTTTATTGTATTCAACAATTGATTATGTGTTGAGTGATTTATGACTTCTCTCATATTTCATTTGATTGTTGTGGTTTTGTCACGGATTGAAAAAGGGGGAGATTGTTAGGACATATATGGAACATGTTATGAACATATGTTATTTAGAATTGACTAAACTTTGACAAAACGCATTTTACTTGTAATTGGATAGATCTAGGATGGTTTAAGTCTTCAAGAAACATGTTGTTCAAATCAGAGATAAAGCCATGCAAATATGTTCAAGAAACAAGTGAAGAAGTTTTTTATTTTAAAGCTCGACAGATATCTCGTTAGATTGTATCTATCGAGGTTTAAAAGGAAATCTTAGCTCGATGCTCGACAGCTGCTCGACAGATACCCTATCTATCGAGAATTACAAAATTCAGATTTCTAAATATGTTTTTCATGCATATCCAAGCTATGTGTTTAGGCTTTCTTTTCTCACAACCCTAGACATATGTAAGGATTATTTTAAGGGTCGTATCACTAGATGAAAAGGTTGTTGCACTTGTTGTTACATGCATGTTGTGATCAGAGACAATCTGCCCTAGTTCATCTTTCTCTTGAAGAAGCTGCTACGTTTGTACGTCGTAGGGTTTTGTGACCAAGGAGCTTCTTAATCTTCATCGTGTGGATGAATTGAAGAACTTTGCAGCCAACATCTTTCTCAAGTTTGTGTGTTAGTCACATACTGGGATCTGTGCATCAATTGGTTAGTCATGTACTTAGAGCCATGCATTGAAAGGAGTGGAGCCATGCATTGAAAGGAGAGATTGTCACTACATTACAAATCCAATTGTGTATTAGGGTAAGGGTTCAACTGTAGGTTGGTATAAGGTACTGGGATTCCTTTAATTGTAACCGCATGTTTTGATAATAGTGGATTCTTGAGAGTGGTGACGTTAAATTCACCCAGTAGGGTTTGGCCTCGATGGTTTTCCCCATTCGTAAACAAATCACTCATGTTAAATTTAATTTCCGCTGCATTTAGTTATTTGGTGATTTGTTTGTGCTACCACGCTTATTGCATGTAATTGAATCTAATTAATTCACTTGGCTAATTAATTAAATTATTTACCAAAGGGGTCAATACATTCTTGGCCTATCAAGGATTAAGCCTTTCCCTCACCTACCTCTATGGCATGCATCAAGTGGTCCCAACTCATTCTTACTTCTTTTGGGTGAGATGCCATCCCAGTAGGACATTTCTCCCAAAGAAGTTTGAGCAAGAACCTCAAATAAACCCCCTCTTTCTCTCCACCGCCAGACCACACTCTTTGATACCCTTGACCCGTGTCCCACCTCCCATGTATTGGTTGGGTACAAGTAGGTGGTGCCTGGGCCCTTTATGTATGCTTCATTTCCGTCTGAATCCATTCCTTTCTGGCCTTCACGCCATTCTTGCTACCTCTGTGTTTGTCTAATTCTGTTGTACATTCTGATGGGTGTTTAACTCTTGCGGTGTGAAGGATACATGGGCTTTTGGGCTCTTGTTCCCTGACTTTCACTCATTTCCTGGATTGGGTATTGCTTGGGTGAAGGTTCTCACCTTCCTAGCCCATATCCTTTTCTTTTCTGTGTCTGTAGGCCTCTTAGCTAGGGATCCTACCATGCCACTTCATTGTTCCTGCTATATCATTACCTCTCTTTTATTTCTTGTTATCCGTGGGCTTACGGGCTGATGCTTCTTCCTTTGCTAGTCCACTTTCCACATCTTTACCTCTTTTGGACTTTATTGGCCCACATTCCTGCTGTACCAACCCATTTCATTCTTCGGGCTTCCCCGACCCATTTACTTCATCTTTACATCTTTTACTCCTATGGACTTTTTGCTAAATCATTTGGTCTTCCTCGACCCAATTACCACATCTTTACCTCTTATTACTTTTCGGGCTTATTGGCCTTTAAGCCAACCCAATGAATTTACTAATTCATTTCTAGAGCTTCCTCAGCCCATTTACTTTCTTATTACCTCTTATTGTTCCCATGGGTTTACTACTTCATTCATTGGGCTTCCTTGTCCCATTTACTTCCTCTTTACCTCTTATTATTCTTGTGGGCCTGCTGGCCATTATTCCTACCATTCTAGCTTGTTGGGCTTGTTTTACTATTTTTCTCTTCTACTTTCTTCATATTGTTGAGCTTCTTCTGCTATTGGGCCATTTGTCAAAAGTGGGCATCAACAAAGTCTTTTGAACAAATTGGTGGGGAGGGGGGGGGGGGGGGGGTTAAAGTTTTTTTAGGGGTCCTATATCTTTTTGCTATATATGCTGTAGAGAAAATTTAATATTTTAGGAGGCGTGGCTCCACCCCTGGATGGAAGAGTTAAGAACTTTAAGGTCTAATGAAGAAGTTACCAATAAAACTATTAAAATTCTTTTTTTTTTATTAGGAAACTATTAAAATTCTTTTAATTACTCAATTTTATATTTAAAATTCAAATTTATAGCGGATAAAAATTATATTCATTTATATGGATAAAACAAAGCAACAAAGGTAGATTTATTTATTTAAGAGTATCAAATGATTTTTTTTGGATAATTCAATAATTATAATGGGGGTGGGAGATTTGAACCATAAATGTCTTTATTAGAAACACCTAAGGCCGGCCTTAGGCCATGACCTAGAGCCCCCAAATATAGAAAGGCCTCAAAATATGGGGGCAATAAGGTTTTATTTATTTATTATTGTAGGGATAAAGGGCCCAGAAATGGGTATTGGACCGTGGGCCGTGTTCGAGGACATTAAATTGTCTGAGGACAGGTAGATACTAATGGGGGCATACAAGTTAATGGTCCATGGAAGATGTCTGGTCATATGGGATTGGAAGTGTAGTCCGAGGAGAAACATCTCTTCGGCTAAGTAGAGAAGAGGTCCAAGGTCCGACCCTTTGTCAAGAACAAGGCAACAAGTAATCATGCTAGCAAGGATAAACATCAGATAGGGATAAGACAAAAGAGAGTTGGGAAATATCTAGAAAGAAAGTTGTTATCACCACATTGAATGCTCTGTAGCTAACTTCCTAGCCACATTAATGTGGAGGCGATCCCTGAACAGTACCATTCAGCCTTACAACTACCCACAAAGACTTCAGGAAGGAGCTGATGGGACAAGTATCAAAGTCAGTAACCTGATCTACACATGGAGGGCTAAGATGGAGTGAAGAAGGGGAATATAAAGAAGAAAACCCCCATTACAAAGGGGATGATCAAAGAATCTGTAGAAAAAGGATTGTACACTCAAGAATTGTAATTTCATTTAAGTCCAAGAGAAATATATGAAAACAACCCTCCTTGGACTTTGCCGAGGAGGATTTTCCTTGCACAAAACTGTTTATTTATACTTTCAAGCAAAACTTAGCCTACCGTGATTGTTGTCCAACTCATTGGAGTTTAGTTTCTAGACTACTCTCTACAAATTCATTGTTTTGGGCTCTTTGGGCCTTTGTCCATTTTACTTGGGCTTTGGGGAGCAAAATGTGCTCTTACAATTATTATTTAAAAAATATATAAGTGAGTTAGGCTATAGATTTTTTTTCCCCACTCTTAAGAAGGCCCAAAAATGTTAAGAGTTATGTTAGTAACACTACAAGTTTTACTACATTAGTTTTATAAATTTATATGTAACTAATCACAAGAAGTGATTAAATACTCATTTATTCGTTCGTTGAAGTGTCACCTCTCTAGTCTCTACCACATAGTTTGTAAGTTTTTTGTAGTAAAATTTGTAGTAATTTTACCATTTTCTCTACACACACACACAAGAATTAATAGAAATTCAACCCAATTACCATTAAGTGAATGAAAAATGTTAAAACTACTACAAATTTTACAACAACAAAAATTTACAAATTGATGTAACGAGAATATGATCGGTGCCAGTTAAACAATATAATAAATGACATGTCATGACACTCTTGAATAAATTTTTCTTTTTGGTGACACTAGTTTATAAAACCTATATAGTAAAATTTGAAGTATCACTATTTCATTCTAGGTTAATTAGTCATATTAAAAGGTAAGAAATAATAATAGATTTGAAATAAAAACATTATAATATAAAAAATAAACTAAATATTATTTAAGTGATATTTAAATATAAAAATGTCTCTTTAAAATTTCTACCTTAAGTCTCAAACTATTTGAGGTCGGCGTTTGGAATATAGGAAATGCCAATTAAGCTCCAATACTTTTAGCAATAACCAAGAACATTTAAATGAAGAAATTTTAAATTGATTAATGGATAACCACAAATTTTAGTGGTAGTAGAATGGGAAAAAGGCTCAATTAACTAGTAGCAGTAAGATGCTATAAAAAAGGGAGGAAAAAAACAAAAACAAAACTAGTGTCATATTGTCAATGTTCTTATCACATGTTATTCCGTAACCAAACAAAAGCTAGCCTTTTTAATAAGCCTTTTTCTTTTCTCTGCTTTTGCAAGTTTGATATAGAAAACTCACCGGTAGTCTTTTTCTCATTCACCAGACCAGACCCCACAATTTCTTAATAAATAAAGCTGGATATTCCGTGGAAATTTAGCTATATATAACATTTAAAACAACTGAACTCTTTTATGTATGATCCATTTTAAAATTTTCTTATGTGTTGTTCCTTAAAAAATAGAGCACACTTCTGTTTTATTTTATTCTTTAGTAATTTTTTTTTATGGGTATTCTTTAGTAATTGTGTAGTACTTCAAGTTGACATAAATTATTGATCAGCATTGATTATACAAATTTCGCTGCATTGGTTTCCAACTTTCCATGACAATAAGCACATCCACGATTTCTGAAGAGAAAAAAAAAAAAAAAAAAAAAACAAAAAAAGCCAGTTTTAGGCTTCTTGGTTCTCCATTTGTTTTCTTTTAAGGAATTTTTTTAAGGCCAATTTCATATGCAAAAAAGAAAATGTTATTATGCAGAATGGATCCCCTCTATTGAAATATATATATATATATTTTTCAGCTCATTACATTTTCCACTCCATTATATATAGAGAAAAGGTCATCAGGAAAATGAGTTTAGCTTAACTCAATTACATTTTCCATCCAATGACATAAAATCACCATAATTTATGTGTAGAAGCTATATGTGGATGCATCAGCGATAATATTCCGGAAGCCGCCAATTGTGGATGCCAACATAATAAAAACTCCAACGAATATGCAACTCTGCAACACATAAACGACTTGCATCAGTGGATAATCACCAAAACAAGAAAAGGGATACTGTTTGCACAATATGATTTACCCAGTTGATGATCCATTTGGCACTAAATCTTTTTGGCTTCTTGATCACTAGCCACATGATACTGGGGAGCTGCAACAGTGCTCAATATTAATTTACTCTTTCAGCTGTAGTGTGTCATTTGCGGGGCGGTGGGGGAATGAAACAATAGAAGAGAAGCTTACAAAATATGAAGTGGGGGCAAATCCAAATCCGCCAAAGAAACCAAGAAGATCCCCAAAGAAAGGGAAGGTGACTCCAACGAATAATGTAAATGCTGCAATATATCAGGAACTTCTTAGTGGTTTATTAAAAGAGTGTGACAAAATATATCTCTCTCTGCATATTTCTGTCTCTCAGGCTCTGGTCCTTTGAAATGTCAAGAAGAACCTCACCTACATAAGAAGATCTAGCGATGAGTCTGAGTGCAATTCCTGGTGGGAAATTCATCTTTTTCACCATCATCCTCTCCAGCAAGGCAAATACAGGCATGGCATAGACCTACACATCTTTCTTCATTACATGTTGCTGCAATCCTCATGTAGTGTGTGTGTGTGTATAAAATATATAAGGGAACATAATAACGAGTCAATTTCATAGTTTAAATTTTATTTCTTGGATTTAAATTGTACAGACTAAAACGACATTTAAGATTTTAAATAAAGTGACATTGTATACGCTTTTAGATTTGTAATATCTAATGTAAACTATGAATGAATCGATTTTAAATGGAGAGACAAATATAAGCAGACGTGTACATGTGTACCATGCATGTATACCATATAAGCTGAGAACTATAAATTTGTACCTGGTAGCTGCCTATGACATGGATGACCACCATTAGGTTAGCAGAGGCAATGAGCCACGCAGGTTTCTTGAGATTCATTAGCACATTGTCATCAACATCTTGCCCAAATGCCCAGTATCCAATAAGGGCCACCGGGAAGTAGCATATTGCATTGATAAAATAGGCTCCAAGTGCACCTTTCCACATGGGTTCCTTTGAAGGCCTCTCAGGAGTTGATGGAATTGTGGCCTGAATTTCAAGGGCCACAGCATGCCCAGCAAATGCAAAAGAGATTTGTCCCAATGCATTGAAGACACGAAACATGTAATCAGCTGAGCTAGTTTTTTTGTAAGCATAGCTCACATTATCTATCTGACCTCTAGCCAAGCAACCCACCCAGGCTATAGTTGAATAACTGCAATTTAGAAAGATGTATTTAAATCCACTATCTTTCAATATTCCACACGGTTTTTTCTAGAGTAAGCTGCTTTACAAAATAGCCAGAAATTCATAGGAATGATAGTTCTCAAGTAAGTTGGATAAAAAATTGGAAAATTGCTCTAGTTTATGAACCTCTAGTGTTCTCGGATGCATCTTTTTGCCACTTGAGCTGCCTATATTTTTCTCAAAGTGGTTCATGATTTGTTGTGCATGGTTCACCAAAAGTTCATCAAGCACGTGCATGCCTTCAATTATAACCTCTCTCTTTTGTATATATAAACGAGTACCCATAGACATGAATATTATAGTTATAGAATGTCCATGTTAAGGGAAAAAATTATGACCCAAACAGTAGTTTGATGTCTGGTATCTGAGCAAGGATGGTTGAATTTCAATGTCATATATCATTCAATGGCCAAGGACAAATAGAGGGAGGGGGGGAACACCCTCTCATATATACACTTCATAGTTCAGGGGAGGCATGGCCTATGAGTTCATTTATGCTGAGAGTTATAATCAGGTGGCTTAATAATGTCTTAGTTTTCCGGATATATCAAGATTTAGATGCTTGAAGCAGGGCTGGACGTTGTGCCACTAAAATTACCAATTTATTCTTTAAGGATTGCGAAGCTTTGACCAACTAATTTATTTAATGAAAATTTGTCACTTTCTGACAAGTATAGAACAACTAAAACAATAAGTGTTGCTTAACCAACTCAAATATAAGCAACACAACCTTTATCTACAGAACTTGGGTTGTTTTTGCTTTAATTGATGCAGTTCTAAGTCCTTAATTTGTTTAATTCTATGTCAAACCAACTTTAATCTGAGTTGAGACAGTATATAAGTCGGTCCCAGTACCACCCAACTTAGGCCTTCCATCATTTCCCAACCTAACATAATACTTTCTTTCCATTCTTTTCTTTTGGCTTAGAAATCAAAGTTAAAAATTACTTAATTTCCCAGAAGGTGTTCTAATTCTACCATGTACCCAAAATCTAAGCTGAACAAGCATGCATTAGTTGGTACCTTAGTGACATGACTGCTGCTGCTAGCGAAACACCAGCAACAGAATTAAAGTTGGGTAGCTGAGACAAGAAGAAATGGATGCCTCCAAAGATTAAAATCCAGTAAGATTGTTTGAGCTGTGTGCAATTGGTGCAGGCCATCTCCATAAATTTCTTGAGGCACTTTCCCCCAGTGACCATATACACTATGTCACACCCAACCTGGACAATAAGTTGCTGGGGAAGCACAATCCAAGGTCCGAGTTTTGGCCCAAAGGCATGTCGACCAAGGTCAATGTATCGATCAAAACGAGTACCTGGAACACATTCATGGAGTTGTATCATCTGCCACATTGTGTTCAAGGTCATGCACCATGAAATTGCCAAAACCAGTGTCCCTGGACCCCTGAACAAGGATATGAGTTATTATTTATAATAATAATAAAAAAAAAAAAAAAAAAAAAAAAAAAAAAAAAAAGACAGTTATTATGGTAGTTTTGGCGTGTGCAGATTAGAGTAAGAGAATATATATAAGTTGAGTTTAGTTGAGTCCAATATGTACCATCCTAAGTAGGCCATGGCATAAGGCAGGCTGAGTACTCCTGCACCTATCATAGCTGTGACAGTGTGAAAAGTTGAGTACCACCATTTGGCACGGCGTGAGGTGTCCTCCTCTATCCATTTGCCGTCTGAATTAGCAACTTCCTGCTAGAGTTCAAAATTTACAAACAGTGAGCTAAGGAATCTACAATTAATATAGTGAAGAAAATAGTCAGTATGAATATGTAACAAGGGTGGTCATGCTCTCTCACCTTAGTAGGAGAAGTTGAAACCATTTTTGCAGCCAAAGCAAGGACTCAGACAGACCCCTCCCTCCAATATGAGTAATTCCTTGATGGTCGTCATGTATATGTAGTGGCTGTGGTTGGTGACTCAAAGTGTGAGAGTGAATAAAGTGAAAAATGGGTATTTTGCATTGATTAGTCCCACTAACTTTTAAGGCTATAATCAAATGAGAGAGCCATAATGATGGATTAAGTGATAGTTTTGGTTGAAAATAGTTTTGGCTGAATAGGGCATATAGCTCGATTGACAATTTTTAATTTTTTTTGGTAGTTTTAGCAGCAACAATCCTATGAACACAACCAATTTCACACTCAATTTTAAATCTAGTGGAGTTGTAAACTTATGATGGAAGTAACGTCACATTCACATGAGTCCATCAAAGACACTTTTTTGTTATGCACAAATCACAACTTGACACATTAGTTGAATATGAAATAGGGTAGTTAGACTTATTATTCAGACAGAAATGTCTAAGGTTTAAATCCTCTTCCCACAACTATCAAAAATAAAAAATAAAAGATTTGGTTAACAATTGAAGTAACAAATCACTCCAAATATTTGGAAAAATGATATTAAACTTTCCTACCACTCAACCATGTAAATAGTGATAACGTGCTGAGTGTTGCCCAAGCACTGTCTTGCCACTCTTAATTGTCATTGTACCTAGTCACTAATCCTGGCTTTCTACATGGTAGGAGAACCTGTTATCTTATGTGTGAACATTCAGGCCCACCAAGGTTAACTTTTGGGTTAGTGACTTAATGCAACAAGGGTTGTGAAAAATACAATACCTACTTCATGGTCCAGACCAGGGAATCAGAGGGAATTAATGGGAATTTCTTATTTTTCCACTAGAACCAATCATGGGAAATTTTGTTGGTTGATGAATTGGATCCATCCTTTAATCATTTCACTACTCGTAGCAGTAGCTTTACAGAAAAGGGACATTAGTTTCAGGAATAATGATTAAAGCGAGGAAGCTGCTTACCTGCTTGTTATGTCAAAGTTGGTGGGCATCTTTATCTTTATTTGTGATGTGTCCCCGGTGGCTTTGGAGACCGAAAGGGAACTGCTTGGCACTGCATTCCACAAAAAAATTATACACAAATTATCGTATTTTGGCAAATCTTACATTGTCGTCATATATTCATCACATTCACTAATCATGGATTTAGAATTGACCCTGACTTGCATTCAGGTTGAACTTCCATGGTCAAAATCAAATATGTAAACCAGAACCTCTCATTCACTTTTGCAAGGAGATGGCAGACAGGAATCACAGGATGCTTTCAAGCCTGTGATTCCATAAAAATTCTTGGCAATATTTTCTTTTTTTGCTATGTGAATTCTCACTTGCTCACGCACCACAAGAGGTGTTAAAACCACTAGGACATCCCATGAACCTCAATTCTTGGCAATAATTACACATTTGCTTGAATCTCTCTCACACTACAAATGAATATGGAAAGGAAAAGCTGTTGTATTCAGCTTCCAATCTCTCTCCCCAAAATTTTTACAAATCATCAATATATCTCAAAACTAGTACCTTTCTTCCTTTAATTTAATCCCTAGACTTTAGGTTAGGGCCTTGGGAATTCTAGATTTAATAAACCTGCTCAAAGTTGTCAAAATCGAGATTCTACGTAGGCTCGTGAGAGATAGGTAGGATCGTGGATCGTAAGATCTTACCTATTTTCAGATTTTAAGCAAAAATCCTATTGATAGTGACTTTGTATGTTATATAATCACTTAAAATATGAACCCATCCATTAAAAAAAAAATTGCATCGTAAAATGTAATTTGCACGCATTACATCGTTCTTATGTCATTCTAACAAAACAAAATATATTTAATTTTTGACATAACGTATCTAAAAAGTTCAGTACATGTTTAATTAGCAACTAAGTACAAAAATATTATCTACACATATGGAAAATGTTTTCCAAATTCGAAGTTCTAAATCCAAAATAAGTTAGGCTAGTTAGCATATAAAAACTAGCTAACTACAAATTTATAATATGTAATCCAAAAGAGAATTGAGAGGGCTGAGAGGTGTTGGGTTTTTGATAGAGGACTGAGGAGGCGTGAGACTGAGGTGCTAGAGCTGAATGTTTCTAAATATTTTAGATTTTGTTTTTTAAAACATTAAACTTAAGAAAGCTTAATGGCAGTGATGGCTCACCATTGAGAGGGCTGAGAGTTGCTGGGTTTTTGACAGAGGACCGAGGAGGCATGGGACAGAGGTGTTGGAGCTTAGTGTTTCTAAATATTTTAGGTTTTATTTTTGAAAACGTTAAACTTAAGTACTATAGAATTTTTGAGATTTTATGTTGACATAGGGGTAAATTTGGGACTCTAATTCATTATTGGGCTTTTGATAACCTGTTGGACTTGTGCGTTTAGATAGATTATCTTACCCAAATGAATCCCACTTAAAAAAAAAAAAATATATATATATATATATATATCAACCCAAATGGTAGGATCGATAGGATCCCATACGATCCTACGATCCTATGTGATCTTACACGATCCTACCATTTTTACGATCCTACTACAATTTTAAACTTTTTGGTGAGATGGGATTGGAAAATCGTGCGATTTTATGATCCGAATCGCGATTTTGACAACCATGAACCTGCTCATGATTGGTGGTTTAGAATCTTCACCAAAATTGGGTGGTCCTCTGAGAAACAAAAAGTGTGCAAAAAAATTCCCAAGGATCAAAGCTTTTGCCATATTAGCCTAGCGCATTACATGTGTTTCATCACACTTTCCCCAACTGGAATACATGACACTAGACAATCTCTAAAAAGTGGATATATAGATAGATAGATAGACAGACATAACTAACTTCACATTATTTATTAACTCAATTCTTGTGAATGTACAATAAGACTGATCAAACACTGAAGCTGAAAGATCAACAATTTACTGCCCCCAAAACATATGTCAGCATGAATATTTATTTGTTACACGTGAGTTTGCAAAGCCAAATTTGTGATCAGTAGAAGAAAAATAATCTTATTCACCAAAATAAAGTATCCATTAACAGGAACTCCTGCTATGATAGCTTTTTGACATAAAAACATCTGCTTCGATGTAAACCTACAGGTACTCTTATCCGTAAGCTGACTATAGTCTTTGTATTGAGTTGATAAGGCCCATTGTAGGTTCAATCTGATAGCAAACAAAGTTCTGTATAACTTATCCAGAAAGTTCTATATAACCTAACATACTGAAGTCCCAAATGAGTCAATACAATAATTAATTCATAAAGCCCCCTCCAGGCATGTTTTGTGGCCCTTGTGATGGAACCTGTCCCTGAGAAACTAATTGTGACCTGCCTGGACCTTGAATGTAAGCTTGACCCATCCCTGTCCCAACCATTTGTTGTTGCTGCGGAAGTTGTTGCTGTTGCTGCAATTGCTGCAGTTGCGGAAGTTGCTGCTGCTGCTGCTGCAGCTGTGAGAGTGGTTGCTGTTGTTGCAGTTGCTGAAGTTGCTGTTGTGGTTGCAGCTGCGAGAGTGGTTGCTGCTGTTGCAGTTGCGGCAGCTGCTGCTGCTGCTGTTGCAGTTGAGGCAGCTGCTGCTGCTGTTGCAGTTGAGGAAGCTGCTGTTGTTGTTGCATCTGTGGAAGCTGCTGCTGTTGCAGTTGCGGAAGCTGCTGTTGTTGTTGCATCTGTGGAAGGTGCTGTTGTTGCAGCTGTGGATGCTGTTGAGATTGCATCTGCTGCTGCTGTTGCATTTGTTGCTGTTGTTGCTGCTGACTTGATATTTGTGGCTTAAACACAACCATATCCTGATTCCACAAATAGTTTAGGTTTAGTAAATTGCAAAGCTGAGTAATCCTACATGGTTCATCCACAAACTTTTTTTTTTTTTGGATAAGTAAGAAGAAAATATTATTAATGAAAGATAAGCAAGAGAAATACAAAGAGTTCACAGTAGTGAACAAAGGAAACAGGAGCAGCCCCTAATCTATTCTAATAGATGAGAGGAAGTCCAAAAGGGTAGTACAATCCGAATAACCCCAACAACGAGACCAATCAAAGAGGGTCCGCTGGCAATACTCTAATAACTGAACCACAGTTTTCTCCTCATCGTCAAAAGTCCGCCGATTCCGTTCAGTCCAAATAGTCCACATTAAATATCCTGGAACCAATTCCCAAATATTAGAGCTATGCTTCCCAAGCCAATGATACCAGCAAAATAAAAAGTCCACAACTGAACTTGGCATGACCCATTCGATCCCAAACAACCGAAGCATATACATCCACAAAGAATGAGCTATCGGGCAAAGAAGTAACAAATGATCTACAGATTCCGCGTTGCTATAGCACAAACAACAACGATTTACCAAGATGTGACCACGAAGCATAAGATTATCCAATGTTAGAATCTGTCCATGGGCTGCTGTCCACATAAAGAAAGCCACCCTTTTAGGAACCTTAACTTTCCAAATTCCTTTCCAAGGGAAATTGGAAGGAGCCGCCTTTCGAATCTTATGATAAAAGGACCGAGTATCAAACTTCCCACTGCCATTAAGATCCCAACAAAGTCTGTCACATCCTCCACCCCTCGGAAATCGGGTTTGGATGAAATGAAGAAAGGAGCAGAAAGCAGCCAACTCCCAATCATTGAATTCCCTCTGAAATCTTAAACTCCACACTCTGTCGTTGTCGCCCACTGGAGGGCTTAACACCTCAAAAATACAAGCCTCCTTATTAGCTGAACACAAAAATAGTTGAGGATAAAAAATTTTGAGAGGAACATCCCCAATCCACTTATCATGCCAAAACAGAATACGAAAACCATCCCCCACCACAAAAGAGAAATGTTTAGCAAAAGTTTCCCATCCTTCACTAATACTCCGCCATAACCCACAACCATGAGCCCTACTACAAGCTATACACAAACTTGTTTTGGAGCCTGAACTCACTGGCTTCAACATTAAAGATTAAAAAAGAAATGCAAAAATGCAAAAGCAACTTTTATATTGTGGAAAGCTACTTAAAGTTTACTGTAAAAGTAAGTTTCGAGAAAACAAGGTCACAAATTATTTTGCAACTTTCTTTTAGTTTTGATGAACTTGGTAAATTTTTTGTTAATGTGAGTGCACAGAGTTGGCGGCTATAAGATTTTCCAGATAGCATGTACTAAACAAAATCTCAGTTAATTGATAATAATTGTAGTTCACAAAAATCTTACCCCAGGAAAAAGCATTCCAATCAAGCGGCAGGCTTTGTCAGAAACAGATAACAGCAATGTCTGAGATGGCAATTGAATGACTGCACACTATAATAATAAAAATTGAAAACTTCAGCACTAAAAGATCCCAGCAGACATACATTTGTGGTTTCAAATTTACAAAATAAGACATAAAACTTAAGCTGTTTAAAATATCAAATGGAAGCAAAGATGCCACCTTATCTAGGTGGTAAAGCTTCATGGTGCATGGTCAAAGCGGCAGGGGTTAAAAACCCTTATCCAGCCAAAATTAAAAATAAATAATTCATGAAATTGTTCATTACAGCATTTTTGAAGCATATTACTTTTTTTTAAGTAATAATTTTGTATGAAAAAAGGGCATAGCCCTAATATTCGGTCAGCATAAAAAAGATGCACAAGAAAAGAATTTATGTGGTCTAAAACCCCTAAAGATCTAAGCATTCCCAAAAAGAGCAAGAAGCAAAATCCCCAATTTCCCTTATTTGACCTTATCCAATTGAAAAGTGATCTCAAAAATAAAAATCTTAGTTTAAGCAATCAGAACCCAGTTTCATAAAAAATGCATACCTCTGTCCCTCCAAATGCATGTCAACAAACATAGAGATACAGTGTTCCACACATCCAAATTCTAAAGCATATGACTTCTTAATTCTTATTGAAGTAAACAATTCGACAAGGGTTATTTGAGTGTGTCTTGAAGAATCAAAGCAGTTGTTCTATAACACTTCAGAATTGAAGGATTTAAGACCCTTAGAATATTCTTAAAACATGTTTTAGGGATTGGCAGGCTTCAAATGGTAGTAGTTAAAAAGGTTCAAATGTCGTTTAAAATCTTTTTTTGATAATTTGATAGTAGGGGGAAGAGGGGTTTGAACCCTAGATGTCTCATTTGGAAACACAAGGTGCTAACTAGTTGAGCTACAAGGCTCTTGGTGTTTAAAATCTAAGCGGCAATTATTTTCATTATGGGGAAACTTCACAGCAAGTTAAATTAGTTCAAACCCAAGATCAACTGTAGAATATATATTCAATATCAGATTTGAGAAAGCTCATTCCACCTTAAACGTCTGCTAACTGTATAAATGTTGGTATAGTTCAATGACTGACAACAATGAGCTTGATACCAAAGTTGATGCAGCATAAAATTTTCTAAAGAAAATTGCAGAACATCCAAAACAGAAAAACTTAACCTAGGAATCAACAGCTAGGGTTGGTTGGAGTCAGCACAAAGTCATTTGAAAAATTCTAACTAAAGTTTTATTTTGATAATTCTATAGGTCAGGGAGGGAGAATTTAAACCCTGGACATCCACGTTAGAAACATCAAGAGGTGCCAGCTAAGCTATAAGGCTCCTCACTCAAACTGAAATTTTATTATCATAAACTTGTCTCCAAATGAGTTAGATCAAAACACTAATCCTAATTGACTTAGATCAAAACCCAAGCATTGAATTACAAAAATAACTTTGACTCTAGAAAATTAAATAAAACATTTAATTAGCTAATAAAAGGCTGGTTGTAGTGTGTAGAACATATTCCCAGTTCCAATGCTCTCTTTTCCCAGTTGTGTAAACATTTGAACAAAATCTGGTATTATAGAGAATGTTCCCAATAAATCATCATACTTTCAAGAATTCCCACTTATCCAAAGCCATAGAGTTGGCACCATTATGCTAACCTAGTAAAAGATCAGTTCTAGATCCACAAAAGGAAATTATACTGATATTAATGCTCAACAACAGAGGAAAAATGAAGTAATACACATAGTTGTTGACCCTTTTTGTGTGTGTGTGTATGTGGTGTGGGGGGGTGGTGTGTGGGGAATAGCTAAAGACAACTTACAAGCTTCTTTTCTTGCAGTTGTCCAAGAAATCCATGCTGGTTCATTGCACGAAAAACTAGAAAATCTGCCTTTCCAACATATTGCCTAATATTGAACACAATGAAGTCAACAAGCTCAAAAATATAACAAATCCAGAAAGATAAATGGACAGAGACACAAGCATAAGTAGACAAAATCAAAATTTTCACTCAGAAGAATTACTTATTGTTCATGTGGTCCTGAGATATTAGCCGAACTATTTGCATTGTTGGCGGCCAGTTTGCTGCAAGCCTGAAAAGCACAGGAGATATACGTGCCAGTAAATAAAGATTAATCTTCTACGGTGTGCTAAACAAGGAATCCAAAACTTTTCCCCCAAAAAGATGTAGCTGTTGGGAAACACATAAAGTAGGAAACCCAAATACAGAACTTTTTATTTTTTATTTTCAATAAGTAAACAGGAAGGACTGAAACCCAAATACAGAACTTTTTTTTTTTTTGATAAGTAAAAATGTTATATATACGAATGGCTACTCTATGCATGAAGAACATAGAGCAAATCCAGAAAATACAAGAAGGAAAACAAAGAAAAAACAAAAAATAGGAACCCAATCCACAAACTAATTACAAAGGGAAAGAGAGCTAATGAAAGAAGGGAGAGAATCACTAGTTGTGAGTCCCCAAGCTCGAGACCAATCAAAAAGAGTTCCACTAAAAGAAGCAAGCATCTGATCCCCGGAACTATCCAAATCCTCAAACGTCCGCCGATTCCGTTCCTTCCAAATACACCAAAAGATGCACAACGGAACTAAATTCCAAATCTGAGACGAGTGCTTCCCCAACCAATTCCACCAGCCAAAAAGCACATCTGGGATCGATCTAGGAACAACCCAAGACAGGCCATAAGTTATAAAGACAAAACTCCATATCCTATAAGCCATCTCACAATGAAGAAGTAAGTGAGCTACCGTTTCTCCACTGTGTCGGCACATAATGCACCAATCCACAAAAAATCTCCTCAATCTTAGATTATCACCTGTTAGGATCTTATTCCAAGCTACACACCAAACAAAAAAGGAAACTCGTCTAGGGGCCTTTACTTTCCATATAGCTTTCCAAGGAAAGACAATTGAGGGAGAGTTCCTTAATTTGTTATAATATGACCGGATATCAAAATCCCCATTAAGCTTCAACTTCCATCTCATCCGATCTCCCACATCCATTGGAGGAGTATTAGCTCCCAAAATACGAAGAAAATGCAGCCCTTCATCCATCTCCCAATCATTAAATTCTCGAATAAAATGAACATTCCATACTCTTCTAACCTCCGCCCCCTGCCTTGACAAAGAAGCTTCAACAGATACCTCCTTATCAATAGCAATACCATACAACCTTGGGAAAGCCAAGTGAAGAGGTTGATCCCCACACCACCCATCCTGCCAAAACCTCACTCTATTCCCCAACCCAACAACAAAATGACAATTTTTGCTAAAATCCTCCCACCCCATACGAATGCCTCTCCACAAACCACACCCATGAACTCCCCTACCCAGTTTAGAGGTCCAACCCCCCCATTCTACCCCATATTTTGAAGCTACCACCCTCCTCCATAACCGATCCTCTTCCTTCCCAAACCACCACAACCATTTCCCCAATAAGGCCTTATTGAAAGTAGTAAGTTTCCTTATCCCCAAACCACCATTGGCTATAGGCGCACAAACTTTATCCCATCCTACCAAATGAGATTTGCTATCACCCCATAGAAAATCCCTTTGCAACTTTTCAATTCTATTAGCCACATGAGTAGGAATTGTGAAAAGTGATAGAAAATAAGTAGGAAGGCTAGATAGTGTACTCTTGAGTAACATCAATCGACCCCCCTTAGACAAATACAGCTTCTTCCACCCGGCTAATCTCCGCTCAAGTTTTCCAAAATAGGATTCCAAATTGAAGGGGAGTTATGTGAAGCCCCCAAAGGCATGCCAAGATAAGACATAGGCAACTTTCCAACTTTGCATCCCAAAATTTCAGCCAAGGCATGCACATCATCAACCTCCCCTATTGGAACCATTTCACTCTTGTGCACATTAACCTTCAAACCTGTTACCGCCTGAAAACTAAGTAACAACAACCGAATATGAAGGATTTGCTCCACATCTGCATCACAAAATAAGATAGTATCGTCTGCAAACAGTAGATGTGTAACACATTCCCCACCACCTCCCCTCCCCTCAACTTTAAAACCACGGATCAATCCAGCTCCCTCCACTCTCCTCAACATCCTACTAAACACCTCCATCATTATCAAAAACAACATAGGAGATAGCGGATCCCGTTGTCTTAAACCTCTTGAACTACCAAAGAAATCAGCTGGAGACCCATTAATCAAAACAGAGAACTGAACTGTGGATATACAAGTACGGATCCACTTACACCACTTCACTCCAAAGCCCATTCTATGCAGCAAATTTAACAAAGCCTCCCAATTCACATGATCGTAGGCTTTCTCAATATCAAGTTTACAAATGACTCCAGGAACCCTACTCTTCCCTCGACTATCCACACACTCATTCGCAATAAGAACCGAGTCAAGAATTTGTCTCCCACCCACAAAGCTATTCTGAGCCTCAGAAATCAACTGATCTAAAACCACTCTCAAACGATTTGCCAAAACCTTAGACAAGATTTTATATACACTCCCCACCAAGCTAATAGGTCGAAAATCTCTAATATTAGAGGCATCATTCTTTTTAGGAATTAATGCAATGAAAGTAGCATTAAGGGATTTCTCAAACTTACAATGTTGAAAAAACTCTTCAAAGACCGCTAAGACGTCTTTCTCCACTACTCTCCAACAATGATGATAGAATGCCATAGTAAACCCATCCGGACCTGGAGCTTTGTCCCCTTCCAAATCACGTACAACTTGAAGTATCTCCTCCCTCTCAAACTTCCTTTCGAGCCAAACCCTCTCCACATCCCCAATATGATCAAATTCCAAACCCTCCACAAGAGGCCTCCACCCCTCAGTCTCCTTGTACAAAGTTTTATAAAATTGTACTACTTGATTAATCACCTCGGATTCCTCCTCAAAAACCACCCCATCCACCTCCAAAGTCCTTAGATGATTAAACCTACGATGAGAGTTAGCCATTTTGTGGAAAAACTTGGTGTTATTATCCCCTTCCTTGATACATAACATCCTAGATTTTTGTCTCCAAGAAATTTCTTCCAAGGAAAGAAGATGCTCCACCTGGGATCTCAAAGCTACCCTATGACCTTTCTCCCCATCAGTGAGACCAAGATCCCCTTCCTTGGCATCTAATTTTTTCAGCTCCTCCAACAAATGTTTCTTTTGATGCTCTACATTACCAAACTCTCGGCGATTCCACTGCACAATGTCCTCTTTCAAAGCCTTCAGTTTTTTTGCAAACACGAAACTAGGTGTACCTACAAAAGAATGCCGATTCCACCAGAGTTGAACTCTCTCCACAAATCCCTCTGTCCTCAACCACATATTTTCAAATTTAAATGGACTTTTCCCCCTTGCCGTCCCCCCTGCCTCCAATAGAATTGGATTGTGATCTGAGATAGGACGTGGTAAAATCCTTTGAAGAACATCTGGGAAATGATCCTCCCAATCTGGAGTGACCAATGCTCTATCAATCCTGGACATCGCTGGTTGATCAGTCCCACTTGACCATGTATATCTACCACCGTCTAAAGGCAAATCAACCAAGTTAAGATCCTCAATAAATTCAGAGAATTTTTCCATAGCCAAGGTCAAGCGTGTCTCACCCCTACGCTCGCTAGGGAAGCGAACAATATTAAAATCTCCAAAGCAGCACCACGGTAACCTCCAATACTGCTGAATACCCACCAACTCATCCCACATGTGACCCCTCTCGATATTCTCATTTGGGCCATAAACCCCTGAACATGCCCATATAAAACCGTCCCCCACCCCTTGCCACTTTACCGAAACTGAGAAAGTCCCAACCAAAACCTCCAACTTCTCCAAAACCCTTTTATCCCACATAAGCAAGATCCCACCAGCAGTTCGATCAGCCTCCAAAACAGCCCAATCCACATATGGACAGCTCCACAAACTACAAACCAACTGTCTATTCATGCTAGCAATTTTCGTCTCTTGTAAACAAACAACATCGCACTTCCACTCTCGCAGCAAATTCTTCACCACAAGTCGCTTTTGAGGATCATTTAAACCTCTAACATTCCACGAAATCATTTTCATCTTCATAAGCACTAAACTAACCCCAACTTCTGACACCAACACAAAACCACCATTTATCTCCTGTCATAATTCACCGAACATAACAAGTTTTGCAACTCTCTGCGTCCTTTATTTTTGGCCTTAGCCACTTTTTTACTACCCGTTTCTCTCCTGTGTAACACATTGGCTGCTTCCATCTCAGTTTCTAACCTCTGTAAGAGAGCAATGCACAGCTTCTCATGTCGGGTTGTTGACAACCCAACCAATTTACTGAACCCAGGAATTCTGTGCTTCACCCAGCTAGAAATATCCAACTTATTCCCAATACTCAAAACCTCAGTGGCCTCCTCCAATTCTCTCAAATTTGTTGATACACCCGGATCAATGATTTGCAGAGGTAAACAATCTACCGCTTCAGTTTCACCAAAACCCACAGAAAAATCCACTGCATCCTTCACAAGCATGACCTCCCTAGGAAAACTTAAAAGTTCCTTACTAGAGAAATTATTTACCTCCTGACCCGATACTCCAAAACCCATTGACCCAGCTCGCAAAAACTCCAAAAACTGATCGGGAAAAGGAGTTCCGATCAATCTCGGCACAAATTCGAATCTTACCCACCTCTTTCCTTCAGAAATCGACCCACCCGACACCTTATTATAACCCAAAATGCTGTTCCGGTCAGAACTAAGCCTGAAACCCAGCTTCAGAGGAGTCTCGGTGCACCCCGACACTTCCACCGGCGAGACCCAACGCCGATGAATTGACAAAGCACCCTCTGCCTTGGTCAGCGTCGCCCCTCCCGGCGAAACTACATGCATCGGGTTGACCGAGAGCCTCCTTTCCTCATCGTCGCTTCTCAATACAACCTCCGGCGTAGCTAGCCCAGTTGTAAAAGCCGTGGGACTCTCTTCAATCTCATTGGGACTAATTGTAGATGGGAGTGGGCCTAAATTACTACTGGAACATTCTCCAGTTTCTAAAATGAGTGGGCTTGTACTCAAAGGGCCTAAAATAGGCTCACAGTGGGTATTGGGCTGTTTTGGGCCCAACCCAACACTCAACTTCTCTGTGACAGCCCGTGGCACCCATTTAAAAGCTGTTTTTCCTCCTTTATACTTATCCCAGGAAACACGTCTCTTCCCATTCTCAGCCACCTCCACTATTAATCCCTTCCCAGTCCAACGTGAATCCCTCAAATCACGCCCCTTGCCATTTTCAGTTTTATTTGAATTTAAACTGAAAATTAACGGAGATCTGATTTGATTCTGAACCGGTAAATCCTCACCTACATTAATGCCCAAATTAATGCTCCTCTCTCTCCCCTTCCCTCCCCTCACGGCTGCTGTACCAGGCTGACCCACCGGACCATCAACCACCTGCTTCCGAGCTTGATACAGAGGCACCGCCGTCATTTCCTTCATCCTATTCTGCTGTTTCTCCCCCATCGCCACATCTATATTATTCTGTCCTACAGCCTTGATTTGATGGAGAGAATGATTACCATCTTTTGCCTGCATTGGACCCTTCACAGTCTCAACAAAAGACCGAGATGTGTGAAACACTGAATTACGTTTCTGTGCCTGAGGGATAAACTTTAAATGGCCTGATCCACCAAAGGCATATTGATTGGGTTCTAACATCTTCCTCAATTCTAGACCAAAAGCCTTCCAACCATGTTTTTCTTCCCCTTCAGGGATTATGACAGACCTCCGGAGCCCGCCAATTTTGAGTTCAGTCACTAACAAAAACTGACCAAAAGAGTTTGATCCCCGTTGCAAGGTAAATGCAGTGTCTCCTTCCCTAAGCGTGAAAAACTGTTTGGGATTCACCCCAATCACCATATGTTCTATATTTTTCATCAACCATAATGCCGCGCTTTTGCCCATAAACACTGATTTCATGAAATATTTGCTCCGTTCAAAAATACGTAGCGCAAAAAAATTCCCTCCTTCCTCCACCACCAACTGAAAAAGCTTCGATTCAATGAAAAAACTACGTATCCCTCCCATACTAATGCGAATAAAAAGAAATAGAAGAGACAATATCTGACTAATCTGAGGTAGCCGGGCCTCCGCTCATCTGCTGCTTCTTCTTCTTACAATAATCAAAACTTCAAATCAAACCCAAATACAGAACTAATACCACCTCATAGTCTATGTCAGGGTATTGAAAAGAAATACTTAGATTTTTGAGTCATCCTTTACATATTGGCTTTTGATTGAGGTCATCCACCTTGTTTATGACTAAAATACTAGATAATGCATTCATAGGTGCTAACATAACAGCAGAAATTATTTAAAGTATTTTAAACTACTTATGGATGCTTAAAACCTAATTGAGACTTATAAATTCTCTCTCCAATAGAATATCATCATCTACAGTGATTCCTTCCACAAGAAGAAGAGAAATCTCAACCACAAGCCAACATTGCTGCAGGTGACTAATCATGCCACTGTAGATTAAATTTCTTTTTCTTTTTCTTTTTTTTAAAAGGCTGGAAACCAATGCTGAACCATCTCCCTACGATCTACATTTTTAATTTCAAATGATGAAGGCTTAATTAAAGTATAATCCTTTACTGATCATCAGTCAAATGAGAAACTTGTTACTAGTCAGTGAGCTAATCTGGCAATTAGCATTAGCAAATCACTAGACTCATTTTTCCTCTTTAAGTTTAGAATAAAAATTGAGTTTGATGTCAAAGCACGTAGCTAAGTGCTTAAAAATATTCTGAGGATTTTTTTTTTTTTTTTGGCAGAAATAAGAAAATACTTCCAGGACTTACGTTTCAGAAGCTGAAGCACTCCTGTAACCCTGTCACAAAGAATTGGCCTGTGAGATTTACAAATTTAATAAGATAACATAGGTAAAAAAGATCATCAAACAATATCAACACATTAGAACAAACATAAAACAAAAAAGAAAAAGTACACCATATATTTGCATAATTTTTTATCAGGTTCTTGAAAGTTAAAAAATCATACATTACTGCAATTTCAAAAACTTTTTGAAGAAGAAAAAGTTCCTCAATATTAAATAAAATTTGTCAGGTACTAGAAACATACTTCCAGTCTGGTTATAAAGACAGGCTGCCCTTGTCTCTGGCCAGATAAATTTCCCTGCATGCATTTGATTGTTCAAAAAAATTAGTGATTACACAACTATACCATGTAACGTAATAAAGAGCCGACCACAAGTCAGTTTCAGAGGACAAGTTCAGAGCCTCCTTGATGAATGAATTTGATTTATAATAAGCAGTTACAAAAATAACAATTTATAAAAAATAAAAAATAAAAATCACAAGGCAGATGATGTTGTTGATAGTGTTACCCTCCCCACACCCCGTGGCTCTTTCTCTCAGCCAGAAGCCCAGGAGAAAGAGGTGTTTGGTTACAACCATGTACAAAAAAGTTGCTGGTTAAAAATAAATCCAAAAATTTAATATTACAAAAAAAGATATGTTATCTTCTGATTGATAATATCAGTCAAAAGTATTGTCAAGATTGTACTACTTAAGGATATGGGGCTTTGATCTCTACTAAACTAAAGGGGAAAAAAAAAACTGTTACAGCATTACACAACTCAGGTGGAGGTGTTCTCAGGAAAAAAGAATATATAAGGGTGTTTTGACCTTCTTAACTTTCACATGGACAGGATATTTTACTATACATACTCTCTGTTCCATTAGCTTGGGCAGGCATAGAAAATAAGAATTTTTTTATTTTTTATTTTTTCTAAATACGGCCATCTGTAAGGGAAGGTAGAACATGGGTGAAATTTATAAACTTAGCCACATGCAATTTGCAAATCCATCCTTAATCCTATGTATCCTGGACTTACCTCCCAGACTTTTACATATTTGGATTGTGATGACTGCAAAGAACTTGATGTTTGTTGTGACAATGGCATATTAGCTGCTGAGTTGTTGTTTACGCCTAGTGATTGCATCCCTGATTGTACTTGTTGAGGCATTCCTGGAGTCGGAATCATTGTTCCAGTTCCAGAAGAGACAACTGATGGCCCAAGGCCACTCATCATGTTTTGGTTCATGCCAATCCCACTTTGTGCCATTTGTGCTCCGGAAAGATTCCCTGGGTTCATACCAGGTACTGATTGACTCATACTAACACCTCCTTGGAGATTAGCCATTGGTTGAGAAATCCCAAGGTTTGAATTTCCAGACACATTAGAAGTTGCCGAATTGAATGAACCAAGACCTGAGTTTTGTGCAACCTGTCCAGTCCCTGAAAGGGCTCCGGACCCACTTATCGATGTAATGCCAGATTGTCCAGATGAAAATACATTTTGAGCGGCAGACACAGAAGATGCCATCCCACTGGATATCATGTTTGACATATGCATGGATATAGGAGTTTGATGTTGAAGTCCTATAGAGGATCCTCCACTTAAAGCTGCAGAGTTCATCACTTGTCGTGCTTGACAGAGATTGTTCAAAATGTTCACATTTGCTGGAGCAGGGCCAACAGGACGTACAGTTTGTGACACACCACTTACTAAGGGTTTCAAATCTTGGACATTGTCATTATTTGTGATCATTTCTTGAGAAGCAGAAGATGGTGAAGAAGTTTGTAAGCTTGGGACTCCTTGAGAAGCAGCACGTGCAACAGGTGGCATGTGTGAAAAACCAGGTCCAGCTACCATGGAAGTTATAGTGCTCGGCTCCTGAAAAATATATTATGAATTCAACACTGCTTACACAATCCAATTCCGCATATTATACAAAGAACATTCAACTCCCAGGAATAAGTCAACCATAGTGAAGGATAGCAACGCTTACAACTTTCACAGTAGCAGGGGGAACATTTCCAACAGATATTGGTTGCCTATTCATGATAGACCCATTCACTGAAAATCAATAAAGGGAAAGTAAGTCCACCAATCAGAATATTAAGCAAAAATTAACCAATAGTTGAGATTAGCCTTCCAAACTATTAGCTACCATCTGAGGCATATACCTGCCATTTCAACTGTGGCTAAAATTCACAATCCACTAAAGAGAAGTTTTCAGTCTAGAGATAAATATGCACTTCTTGCACAGACACAATTTTCCTCAGACCTAGAGTATTATGTGTGTTATTTTTGGTTTCATTTTTCTTAACTCTCCAAGAATAGTTAAACACTCAGCAGAGATTACTGAAATTTGACCATTGAGAACTCTTCAATCAAGAAACGAAAAAGAATAATAATTGTTGATAGAATATCACTTTCTGTTTTGGTAAGTTGTATTATTGATTGATAACTTCCTTTGACATGAAATTACTCATTCATCAAATAAATAGTTTTGAGAGGGAAAGAGGGAGAGTATGATGCTCAGGTGAAACAGTATTACTATTTTGATTCTTCCAATAATGCTTGAATCTTGCCAAGCAGATTGTATTCCTTACAAAGTTTGTAATGCCCAATAAAAAGGTCATACCCAATGCACAACACTTCCTGCTTCTACCAGGTCTGGGAGAAGTGTTACCAGTCTTGTACTTTTCATATTAGTTCTCAAATAACAAAAGTATAGCAATAAGGCAATAAATCTTCTACAAAATCTAGTGATAAACTACCATTTGTCTAAAATGATTAAATTAATAGGAAAAGATGAATCTAATCACTTAACCATTTATTCTAACACTCACCCTCATGTGTGGGCCGAGACATCCCCCCAATTAGTTGTGTGGACCGAGACTTGCCCCCAATTAGTGGGGGCCCAATAGGTGGAATTTTTAACTTATAAATGGGAGGTAGGGTCACTTGGCCCCAAAACTTAAACTATTAGGAAATTGAGAAATTATTATTAATCACTTAACCAATTATTTTAACACCTAGCAACTACTTCCTCTATGATGCAAATATGATATAACCAACCACGCAGAGACTTGATCATGATGAATTTGGACTCCAAAAATTCAAGTATAAAAATTGACAGGTGTAAACATAGTTTTAAAAACCAAACCAGACAGAATCAGAAAAGAGAGTAGTTCTGGGTTTTATAGTCGAACTGTGATGTCATAGATGATAAAATTTTAATATAAAATACATTAGCTTAGCTTATTAACTTGCAACGCTAATTATTCTTAAATTTTCATTTCATTTTTAACGTAGGATAGAGGCTTACAAAGCCTTGGTTATTGGAAATTGTCACATAAAATATCAAATGTGGGACAGTTTCCATCTTAAGAATAAAAGATTAAAGGGAAGAATAGCCCATCTATATGTAAAAAATTTGTTAACATCATTCTCTCGTTTTTTTCCCCAAAGTGGGACAACTGTTGTTGTGAGAAAGGCTTGTTGGAAGTTTGCATTGGAAAAATACAGAAGTGTATATGCTTTCTTCCTTAATAAATAAATAAATATGTAGGAAGGTGGGTGGAGCAAATGCAGTATTAAGAAAATCTTGCTTAATGTGTTTCTATTTTTTCTTTCTAAACAAGCCCAGTTGGCTAACACGTGGGGGAAAAGGCAAAAGAAACAAATAGGTCATGTGAATTAGTTCATTCACACTTCAAAAGAGACAAGCAACCAAATATCATATTAAATGGATGCATAACCTGATTGAATAGAAGCTGGAGGCGGTCCTGTGACTGAAGTAACAGGAGTCATGTCCACTTTTACAGAACTCTGATTTGAAGGCAAACTTGCAATTCCAGAACGACTTAAAGCAGCACGGGCCTCCATAAAATTCTCTGATAGTAGAACAAGAAACTGAGGGTTTTTCACATTGTCTACTGCTAGATCTGCAGGCCGGGGATTGCGCCCTGCCTAAATTAATAAATTGATGTAGTAAGTAACATACCCTGCTTCCAGTAAGCAAAAAAGAGTCGGTGCTTCCCTTTGGTGTGCTCCAAAAATAGAGCATGACATAGATTCTAGCCTCATATGTAACTTTTTTTTTTTAATTAAAAAATTTAGTTGGTGCTTTTTAAAAAAAAAGTTAGTTTATAGATTTAGTTGGTGCTTTCATCTAGATAAGTACCACATAACCAGCATAGGCTATATACATTCATTCTAAACCAAGCAGTTAGTTTCAGAGAAGTCAAGCTCTAGAGAGTAATCGTTGAATAGAGAATAGTTCAGTTGAGCTATTGGGTAGCCTAGATATGAAATTCTTGGCAAGCTCAAAGCAAGAAACACTAATGAAACATTAAACTGAGTAAAAATATTGTCATTACCGCATTGAATATTGTTCTAAGTTTAGGAAGCTGTTTTGGACAAATGACTGACAGAGAAACAGAGCACTGCATGGAAAATTAAGGATCTGTTACTTCATGACAGGGGAACCCTCATAAAAATGCAAACAACCATCAGTAAATAAGGACTAAGCAATGCTAAATGTACTTGGGCAAATGATTTAGCAACTGTCTCAGCATCAGACGAACGGCTTTCTGTTTGTTCTTCTATATTTTCACCCTTCTCCAAATTTTGAATCTGTGGCCGATAAACTGGTGTTGGCAAGGGATAAGGGTTACTAGCAGCAACAAGAATGCAATGCCTTTGAGAATCCATATTTTGTTGATTTTGGTTTCCATTTTGCAGAATAGGAAACATCTGATTAAAGCATCAAAAGAAGCAGTAGATATTTAATGAGTGCGCATACTGATTAAAGCATCAAAAGAAACAGTAGATACTCAATAAGGAGTGTACATAACAAACAGTGCTGATGAAAATTATGAACTTTTATTTGGAGATCACAAGGCACGCTCTTTGCAATTTGTGCTTAGTAAAATCCAATTAGTTGCTTTAGATTCTTTGAATATAAACCAAATTAGATGCATCTTTATAGTCAAGGATCAATAGTCACTGGCAATACAATGGCAAATCACTTATGTACTCAAAACTATTCATCACATGAAGGAGTGCATCTAATGCAACAGTGTCACTATAAAAAGGGAAGGATCAGCATGAATAATGATTAAAAATCTATCTTGTCTGAATGTTTTCACCAAAGCTCATACTAACAAGGATCTGGTGAGATCATTTAGAGCTACCAACACAATCACAATGCATAGCTAGTCCAAAATTCTGGATCAAGAAAGGATTATTTAAGTGAGAGCTTGGAGTAGGATCAGTAACCAACCCTTGCACGAATTTTAATTATATTCATGAAAACAAAGAGATAGGACAATTGAGCAAGAAAATTAGAAGTCACTTATGAGGTTTTTTCTTGTATAATAAAATCACCAACCCAGAAAAGAGATTTCATTCAAGTTGAAGATGCTACAAGGAAAAGGGGAACACCAAGTTATCAAAAACTACAAGTAGGAAAAGCAAAGATATGTGATCTAACAAAGCATGTAGCATTAGAGCAAACTGATGAAATGCACAGAAGTCTCCCAAACTTCAATAACAATCATATGAACAGGATGAAGAGAATGCTATAAGCCCTTTCAAATTGCACAGAAGTCTCCCAAACTTGCATTAGTACAACTTGAGTCATGTTATAAACAGTAAATTGTTGAGTATAACCACCATTTATTGCCTAAAACTTGTTCACGCCCCCATCTGTTTAATAGCAAGCACTGACAAGTGCTGATGAGAATTTTCAGCATAACCTAGGTTGAGGGAACGATATCACAGAATGCAATCACAGAAATTCTACCAGATGTTGGTTGCAATCATCATCAGCAAAACCTTTAACCGGCAGCTCCTTGGTTGTTCACCTGTAGCAAGTTCTAGACCTGCTTTATTCTACGGTAGGAATAGGAGGGGTGTCAATGTGAAGATAGTTTCAAGACCCTAGGGGGACCTAAACCAAGGCCTCTGCCTGATTTTAGACTCTGTTTGTTTTGAAGTAAAATATTTTCCAATGTAAATATTTTTCATGTAAAATATTTTCAGTAAAATATTTTTTAGGCATTTTGTGTGACATGTAAAATTTTTCAATCAAACCACAAAAACCGGTGGCCTAGCCACTGAAGCCGCTGGCGGTCCAGTGACCGGACCACCAGAACTGGCAATTGGTAAGGTGGCTCCTGTGCTGGACTGCCGGCGACCACTGCCAGAACATCTCTGGTGACCAGACCACCAGCTCTGGCAAGCGGCAACAGAACTGCAGGCACCAGCTGCCCTGCCCCTAGCCACCAGATGGGGAGAGGGCAAGCACTATGTGTTTTTGTGAATGTTTTATCAAGTTTTTAAAGGTAAAACATTTTACAACTTTTTATAAAAGATTTACTGTTAATGGAAAATATTTTACAAGTTTGACCACATTTTATATGCAAAAAAACACCTAAAAATGGGAAAAAAAATTTACGGAAAATATTTTACTTCAAATAGAGAGCGTAAATATCAAACCATGTGGCAATAACGAAGAGACTCAAAAAATTCTTGGAGTCTGTATGACTACGTCCATAACCGAAAGAAAATTTACAATTAAAAAGTATGTAAGAAGTGTGCATGAGGCAGACATATATATAACAAGATCGCACATATATTTGTTAACTGAAACTGAATATGGGAGGGAAAAAAAGAATAGAAGATCAAACACTTCACACCATCAGAGCTTCAGCAAGCCCTTCTGCAATTGCAGCATCATTGAAACCACCACCAGCAAAGGGTATATATGAAAGCCACTGTAAGAAATTATCTACATCTCTTGTCCAGCCAGTCCGTTGTACCAGGCACCCTGCATGAAGGAAGGCAAAATATACACTTAGCAACTGATATGCAAACATAGAAGTTATTGCATATTGTAAGCTTGGTGCAATTCAAGCTTCATAACATCCAAGACATTATATTCTTGCACAAAAAAACAAGCCTGAAAAAAGCTTGGTTAAGAAAAAAATAAATCTTAAGATGAGTTTGAAAGTTAACTTCGTGCATGCAAAGTTCATTGACATATCCTTTTGCATAGTCAGTCCCAAGCCTGAATAAAGGAGAAGGTTTGTAGTAGGATGATGGTCAGCATAGAACTTTTATCACATCTTATGAACATGATTCTCATTCTCCATGAATCCAACCCCAATTTAGAATTAGGGCTTAGTTGAGTTGAGTTGAGTTCAAAATGTCAGGGAAGTTTTTTTTTTTTTGATAAGTAATAAGGATTCATTGATATCAAAAGAGAGAAAAATGTCAAGGAAGTTTTATAACGGACATCAAGTACATGGATACAAAGTTGTATTTAACTTCTACCATGCCAGAGATGCAAAAGTGGAATTAGTCCAGAAAGGCAAAAACCACTAAAAGGTTTCAAAACCATGAATGGAAGAATTTCCAATTTAACTTTATGATGTTTATATGCTTGTATCAGATACAATAATGTAGGAAGAAGAAAAGAGGGGTTGGATGGTAGTAATACTGCATTACATTATTTTTCCAAGAAGATGTCAAATATATTAACCAAAATATAATCTGTAAGACAGTTTAAGAAGAATGAGAAAAATACATACCACAGTAGGATCCATGGGTATTAAAAGTGACCAAGGAGAACTCAACATTAGAACTAGAGGGCTTCTGTATTTCAAAAAAAAAAAAATATATATATATATATATATACATACATCAGCATTAAGATCGCAATAATTAGCAAGCTATAAAACCAAAGCTTACAGAAAAGATTACAAAACTTTCTACAGCTGAAATCTTCAATTAAATAAGAAAAAATACAAATACCAACAGCAGTTGGAAGTTCAAAGGAATGCATAATATCATGCTCAATCAAATAGATAAATCCATATAAAGGAAATCATTATGTGCCTGATTTGTTCAACTATGGTGCTTGCTGCCAATGAATTAGATGAATAATCAGCATTTCTTGGCATATGCCTTATTATCAAGTATCATAAACAGAGACTATAAATCCTAATTAGGTAGGATGAGTTATCAGTGGCAAGAAAAAGATTCTAATAACTGCATCATGACAAAAAGAGGATTTACCTGCCCGTTCAACTCATTTCCACAGAAACACCTACATTCGAAACATAATAAATCAGAACTGGCATAAAATATTAAATATAATGTCTACAATGTGATCTGAGTAAATGATAATGCAGTTAAACAATACCTGTATAAAAACAATACCAATGAAATAAAATATATATTTATTCTCAAGCAACACAAGGTTTCAAAATCAAAAGTAACAAGAAAGGGGACAAACATCAAGTCAGCAAAAATATCAGCTAAATAAGTTGAAGACTAGGACCACGATTTCCTGAAAGCAAGAGGTGATCAACTAGCATCCCTTAAAAAATTAAATAAATAAAAAGACACATAAATGAGAACCTAAAAACAAGAAGTGAAAAAAGAGGGGGGGGGGGTGAGGAAAAACTCAGATTACAATATATTTATTTTTGAACATTCCCATTGTAATTAATTCTTAGTGGAGAAACTCTAAGTTTATGGATATTTAACAGGCTTCCATCACTAGCTTCCGGCCACTGGGGGGTTGGTCAATGGAGATGAAATGACACAAATAAGACCATTATAAAAGAATGCAGTTGATTGAACATTCAATTGCAATTGGACTCCAAATCTTTTCTTTTCTTTTTTTTGGTAAGTTACACAAGCACTTAGTGGATCTTAATCCCATGACCTCACCCTCCAACCAATTATTATGGGAGAAGAAAGTGCAAGCTGAGCTATAGCTTCAACATAATATCCCAAAGTCGGCAATTCATATCCACTCCTATCAACACATTAATGCTGGGAAACTCCTTTTACTTTTTCTTCAGATATACCAAACTCTACACAAATACGGGCAACATACAAGTACACCTATACTATATCTAGAGAATATACCTATACAAGTACACCTATACATTAGAGTTTCCATTTCAAAAACAAATGTAATGCTTTTCTTCTCAAGTTGAGAATTACAGCCCCAACCACACTTAAAAATGCCAAAGTGCAATTTGCAAATGCTTTCTAGGAAGTAAAGTGATTGATCCACATGTTTGGAGTTTTATAAGAAGATTAAGAAATAACCAAGACAGAAGTGTAGTAGACCTTGCCCAAATCCAAACCCAATGAAGACCAAACTCATGAATAGACAAACCCAATCAACAATTCCTCTCTTAATTAGACCAGCAGCAAAGTTTCTAGCTGCTGTCTAGCATGAAAATTCATTGGCCATTTTTCAACTATAATATCCGAGTTACTATTTTAATTTTACAGTAAGGTTCAATAAAGATCCTATTAAAGCTTTTTCTATTTATGCAGGCAAGACCTTTGAAAATGAAAACCTAATCAGTCAGACCTTATAATTATTCAAGCCAATTTCAGTTCATGTCCTCAATTACAAAAATTGGGTGGTAAACAAGACATACAAAATAACTTTAGTATCCCATTGTAACAAAAATAAAAATAGACAAAAACATTATTACTTTTTGGTTCAAGACCCACTAGGTGTGTAACTTACCAATCTAAGAGAGAGAGAGAGAGAGAGAGAGAGAGAGAATTTTACATTACCATTGAGGAAAATTACCCTAACCTCCCTCAAGGTTTTGGGAAATGTCAAAAACCTCCTCCAATGTTCATATATGACACTCCACCCCTTGAAGTTTTGATATATATATATATATATGTATGTATGTATGTATGTATGTATATATATATAAATATTGACCCCTATGACCATTTACGTGTCATTAAAATTGAGTGAAAATACACATTTTCCAAATTAAAATCACATCCAACATAACCTCAAGTTATGTTTTACTACCTATCAAATATAAAAAATAAATAATAACAACAATAAAAAAGAGTTATGTTTTACTAATCATATTGGCTATATGATAATGAAAATCAAGAGAGAGAGAATAAAAGTAATAACCTTAGGATGGATGTGTCATTTCTAAAAATTCGAGGGTCTGAAATTTCTCAGACCTCAAGGGAGGTTAGTGTATAAACCCTTACCAATTTCATAACCAGTAATCTTAACAGAGGAATTGCCATTGAACTTCTCTCTTTTTTTTCTTTTTTTAACAAGTCATTGGCCCCCTCAGTAAGAGAATTAGCATTTATCAACCCAGTATAAAAACCTAATATGGCCTCTTATGGCACATATAAGCTAGTGGAAAATCTGCTACCAGATGGACCTGCCTCTGCAGAATGTAAAAGATCAAAACCATAATGATTTAATGATTACAAACCATAAGTATCAGACATTTGAAGGAGTTTCTACCAACTAAAGCAAAAAGGTGACCTCAACACTAGAATCTCATAATGAAACTTCACTCCTAGAATCCAATTTGGTTAAAATTTTGGAACAAATTTTCATTCCTAGATTAAACCCAAAATAAACCACTATTAAGGGAAATAAACAGAAATATTGTCTAGTTATTTCTGATTTCTAGTATAAGAACAAAATAGTTCGCATTAAATGATGATATTTGGGACTAATATATTTGAATTTTTTACTGGTAAGTTATACACTCACCTTTTTGGTTTTTTGAGCCCACAACCTTACCCTCCATGTTGTTCTTACAAGGGAAGGTGCAATTTGAGCCAAGCCTCATCGGTACTTATCTATTTGATACGGCCTCAAAGTACCCATTAAAGTATGTACACAACCATAATGTCTTGGTGAGCAATAAATTTGATTTCCATAATATGCTAACGATTTAACATCACCGAGATCATCACCAACCAGAGCTTATATTTAATTTCTTGCTTGCTTCAGTTCCAATAACATGCCAATGGTTCAACATCACTAAACTCATAACCACCTAGAGCTTCTAATTAAATTTTTGGCTAAAATGTAAAACTCACGCTCTAAGTTTATTCAGAATTATTTTCATAATTTATTTTAGTCCTCTAACTTTACTTTCGTTTATTTCAGTTATCTAAGTTTCAAATTTATTCAATTAAGGCATTTTCATCAACTTTTGTTAAAAATATATATATTTAAATCTGAAAAATATTTTTCAATCATTAATTGAATTTTTTTAATTAAAAAATTGAAAAATTAATCACAACATCTGACAAAAGTTGATGGAAAAGCCTTAATTGAATAAAATTGAAAGTTAGAAGACTAAAATGAATTTTGGTGAAACATAGAGGGTGGGTTTTGCATTTTAGCCTAATTTTTTCCTTACTTTGATAATGGTTCAATGTCACCAAGCTCATCACCATTCACAGCTTATAATTAAAAATAGGAACAAATTAATTGCATTGCAAGGTATTTATCTAAATAATGATTCTCATAAATTGTAAACTGTTATAATCATAGTGTCTCACATGGATTAAGTGTAAACTTAGCTCGTGTTTATAAACTCTTGGGCACCCTCCCCTTGCAAGCTAGTTTTTAAGGGTGAGTTCTACCCATGGGTTCCTAACATTTCCCTCCCCTTCAAAACACCTTGCCCACAAGGTGTCCTTGAGAAATGACAACTTCGTAAGGGGAAACCGACCACTAACCCAATATACCAAAGCATCTTGACCATTGATCACACGAACAGCTTCAAAGCAATTAATCACAGCCCATAACTAGAGAACTAGCAATGTCTTGTACTTCAATAGCCGTGTCTTTTGTCCTTTCAAGGTCCCTTCCACAACTTCAAACACTCGGTTAATTTGCTGGACTCTAACTATATTGGCCCCTTCAATAACAACAGCTTATTCATACTCACAAACAATAGGTTGCAGAGAGGCACATTGTAGATTCTTCTTTTCCGTTGCCTCAAGACTCATTACTCTTCTTTAGTCACAGCCTTGAAATTCTCCTAAAGTCTTGGTCCATTTGGTGCAACATTATTTTGCTAACATCAATGACCATAGGAACACTCATAGGAGCAGTGTGTTCTTGAGTGGTAGCTTTCATTGGATTGTCATAAGCAGTAGATCCAAATTTGACTCGTACTGCTTGAACAAAGGCATCCCAACTAACATTTAACCCAATATCTTCAACATCTTGGAACCATACTAATACTTCCACATCCATGTGAAAATAGGCCATTAGAAACTTTTCATGATCAGTGGCGGCTCCAAGAATTTTTCCCAGGGTGGTCATGAAGAAACTTAAATTAAACAAAATCTAATAAAAAGATAAATTCATATATTGACAACAACCAAAAATAAAAGCAAAAAAAAACATAAAGTCTTACAATTTCCTTTTACAAATCTTTTTATTTTGAAATCGTTGCATGATAATCTCATTATCAATGCTGCAAGCTACATCTTTTTCAAAATTATAGTTAAATAAAAAAAAAAAATTCTTTTTGTTTGTAAGGGCTCAATATATTGTTAAAAGAAACAAAGTTTAGGGATAAAATTTGACTACAAACTTAGTTGTAGCCCAAGATTACAACTTTCACTAAACAAATTAACAAGACTACATATTTTGAAAATCGCACCGTTGAATTGTATGCTCTTTATGTTCTTAAAACACATGTTAAATTTCATGTTAATCGGATGTTATTTCCTATTTGATCATAAACTTATTTTTGTGTATAATGTTAGACTACAAAAACTCAAAATTTAAACATTTGATTAATGACACAAGCTATTAATCTTTGATCTTCTTGAAGTTTTGCAAGCATGGAGGATATTAAAAAAAAAAATGTAATCTAATTGTGGATTTGTCAAAATTCATATCCAATAAAAAATATATTGAGTAGAGTTGTAGCCTTAGTCTACAACCAAGTTAATTTGTTGTTAAATTTTGTCCAAAATTTAATTATATTAGGCTTAAAAAAATTTAGGGTGATCACATATTTTTTTAAGGGTAAAAAAATCATAAAATTTTTAAATTTTATATATAATAATGATTTTTTTCTAAGTCAGGGTGGTCCTATGACCACCCTGGCTCTATCGTGGAGCCGCCAGTGTTCATGATATGGGGTCTTGTAATAGTTAAAGTATTGGTTTACTTTATAAACCCAAGTAGCATGTTCTTCACCCTTGAATCTAGGAAGATCAACCTTGATTGATTTTGGAAAAGTTATGGGTAGAGTGTTGCTTGATGTATCTCATTGGACTGAGGTGTTTAGGGTTGTTGTCTTCTTGTTTCTGCATCAAATAATTTCTGCAAAATGAGACTAAGTTGTTTTTGAACTTCTTGAAAGTTGGAAATGGATTTGTTTAGAATTTTTGTAGATTTGGTGTCAACCATGGCTACAGGATGAATGGCTTTGTGGTGGATCCCAGAGGGGGCGACCTAGAGGCTAGATTAAAATAAACTGATAGGTGAGTGGAGCCACCAAAAAGAGAAAGGACTACTATCAGGTCATTGTCGATAGAGTGAGGGATCGTGGACGTCGGCGTCGGTTGCAGAGCGTGGTGGTATGTTATGATTCTAGTATCCCGCATGAATTAAGTGTAAGCTTAATCACGTGTTTATAAGCTCTTGGACATCCTCCCTTGCAAGCCAATTTTCAAGTTTGAGTTCTACCCATGAGTTCCTAACATAAACAGTTATATATAGCATGACACATCTCATAAAATCTAAAAATTAGAAGCAAATTTATGGGGTATTTCAGTTAATCACCTTAACCAGGGATTTATTTACAATATTCATCCTAAACTATAAATTTTTGCAATCAACACCCTCGTTCATGACTAATTTGCAATGTCCATCTTACCATCTAAAATTAGTGTCAAAATTGACAAATTGGTGGAGTGGGTTAAGTGCTAGAGTGCTCTCATTATTATTTCTTCCTAGAGTGCGATGTCCACTACAATCAACTAAATAATTTGTTTATTTTGGATGGTGGTATGCAGATTGCAAATCAACCTTGACTTAAGATGATTGCAAAAAATTGTATTTTTTTAATATGTAAATCAATTCATTAAAATGGTACCAAAAGGAACCCCAGGTAGCACATTCAGCTAGGGATCATGTCTCAACAAAATCGAAAAATCACTACTTCAAATCTTCCCTTTGACCAAAACTAATGTATTAAGGAAAAAAATTTAAAACACACACACACACTCACAAAAAGGGGTGCAAACCTAGTAGATGGGAGTTGTACAAAGAACAGGGATTTTGATAATCCAGTTCCTACTCCACTTTCAGCTTCCTAAGCCAATAGATTCAAAGTTGAACTAAAATTCCACCAAAACCATAGTAAAACTTTTTCAAAACCCTAAAAATTGAACTTTTTCAACAAAAAAGAACTCGAATTCAGCGCCTTTAAAAGCATGCATCATCCTAAGCCTAACCATTATATCATACCAAAAAAATGAAAAAAAAAAAAATTTCCCTAAAACAAGTAATTGGAAAACAATAAAAATACAAAACAATCGGTGAATTATACTAAAGAAAGAAATTAGAAATGGAAAGTGAGGCAATTAGATTAGACCTGATGATCTTTTCAAGGTAATCAGAAAGGACTGTTTGCCAAAAGTGTCCCATGGCTGCGGTGCCTTCAACGGCTACGATCAGCTGCTGCTTCTCTGCCATGGTGAGATCGGAAAGCTGATGAGAGCTGTGAGCAGTGACTGACTGACTGACTAGTTTCGTATAGTGTTTGGGTTCTCTCTCTGTCTCTGTGTGTGTGAAAGGCAAGAGTGCATCGTTTTTGTTTCGTTAAGAATTCCCAGTATGTAGGTAATGGTAACGATCGACTAGCGTGTGTGGGTTTGGTTCTCTCTCTCTCTCTTTCTTTCTTTTCAATCTATGACGCCAACCTTACCTAAAAAATGGTATCAATCGCCTTTTGTTTCACAGATACGTAAGGGGGTGTTTGGTTTGTATTTTCAAACAACCATTTTCAGTTTTCAAATAACATTTCATACATTTCAATACACTTTTTCACCCACACGTATTTTCACAAATATTTTTAAACAACAATTTTCAGTTTTTAAACACACATACCAAACGGGCCCTAAACGGTCCGTTTTGTTGGAGTTGAGTTTTTTTTTTTTTTTTTTTAATAATTCAATAGTCGCCAGGAATTTTTTTTTTTTAAGATAGTTATTTAATAAATTTAAATTATACAAAATTTAATAAAAATAGAATTTGAATAAATCTTACATCACAAAAAATATATATATATTAAAAAAATACGCATAAATAAAAAAAATTTCAATTTTCTTCTACCAACAGAATGAAAAGACAAAAAGTGATTGATAGGAAGTGAGACTAAAAGAATATTGAAATGAGAATCATAGAGTGAGAGAGAGTTTAAAATTATGATAGAGGAGAAAAAAAAATGAAAAAGTGAGAAAGACAGAGAGGCGTAGAGCAGCGAATGATACATGTAGCAACTGTGAACCTAGCCTCCAAAAAGAGAAAAACTGCTACAATTGCAAAGTTAAGAAAGAAAAACTAACCAAAATCGTAGGCATTCTTAAATTAGGATATTTAAAATTTTGTTGTAAGTGTACAAAACTTGTTAGTTTAATATATATATATATATATATATATATATATATATATATATATATATATATATATATATATTATTGCAAGTCTTCTAAGCTGCATGTGGCACTGCCACTGAGTTGCGGGCAAGTTTTGAAGATGTCACTAGTTGGAAATACCAAATAAATGTCAATTAAGCTACAAATCTCTTGCAAAGTAACTTTATTTCGTTCTTTTTCTTTTATTATTATTATTATTATTATTATTATACAATAAATTCAAAAGGGATTAGAACTCTTCTTAAATCATAATAATGTTACTAGATTATAAATAAATAACTAAAAAAACCGTAAGATTAAATTCTTTTAAATCATAAACTAGTGAATTTTTTTTTTATAGGTCATTACCTGGTGATTGAAAGTATAAACAATGTATATTTTTTAATCTTTTTGAACAATTATTAGTAGGTTGAATATGTTATGATTAAAGTGATGATCTACTATCTACACATTGTTTACTACAAGGGCCAAAAATGCAAGAACGGCATAAATCTCCCTTCAGGTTTTTTAGAAGTGATTATTTATGGAGTGTTGTGGATACAAGGGGTCTTTTTTGGAGTCACCACCTAGTTTTTGCAATGGTCTAGGAACCATATATATAGCGTCCTTTTGAGGAATGAATTTTGATCTTACTATCAGAGTATGAGTTCAGAGTTTAGGTATGTTCTTGAGAAGGTGTTAGGCACCCAAGATCGCCAAATCCTAAGGTTGGCCTCCCATCGTTGCGTTTTATATCTTAGCCTTATTAAAAACATGTTCAACACTTTGTGAGGATGTGCTAAAATCGTCAATGAGTTGTAGGCTCTAAGTCGCTCCAATGGGTACCTGTGAATAAGAACAAAGGGACCAAACAGAAGGCACCAATGTGGTACCAGCCAAAAACCCTTCGAAGGTCAAGTTAGTGAATGAGAAGTCTCTATGAACTGTATTGTGAGAGAGCTAGAGAGTTTCTGCGTACCTGAGAAAAGTGGGGGTCTGGCGCTTATATGGTAGTGAATAATGAATCGAGATCCCTTCAAAGTATGGATCTTTCCTTGCTGGGAGGGTTTGGCACTTAGGGTTTCCGAGATTTCAGGATATCTTTCCATATGAGAGTAATATGGGTGAGTGGTGTCTTACGTGTTGCACAAGATGTTTCCATGTAGAGATATTCATGGGAGCCAAGCCAAGCCAAGCCACGTTGGACCTATCGACCTCTTCACCTCATCGGCCTCTTCTCCCAGTCCAAGGGTCCCTCGTCGGCTTACAATGGCACCCATCAGGTTGTTATAACAGGATTGTCATTTGTGCTACCATCGCCCTAAGTCTCCCTTTTTGTGTCCATGCAATTGACAGGCCCATGGGCACCGTCGACTCCTTTGGATGACATGTACAAGAGTATTGAAATTGTCTAAAACACCCCTATCACTTTGTATCCTAACTCACATGCTAGCATGCATCTAACATACAACATGGCATCATTCATCCCAAAACACATATCTATCCATAAAGTAATAAAGAGCCAAACACATATGAGAAACCCTAGCATGTGAAACCCTATCATACATCTTAAGGCAAGGTAGCAACCCAAACATGGCAACAAAGCAAATCATATCATAAATCAAAACAAGGCATCAATTTCATACATATATATCAAGGGAGGATTAAACAATCAACATGCATGTTCATGTGAATGCATGACTTACCTTACTTACCTTGTAACACCTCAGCACCTCTGGCATCATAGGCATGTGAATGCATGTTCATGGCATCGAAGTAAGAAACGAACACAAAACCCTAATCTATGCATGTTAAAGACAAACAAGCATACAATAGTAGTGATTTAGATACACATAACCATATGAAAAGGGTTTAAACAAGGGCAAAACATGTGAAGTAAGCAAACCTAACAACATAAGAAATCTAGATTAGGGTTCCTCAACAAGTACCTGCATGCACAGCCAGAGACCTGCATACGCAGGTTTTAATCTGCGTATGCATGCTTAAGGCATGCGTGCGTGGGACTTGTTCAAAACCTTAACCTAGAAACACTAAATAGAAAAAAATAGAGCATAAAAGAAAACCCTAATTCTAATAACCTAACATGCTCAGAAAATGCAAACACAACATAAAACTACTCTAAAAAAACTAGTTATAACACAAACAAAGCAAGAAAAACATATTAAACAGCAATAGAAGGGCTAAAAAGAGAAAAGAAAGTTTGAAGTTTGATACCTCAAAAATGAGCTCCCAAGCTTGGATTTTGACCGTTCCCTTCAGTCAAATCTATCACAAGTCATTAAATAAGCGATTAGCAACATTAAACTAAAAGGATTGGGGCCAGAAAAGGTCTCAATTAAATAAAATTGACTTCAAAGTGTTTTGTGAAAAACTCCCTTTTGATTTACTATTTTCTAGTGAATCTTAGATTTTTCCTATAGAATTTCTGTGTGTTTTGAAAATGTACTATGTAAGGCTTTTTATAGTAGAAAAAATGGGGCTTAGAACGGCTCCCAGATGATGTGGGATTCATTCCAAACCTCAGCCATTATTGTAGAAAACTTGCATTTTCCATGCTTCTAAAACCCTAGCTGTGTATGCATGAATGTGCCTACGTACGCATGCTTTGGCCTAAATACGTAGACTGTTACCCACGTACTTGGGTCGAGGGCCACTTTGGTCATTTATTTCCAAAAATAGCTTTTTGCTCATTTAAAAATTTATATTTTCTATTTTAACACTTTTCAAGTCAATTTGACATTTGATTAGGCTCTAAATTGGCCTTAGGCCTCAGAGTTTGAGTATCATTGAAGAATGGGGGTCTGAGTCATAAGGGGTACAAAATGCAGTGTCTACAAGTGTCAAGTTCAAATTTCCATATTTAATTAATAGAGACTAATGACGCACCACAAGAGAGAAATCGAAATGCCAATAACTAAAAAGGCAAAAAAAAAAAAAATGCTTAAAATAATAGGTTTGAAACTTCAACCCATGAACAATAGGAAGAGAAAATTGAGAGAGGTTGAGAGAAAGAGGGGCAAGGTTCCCCTATACCAATATTTCCAGCCCCAAACTTCAAAATTGTGAGAACGTTTGCTAGCTGAAGGGCTTTAACTCTAAAGTTTCAACTATATGGGTAAAACATGGCTTGTCCCTTTAAATCTGACTGGAGCCTTTTGTACTGAGTTTGGGGTGCTCTTAGTTACTGGTTTTTAGTCAATAGAAGAGACGTTGAACCCTAAGGGATCAACCAATGAGTAATGTGCATACCCAAAATATGACTGTTGGGCTCAGTCTCTACCTGGGCTTACAATTTATTTGTATTGTAGGCTTTAGGTTTCCTACTATAGGTGGATCTATGCTCGGCAGCCTAAATACCCTCCCATTTCCTAAGATCCCTCCCCTTAATTCACAGAGTTGTTCCCTTTCTCCCTCAAATTAACTGTTCTTTTCTCTTAGTATTCTCTCCAGAATTGCCAACCCCCTCTTCCCCATTGAGTCTCTTATTTATAGCTCAAGATTAGTGAAGGGGTTATGATTATTCCAGGTTATTAGTAAGCATGGAGGTCCAATTCCATTGCCTTTAAATGGGTGTTTAGTTGGAAGTGGGGATAATGGCTTTGGAACTGGTTCCCACCTTAGAGGGACGTTTGGCAACGATATTCCCAGGGCAATACCAGGCAGTTGAGACATAGTATCCCCGAGCAATCACGTTCCTGGCTAGTATGTGCTAACCGGGCAAGTTTCTGGCTATGAACCATGAGGTGTATAATTCAAAATTGCATGCCCAACAAGCCTTGGGTCAAGCACAGTGGCATGGATCCCGAGTCCATGGCCTCAACAGGCCTAGGGCCCAGCTTAGGACAAAGGTGCTGGAACTATAGGGCCACACTGTAGGGTCAAAGTTCATGGCCCAAGTGGGTTTGGGGACCCTTGTGTAGTACATTAGCCCCTCTTAATTTGTGCCCAGCCCCCGAGAACGAATCAAGGACACTAAGAGACAGAAACTATTCGAGAAGTTCAACGGGTAGATTCTGGACAATTAGAGGCTCATTAATGTGCCCTTAAAAGGTGCATTGTAATTGACTGTTTGGTTCAGCCGTCATCATTGTCTGACGGTTCGTGAACCGAGGTGACACGCATGTCAGTTACAATGGGGATTCATAGAGTTTTCCGCCCCTCACTTATTAAATGATATTTATTCCTCCACTGGCTCCTATAAATAGTCCCTCCTGTCTTTTTCCTTTTTATGGCTATTCTTGAGGGTGGGGTTAGGTTCCCCATGAACCCTCTCATCATAGGTACTCTTAGATTTTACAGCTTGTGTCCCGACCAACTCCCCCCCAATTTTTACCAAGTGGTGAGTTGTATAAGTAGGTTAAACCAAATATTTGATCAACAATTAAACCACCACGATATTAACTTTATGTACAACTTGTGCGAAAACATTAGGTTCGATTACTATTTAAGAACTAGGGATATGCGGGTACAGCTAATATCATGCCTCCCCGATTCTAACAGAAATTTGACAGGGGAATTTGTCTGGGTGAGCGGTAATTGGCTTACCGATGAACTCCCTTGCCCATTCTCGCCACGCAATGTTGGTTGGTACTGAGAACCCTCATTTGCTTTGAGTTTGAATTCTTTTTACTTAGTTGCTTATATATAAACTAGTCGGCCTTTTCGTTGATTTGTTGCAAAAGGAAAAAGGTTTCAACCAAATCTCCAAGTCGTACACGTGAGAGATCTTAATTTCGTTCTTAGGTCAGAAATTTTTGTGCACACGGACGAACAACTCCAAGCATCCCATTTGATACTCAGCATCGACCTAGTTTATTCTACTTGGCAATCATTCAGCTAGGCATTGTTAATAGATAGCCTACTCCTTTCGTACATAGACGTCCGGCACGCAAACTTCCTCTTGCCTTCGTTGACCACTGGTGAAGCTCGGGATCTCGGCCCTCGATATATTATCGCGGAGGACCTTGCCCCAGTGAAAGACAAGTCAGCCGAGCGCATGTCACAGAGCCGTAAAGCCCACATACCCGTTAAGGAGCCCGACGCTCCAACTTAGGTCACCGAGTCAATGGCAGCCGACCCGACCCAACCCACCCCTTGGAAGTAATAGCTGATTTGGGTGAAGAAATTGTAACCAAACGAGCTCTAACTATTGGCCGGCTCCTGCCTGGCACTCGTTTAGCCTCTTAATCCCAACAACCTCCCGATAGAGACCAGACTCCGCCTCTTCCCTCTAGCCGTGCAAAAAAGAAACAACGCGTTGCTGATTCGCCTCCCTCCTCCTTTAAAGACCCCTCCCTAGGCATCCGGTAACATTGTGATCCAAGAACCAACTGGTGTATCCCAGTCACTTGCCCAAGTCAAGAAAAATGTCACGTCCTCTTCCAGGCCTGAGGTGGGATGGCAGCCCTCCTTCAAGCTCTATGACGAGCCTTTGCCAGCTACTACCAGCGTGAAGACTTGGTCTCAAGGCCAAGGGGGGGTTGCCTAGAGCCTGGTGCACAGTCTCCTTTTGCTTGAGGACGTCAGCTGTTTCTTAGAGGCTACCGAGGAGTCAATGACAAGACGGCTTCAATGGCACATAATCGCAGTAGCCCTTTACTTTTTGTTTATTTCGTTTGCATGCGTATTTCCTTTTCTCTTACATATGTGATATCTTATTATTGTTGTGTTACCGGGCTGCGTAGTTGACTCACATTATTGATGAAAGAATGAAGGAGCTAGCCGAGGACGTGGAGAAGGAAAAGGCCCTGAAGGACGTGGTGGAGGACACGGCTAAGGACAAAGGCAAAGTGGAGGACGCTGTCGAGAATAAGGCTCAAACTGCCGAGAATGCCCGGGTGGTAGCTGAAAAGAAGTTGGCTGAGGTGAGGGCCAAGCTGGGGGGTATAGAGCTCAAACTGGCGAAGGCGAAAAGCCTAACATTGGCCCAGGCAAACGAGATTGCCAACCTTAAGGCGGCCTTTGATGCCTCCAAGCTAAAGGGGCATAATCTAGGCTTCGCGGATGTTGAAAATTCTGTGGAGCCCGTTGTCCACCAGGCTCGAAGTCATGGGTTCAACGAAGGGTGGCTAACAGCTCTTTAGGCCATAGGGGTAGCAAAGGATTCCCCTCTAAGGAATCCCGAGCAGATTCCCTACAAAGCTCCTACCCCCCATGTCCATAGCCAAGTCGATGCTGCCGATGAAGAGGAAACCCTCAGCATGAGCGAGCTAGTCCACGCTATTAACTCTCATGTGGAAATGGACAACCCTAAGGTCACCAACAACCTTCATGCTGCAGAGGATGGGCAAGGACACGCGCCAGCCATCGACCAACCAACTAGGAATGCACCCGATGATGTTATCCAGCTTACGCCTGACAATGCCTCTGTTTAATCTTTATGTTTCACTTTTATTCCCTGTTTTATGTTTAACTGAAGTTTTCCTTTACTTTTATTTGCTCGGTTTGCCTATGGTCACCGAGCTGTGGTGACTGAACAATAATTTACTTCTCGTTTTCCTAAGGTTTTATTTTCCTATAGTCATCGGGCTATGGTGACAAAAGATCGGTTTAATCCTTTTTGCCTGCTTCAATCATGTTTACAAATGTGTGCTACGAAGTTACTCTTTCTATTGTGTTCTTTCATTTTCTTCCTCTTTTATATATAATCTAAATGACCGGGTAGTTTGCTCTCGGTTTGCCTTTAAATGGTGATCGAGACTGCTTTCTCATCTTCAAGAGGGTAAATCATATCTGCGTAGGTATAATGACTGGGAATTGTTCGGAAGAGCCTATCTATATCTAGAAAGAATTGGCTCTTTGGTATATATAAAAAAAATTTATAAAAAAAAAATTTGATGTGTTTAGGTCTATCCAGGAGAATTTAATGTAGGGTCAAGAAGCTTGTTAATGTAAAGTTTTCCACCCGGCCAGCAATGAAGATCGCCCGGGAACAAGTTCCTGTCAGAAAAATTAAGTCTTCTCCTGTCCGGTGACAAGGGTTAACCAAGGAACAGGTTTTCGTCCATAGATAAATTTAAGATTAGGTTTCCTCTTGCTCGGTGACGGAAATCAACTCAAGGGAAGGCTTGTCCTTGGAATGATTTGAAATAAGGTTTTCACCTGCTTGGCTATGAAAATCGAACCAAGGACCGATTTTCATCCTTAGGATATTCTAGTGCAAGGTTTCCACCCGCTTGGTGATAGAAATCGAACTGAGGGCAGGTTTTTGTCCATAGGATATTTTAGTGCAAGGTTTCCATATGCTTAGTGATGAAAATCGAACTGAGGGTAGGTTTCTGCCCTTAAGATATTTTAGTGCAAGGTTTCCACCTACTCGGTGATGAAAATCAAACTGAGGGCAAGTTTATGTCTTTAGGATATTTTAGTGCAAGATTTCCACCTGCTCGGTGATGAAAATCGAACCGAGGGCAGGTTTCTGCCCTTAAGATATTTTAGCGTAAGGTTTCCACCTGCTCAATGATGAAAATCGAACTGAGGGCAGGTTTCTGTCCTTAAGATAATTTGCCTTAGCCCCCTTCGCGCATATTGACCGGGGCTAATGAGTTAGCAACGATGGAGTTATTAGTATAAATACACCTGCATGAATGAACACCACTTTTGTATTAATTAACAATGCACAACATTACACTCAATATGTACCCGACCTGTAGAATTTCTTCAAATTGTGGGCATTCCATGGCCGAGGAAGTGATCTGTCATCCAAATCCTCTAAATAATACGCCCTTGCACCCGCAATGGCGGTAACTCTAAATGGTCCATCCCAAGTTAGTGCTAACTTCCCTACGTTGATGTCCCGTGTATTCCCAACTACCATCAGAAGTACCAGATCCCTTGCTCCAAACTCCCTTTTTCTCACGCCCCTGTTGTATCTCCGATCAAGTTTTTTGTTGATATTCTGCCAACCGTATGGTCGCTGATTCCTGACGTTCTTCAAACAGGTTCAACTGTTTTAGCATCAACTTTGAATTCTTGGTGAGGTTGAATCCTGAAACCCGGGCACTGCACAAGTTCACTTCTGCCAGTATGACCACCACTACTCCGTATGTTAGGAAGAACGGAGTTTCTCCCGTGGATCTTCTCGAGGTAGTTCGGCATGCCCATAGAACACTGGGCAACTCCTCTGCCCACCTGCTTTTAGCACCTTCTAACCTCCTCTTCAATCCGTTCACAATGGCCTTATTGGTTGCCTTAGCTTGGCTGTTGCTCTATGGATATGCTGGGGTGGAATATCAATTTGTGATGCCAAGGCTGCTACAAAACTCGCAGAAAGCTTTACTGTCAAACCGCAACCCGTTATCTAACACTAGGGACTTTGGTACCCCGAATCTCGTCATTATAGTCCTCCATACAAACTTCTTAATATCCACATCCCGGATGTTCGCCAATGCCTCTACCTCTACCCATTTGGTGAAGTAATCCACAGCTACTAGGACAAACCTCCGGTTTCCGGTTGCCCAAGGGAATGGGCCGACGATATCTAGCCTTCACTGTGCAAAGTGCCAAAGGCTATTAATAGGATTCAAGTTCCCTACCGGTTGGTGGATCATTGGGGCGTGTTTTTGACATTGCTCACATTTTCGTGCATACTCGTTAGCATCCTTTTGCATTCGCAACCACCAAAACCCTTGGGTCATTTCCTGGGAGCTAACGAATGTCCCCCCACGTGACTACCGCACACCCCGCCATGTAGCTCGGCTAGGAGTTCCCTAATCTTGCTTGGGTGTAAGCACTTCAGGTAAAGCCCGTTAAAAGATCTTCGGTATAGCTCACGATCGGCAGACAACCAATACCGAGCAGCTATCCGGTGCACTTTCTTTGCTTTCTTCTCATCAGCCAGCACTCAATCCTCAGCTAGGAAGCTAATGATCGGATCCATCCAACACGGCTCAACAAGTCATTCTCCCTAGTGGATCTTTCACCAAGAACTTCCTCGTAAGTTAAAACACCAAGGCCACTTGTGCGCATATCCTCTGGGAATTGAATATGCAAGCATAGATCCCATACCAGTCAGAAGAGAAGAATAATAAATTGTTCACATATCCCGAGGGAATTGAATATGTAGGCACAAACCCTATGCAAGCCAGAATGTGTGCACATATCCAGAAGGAGTTGAATATGCATGCATAATAGAAGAAGTAGAGATAGAGATAGAGACCGAGGTCACCCTGAGGCAAGAGCCTTACCAGAACAGGTAGAGATAGAGATGGAAGACAAGAGGCGCAAGCCACCCGAAGGAGTTTGAGGCAAAAGCCCTAGATGGACACCATAGAGATGTATCATTTTAAACTCGTAAGAGCACCTTGCTTGTTTAATTGATGGTTGTGGCCGTTGGCCATGTTTGTTTTTCTTTTTAGTGACTTTAGGATAGTGAATCACTCGTCTTTTACTTGCAATTGGCAAAGGTTCTGGGATAGTGAACCTATCGTTGTTCATTTCCCGAGCAATAAAGGTAGGAATTTAGACATACGAAACCCACGCAACTCTATGAAGTTGCACCCCGCCCCATGTATGAATGTTATGTGCCGTGTATATAGGTTGGGCTTGAACCGTACATCGAAACAAAATGTTTTATCTCTTATTCTTTTGATTTCATTAACAGAGCTCATGTAATACCCCACATACTTTTATTTGAGGTTATAATTATATTTTTATTTTAAAAAATAATTGATGGGCCATAGGAATTCTTTTATTAGTATTTGCAGCCCGCTAACCCACTAAGCCCACATCTCTAATACAAACTACAGGGTAGAGGAAAAGACAGTCAGAATTTTCATAGAAAGGGTTTTGTCAGAGAGGCTAAGAGGTTTTCCTTGGAGTTAGAGCACATACAATTGAAGAGGCAATCGGATTTTTAAAGGTATGATTTTCTCACCATTAGAGCAAATAATTAAAAGGTTATAAGGATTATCTTGGAATTGATTATTCAGAAGTTTGATTTTTGGTCCTAAAATTCTACTGATACTTTACGATTGGACTGTCGTTGTCATTGTGTACGTTCATGGCATGACTTCTAAGTTTGCATTAGGAGATATATATATATATATATATATATATATATATATATATATATATATATATATATATATATATATATATAAATTCTACACTTTACCCTCAGAGGCTCATCCCTACCTCCCTCATTCAAGAGCTAGGCTTATATCCTTCTTCTTACTTTGTACTCTAAACTACATTGTAACCAGAATGGCCCTTTTCTGTACTCTTCCCCTAGTTTACACTTGTACTAGAACTACACTTGTAACCTATTTATGCTTCCGCCCCCAGTGCCCTCTGAACGGCACCCTTTGTATGTAGCTTACCCCCATTTGGTATCAGAGCCAAGTTGTGGCCGATCCCCGTGTTTGTAAGTTACTGAATTATTTTCAATCAAGTTGGCCGGTATTACCGCCATAGTTATCCATTATTTTGTGGTTATTACTTTGAAAGTATGTTATCTCTAACAAAAATTATTTTGTTTTACATCTATTTTCTGATAGCACTTCCACTCCCATATGTTGCATTTTTCATCTACTACTTCATCTTAGCCAGTTTTTACTGTTCTTTCTTTTGGTGGTAGGCTGAGCCTCCCATTCATTCAAACGGTTTATTGCTTTGTGATTACCTGTTTAAGCTAATCCTTTGCTCCCCAGTTATCTTCTTTTTCCATTCTTTGTTTCTTTCCCACAATTTGTTGCAGGTACTATGCTAAGTTCTGTGTCAGACAGTTATCCAGTAAGCCTAGGAGTAAGTCCGGTTTTGTGCCCGATTGCTACCCAGTAGGTCTAAGTACCGAGGTTGAGTGTGAACCCGCATCAAACAGTAAAGTCCCGTTGAGCCGTTAGCCAGGAGAGCGTTAGGCGTTAGGGTATGAGCGAAAGGGTTCGTTGCACCAATAATAGGGAAAAGCGGCAGTAAGCAGTAGCAGAAAGCACAAAAGGCGTCTGAGCTGTAAGTTGGTAACCAGTCACAGAAAGCGTCCATACACTCCCTGTTTCAGATCTAAGGATAGATCCAGAAATTGGAAGATAAAGGTAGTCTAGGTTGTAATTGATTTCTTAGGCTTCTAATCCAGAATGATAAATAGGATGTTTAGAAGGAGTGACTCTTCCACTTCCATTAGATCTAGCAGTACAGACCCACCTGAGATTACACAAGAAGATGGAACAATCAACTCAGAGTCGTACCAGCTTTCAGATCTAGATCAGAAGTTAGGAGATTGGAACATACCCAAAGTTCCCACAACCCAGGTCTATAAGTCTTCGTCATGGTCCTTGAAAAAGTCTTTCAGAACGGACTACCATGTTAGGACTATAGAACAAGTTTACAGCATCAACAAGGAGTATGAAACATGCTACTTGTTATCCCCTGCAGCCATGAAAGCTCACAGGGAAAATGGTCATAAATTCCTCCACATAGGACTTGTCCAAGTTGGAGTAAAACCATTGATCAGAGAAGGGTTGAACAACTCAATCCTTATGGCCCTTAGAGACACCAGATTGATTAGATTCAACGACAGTCTTCTAGGCACCATTGAATCCAGTTTGAGTAACGGTCCAATTCATTTCGACTGTTTCCCAAACCTCACAGTTGCACTTGACGACCCTCACATCCTGAAGGTCCTCACCCTCAACATAAGAACCCATGGAACCTTTGTGTTACATGGCACCAAGCAGCTTGCCCTTATATACAAAGTGTATTATAAGTGCATGGGAACTAACATGTCCATCCAGGCATTTGATAAGAGAAAACCAGGAGAAACCACTCTTATCCAATCCTCGAATGTTAGATCCACCGTTCAGGTACCAAGAACCCTGAAATGGTCTGAGATTACATTTCCAGCACAATGGACTTTAGAGAATGAAAATTATCCTCTACAGATCCAAAACCCTGTGCGAAATCCAGATCTAGATGTTGTCCAGCAGCTAGCCGATGGAACGGTTAGACTTAGCTTTGACCAGTCTAGGTTTAGGTCACCTTTAGAGTATGAACCCTCACCCAGATCCTCATTAGATCTGCACCAGGATACATACCAAGAACCAAGGTCTAGATCCGTAGATCTACGCCAACCCTTTAGGCAGCCAACTATCCTTTTGAAAGATAGACCTGCATCCCAGTGTATTTCGTCTAGAACACGAGCTCCATCTAGAAGAGACTTAGGCGCCCAGTTTCAAGGTGTTAAAGACCACTCCCAGGTTAGTACCCCTTGTTACACAGCCAAACAAGACTCAGTTGCTGATCAAGAAGAAGACAGCAACAATCAGGACAGTCTTAAACCTCCATCACCATCAGGATTTGATTTTAGAAATCCTATTCAGCAGGAAACTGAATACGACCATCAGCTCCTAGTGTTAAACAAAGAGTTCTCCCCTGATATGGATATGCTCGAAAAGGAATTTAATTCTGAAGAGAACAGAGTTAAAAGAGAAGCCTATAGAGCCAACCATACCAAGGAACAAAAGGTTGAAGTTTTGGAGAAATGGAAGTTATTCATGAAAGAGGTAAAGCTGATTATCCTTTCTTTGAATACTTTGAGAAACATTTCAAATGGCATAAAAAGAACTGTGTCATTTCCAAAACCAACTGGAAGTTGCAACCCAAGAGAGATGCACCTAGCTCTAGCAAACCAGAAATTGTTAGGTCTAGCCATCCTCCTCAGGAAGCCATCCTCCTCAACCAGCGTGGTACCGATGTTATTGCCTCTCCTTTCAAATGTGCTACAACCCCAGAAGAAAAGGTTATCAGGAAAGTGATAGAGCAAAACAACTATACCAACCAGTGTTTAGGAGTCATAGGAAGACAGCTTGATAGGATAGAAGATGGGATTGACAACAAGGTTCTCCTTCAACCAGGAAACCCTTCCAAGCCAGGCCCAACTCTAGAAAAGCCTTTAGTCAAGCTTCCAACAACCAGACAAGCTAGCCTCAAACCTAAGGACCAAACAGCCTTACGTATAGTGGCCCAAAAGCTTGATGATCTTGTGAAAAGGGAACCAATCACCCCTTCACCAGAACATACCACAACCAGTAGGGACCCCAGACTTGAACCTCAGGTTGAAACTCTACATGCTCATACAGCATCAGATAGTTCTAGCACAACCCCTTCAGAAACTAAACGGGAAATAGAACACATAGAGAACCAATTTCAAGGTTTACAGGTAAATAGGCTTTACCAACCAAAGGTAACCCCAACTAGCCTAACCAAGAATTGGTACCCCAGACCAACCCCACCTGACCTCCAATTTGAGGAAAGGACCACCCAATTCACAGTGTCCAGTGGTAAGCTCTATGAATGGAACATAGATGGTTTATCCGAGCAAGAAATCCAAAACAAAATCCAGCACATAACCATGGTAGCTAATAACTATCTAAATGATGGTATTACGAATACTGAGGTTGTAGAGCTCATTGTTTTAGGATTTACTGGAAAGCTGTTAGATTGGTGGAACAATTGTATGACAGCAGCTTCCAAGGATGATATTAAGCATGCTGTTCAAAAAGATGAGGATGAGAACCCTATCTTTGATGAAAGCATAGGCAAAGGAGTTCCCGATGGAGTCAATACCCTGATCTATACGATCATGAAACACTTCATAGGTAAACCCAGCAATATCACATCTAGGATTTATGATCAGTTGAGTAACCTTAGATGCAAAAACCTTGGAGAATACCGGTGGTATGAAGATGTGTTCACCACCCGTGTCATGCACAGAAGCGATTGTAATTCTCCATTTTGGAAGGAGAAATTTATCAATGGCTTACCCACATTGTTTGGACAGAAGGTCAAAGAAACTCTGGCCAGCTCTTTAGGTATCATAGACTATGATAACCTGACATATGGGGACATTTCTAGCACAATCCGAAATGAAGGGATGAAGATGTGTAGAGATCTCAAAATCCAGAGCCAAGCCAATAAGAGCAAAGCCAAGTACGAAATAGGGAATTTTTGTACCCAGTATGGCTTACCTTCTATCATCTCCAAAAAGATATCCAAACACAGAGGCGAAGAACCCTCTGAAAAGCCCCATAGGAAGAAATCTACCTCCAAACATTATAGGAAACAGAAGTTCAAGACTAATGATTTATATAAGAAAGGTAGATCCAATCCCACAAGGAAGTTCACACCTAAAGCATCAGGAACATGTTTTAAGTGTGGAGAGCAAGGGCATTTCAAAAAAGAGTGTAAAGCTAAGGCCAAAACCCTTATCAATACCCTCATTAGTGACCAAACCAGCAAAGAAGAAATCTTCAAACTCTTAGAACTTGATCACCAAAGTAGTGAGTCCAGTGACCAAGAGAAACATCAGCTGTTTAGGACATCTTCTGGAACCTCTAGAGTATCTTCTAGCTCCTCTAGTGACACAGACGAAATCCTAGCCTGTCAGGATAGTTGTTGTAGAAACAAAACTGTCCATGTTCTTTCCAAACAAGAAGAACTGCTCCTAGATCTCATAGAACAGATCAAGGATCCCGAAGAAAAGGTACAAAGGCTTAGTGAGTTCCATAGGACCTTAGTCAAAGAAGCCAGTACATCTAAACCTAGGATTCAGGAACCTAAAGTCGATTTAGAAAAGATCTACAATCGGTTCACCAAATCCAAGAAAGAGGTAACTGTCCAAGATCTCCAGAAAGAGATTAAGGATACCAAAATTGAGATGAGAAACTTTAAGCAGGAATTAACCATCCTTAGGGTTGATCATGGTCTCATGGACCTCAGGGTCAAAAATTTAGAATCCACTTCACATCCAGGCAATGAGGACAGAATCTCATTACAGAACCCTTCTGATGATGAAGTAGATGAAACAGTTAACCCTACTGCAAAAATGGAACCAGAACCATCCAATGGGTCGTTCTTGCAAACCATCAGTCGGATTAACTTCCAAAAATGGCATTCCAAAGTCAGGATTGTCATAAGCAGTGATTTTGAATTCGAGGTAGTTGCCCTAATAGATTCGGGTGCTGATCTCAACTGCATTCAAGAAGGAATCATTCCCTCTAAATACTTCCGGAAAACCAAAGAAAGGTTAACTTCCGCAAGCGGTGGGAAAATGCAGATTGAATTCAAAATCCCAAAAGCTCATGTATGCCAAGACAATGCGTGTTTTAAAACCACCTTTGTTCTTGTCAAAAATATAACAGATAGAGTCATCTTAGGAAACCCATTCATGTGTCTGTTGTATCCTTTCATCACGGATAGTGAAGGAATCACTACCCACCCTTTTGGTCAACCAGTCAAGTTTAAGTTTCTTAGGAACCCAGAACCTAAAGAGATTAAGAGTCTCCAAGAAGTTTCTGTTTCTAAAAACCTTAACCTTATCAGTGCCAAAACATCCCCATTTGGTCCAAATCAAGCCAAGAACCTTGATCAAATTGTACCATCCACCATATTTGATAATTCCTTGAGTTCCAATCAACTCCATAAATTATCATCTCATTACATTGCATATAAAAGAATTTGTTCCATGACATCTCATGATTTTAACAAAAATGCTTTTAAAAACAACTATTTTGTTAATACAGGAATGTCTTCTTCAAATTCCAAAAACAAAGGAAAGGCACCTATACAGGGATTTCCTCACAAAATGCATGAAGGCGCTTCTTCTGGAAAAGAACCCAGAAAAGCAACATCCCTTCAAACTATGTACCCGGAAACGGTTACATATTCCAGTGGTTATATGGCTATCACTCTTCAAGAAGTTAAAAACAAGGCCCTACGATTTAGCAGGGGAATATATAAAGATCTTCCTCCTTCCACTAAATTCATCCTTGATAACCTCCAAAGAGCATTTATCCAAAACCACCAGAGCCTTTTCCAAAGAACCCTTAAGGCACTAGAATTGCACCTAGTTGAGCTTGAGGCAGGAAATATGATTCTCACTAGTCAACTCTTTGGCAAAGAGGATATCCATTCCATGGATAAAACGACTATTATGGGTACTGACTACGCTAGGTTAAGTCTTAAGACTCAGAACCAGCTTAGGAGTACTATTGCCAACTTGCCTTCTGATATACAAACACGTATATTTAGAAGCAAGGCTATGACTGAATCATGTGACCAGTGGTTCAGACATTTTGAAATTATGGTCACCACTCATTTCCCGGTTCTCAGTGAAGAAGCAGACGCCATTGATACTGCCTCTATCCTAGAAACCTGGAACCAATACTTTGGAAGCAGTCACAGGGTTTATGAAAAACAGCATCCTTTCCCTGGTCTAATAGTTAATTATGAAGACGGGGCAGATGATGATGACAGAGACCCAAGCTGGCTTTCAAGCATGTTTGAATATGGTTTCCTTAGACTCATCAAGCTAACGAACCATGATCAGATCTGCCAATTCCCTCAGATAATCCAACAAGTGGTAAGAAAGATCAAAAGTCCTTTGGTATCCATCAGATGCTGGAGTACTCTCCCACAATGGGACGGTAACAATTGGATGGCTGTTCAACCTTCCCACCACCTTGTACTCATTGACGGGTACACCCACAATGGCCCCTGGTATGATGGTGATTCCTACCTCTCTTATACTGATCCCTTGGCCCTCGTAGAATGTTGGACAAACTACTTCAACAATGAACTCCGAGACGTCACTGGTGAATTATGGGAAAGCTACCATTTCGTAGGAAATACTGGCAGAGTCACAGTATTCACTACTAAGCCCTACTCAGAAGCCTTTAATACCCAAAGGATTGATTATACAGGCTTTCCTCAGTACACAGCTCAGAAAGCAGACTATGAACCTCTCCTTTATTGTGGGTTTTGTAATCTGTTTGACAGGTACCACGAGCATGGCCATGATGATGATCCTCCTGCTTTTGATCCATATGAAGGGTATCCCTCTGGTTATGATACAGATTGAAGTTATCCTCCAGATGGCTCCCCAAAAGCCTCAAAAGTCCTAAGTTTGCTCAAAGATCCACCTTTGCAAAATCGGTTACTATTCAGAACAGTACCCGCACTTGCAGAGTTGACCAGCAAGTTACTATTCACTGCACAATCCAGAACACTATGCAGGGTTACTGTTACGAAAAGCAAGGGGACAATACACTGTTCATAAACAGTGACCAGTTACTGTTCACTCAACAGTTCCCCAGCGGAATCATTGAAGTTACTGTTTGCTTTCGGCTGAAAAGAGATTCACCTGGAAGTTAAAGCATTTCACCTTCCATGATTCAAGCAATCTCCTGAAGGCATCCAAGGCTCCCTCCATCTATATAAGGCACCCTTGGCATCAGTCTTCGACAGGCTAAATTCTACACTTTACCCTCAGAGGCTCATCCCTACCTCCCTCATTCAAGAGCTAGGCTTATCTCCTTCTTCTTACTTTGTACTCTAAACTACATTGTAACCAGAATGGCCCTTTTCTATACTCTTCCCCTAGTTTACACTTGTACTAGAACTACACTTGTAACCTATTTATGCTTCCGCCCCTAGTGCCCTCTGAACGGCACCCTTTGTATGTAGCTTACCATATATATATATATATATATATATATAATTAGTTATAAGTCAACAATTGCTGCCACTGTTCGAACCCTTGAGCAAAAGCCGAAATTGTTGAAATCTTGTATCAAGATTGCGTCACTTTTGTAGGGCATAGGAACTTTTGGGCTGCTGCAACTTTAATTCTAATTGCTGGAGAAATTTGCACCGACCCCACCCTTATGTCACTTGTTATCTCTCATTTTTTGTCAAGGACGTAGGCTTCTTATTGTAGCTTTAATGGTCTTCTACCTAGGTGTTGACTAAGTCCAAACAAAGTGATACTTTAAGGTCCAACTACTATTCTTAAAGGGTTAATGTCAGATTGTGTCTTTTATCCAAATTGTAATATTGTGGTATTAAATCTATTAGGGTCAATGAAATTAAGTCCTTGAACAAAGTCATAATAGATTTGGCCCACAGTTTTTCTTTGGGGTTATATATTTAAATCCTATAGTATTAGTTGTTGCCTATGAAATTTGATAAATTCAAGAAAACACATATTTTTTGGGTAGAAATGCTTTGCATTAGTGCTATCTTTTAGTTCAGCAAAGTATTTTACTAGCGAGTCAGTTTGTATAGTTTAGTAAAATTTATATTCTATGGAGGATACTAAGTAATTTCCATGATTGATTCTAGGTCCTATCTAAGAGTATTTTGAGACCTATTTGGAGGGTGTTTCAGCTGGACTTTCAGAGTGATCCAAGTACTGTAAGTAATTATGCATAATGTGCACAAGTTTTGTCCCTTAGGTTCTTAGAAGTTTTCAAAAGTTTTGCATTTCAAACTTATAGTTTCTAAAGATTGTCAAAAGTATTTTTGTATCATTGAAAGAGAAATTTCGACTATTAAATAATGTTTTAAGGAGATACTTCTTATTTTAAATAAGTTTTGAATGGCCAAATCTCACTTAAAAGATGATTTTTAAACTAATATATTTTCCGCAAATAATTGAGTTTCAATGTAAGATTTCTAAAAAGGTTCTTGTTCTTTAAATTTGTTAAAACCAAGTGATTTCAAGGTCATATTCCTATTCTCCAAATGGTATTTAAAATGTTTCTTTTAGTAAATTTAATTTTGAAATTTACTCAAGAATTGTAATTTATTGATATAAATTCCTCAGTCTCTATTCGTTTCCCAAGAGAGTCAAGCATCCTTTGATTTATATTCTGTTCAATATTGTGATCTTTGATATGCCTCTATATTTGAAAATAAATTGTTAATATCAAGTAAATTACTATATTTTGTATAAACTTTGCTTTGTGATATGTGACTTAAAATAAGTGTTTTTAGAATTGATCAAATATATCAGATATGTGTGTAAATCCGCTCACAGGATTGTATGTGAGAATATGTATTGATCCCTCACCAGCAAGGGTTAGATGTTGGTATCCGCTCACAGGATTGTATGTGAGAATATGTGATGTGTATATGTGATACTGTGCTCTGATCAATTATCTGTATGTATTTTCGAATAACTTTAATATTTGATTATATATATGTGTTCAGTGGTTCTATATGTGTTCAGTGGTTTTTTACATGTTTGGAAAACTATATCAAATATTTTGAGTGAAATTGTGAAATCAAACTCGTGATTTGCTTGACTCTATTCTGTTGTATATTGTGTATAATTGCTTACTAGATGTGTGGCTCACCCCATCAATTACCATTTTCAGATTAAAGTTTAGTTGGGGAACAGAACCTTTGGATTACTCGTAAGGTGCAAAGTAGAGCGTGGGAGCTATAGGCAACGTTAGTATTACTTGAAGCCTTAAAGGATTTTAGTTACCCTTAATTTGTAATTCATGTTTTTGTTATGGTGGAGATTAACTTCCCATTTGTGGTGTTTAGATTTTGAAAGAGATTTTTTTAAAAAGTACTGTTTCTTTGGAGTATTGAATTATTTTGAATTGATTTTGCTTAGTTAGTCATGTATCTAAATTCATGTTCCATGGATTTGGGTCGTGACAGCTCATGAATCAAAAGAGGGGCATCTGTAAACACTGCATTTTGTACCTCTTACGACTCGGGCCCCCGTTCACCAATGATGGTAAAATTCTAAAGCCTAAGGTTGGTTTAGGGCCCAATCATATTGAAATTGACTTGAGGAAGGTTTTTTTGGAAAATGTAACTCTTATGAGCTAAATAGAACTACTTTGGGAAAATAAAGGCCGCGGAAACCCTAGGGCATGTATACGCAGACACGCGTATGCGTACGCATGCTCTAGACCTACATACGCATGCATGACATTGGCATGCGTACGCATGCTAGGGTTCTAGAAACTATGAAAAGTAATTTTTCTGCATTAAAGCTAAGGTTTGGAATGAATCTCACGTTGTCTGGGAGTCATCCCACCCCCATTTTCTCAATATAAAAAGCCATACATGGTACATTTTCAAGAGACACAGAAAATCCTAAGGGAAAACCTAAGATTCACTAAAAATAATAAACCAAAGATGGAGTTTTTCACAAAATATCCTCAAATCAATTTTCTTCTAGTTGAGACATTTTTTGGTCTTGATTTTTGAGTTTTGAAGTTTACTAATCAATTTTGTTTGGTTGTGAATAGATTGACTGAGGGAAACGGTAAAAATCAAACTTGGGAGTTTTGTTTTTGAGGTAGTAGTCCTTTTTTTCTTTTCTCATTTTTATCTTTGTTTCCTTGTTTCTTTTGTTTGTTTACATTATAATATGCTTGTTTAGTTTAGGTTTACATAGTTTTTTTGCCCTTAAGCATGTTAGGTTGTTAAATTTAATAGTTTTAGTTTTTGCTCTGTTTTGTTCTTGTTGTTTCTGGGTTAGGGTTTGGGTGTGTATGCGTATGCATAAGACTAGGCTGCGTACATAGGCCATATGCATGCGTACGCATACTTAAGCCCAGAAACCCTAATTCAAACCTTTTCTGCGTCTATTTCTTTATTTTGTTTTTATCTTATTTTGTGTTTCTTGAGTCTCTATTTCTCTGTTTACTTGTTGTTTGTTCTTCAAGTGTTAGATCAAGGTTTCCCTTTAATGTTTTTTTTAGTATACCATGAACACGCATTCACATGATCTTGCATTGATGCATAGTTGTTGTGATGCAGTGAGGTAAGTGAGATAAGTCATGCATTCACATGAACATGCATTTTGGATGATGGACATAATGAATATGTTTATTTGATGCTTTAATACTATGCTTAGATGTTTGGGTTATATTTGATGTTAATACCTTGCTACAATGTCTATGTTTCTACTCTTGTGGTTTCTTGTTTATTTGTTGTCTTGGATAAGATAATATGATATGCATGACAGATGTATGCTAGGCTTGAGGTGAGTTGCCATGATAGATGTATGTTAGGGTTTTGGGATAATTGATGCCATGTTGATTATTAGATGAATGCTAGTGTGTGTGTGTGTGTGAGTTTAGGATGCAATATTGAACATGCCTTAAATGAGATTAAAACATAAGACACAATGAGTGGAAGCAGACCCACAGGTTGGGTGCGGTTAGGTGTCTAACACCTTCCCATCCCCATGCCTAAAATCTGAACCCATGCTTTGGTAGTAAGATTAGTCATTCCACGTAAGGGCACTATATATATGGTTCCTAGACCTAAATTAGGTGGAGACTCCAACATCTTTTCTCCACCCTAATCCACATGGCCGAGGCGTACTCCTCCACGTGTTGCTCCCACAAAGGTGATCACTCTTTCCATAGTTCACAAGATGTCTTAGTGGTCTTCTTTTAAGGCATCACACTGAAAAAACAATTGGTGGAAATAATAGCTTCCCCTCCATAAGTTCTACAGTAATTAAAGAACTTATCACATTCATTGAGTTATTTCTCAAGTTCATTATTATAATGAATGAATATCTATAATAACTCATCCTCGCCACTTAGCAAGCACTAATAACAAACTCTTGTGCATTCCAAATTTTTGATAACTCAAGCATGTCAATGAAGGCATGTAACATATATTTCATCCAAAGAAATATTACAAACATATATTGGGATTAAATATCCAATCAAGTTCACACATGCTCAAAATATATATACATGTATGTAATTAAATAAAACTATACGTGCTCAAATACAACAATCATGCATCCTCCATATCAATACGAAAAAATTTCTTAAACTTTATAAATAAAATAATATCTATGGCCTAGGGGTGAACAAACACTCTCTAACTGAGAGTGAAGCCCCATAAAATAACCCCACCAGTGTGCAATTTGTCTCATTCGTTTTCAAATTCAACACAACCAAATATTGGGTGTAGACACGCGATTTTACACCCATAATTTAATCTTGGAAGATGGCTAGAATGACCATTTCATATACCCAAAAATTGGATTTGCATTACTTGCATTAAATAATTCATTGCATATCATAAAAATGATTTTGAGATTCTAACGGTCGCGATGGTATACCTAATTCCCAAATCGGACCGTCGGATTGAAAGACATCACAAGATCAAATGTTCACGGTCTGCATGCATTGTATAGGGGTGAAGCCGATTATGTGTGATTAATTGAAATTAATTTTGATTGGTTAATGATTAAAATTAATTAAATGAATTTTTGTGATTAGTTAAGTATTTTTCTTAAAGTGAGATTTATTGCATGGGATTAAAACAAATAAGCTGATAATATTTAAAGACTGTAGATAATTAAACTTTTGGGATAATTATATTCAAAATAATTATTTTAAAAATCCTAATTACACTTTGGGATGAGGTTTTTCATGAAAATAACTCTAAAATTCATCCAAATATAGTTTTAGAGTTGGAAAACACTTCAAAAACGTGCTAATCAAGTAGCAGATTTCAGATTCACGTTCCAAGGCACTTTTGGCATAGTAGAACTCAAAAATCGGGCTAGACTATTCTAGTAAGTTGTAGAGAATCGAATTTCCCTTCAGCTATCAAAATTTCAGCTTAATCCGAATTTTGAGTAATAAGATATGATCAAAATACTAAAACTTGTTCTAATTTGAAAAATCAGCTTACTCTTATCCAAATCTCTTTTTTTTTTAGGATTTTCCTCATATGGTTTTTTGCTTATTTTTTAAGCTGATTGGACTTAATTTTTAAGCAAACCTAGCTTATTTCTAAGCAACTAACACCTCTATAAATAGAGGGGGCCTCTCAACATTCAGGGCGCTTTTTTTTCTAACTTCTTTGCTCCCCTTACGTTAAAGACGTTCTGAAAGCCTTGGCTTTAAGTTTTGTAAGTAAGCATATTTTAGATCTCAAAGAAGTTAAACTTCTTTGATTTATAAAGTATTGTTTCATTGAAGGGTACATTCACGCAAGTAGGTATTTAATCTCATTCTTGTGTTTATTTTTCTCTTTCTTAATTGATATATGTGTGTTGTTCATTGCATGGTTGTCATGAATATATGTTTGATTTCATTGTCAATATAATCTTGTTCATACTTTATATATGCCATGTTCACATATGTAGTTGGATTTTACTTTAAGTTGATCAGCATGCTTATGATTTAGTTCTTCTTTAAATTTCAAGATCTGCAATTAATCACTAAAACTTTTTTTATAAAAGAAACAAATCTGTATTTTCATTAAATACAGATCTGAAATTTTTTCTGAAAAAAACAGATTTATATTTCATTAAATACAGATCTAAAAATTTTTATGAATAAAAAATAGATCTGTATTTTCATTAAATATAGATTTGAAAATTTTTCTAAACAAAAACAGTTCTGTATTTTCATTAAATACAGATTTGAAATTTTTTTCTGAATAAAAATTGATTTGTATTTTCATTAAATACATATCTAAAAATTTTTTTGAACAAAAACATATTTGTATTTTCATTAAATACAAATCTGGGATTTTTTCTAAACAAAAATTGGTTTGTATTTTAATTAAATACAAATATGAAATTTTACCTAAATAAAAAACTAGTATGTATTTTCAATAAATATAGATCTGGAATTTTTTTTGAATAAAAACTGATCTGTATTTTCATTAAATACAGATTTGGGTTTTTCTAAATATAAAAACTGATATGTATTTTCATTAAATACAGATCTGAACTTTTTATACTAAAAAAATGGTTTTCTTCTTAAATAAAAATTGCAAATTTTGAATTTTTAAAGAGTGATTTGATATTGAATTTAGGGATTTCAATATGTCATCGTAATGTCATGCATCTTCTAAACGGGTATGTAAATGGTCATTTAGAGTCTAGAAGACCAGATTCCGTTTGGACAGAATGGGTGTCTAACACCTTCCCATTCCGTAACCTAGATCCCGAATCTAGATTTTGGTTTGTAGATAGTGCTTTATATTTTCTTTTAGATTGTAATCTAGGAAACAAAGCCTTGTAATTTTCCTTTTTTAGATTGTAATCTAGGAAACAAAGCTTTGTAATCTTTTACTAGATTGTAATTTAGGAGACAAAGCCTTGAATATTTCATTTATTAGATTGTAATTCATTTGAGAAGGGGTTTATCACTTGCTCTGTGACACTAACTGTCGGCATGCAGTTTTGGTGTTGGCATGTGAGTGTATTCCCTTATCTCATCCCCCTTCCCCTATATATGTGTGTGTGTTTATCAAATAAAAATAAAAATAAAAAAATAAATCTAACCTGTACACCTTTGCACATAAAAAGCATTAATAACATGTTTGATTGTCATTTACATCCAAGTAAACTTTCATTACATATTCATGTATTCCCAAATACACAACATATTAGCAAATGATATAAACCATTGTGTCCATATATGTGTATTATTCATAGATTACATCAATGGTCAAACATTAACTTTGTTACCATGACCATCAAAGTTGATATACCAGCACAAGTCTAGAATCATACCTTTTAATGATTTTGTTTCTTTCTTTTCCTCAAGAAATTATAGAGTACTCTGGTGGATTACGTCATTTGTCCACCATTCCACTAAAAAACTTTCACTTGTTTAAAATTGCTGAGTCAATAATTAATTTCTATTTAAAAAAATTTTATAACTAACAATTTTAAACATGTGAAAGTTTTTTAGTGAAATGGTGGACCACATCACTTGTCTACCATGTGGATCTTATAATGTCTCTTTTTCCTCCGCCAACCCAAAGCGGTACAGTGGCTTGGGTCATCACCACAAAAGAATGGCTTCCTTCTTGACTTGTTTTCTCATCAAGAACGCATTTTATAAATATAAAAAACACAATATCATATTATAAAAGCCATTCTGCCGAAGATTTAATGCTTCCTCTTGCAGGCCATTGCAAACATAGTAAATAAATCTTACACACTAGAACGAATCAAGTTTGTGTAATATTACAATCAACCAAAAGCAACTATAATTATAAAATAATTATATTTCAATCGGCTAAACTCCAAAAGAAAAACATAAACCAAATTGATACTTATATAAATCAAATCTGGTTCTTTGAAACATAGATAAATGTTAGGAATACAATATAATGATTACATATATTGTATAATATTGCTTTCACAAAACAATAAATGCCTAGAAATTAACAAAGGCACACAAATTAAGAACAATTATATTCATACGTTGGCAAACAACGTCTACTAACAAGAACCAGAAATTGTAGAATAGTTTCAGAGAAAAACAAAGTTTCAAAATGAAAACCCATTTGCACTATGGGTTTGTTTCGCAGAAAACTTTATTCTATTAATAAAACTACAAAATTCCTTTAACAGTAATCACAAAAATAAATTAAAAAATTTGCTTTAAGATTGTTAGATATATTTCAACAATTTACTTTTGTAATTAAATAAAAAGGAACAATATACAGATCTAATTATAAATAATAACACAAATAGATGTAATAGTCAAAAACAATAAAAAAAATATTGTATATATAAGAAGAAATCTGCAAAATAATTAAAAACTCTCAGACCAAATGCATAAAGGATGAATGATACAGATCAAGTCTTGTGTGTGACACAATCTCCTTAAAGCAAATTTCGCCCCTCACACAATTTGTGATGCTTTGAGACTCATGGACGTCTGCCTCCCAGGATAAAATGATCTACCGTATGGAGAAAAAGCATACAAGGTTCGTGTTCTGCGAACTAATCTATGTCTCTTTCTCTCTCTTTGACTCAAATGCTAATGCATAAAATATTTTCTCTCTGTGAGAGTTTTTCTTAAAAAAAAAAATCATGAATGAGAGACTATGAATATATATGTTACTGAACAGACACACTGTTATAGAAAATAACTACTGTATACAGACTTATTGACTCAAAAAATAAAATTATAAAATATTATTATTATTTGGACAAGAGGGCCCAATCCACATATGCTTAAAACCCAACCTAATGTCCAACCCATAAGCATATAAACTCGTATTCTCTATCATTTTCTATGTGGGACTCAAGGATTCTCGCCACTTCAATACCATGTTCAAGTGGACATATTAGGAGTCAATTTCTTATTCACTTCACAATATTTTTCTAACAAAAACCATAGTAGCCAATTCCAAATCATGAGTTTGGGTAATTTTCGTTCAAAATTATTTAATTGTCTGGAGGCATATGCAACCTAGCCAGTCATGTTTTTACATCGCACAAAAAATGACATTGAAAAAAGAAGTCCAAAAAACACATCTCAACTTGATTAAATCAACAACACAGCATCACATACTTTACTTATCTTCTACCTTACCAATCTCCATGTATTATTACTCCTAGAATAACCAAAAAAAAAAAAAAAAAATCACATAGGAATTTTATCAAACAACTTGTGTACGTGTAGAGAGACAACAACCCTTGGTTTCATGGAGGCTAGTGTCGCATGAAAAAAAATGCATGTATTACAACCATTACTACCAACACTAATAGAGAACAAACACTTGAGAGTATAGTTCACTGGCATTCTATCACACATATGTTTAGTAATCTCAATCAACTATACTAACCAACCCCAACCTTCAAAACAAAAATAAAATGCCCACTGAATCCAAAATAGTGGCAGCCCCAACATAACATTATGTAGGCTATCATATAAAAACACCCAAAGATTATAATAATTTATAGAAAGGGAACACCATTGTAAAATGAAGATGACAGAATCACTATATATCAAACCAAAACAAAGCCAAAATTGAAACCAAATAGAAGAATTCCAGGAAAGCAAAAATCCAATAAAAATTGCATACAAAAAAAATGGAAAAATAAAGTCCAATTTCAGAAATCCAATCCAAAGGAAGAAGAAGAAGACGTGGAAACTCTGCAAAGAAAAAAAAAACAAAAACAAAATTAAATTAAGAGAAAAGAGAAAGAGGAAATGAAGCGTATCTCAAAGCAGCGATTGGGTTTTCTGCATCATTGGAGATAAAGACCAGAGTGGGAGAGAAAGGAAGTTTATTGTGCAGGTTTTCAGTTTGGTAGCAGTTGGGTTTTTTTTTTTTTGTTTTTCAAAGGTTTCATGTGTAATTAATTCAAAAATTAAATAATTTTGTTTTTAGAAAATGAGGTGTAAAACTGTGGAGGCTGCAAAGTTGAGGTGGCAAGTTCACAAAAAGTCAATAAAAAGTCAAAGGTTTTGGTTATATAGTATTTATTATAGATAGATTAAATAAATAATAAATACTAAAAAAAATCTAAGAGCAGACAAAAATCCACAACTTGTCTCCAATTATCCACGCAATAATGTGTAAGTGATGAAGAAAAGGTGATAGGTTCATATAAAAGTCACAAATATCAAATTACACATTCTACCACATAGGATAGTTTTTTTTTTTTTTTGGTGAGAAATTCTGCAACTTTATTAGGATGAAAATAAATTCAATACATTGTGAGCATAATGACCCTTTTTTAAGAGGAAAATATATTCAATACAACTTTTGAGTTATTGAACCTGTTGAGGGTGGTTTCTTTACTTCTTGTACCTTAGACATGTGTCTTAATGTTATTAGACAACATTTAGTCTAGGCTTTTTCTAGGAAGGAAGTTGGGTCTAATGCTCCTGCAGAATGGGCTCCAAGGTTCCATTTTGCTGCTGCCAATTTGTACACAAACATTGAGTTCAAAGTCCAGGAGACGACGTTGCAAGCTACTGCAAAAGGAACATTTCTCTAGCTTTTACAACTGACTTTTCTTAACTTTCTCATATACAATAAAGTTTTCTACACTTTTCTACAATGTTAGTGACCATTCTACATTTTCTATTGCAGAAATATTTCTCCACTTTCTGTACATAAACTCTAAAATCTGAAGAAAATACCCATCAAGCAAATGTTAGTTTATATGGGTTAGCATATTCTCAAATATATACATATATATATATATATATATGTATATATTGTATATATATTTATACGTATTCACATATAAATATACAAAATATACTCTACAGAATATGAACACGATGTATATATATACATATGGCAGAATAATGATTAGTTCATATTAAAAGTAATGCGCGTAATAACAAAGAAATAATAAAAGCTTCAATAGAAATAATCCTGGATAAAGAGTATTCACAGCAAGATGTTGACTAAAAAGATCTTAATCCCAACTCACACAACCTTATTACCAAATAAATCTATAAAGTTATGTAGTCATCTTTTGGAGATTGCAAAGAGTGTGTTTTGAGGAAGAGAAAGGATTCCTAGTGATACGTGCTAATTTTGCCATGTATACTCTACTTTCTCTCTTTTCTCAAATATCACTTTCTTTCACTTTTCTCTCTTCTTTTACTTTCAACTCACTATTCAGATTTTATTGGTTATTGTGTTGTTCTTCCTTGTTACTGTTGTTCCCATATTTATGGGTACTGTTCCTTCTATACCCAACATTAAGCCTAGGTGATTTTCCTTCTTTACCATTGTTTTCACCAACTATTTTGTTTGCTGTAGGCATTCAGCCAACACCCACAACGTATCGTTCTAGCAATGTGTAGGTGGGTTCAATCCCACTACTTGGCTTTACGACAAACTTCCTCATCTTTTTGGTAAAGGACAATCTTGCATACACCATTACCTCTTTCTCTCTTTCCAAAATATTAAAGCTCTCATTAATTCTTTGTCTTCACTTTCTAACATGCATCAGATAGTTCTTACTTACCTTCTTCCCATTTTTGGTAAAGATGCTTTCCCAGTAAAGCATATTCCAAAAAGTAGTCCCGGCGGGATATTAATCTAGGTCATTTCCCCCCTCCACCAAACCACACCCTCTGCACTTCATTGATTGTGGGCCTTACTCTCTTGCATGGTTGGGATGTAGAAGGGTAAAGCCCAGACCTTACCTTACTCACCTGCCTTGCTACTTTTGTATTTTCTCTAATTTCGTTTTTTTTCTCCATGCATTGTCTACTGCTGCTACTTTTATTTTATTTTATCGTGTCTCTTATTGAAGATAAGTTTGGCTTCTCTTCTTCTTTTTATAAGGATGTTATAGGTTTTATAGGCTTGCTGCCCTTTATTGGGTCAAAAGGGTTTTAGGCTCAATTAGTCTTAATCTGCCAAAGTCATTTTACAGAAAATCTGTATATTACAAAAGGTCTATATTTTGTAGAATATCTGTATTTTGCTGTAGGTCTTTCAGTTGCATTTCTCCCTTAGCCCAGACGTAAGTTTAAGCTTTTATTTCTTTTATTTGTTTCTTCGGTCTTTTTGGTGGGCCTTTAGGTCTTATTTTTTAGAGATTAAATTCTGTAAGGACGTGGTGTAAAACCCATGTTTTACCTTTCCAACCACAATATGCCACATCATCTTATTACATATTTAACAATAAGCATAACCACACCCAATCAAGTCCAATACTCATATATAAATCTAACTAAATTAGGAGTTTATTGAGATCTTATTAGGTGTGGTAGTATGTATTGAATTTTAAGTAAAATACTGATGTATAAATCTCTTATTAGATGGTGTAGAACATAAATTTTACACCCCATCCTTATTAAATTCGAACTCTATTTTTTATTGAGCTTTCCTCCTTACGGGCTTATGGGTAAGAATTTGCAAAAATGTGCATCAATGTAACCAAAATATGGCTGGCTTGGAAAATTTGGAACCGTATAAAAGTGATAAACAAAATCAAGATGTCGTGGTTTTGGTTTTCTAATTTTTAATTTTATGTTTATGTAGTGTCAGAATTATCTTTAAAAAAAAAAAAAATTGTCAGCTTGTGATTGGTCTAACTTTTATGGGGATATCATCAGGAAAAGGAAAAGAAAAATGGTTGATATGGTGTGGGCCCTATCAGAAAACGAAGGATGAGTCTGATGACAAACCACGGGAGGTATATTTAAGAATAAACATAACCACACCCAGTCAAGTCTAATACTTATATATAAATCCAATTAAATTAGGAGTTTATTGAGATGTTATTAGGTGTGATAGGATGTATTGAATTTTAAGTAAAATACTGATGTGGTAATCTCTAATTAGATGGTGTAGAACATAAATTTTACACCCCATCCTAACTAAATTCGGACTCTATTTTTTATTGAGCTTTCCTCCTTACGGGCTTATGAGTAAGAATTTGCAAAAATGTGCGTCAATGTAACCAAAATATGGCTAGCTTGGAAAATTTGGAATCGTATAAAAGTGACAAACAAAATCAAAACGTCGTGGTTTTGGTTTTCTAATTTTTAATTTTATTTTTATGTAGTGTCAGAATTATCTTTAAAAAAAAAATTGTTAGTTTGTGATTGGTCTGACTTTTATGGGGATATCAACAGGAAAAGGAAAAGAAAAATGGTTGATATGGTGTGGGCCCTATCAGAAAACGAAGGATGAGTCTGATGACAAACCGCAGGAGGCATATTTAAGAATAAGCATAACCACACCCAGTCAAGTCTATTACTCATATATAAGTCCAACTAAATTAGGAGTTTATTGAGATGTTATTAGGTGTGTTAGGATGTATTGAATTTTAAGTAAAATACTAATGTGGTAATCTCTTATTGGATGGTGTAGAACATAAATTTTACACCCCATCCTTACTAAATTCGAACTCTATTTTTTATTGAGCTTTCCTCCTTACGGGCTTATGGGTAAGGATTTGCAAAAATGTGCATCAATGTAACCAAAATATGGCTGGCTTGGAAAATTTGGAACTGTATAAAAGTGACAAACAAAATCAAGACGTCGTGGTTTTGGTTTTCTAATTTTTAATTTTATTTTTATGTAGTGTTAGAATTATCTTTAAAAAAAAAAAATTTGTCAGTTTGTGATTGGTCTAACTTTTATGGGGATATCATCAGGAAAAGGAAAAGAAAAATGGTTGATATGGTGTGGGCCCTATCAGAAAACGAAGGATGAGTCTGATGACAAACCGCGGGAGGCATATTTAAGAATAAACATAACCACACCCTGTCAAGTCTAATACTCATATATAAATCCAACTAAATTAGGAGTTTATTGAGATGTTATTAGGTGTGGTAGGATGTATTGAATTTTAAGTAAAATACTAATGTGGTAATCTCTTATTAGATGGTGTAGAACATAAATTTTACACCCCATCCTAACTAAATTCGGACTCTATTTTTTATTGAGCTTTCCTCCTTACGGGCTTATGGGTAAGAATTTGCAAAAATGTGCATCAATGTAACCAAAATATGGCTGGCTTGGAAAATTTGGAACCGTATAAAAGTGACAAACAAAATCAAAATGTCATGGTTTTGGTTTTCTAATTTTTAATTTTATTTTTATGTAGTGTCAGAATTATCTTTAAAAAAAAAATTGTTAGTTTGTGATTGGTCTGACTTTTATGGGGATATCAACAGGAAAAGGAAAAGAAAAATGGTTGATATGGTGTGGGCCCTATCAGAAAACGAAGGATGAGTCTGATGACAAACCGCGGGAGGCATATTTAAGAATATGCATAACCACACCCAGTCAAGTCTATTACTCATATATAAGTCCAACTAAATTAGGAGTTTATTGAGATGTTATTAGGTTTGGTAGGATGCATTGAATTTTAAGTAAAATACTAATGTGGTAATCTCTTATTGGATGGTATAGAACATAAATTTTACGCCCCATCCTTACTAAATTCGGACTCTATTTTTTATTGAGCTTTCCTCCTTACGGGCTTATGGGTAAGAATTTGCAAAAATGTGCATCAATGTAACCAAAATATGGCTGGCTTGGAAAATTTGGAACCGTATAAAAGTGACAAACAAAATCAAAACGTCGTGGTTTTGGTTTTTTAATTTTTAATTTCATTTTGGAAAATGTTAACGAGTGTCGTACGGCATTGGTTAAGAATCTAATTAAAGAAAGTTTTTATGAAAAAAGAAAAAAAAGTAATTAATGTTTTGACAGTTCTTTTCATTTCCCATAAAAGTAATGTCAAAACTTTCCTAAATTAGATTCTTAACCAATGCCGTGCGACACTCGTTAACATGACCCTTTTATTTTTATGTAGTGTCAGAATTATCTTTTAAAAAAAAAAAAAATTGTCAGTTTGTGATCGGTCTGACTTTTTTGGGGATATCCTCAGGAGAAAGGAAAAGAAAAATGGTTGATATGGTGTGGGCCCTATCAGAAAATGAAGGATGTGTCTGATGACAAACCGCGGGAGGCCCACTTTAACGTCGAGATAAACTTGGCGACGAAGTAATCGGAAAGCGAGAAGAAAGAAACAGTGAATACTGAATTATAGTTATAGTTATAGAATAGTTGAAAACGACACGACACGACACGACCCGATCCGACCCATAATTAAACAAAAACAAAAATGGTTCACTTCTTCCTCTCACTCCTCAACAGAGGTGGATTTATGATCACTTCTTCCCTACTGCTGTGTTTGGTTCCCTCACTCACAAAACTTTTATCCCCTCTCAGAATAACAAAGCTTCTTCTTATTCAATAATAATATTACTTGTTCTTCGTATCTGTGATCGGAGAAGCAATCATCAGATCAGATCAGAGTGTGAAAAGATGATGCTCCAGTTTCCCGACCTGGTCAAGATGAAAACTAAGAAGGTAAAAATTAAAAATTGAATAAAATTAGGGTTTGTAATTAATGTATATATATATATATATATATGAATCGAAAGAAGTATTATTTGTTTAATTTAAATCAGATGGTGTTTGAGGATGTATATGCTGTGCGTGACTCTGCAACCCTGGAGCAATTGAAAGAATTGAGCTCAAAGCGAAGAGTGATTGAAGAGTCTATCAATGAGAGCAGTTTTGTTACGGAGGCTATTGCCAGAGAAATGTATGGTGGCTTCACATCTCCCCTTCAGCAGGTATCCAACTACTTCAACCTCTGTTGGTTGGGGAAATAATTACTTTACAGGGACTCAATTGATACCATATATAGCTGCTAGCAACAACAACACTTACTACTTCTTTTTCTTTTTCTGCATACTGCTTTTTCTCTATTATTTTTTAATTTTGTTTTCTTTGTACATGAAGCAGTCTTTTTTCAATTCTTTATCCTAAAAATTAAATACCATTAAGTCCACTTTGTGAGATTTTTAAAGAACTACCTTGCATACATACCTTAAAACATTCGTGTAACTTTTGACAGTGTAGTAATGTTACTTGATGAATTCGTGTGGTTGAATGTAGTTTAGTTTAGGCCATATTCATTTGTTTGATTTGCATGCCATTAGTAAGACTAATCAGTCTCTGGCAGAAGTAAGCGGTGTTATTTTAGTGGATTTGTGTTGTATGTGCCGTTGTAGTGGGGAGGTTGTGGATCCCTTTTCAGTGTAGGGTTGCGTATCAGACCAGGGAGTGGTTTTTTGGGTGGGGAAATACTCCTCGAAATTTGGAACTTGTTTCCTTCATGCTTGATGTGGACCATTTGGAGGGAAGCATAATAGGCGCACTTTTGAGGGATTGGAGTGCCTCGTTTGTAGGCACTTTGTTCGATTAGTCCTGTGTGTGGGGATTCACATCTACTGAATCCATTCCCTTTTTTATAGTCTCTTTCTTTTTGTACATAAGTATTTTGTCTTTGCTATATATTCCTTTTGTCTGCTTCGTGTTTGTTTTAGCCTGAAGCAGTCTTTTTAATAATATTATTCTTACCTATAAAAAAAATTTATCAGTCTTTGGCAGAATTAAGTGTGTCATGCTTATTCTATTCTTTATTTATTTTTAAATGCATCAGGACCTTCACAAGCTTGAAGAGTATCTGCCGTTACTGGAAAATTTGATTTTCCATGCAGATTTGGTTAGTAGCGATTGGAAGATGTTTCGATGGACTTCAGATCTGAAGATACGATGGGCTAGTTCTCTGAGTTCATCTTCTTTCTTTAACCTTAGGGGTCCAAGATTTTTTCAAATTGATAGCTTACGGTTTGAGCTTGGTATGACCCTTTTTCTTTATGGTGCAATCGTTCGAGAGAGGGCTTTGGAAGTTCTGCCAACAGGTATGCAGTAATCCATCACCTTCTTATCACGCTCAAACGTGTGCAGTGGCTATAGTTTTAATTAATTCCTTTGCATTGTCATAGATTTGGTGCAGTCTGCCACCTTATTCAGAGAAGCTGCTGGAGTTTATCATCATCTGGCTCATGAGGTTCTTCCTGTGCTAGAGCCTGCATTGCCTGCAGAAAGGCCACCAGAAGCGATCTCATCTGTGTCCACTGCCATGAGCCTCATTTGTATGGCAGAGGCCCAGGTTAGTGATTTGGATGTCAATTTTTGTTTTCCTTTTTGGATATTCATCAGAGAATCATGGCATGGAAATTTGTTGAACCATTTTTGAAATATTAATACTTAAAAAGGGGAGGTGTTTATTTTCTCATAATAAAGTGTTACGATCAGGTGCCTTTTTGTGATAATTGATGTTATCATGCAAATGTAATAGGCAGTAACTATAAGGAAGGCTGAAGAAAAAGGGACTACTGTAGGGCTCTTGGCAAAGTTACACTATGGTGTTACACAGTTACTTGACGAGGCCTATGACATGTTATATAAAGAGACTAGAGAGTGCAAAGACATTTCTTCACGGTTTGCGGTATGTAAGGTTATTGGTAATTTTTCTTGGCTATATCTGATTATTGATTTAGCATAAATTAATTTTGTGCTTTCTGTCTTGCAATTGAAGTTCTTACTTAGCTTAATTGGTCAAATGGTCTTCCATTCCCAGCTGAAAATAACATAAGATGATCAAAGTAGAATTAGCTTTCTTAGAGCACTAGCATCCAATTTACATTCTCAAAACCTATTTTATCTATTTTACCAACTCATTTTACAACTCACCCTATATCCCAATTTTTTTTTTTACATATAACTCATTAAAATAATATAAACTACAACATTAAATTATACAAAAAAAAAAAAATCAATTCTATTTCCTCTCTTCCTTTTTCTCTCTCTCTCCCCAATAAACCCACACAACCACCTTCCACCATCAGCCACAAACACCAATTCTTCACCAGAATCACCACCAAAATTACCAAAAAAAAAATTGCCACCAAAAACACCGGCCACCACCGAACCACCCACCTCCACCACTAAAATACCAGCCACTACTGAACCACAAACCCACCACTGAAGCAACAAGCCAACAACCACCACTGAAAAACTCCATCCTCACCATCGGTCCAATCCAAAACCAAACTCAACACCCACAACCCGACCCAAGTACCCAACACCCACCACCAAAGCAACAAGCCAACAACCACCACTGAAGCAAAACCCACCATTGAAAAACTCCATCCTCATTGTTGGTCCAATCCAAAACCAAACTCACCCTAAGTCTGATTTATCGACCAATGTTGTTAAAAGCACTGAGTGCAGCGTAGAGGCCTCCTGGAGCCTAGGCGCAAAGTGCACCTCCTGGAGCCTAGGCGCAAAGTGCAAGCGCACGCCTGATCAATGTGAAGTGCATTTAAAAAAAAAAAAAAATTTAAAGAAAAATTATTAATGGTCAATACAAGCATCAAGTGATCAATTAATCATATAAAATACAATAAAACATTTTATTTAATTTATATAACATTTATATAATTCTCTTGTGCTTTACAAAATATATGCAACCATGATATTTGATGGCCATGATTACAAAATATGGTTGAATCAAAATAGAAGTATAGAACCAAAAAGGCAAAGGCTAAAAAGCACTAGAATGTTAAGTAATGTCAAGGTTTTAAAAACCGGACTGGACCGGCCGGTTCAATAGGTGGAACCGGGAACCTGAGGCTAGTCCTGTTCGAAAAAATGCCTAAAACTGGTCAAAACCGGTAAAAATCGGGAATTGGAGGCAAATCCGATTTTGCCTCGGGTCCGGTTTTTAAAACATTGAGTAATGTTATCTTTGCCTAACAAAATCAATGCAAATATGCAATACAATCCTAATCTTCAATAGGTTGAATCGGGAATTGGAGGCTAGTCCGGTCTGGAAAAATGCCTAAAACCAAGAAAAATTGGTCAAAACCAGTAAAAACTGGGAACTGGAGGCAAATCCGATTTTTCCTTTGGTCCGGTTTTTAAAACATTGAGTAATGTTATCTTTGCCTAACAAAATCAATGCAAATATGCAATACAATCCTAATCTACATAATCATCATCATCATCCTCATTAAGCAAGGGACCATCATCATTGTCATCACAAGATTTGTAGCCCATATCATTTTCCTCATCATCTTCATCTCCATCATGAGGAGCATGTTGTGAACTAGAACTTGAACCTGTTGCTTGCCCTAGGGGCCCCATTCTTGATCTCAAGTTGAATCTTTCTTTTTCAACTCCAAAAGCTCTAGCAACACTACCCCAAGTCAAAATATCATCATCAAATGCAAGATCATCTTTAGCAAATTCATCTAGTTCATCTTCTCCTACTCTTCCAGTCAACCACTCATTGCTATCATCTATTAGGTGTATGGTTGCACACCACACTATTAGTTTTTATATATTAAATTAGTGGCTTATATCAAACATATTTAGATCTAATGGCTAATAAAATTGAAAAGTTGCAAAGGGATTTTCTATGGGGTGATAGTAAGATTCATTTGGTAGGATGGGATAAAGTTTGTGCGCCTATAGCCAATGGTGGCTTGGGGATAAGGAAACTTACTACCTTTAATAAGGCCTTATTGGGAAAATGGTTGTGGCGGTTTGGGAAGGAAGAGGATCGATTATGGAGGAAGGTGGTAGCTTTAAAATATGGGGAAGATTGGGGGGGATGGACCTCAAAGCTGGGGAGGGGAGTTCATGGGTGTGGTTTGTGGAGAGGTATTTGCATGGGATGGGAGGATTTCAGCAAAAATTGTCAGCTTGTTGTTGGGTTAGGGAATAGAGTAAGGTTTTGGTAAGATGGGTGGTATGGGGATCAACCCTTTCAATTGGCTTTTCCAAGGCTGTATGGTATTGCCATTGATAAGGAGGTTTCTGTCAAAGCCTCTTTGCTAAGGCAGGGGGCAGAGTAGAGAATAATTTGGAATGTTTGTTTTATTAGAGATTTTAATGATTGGGAGATGGATGAAGGGCTGCATTTTTTTTGTATATTGGGAGCCAATACTCCTCCTATGGATGTTGGAGACCGGATGAAATGGAAATTGAAGCCTAATGGGGTTTTTGACATCCGGTCGTTTTATAACAAATTAAGGGGTTCTCCCTCAACTGTCTTTCCTTGGAAAGCTATTTGGAGAGCAAAGGCCCCTAGGCGAGTTTCTCTTTTTGTTTGGTGTGTAGCTTGGAATAAGATCCTAACTGGAGATAACTTGAGATTAAGGAGATTGGTTTTTGTGGATTGGTGCATTATGTGTCGTCATTGTGGTGAGACGGTTGACCACTTACTTCTTCATTGTGAGATGGCTTATCGGTTATGAAGCTTTGTCTTTATAACTTTTGGCATGTCTTGGGTCATACCTAGATCGATTCCAGACTTGCTCTTTGGCTGGTGGAATTGTCTGGGGAAGCATTTGTCTCAGATTTGGAACTTAGTCCCTTTTTTCATCCTATGGTGTATTTGGAAGGAACGGAATCGGAGGACTTTTGAGGATTTGTATAGCTCTAGTGATCAGATGTTTGCTTCTTTTAGTGGAACTCTTTTTGATTGGTCTCGGGCGTGGGGACTCACATCTAGTGATTCCCTCCCATATTTTCTTTGTTCCCTTTCTTTTTTGTAATTTTTCTTTTGTTTGGTTTTCTTTTATGTTTCTCTCTATTTTCCTTTTCTTGTATTTTCTCGGTTTGCTCTATGCTCTTCATGCATACAGTAGCCTTTCGTATATATCATTCTTACTTATCAAAAAAAAAAAAAAAATCAAATCAAGATTTAAAATTAAAAAAAAAGAAAAAGAAAACAAAAAGCTCAAAAAAGCGCACTTTGCTCTTAATAAAAAAGCTCTAAAGGTGTGCTTTTGTGAGGGTGCCTCGCTTTAGAGGGAAAAAGCCCCAAGGGCTGTGTGCTCTGCGCTTTGTGCTTAAGCACACCTTAAGCGCGCTTTTAACAACACTATTACCGACCTCCATTCCTCTCCACCAAGCAATTGCTTTCATCGTGACCCATCCACCACAAACCCATCGGAACAAATCACAACCACTGGACCTAAATCCAAACACCACCCAAACTCCGACCAATCCCTACCCAAATGCCGACCCAAACACCACCCAATCGCCACCCCAAACGCCGACCCAAACTCCGACCCAATCTCCACCCAAATGCCAACCCAAACACCACCCAATCGCCACCCTGAATGCTGATCCAAACACCACCCAGTTGCCACCCCAAATGCCGACCCAAACACCACCCAAATCTGACTCAAACGCCAACCAAACTTCGACCCAAACCCACCAAACGACAACCACAACTATCTATTTCTATTATAGTGAGCAAACTATAATTTACAAGGGAAAAAGAAAACAAAAAAAAAGTAATCAAAGAAAGAAGGATTTTGGGGATGCAGAGAGTGAGAGGGGCTAAGGGAGAAGAGAGAAGAGAGAAGGGAGAGGGGAGAAAGAGAACGTAGACTGAGAAGAGAGAGGAAAAAAAGGAATAAAATATATTATTTTTGGTTAACATCTGATGAACAATAAGGTTGTATGTACACAACCTTACTTGTATGTACACAACCTTACTGTTCACAGATGTTAAAAATTTTTGTGTTCCCATATCCAGATGAAGCTCTATTTCTAGGTCTTGGTTGCTAAAATAGCAATTGGGGGGGTTTTTACAACCCCCAATGCTAGTGCTCTTACATTGTGATTCTATCAAAAGGAATTGTGGCGGAAAGGCAATGCCAAACTAACTATTAAGTCCATTAAAAAAAAATTTGCTCAAGAAACTACGAGCAATATTTGAAAAGATGTCTCTATGGTTAGCTGTGCTTTGTGGTCCAAAATGGTTGGTAGTAAAAAAAAAAAAAAAAAAAATAAAGGAGGTCTACCATTTGAGCATGAGCCAAAATAACAAGTTTCAAAACAATAAAGGATAGAATAATAATTTATCAAAAATAATAAATGAATGCATTTGTAAAATGTTAGTAGTGCAATTTGGGGACAAGTAGAGGAATGGTCACCTAATATGGGTTGACTGTGGGCAATGCTAAGCTTGGAAGCACGGACACTTCATTTAGAGTGCCGTACTTGTGTCGTATCCGTATTGTACCTGTGTAATACCGATGTCGTACCGGCTATTTCATGTTATAATCTTTTAGAAATTGCTCTTGTCATTGTGTTGTACTCGTGTCCGTGTCTGTGTCTGTGCCTCCTAGATGTTAAGTGAGGCTTTGCAAGGAAGGCCCAAAGGGTTGATTGAAGAAGTTAAAAAAGATATGGTGGCCTGTGATTTAGTAGAGATACTAGGGGGCATGGCTTAATGGTGTAATGGATGTATGTCTGATGACCTCCTCATATTTACTGCTGCTGATCTTCCCACAATAAATCTAGTAAAAGAGGGTCTTGAAGAATTTATAAGTCGTCTTTGGTTTGGATATAAATCCAAGCAAGAGTGAAGTTTTCTTCTCAACTGTGCCTCAAGATGTAAAAGGGAAAATTCTGGATGTGTTGCAATTTAAGGAGGGTACTCTTCCAGTTAGATACTTAGGATTACCTCTTATCTCTGGTAGTTAAAGGTTGAAGGACTGTCAGCCACTTATTGATAAAATTCAAGGTAGAGTCAAATCGTGGTCATCAAGAAGGAGTTGGAAGGTCCTTCTTCTTAGAAACCCGAACGATTGGGAGTCGGGTGATGTGGATGATTTCCTTCATATCCTGGGTGAAAATTTACCTCTGGCTGAGCAAAGAGATCGTATGATTTGGAAGCTTTCAAAGAAGGGGGTGTTCGATGTTCGCTCGTTCTATGATAAGCTTCGTTGTCCCTTGCCTATTATTTTCCCTTGGAAAGGTGTTTGGAAGGTTAAGGCCCCGGTGTATGTCTCTTTCTTTGTTTGGTCTGCAGCTTGGGAGAAGATTCTTACAGGGGATATTCTTCGGTGTAGAGGCTTTGTTTTCGTTGACTGGTGTATCTTGTGTCGGAGCAATGGGGAATCGGCGAATCACTTGCTTCTTCATTGTGGAAAAACTTTTCAGTTGTGGAGCTTGGTTTTCAGATCTTTTGGGATTTCTTGGGTTTTGCCTAGATCGATTGTTGACACTCTTTGCGGCTGGTGGAATTGGCTCGGAAAACACTCTTCTAGGGTTTGGAATCTAGCTCCGTTGTGCCTTATGTGGTGCATTTGGAGGGAACGTAATTGGCGCACTTTTGAGGATAGGGACAAAACCGATGATCAGCTGCTTGCTTACTTTAGTGGCACTCTTTTTGATTGGTCTAGGGCTTGGGGACTCACCTCTAGTGATTCTATCCCTATGTTCCTTAGTTCTCTTCTTTGTGATTAGTCTTGGGTGGTTTTTTTATGTCTTTGTTTTCTGTTTTTCTCTTTTCTTCTCTTTTTCTTTTTGTTCCCCTCTCTGTATCCTTTATGTTGTCTATGCTCTCTTGAGCTTCTTTAATATAATTTTCTTACTTATCAAAAAAAAAAAGAAAACTATCTTTTGCTGGCAGGTTACAACTCCTTCAATCTGTTCCATATTGTATACAAAGATTTTGGTCAAGTAACTTTATTCTCCCTAAGAAGGTCATCAAGACTGGAGCAGAATTTTAGTCATTTCTTGTGGCAAGGGCAGGGTACTAGCAAAGGGTAAACTAAAGTAGCATGGGAAAAAGTTTGTTTACCTAAAAGAGAGGAAGGGCTGGGATTGCAAAGAGTCGCTAGTTGGAATAGAGCTGCTATAATGAAACACATTTGGAGCTTGTTTACTAATGCTGGATCTCTTTGGGTGGCTTGGGTTCATGCAAATCTTCTCAAAGGTAAGTGTTTTTGGACTGTAAAAATTCCACAAGAATGTACTTGGAGTTGGAGAGCAATTCTTAATTTGAGGGATGGAGCAAGGAAGTTTATTAGGTTTGAGGTGGGGGATGGGAAAACTATATTTCTTTGGCATGACCTTTGGCATCCTGCTGAGGTATTGGTTCAAAGATATGGCTTTCGTGTCATTTATGATGCTGCAAGTAATCCTGAAGCTAAAGTGGATTTTGTGTTGAAAGATATGACATGGAATTGGAGGCTTGCTAGATTTGATGCCCTTGTAACCAGTCAAAGTCAACCATTCCTTGTTGAGCTTAAAGACGAGGATAAAGCCCTTTGGCAAGCTACTAAATTTGGGAAGTTTTCTTGTGCTGTAAGATATGCTGAGATTAGAGATAAATCTAGTGAAGTTGAGTGGTGGAAGTTGCTTTGGTTCCATTTAACTATCTCGAAGCATTCGTTTATTGCTTTGTTAGTTGTAATCAACAAGCTGTCCACACGAGATAGAATGGCCAAGTGGGGGTACTTGGGTGATAGCCTATGTGTTTTTTTTGTAGAAATTGTCTTGAAAGTAGAGATCATCTCTTCTTTGAATGTTCTTTCACTAGAAGAATTTGGGATGACATGATGAAGTTGTGTCTAGTTTCAAATGCTGAGTTTGTGTGGGAGGACTTGATTGCTTGGGGGGCCAGAGAGTTAAAAGGGAAGGGGTTGAGAGTAATAGCTTGGAAACTTGCTCTTGCTTGGTGGGCAACAGTCTACCACATTTGGCTGCAAAGGAATGCCATAGTTCATGAAGAAAGAGTTTTGACTGAAGAGAGAAGCGTCATTAAGGATGTCAAAGCTAGGCTGGGGTTTAAAACCAAGTTCAAGAAGTCAGTTTTGAATGCTACAACCTGTTGTAATTGGGGGATTGATCCAAGTAGTATTTTAATTTGATCCTTGGAATTCTCTGCTGTTGTGTTTTGCCAAAGTGCTAGTCTATGTGCTACTGTGCTAAAGGTGCTGGTTTGGATGCCTTATAGATGTCTTGTTTAGTTGTTAGTGCAGTTGTTAGTGTGTTTTGTTTTGCCATTTGTTTTGGCTTGCTTTGGTTTTATAGTTAGTTTTGTTTTTTGGTTGATGTAGCAGGGAGGTTTTCCTATGCTGCTTTATTTTGGGATTTCCCTCTGTAATCTGTGTTTGTTTCAATGAATAAAAGCTGAATTACCCAAAAAAAAGACAGGCACCTTTGAGGTAAGCTGAGATGTTTTATTAACTGTACCCATTATATATATGGGAAACTATAGCTAGTTGAAAGTTATATGATATGCCAAGTTATTAGTGATAAATATAGCTTTCACTTGCGTAAACCCACCATTCAACTATGTGTTTCCACCCTAAATCTTAGCTCAGTTATAAAGACACGAACTATACAGTATACACAGAAACATGTGCGCCACTGGAAGAGGGAGGGGGGTCCCCTGGCTTTTAAAAACACCCCCTTCCCTCCTGTAATTATTCTAAAATATATATATAACTCCGCCGGTGATGTGCTTGATTTAGAAATAAATGATTGACCATATGAACTCGTATTGCTCTACATGTACCTTGGATTTGGATTCTCTGTGTGCTATTCTTTTTAATGGGCAAGAAAGTACATTGAGACTTTGATAGATGGGTTGATTTATTTGAATTGAATGATTCAGAACGAAAAGTGATTTATATGTTCAATAGCTCAAACTGTTTAAACTTGAACTTTTTTTAATGAGAACTTTTTGTTTGGACCTTGTTTGATCTGAATGTTGTGGGTGAAAACAGAATTTGCATTGCTATTTGGTGTTACTCATGTCATACTATAATGTGTATTTGAGTGGCCTGTATTGCTTTTATATGGAATCCAGTTACACAACTTAACTGAGGTAATTTTACTCTACATCTTTTTTAGGAGGATATAAGAGAAATTTGAAGGTTAATAATGGAGTATGAAAGTAGTAAAACCATAGAAAGTAGGGAAACCTTTTACTATCACATATTCATTTATAACCATTATTCACAAGCTTGGATCTACATTTGCTTTTGTAATCATGTGACACAGTTTGGTGGTTCTTTTGGGCCATTCACATTATTATATCATTCTAAGTCAAATTGACTTAAGTTCAGCCTACAGAAACTCTTTCAGCTGAGCCTGAGCATCTGATCCATAGTGTTGCATGTCAATGACAAGTTGGATCCAATCTATATGTTTATGAGCCTAATCTGAGTTGAGCAAAATATTGGATCTTTTTTGTGTCAGTTTACTTTGTTTTAAGTTGCTAACATTTAGAACTTCCGAATGATTAGTTTTGGTGTTAAGGCTGGCTTGATTTGATTGGGGAAAAGAATGCTTATGTATGGTTTCCTTTGCTGAGCATTTTGACCATATTCCTCTGTTTCTCTTCAGTATTCTGAGAACAACATGGAAGTTTATTGTCTTGGTATCTAATTTACCATGCTGTAACAATCTCTAGATTGTCCTTGTCCGTGGGTTTTCTACTTGATGAATTTATGATACTTCCCTAACGTAGAGGAAACTGCATTTTCCAAGTGTCATGAAATAAGCCTCTACAAAGTAGATATCAAATTATCCCATCTATTTCATCTTATGAGAATGTCTTACCGGGTTGTTTATTTATTAGGTTTATTCCATCTCTTTGGGACAGATATCTTTGCATGAACTTATTATAATTAAGAACCCCATTTAGTTTGTGACATATTACGAGTTCTGAGCTGCATGCATTGAGGGAGGCTTTTATTATTAATTATTATTATTATAAATTCTGCTGATACTGTTTATTGATCGCTGGACTCAATACTTGGATCCAATGAAAAGTGGTTTTAATCATCCATGGGAATGTGGCAGTTATTTATTTTCATAAATATTGATACCAGACTAATTGACCTATTGCAGTTCCTTTACGCTTTTTCATACAGCAGCCTCTTGGCTTTGATGGTGCAATTCACATATTCTTTAATTTTGCACTCAAAAGTTTTAGAGAATCTTATACATACACAGGCACACAATACATGTGATCTTTCTCCATTTGTGGATGAGAGCAGTATATAGAGTAGACTTTTTACTATGTGGTTGATAGATGGTCATTGATTCTCTTTCTGGTCTGTGCAGGAATTTATATTTTCTTGCAATGCCCTACATGAGTTAAGAAGTCAGAAATTTTTGGCTGATGGTCTGAAGATTGCTGGCCAAGTCGGGGTTGCAGTTGGAGTTCTTCGTCTTGCACTGAGCAACATTACAAAGAAGATGCCAGGGGAAGAGTCTTGGAAATCAGTGTTCAGAAAGGAAATTGATGATGTTTCTGAAATGCTTAGGAAATTCGAGCATGAGAATGAATTTGTCTGGCATGAGAAGATCCCTCACGGTGATGAGTTGCCACTACTCCAAGGCAACAAAATTGTGAGTATTATACCATATAATCCCAAAAGATGGGAGAGAGAACTTGCTTTCAAGCTATAATTGTACAGAGAAGTGTTATACAAAAAACCTGTCTTCATTCCAGAAGCTTCTTGGTGTTCTCAGTCTTTTCAGTTTGGCGACTGATGGGTGGAATTTTTTATACAAAATTCTCTTTAAACACATTTTTTCTGGTCTCCGTTCATTAAGATAGTGGCTGAGGTCCTTAGGCTTGCTTAGTAGTTGGTCTTGGAGTTTTATGGACTACAATTGCTATGTAAATTGCATAATTTAGCAGGCTCTCTCTCTCTCTCTCTCTCTCAATTGTAGAATAGTAATAGAGGTACACTACACCTGGGTATTTTGATTAATGAACTTTTGTTATTTATAAAAAAAAAGTAATAGAGGAAAACTTCATTACTAGAAGTATGGCATAACTGTAATCTTTTTAAGAATAGAATCTATTTAAAATGTTAAGGCACATTATAAATCTGTAACATTATGGACAATTTAATTTTACATTTTTTCCCCTCAAACTACCAAACATAGTGTAATAGTACCCTTTCCAAGTTAGGTTTATATAGGACTCTAAAAGAGAAATGGTTATGACACAGGACAAACCGAAATGATGCACAATAAAATTGAAGAACAAGCAAATGATGTTTACAATAGTGGCTATGCCACTTCTCCCATTTATCATTATAAGATAAATTTTACAATTTTACTTGAATGAAAATACATGACCAATGCGACGTTTCATAGGTGGTGGGTTGCACAAAACTCGACCCAATTTTTAACACTATGAAAACTATAATGTCAAGACAACTTTAATTTCTTTTCTTTTTTTTCCCTTTTTTTTGGATAATCAGGCAACTTTACTATTGGGAATAAGAAGATGTTAAGGAAACATACATTGAAAATAATGAGTCCACAGCCAAGAGCTTATTAACTTAGAGATATTGCATAGTTATCCATATAGAGAAAATTTAGGTTTGAATTACCCCCCACCTGTTCTAAGAAAAATGAAGAAGAATTACGTGGATTTGAGAATCAAAAGTTTATGATCATTAATTTATTACTTCTTTCAAACACAAGTTGAACTCAAGCTCATCAATGAGCAAGATTACATGTCAAGTGTGGTTCATATTTTATTGAACAAGCTTAAATTTGTCCTCGAACTACTAGAGTATTATTCTTTTTCGATATATAATAAACACCCGATCAAATTTTTTTATCATGTCACAAATATATACTAATAATTAAAAACTAATTTATAGTTAAAATTATATTATTTGTGTAGATAGAATAATTTTCATCTATGAACTTATAAAAATTGGATTCACCAATTGTTAAAAATTTTATATTATTTTTTTATTACGAAATGGATTATTTATATTATCAATAAAATTATAAATAATGGCTTGATATTTTATAAAATTGTTAACAAACATATATAATCCAACATCAAGTCTATGTAAGTATATTTATTTTATACATATCTACATATAAGTACATACTATAATATTCTACATATTTAAATCAAGTCTCGTGCATGAGCTTATTCATAAACAAATTATTATGTTTGAACTTGGCTTATTTAACAATCGAGTCTAAATTTGGACTTACGTTTGTCTTATTTGCTTAATAAACAAAGATAAAAAATAATAATAAAAATAAAAATTCCATACCAAGTTAAAATTTTTTATTTAAAATTCTATCAACATGTGTGAAATTACCAAGAGTCTTGTAGCTCATCCCTTTAATAAGTAAAATCATGATTTGAATTTCTTTTTTTGGTAAACAACATGATTTCAATTTCACTCCTTATATATTGTAACTATTAAATTAGGATTATGCCAAGTAGACTTGGCAAAATCTAATCCGGACCAGGACTTGGACCTGAAGAAAAATATCAAACCCACCCAACTCATTTCTAAAGCGAGTTTTTTTTTTTTTTTTTTTAAAATTTATTTTAAGGTTTCACATATCATATTCAAATCGGACAATTTAACAATATATCATATTCCTAAAAAAATATTATGGTCCACGACATTTAGTTTTTGTTTTTGGAGTAATTTATTATTTATTTTCTTATTTGTAATGAATGGAAGATAAGACAATATAAATATAATCATATTTATTAATATTATTATTTTGCATGTAAAAATATACAAGTCAACCATAATATATTCAATTCAACCTACAATCCGGTTGAGCTGACTCAGTGTGAGTTTGAGGTGGGCGTTTGCGTTTTCAGATTTTTTTTTCCCCCTGTGTGTAAACAGTAACCTCACATGATTCACTGTGTAGCGACAAAAATCATTTTTCACAAATTATTTATCACTGTTCACAGTACTATTTACGCACTAAAAAATATTAAAAATGGTCCTATAGTACTATTCACATATTTAAAAATTATTTTGTTACAGTACTTTCAGTTTTCAGTTTTCAATTTTCAGTTTCAGTAACAATAAGTTTAATTCAACCGACGCTGAGTTGCAACCCATTAAGAGTTAAGAGTTAAGACTACATGTTCCTAATCCGAACCTGATCTAACTGGTGACCGGTTTAACTTGCCTCTTGACCCAACCCGACCGGTTTGCGTCGTGTAAATTGGCCAGTGGTAGAATGAAATCTATTTTGATTTATTAAAAGAAAAATGAAGGATGCGCGTTGAGGAATTTTGAGTGGTTAAAAATTTGCCAAAGAAGAGGCAATCAGTAATGGTAATAAGCATTAGCGGGAACGAGAAGAGAAGAGAAGAGACGCGGAACTAGCATCACACTCACACTTACACTTACACTTACACATGGCCAACATTGTTCAGTGCAACTCTCTTCCTCACTTGTGCAAACCAAGTAGAATCTCAACACCCTTATTATCTTCAATCTCACTTACTCGTTCAATCTCAAATGTTAGTACAAGTTCCAAAGCGTTGAAGCTCTCCACTCCCAGGTCTCTCTCTGATATTTGTGTTTAGCTTTGCAGTTCATATTAGTATTAGTGATATTTTACTTTACTTGCAGGCTGAATAGGACTGTTTCCGCTGTGGTTTCTGAAGAGAACGCAGTTGGGTCGAATTTTTCTGGCACTGATGTGTTCAAACTCACTTACTTAGAGGTGGGTTTTCGTTTTTTTCATCTGGGTCTTTCTTAATTTTGCTTTTTATTAAGAAACTATTCTTTGTTTAGGGAAATTCTTGGTTGTGGGATGTGGATGGATTGAAAATACTGGTCGATCCAATCTTGGTGGGTAATTTGGATTTTGGAATTCCCTGGCTTTATGATGCAGCCAAGAAATACATGAAGAATTTCCAGGTATCTTTTTTGTAAGTTTTTTGTATGTGAATTAACAGGCTTATTCTGACTGGTATGAAACTTTGTGCAGCTTAGTGATCTTCCTGAAATCGATTGCTTGCTGATCACACAAAGCCTTGATGATCACTGCCACTTGAATACCTTGAGACCGCTCTCTATAAAGTTCCCAAATCTTAAAGTCTTAGCAACTCCAAATGCTAGGCCACTGCTGGATCCCCTTTTCAGCAATGTACGTATATATCGTAGCTTGGACTTTTTGCTGATTTTGTCTTCAATTTTCATATTCTGTTTAATTCATGTATGAACAATTGAAACATTCTTCATGGATGCCCAAAGATAAATTAGCACATCAACATTGGCATGATGGTTCTTGGTTAAAATTTTACACTTAATCGGTACTTATATCATATTGGAATTCATTGAACTCGTTTCTATCTAGGGTGTGTCTTGAACTCTACTCTTTTTTGCGAAACCTCTCTCATTAAGTGGGGTATGAAGAGCTTGGCCTACAATTGAGGCTCATTGGCTTTGTTCTGTAGCAGACCTGATAGTATATATAGAGATTATTTCCCATTTTTTAGTGTTATTGCATAATGTCCTATTTGTGGCATTATAGTTTGACATGATCTGTTAGTGGATTTCTGGCTGCTCATTGCCCATGATTGTTCATGAAAGGTCCAAACATCTTAATAGCTTGTGTTCCCTGTGTGATTGTTTTGGCTTCTTTCTTGATTCCCTTTTCATGCTAGTAAGGAAGAAACTGGCAACTTTGCTCTCCAACCTGTTACTGCAATATTGTTTAGATCTTAAAGTCAGCGATTTTAAATCCTTCTTAACCATGCTGCTCTATCTGGAACCTCATTTTTTGTTAAATCCCTGGAAATCAAATAACTTCCCTATGCTATTGAATTTGTAGATCTTCATTGCAATATTAATTTTAAATTCTCATGTGTTCGTTGATCAGCTAACATGCCATAAAGATGTCATTTCTTTATGTGAAACATGTGAAGAGGGTTTTTATTTTTATTTTTATTTTTAACCATATTGGAATTTATTATTACTAGAAGAAGCATATTTTGTATTTTCAAATTATTTAATATTCTTCCCCTAGAAGAAGAGCATAGCACAAATAAGCTAAAGAATTAAATAAATGTCTAAAGCTTAAAATGAAAAAAAAAGAAAAAAAGAAGACATAGTTATCTAAAATATTAATTTATGTAGTCAGTTGGAATACTTGAGCTTGATCATGATGGAAAAGGCTGCGAACCAGTTCCAACTGGACACCTTAACAGTGCCCTATTATATCTTCATCATGGGATTTTTGAAGATGTATATTGCATAATGCTTGAAAGGTGTAAATTATGAAAAGAAGCCAATTTTCTGTCTGTAGGCAGTATTTAAATGGGAAAAGAGTGGTGCTGGAGAGTGAAGGAAAGTTGTAATTTCTTGTCATTTGATATTGTCCCTTATCTAGAATGGCATAAAAGTTTCACAACTTTCAAGGTCCATTCTCTTGCATCTTCCTCCAAATTGTTTCCAGTAAATTTCACAAGCAAGTTCAGTTTTTATGAGAAAAATCTATGGTGCCTCATTAGCCAACCAAAATCATAAGCAATTAGGAAAATTCGAGTTTAAGTAATATTCTTAGATTTTATTCCGCAGAATATGCTTCTTAATGGTAAATGGAAAGATCTATTATTACCATTCCTGTGAATGTCTGAATGTGCATTTAGATTTAACATGTTGCACTGACATATGAGATAACATAGCAATCATACACATTACTGTGTTGATCCATTGAAGCATTTCCATTTCAATTTTCAAAGTTAGTTCCTGAATTTTCAGGTCACGTACATAGAACCTGGTCAGAGCTCTGTTATTGAAGCAATAAACGGTTCTAAAGTCAGAGTTCAGGCTACTGCAGGGCCAGTTCTAGGTCCTCCATGGCAGCGCCCTGAGAATGGGTAAACTTTATCACACTTTTGTATGCTGTTGTGAATTCAAATGTTAGACCCTACTGGATTTGATTTCCAAGAAATAAAAACTTTGTATACGTATGCCCTATGCACTAATATGTTCTAATCTTAGCTAAATGGATATTTAACTTGAAGTTTATTCCTTTTGATGTAATATGTGATCAGATATCTTGTCAATTCAACTCAGGGCCAACTGACTCTTTACTATGAACCCCACTGTGTGTACAACAAGGATTTGCTGGAAAAGGAAAGGGCTGACATTGTTATCACACCAGTCATAAAGCAACTTCTGCCTAAATTTACTTTGGTTTCAGGACAAGAAGATGCAGTTCGACTTGCAAGGCTTCTGCATGCCAAGTACAGAATCATTGCATACTCTTGGGCAGCTAAACACCATAATTTTATAGTAGTTAACTTTTTTATTGATTTCCTTCCCTCATTTTGTAGGTTCATTGTGCCAATGAAAAATGGGGACCTTGATAGCAAAGGGCTTCTTGCTAGTATAATTCAAGCTGAGGGAACAATAGAATCATTTAAGGTCTCCATTCTTTCACTCAATTTTAAAGACTAGATGACTCTGTGTAAAATTTTTTTTCTTCATGATTTATTTACTACACTAGTGTATCATATCGAATAACACCGCATTCCATCCTTTTTTCCCTTCTTTTTTTGTTTTTGGGGGGAGGGGGGGTGGGGAGGGGGGTTGGTTGTGGTTTTTCTTTTGCCATAGAAGTAAGTTCATATTATAAGTTGAATGTGACCAGCATAGCCCTACCATTTCCATATCTTGCCCACGTCTTGCACAGTACAAAGGTAGTCTGTCTTTCTTCCTTAAATTTTTTTTTTCTTAGGCAAGCTATGGTAGTGTGTTGATAGATCGCCGATTCTCCCAAAAATTTAAGCTGTTAGGAAATGGTGAATTTAATAACTTAAACATTATTCTAACATCCCCCTCATTTGTGGGCCTATAATCCCCCTTGATAAGTGGGGCCCAACATGTGGGATTTTTTGAACTTTTTAAATGGGAGGTAGAGTGGAGATTTGGTTCTAACTTTGGACCACTTACTATAATACCATGGTAAATTACTGATTGTCCTAAAATCTTAAACTGTTAGGAAATTATGAATTTGTTCGCTTAACTATTTTTCTAACTTGTATAATAATTTATGCTTCTGAACAATATTGTTGCTTCTTTTTAATTAGATTTTCTGCTGCTCTAGAAATAATAGCAGTGGAAACCTTTTTAACCTTTTTCTAAGTCTAATTTGTGGTTGTACCAAATACTTTCTGTTAAAATGTGGCTTGAATAGTTGAATTTAAGAATGAGGTTCACCGGTGCACGTGATGTGCATCCCATAGGATTGTTCTCCCTTAGTATGTTGGTTTGCAAGCATTAACTTGTTTTCAGACTGGTTTATTCTTTTTCTGCTTGGTGTGGGTTTTCAACACAAAATGGTAGCTGACTTTTGGGGCCTGAGTTTTGTCAGAGTGCATTTGTGCCACTTTGTAATCTCTCTATTTTCTTAGTGAAACTTTCTCCTTGACACCATCTGTGGACGTAAGCCTAATACCGAACCATGTAAATTTGTCTTCCTTGCACTATTGTTTATTCTATTTTGCACAAACCCACTTTTGTTGGCTACACTTACAACAAATAGGTATCAAGTCTCCTCTATCTCAACATTTTCCAAATGTTTGATAACCATGTTGAGTTAGTCAAAGTTGAGGGTTTTTTCCATTTATTCGAGCTTCAAATTTGTCTTTTCCCAATTTCTATGCATTTATGAACTTTTTACTATTTTACTTTACAACTACCTCAGGAGATGACAAAGACTACTACCACGCGGTGAACTTGTTGCTTTGTCGAATAAAATGAGTTATGTTAGGAAAGGGGAGACATAGATCAGATATCACATTGGAATTGATGTTGTGATTCTGAGAAAGAGAGGAGAGAGTGAGAAAGTGGAAACACACATAAATTAATGTTGTTTAGTCCTTATAATTCTAACATGTCTAACATTGTAATGGAGCCATGTCTCACCTCTCATTTTCAGATATGGTTTCCAATGGGAGTTTCAAGGGAATACAAAGTGGATTTATGAATCCTATTAAGTTCTCTTTGCTTTTGTCTGAAAACGGTGTAACTTTATAACTCTTGTTTCAACCGGAGATCAGTTTGAGGTAGAGTGGGGGAGTTAGTTATGGCTTTTTGTGTTCATAGTTTTTCTAAAATTAATCTTGAAATTTGATTATTGCTGTAATTAGCTCTGTTTCAGTTGATGAATGTTTGAGGGATAGTGGGACACGAAATTCTAGCATTTCTGTATGGTATTTTCACAAAAAATTACTTACCAAAAAAACAGTCTCAAAATTTGATTATTGCAGAATTTCTCTCATCTTTGCTTATTTCTCATTTTTTTGTTAAACACTGTTAGAAACTTAGATATTCCTGCAAATGTGACAAGTAACTAAGAATTGAATTGTTTTCTAATGCAGGAGCTATTGTCAAAGGAAATACCAGATGTTCAGGTATTAGAGCCTACTCCTGGTATACCACTAGAAGTCCGGTCACCCTCATATCTTCCCTAGTGCATCCATATATGTTTACCGAATAAATGAAACTACTGTATATTTAGATGATGTACATATTAATTCATTTGTCTATTTTGTTTTTCCTATGCACATAATTTGTCTATTGTCAAAGAACTATAATCTATCCAAATAAAAGAATAGAATGTTAGTGATCCTCTGATATGCAGACATGTACGATGTTTGATATTTTGGAAGTCAGGTAGTATCTTAATCTTTGATGCAGGACAAACCAAAACAATGTAATAGAAAAAAATAAAAAACAGAAAAATAAAGATAGAACCTAGGAGTCAGTACCAGCTAATTAGAAGAATTTCATGAGAAATTTATAATTAATTTGGATTGTGTCTTACAAAACTGAACCTAGGGTTCTTAAACAGGCTTTCAAAAATTTACTTTGCTTGTAAGAAAAGAACTTGGACTCATAAACCAAATGAGGAGCTACTCAAGAGAGTATTCATTGTGTGTAATTAGTGAATCTATTGCGCAGGATTCCTAGTTCTGTACCCCGAATGTATTCTGTGATTCACCATCTCTTTTGTGTTTTTAGGATGAACAATTGATACCCCTTCGTCCTAATCCCTTCTAGTATTCATTGCTTCACCTGCATTCACGTGTTCTGACCATGAAAATAAGAATTTTGTAGGTAATAAGCTTCTCATGAACATGGTGACGGCTGCCTTTTCATTTGCTCATCCATTTACAACATATCTTTATTAAACCTACTCACATGGTCTTGTAAAGGTTCTCCCATATTCTTCTTGATATTGTAAATGTAAGTGGCTTGTCTCCAATGTCGTCGACCCTAATGAAGTGAATAACAAATAAGTTTCTCAACTTGGCGAATGAACCCACTTTCCCAAGCTTCAGCTTGTTGAACCGTACTTTGGTTGAACCCTTATAGTAATTTTGAATTCTTTTCATATGATATCGTTAGGAACAACCTTGAGGCATTTTTTAAGTTTTGGAGATAAATGGTACCTCATTACATCAGGGCTGAAGGGCAAATCTTTGTTATGCACCAAGTCATCTACTGCTGTAGAAATCTTCCTTTTCATGGCTTCAACTATCACGCCAATCTTGCCTTTCATCTCTTTAGACAACTTTCCCAATACGAAGCCATTTATGATTCTTCTGCCCGATGACTTTTGTGGCTAGGCCTTAACTTCATGATGGTGGCTTCCGTGTGGCTCATCATTCCTTTCAAGCACGTCATATTCTTCTTCATTGAGGTCGTGTGGAGGAATTCCCTAAGGAGGGAGAAGACTCTGCGTCAAGTCTTGGTTTTGATGCACCGGTTGTTGCACACTCTGGATCAAGTGTGTCACGTATTGTTCAAGTGTAGCTACTCTTAATGGATCGTTCTAAAGCATTCTGGCTCTTTGCCGGCCTGGTGGTGGTGTACAGTTTTGGTGAGTGTCCACTGAACGTGTTTGAGCTATACAACCTTTATCATTGGAAAATATTTGATTCCCACATATGGCGCCAACTAAAGACTTGGTTGGGTTTCACAGAGACTCGAAGAGTGGATTCTTACAAATGAAGTCAACTAAAAGACACACACAAGTATTGGCCACCAATGAAAGGAGAATGGATATATTTTTTAGGTAGGGTTTTTTTAGTGCGTACTTCGTTTTTGGATTTATTTTCTTTTTAAAGTTTTTTTTTTTTTTGGGTAGTTATTAATGAAAATGATCGTGGCACAAAATCGTATTTTCAACGCATGGTTTTAGTTGTTTTTTACTTGTGTGAATGGACGTATGTGCAAGTTGGTGTCTCTAATCAACGCTACCCTAATGGAAAACAGTTTTCTTAAATTACTCTCCATGCTGAATTCATCATTATCCTTGATGATGCTTGAGATCGTCAGTCAGAATGCCCGTCCAGAATGGCGTTGTCCCCAACTTGATCCTAAGGAAATAATGGTGAAAGGAAGAAATGTGGGTCACCGGTGTGGTGCTTGCCACAGAGCCTCTGACGCGTAAATTAGAATAGCTAGAATTATATTAGAATATAATGTCACTTGTAGAATAGAGTTTTTTTTGTACCTTTGTAGGTGTGAGATGTCTGTATGTATACTTGCTTCCTGTTCCTAGCCGTTGGGGAGCGTGTTTGTTGGAGGCTTGAATGTGGCTGGTTGTAACGCTTTTCTGAGATGTTAATGAGTGTCGTTGGTGTTCCAACGGTAAAGAGATTTATGGCAATCCAGTAACGTATGCCTCTCATGTATGGACTGGCAGGCCTTCTTTCTCGTCCAGCGGGTTGAGGTGATGACGGAGTGGAGGTCATCCCCGTCCATTAGTCCCTTGTTTGGATGAGGATGTTGCCTAAGGGGATTATGGTCGTCTATCAGCTGCCCCCTTATTCCGGGGTCGTTCAATTTGGAGACGGCCATGGAATGTGGTGAGCTTCCTTCTCTTCCCCTTATATATATATATATACATATATCTATTTATTTTTTGGTGCTTTGGGTTTCCCACTCTGCAGTTATTACCTTATGGCAGCATGACGTGTGTTGTGGCCATGTGTCTTCTCAAGATTGGCTGGGGGGGGGGGGTCCTTGTTTTCGGTGAAAACTTTTCAGTTTCCCATGCTTTTTGAGGCGCTTCCTTTTTAAACCTCTGATGTTTTCTTTCTGCCTTTATTTTTGCAAAATTCCAGTTACCTTATGTCTCTCCAAATTTTTAGCTTCCTTGGGTTTTATTGCTGCGACTTCTGCACTTATCTTCTCTCCCTTTCAGTTTTGCTCTCTTTTTTAGGTACCCCACTTTACTCTCTTTTCTTTCCTTTTTTTAGCTTTTCTTTTCTGTGCTTTGTTCCCCTTTTGAAATTTTGCTTTCTCTGTTTCTGCTTGATGGATCATTCTAGTATTAGGTGTACTTCTCCCTCTATTACCTTCTTCTTTGCTCGCTTAGGTGTATTTATAGGTGGTTCTAGTGGTCTTTGCCCATCAGTTAGGGATTTTGCCTTAGGTGATAGCGGTTTGAGTCTAGCACTGGGCGAGTTGTAGCCATTGTTGAGTGAATCCCTCAGTTGGTTTAAGTCGGTTCGAGAGGTGTTGAGGGGGGAGAGAATGAATTCCGAGGGTAGATCTGGTAATTTAGGGGCGATGCTTTCGTCCAGCGTCAGTTTGGGTGAGATTGAGACAAACACCGCCATCTTTAGGCCATTATCTTCCCGTCCGTCTGTCCGGCCTTTCCATGCTCTCCAGGAGGAGTGTTCTTTGAATGAGGATACTTTCTTCAGATTTAGGGATAGATTTCAGTTCCCCGAGGGAACCAAAGCCCATCTCTCTAAGAAAGGTTAAAAGTCCTGTGCTTTTGCCCATGGGGAATTTTGCTTTTATGAGGCTGCTTTCTTGTGTGGCCTTAGGTTCCCTGTCCATCCATTCATAATGGAACTCCTTTATTACCTGAACATAACCCCAGGGCAACTTATGCCAAATTAATGGAGGATCGTCATAAGTTGTATGGTGATCTGGACAATCATTGTTGATGGGGACATGATCACACTGAACGAGCTCGTCCACCTTTACCGTCTTAAAGAGTCCAAGGAGTTTGGTTATTATGAGCTTGTGCCTTGGGATAGAAGGTCTAGGCTCATCGCCGATCTGCCTTCATCCTTCCGTTATTGGAAGTCAAGGTATTTTTCATGTCAGGTGACGGTTAGGAGACCCTTTCTGATGACTTCTGGGGGGATTTCCCTAGGCTGCTGCGTTGGTGGGAGACCCCTGTACTTGGTGCGTTTGCTTTGCATTGTTCTCTTTTTTGTTCGTCATTTGGCTTAGATTATCCATTTTGACCCTTTTTTTTTAAGCCAAAGATCGTCCAGAGTTAGAAAGCAAGTTTGCTGACCGTGTTCATGCAGCCATTGAGTACGCAAGCACGATTGATGATTTGGTAGATATAAGGACCTTAGCTCATCATTGTTTGGGGCTAAAGCCTTCCCAATACGTCCTTCGTGCAATTCGCCACGAAGAAAAAAGTAAATTTCTTTATGACAATAGTTAGATCGTCCATTTCATACTTCTCTTTTTATTCTCCTCTTATTCGGTTAACTCCACTTTTCTTCTTTGCAGAAATGACAACCAAGTTTAATCAAGAATTTTATGCTCGTATTAAGACAAAGAAGAATGAACCCCTCACTAGTATCGGCCAGCGCAGGTTAAGGCTAATCGATAAAGAGAAAGAAAAAGAAAAAGAGACTACAGAGAAAGGCTCGTCCACTCTGGCCATGGACAAGAGTCGGGTAGCCTCCTCGACCTTGTCTGTTGAGGAAGTCAACCCTAGTCACAAAAAGTGAAAGAGGAAGGGCAAGGAGAAGATAGGTATTAGTGTTTGGACTGACTCAGAGACGGCCTAGGCTCGGGCGAACTAGATTTTTACTCCAGATGAATTGAAGGAGATCTCTGGAGTTCCTTCTCACGAGATGGTGAACCGCCATGTTCACAAACTCGTCCAGGTAAATTTCCTTCATATTCTATTCTTCCTTATTAGTGTTAGGAATATCAATCGTTAACACTGTGTTCTTGAATGCTAGGTGTAGGGGGAGGCGATGCATATATCTTCCCAGTACCTAGTAAGTGAGGAGAAGGTCGTTATGGCTACTTTGAAAGTAAAGGCGTTGGAGGTTGAGGCCTCAGGTTTGAGGAAAGACTTGACTATGGCACTAGACGAAAGTAACTCGTCCAAGGAGAAAATAAAGGTTTTGATTGAAGAACTGGATGCTGTGAAGCTGCAGGTGAAGCAGAAAGACGAGCTTTTGGCCGTGGCTGGGTAGAAAATGAAGAATGTCGTGGCCAAGGCCGTCTGTGCTTTCCAGACGACCAATGAATATAATGCCATATTATTTGGTTGGTACTTTAGGGGGTTCGAGATGCTCAGGAGGTACTTGGTGAAGCATGGTCCAGGGGTAAACTTGGAAGATTTGGACTTTGAAGCCGTTGATATGGAAATTGAAGTGGATGAGGCTGCCCCTGTTGTTGGTGTTGATCCTCAAGACCATGTTGATGGTGCTCCTGCATCTTAATTTTTTATTTTATTTTATTTTATTTTTTTGAATGCCTTGACAGTTTTGGGCCTTTTGGATGAACAATCTTTTGGTGCCTTGTATTTCTTGAATGCCCTGATAGCTTTGGGCCTTTTGGGCGAACAATCTTTTTGTGTCTTGTATTTCTAAATAACTTAGAATTTCTTATGTATACATATGCATATTTACCTTGTGTTCCCGTTTGCTAGTGAGTGCTCTTACTTCTTGTGTCCGTTGCAGACCTAGAGGAATATTTGTTAGAGGATTCCTTGTATCTGTTTACTAACCCTGTTAGGTTAGTCTAATTTTTTTGTCGTCCACTGGGGACTTGGAAAATATTTATGAAGAGTGGATGTTCATCTACTACCCTTTTCGGCGACCGTTAGGGACTTGTTGAAATCTGGGCTGAATAACAAATTTTGTTTGCGGGGTTTTCATTGCTTCCCATTGGATGATATGCATATGTTTAGGGAATTTCCCCATTTTTATTTTGGTTGTCGTGCATCCATTCAAGGAATTTTATTGTTTTCAGTTTGGACGATGTACATCCATTCAAGGAATATTATCGTCTTTGAATTGGACAATGTACATCCGTTTAAGGAATCTTATTGTCTTTGATTTGGACGATGTACATCTGTTTAAGGAATCTTATCGGCTTTGATTTGGATGATGTACATCCATTTAGGGAATCTTATCGTCTTTGATTTGGATGATGTTTTAGTATACAAGATAATCAAAACACAATAACTACTGAATGATATGTTTATTTACTTTGCAAAACAGAAGAAAGTCTAAAGCATTGTTGATTGCTTACAATTATACTATGATTCCTATTCATAATACATCTTTAGGTGCTCAACATTCCATGAACGAGGTAGCTTGTTTCCGTCTAGATCCTCCAGATGGTAACTTCCTTAGCGAGAATAATGGACGACCTTGTAGGGTCCTTCCCAGGTTGGCCCTAGCTTGCCTTGTGTGCTGTGGGTCCTTTGTTGCCGAAGTCACTTTTCAAAGGACGAGGTCTCCAATGTTGAATCTTTTTAGGTTTACCCTCTGATTGTCGTACTCGGCCATCTTCTGCTGGTACTTAGTCATTCTTTGGGAGGCTCGGTCGCTAACTTTGTCCAGACAGTCCAGGCTCAGTTTTAATTGGTCGTCGTTGCTTTGTTCGTCAAAGAACTCCCTCTTGAGGCTAGTAATTCCTACTTCAACTAGGATGACTACTTTTGTTCCGTAGGTTAGATTGAAGGGCATCTCTCCTGTGGGTGTTCGTGTTGTAGTCCTGTAGGCCCACAAAACGCTTGGTAACTCCTCGGGCCGTGCTCCTTTTGCCCTCACTAACCGAGCCTTGATGATTTTTAGCAAGGTTCGTTTTGTTACTTCTGTCTATCCATTGGCCTGAAGATGTCCTGGGGACGAATACTTGTTCTTGATGCCCGGGTTCGAGCAAAACGACCTGAATCCGTGATTGTCGAATTGGCGGCCATTGTTTGAGATGATCGTCTTGGGTATCCTGAACCTGCAAACAATATTTTTCCATACAAAATTTTGTACCTTGGCTTCTGTGATCGTTGCTAGTGCTTCCGCTTCGACCCATTTCGTAAAGTAGTCAATTGCGACGAGTAGAAACCTCATCTGTCTCTTTCCCTATGGTAGTGGGCCCATAATGTCGATCCCCCACTGTATGAATGGCCAGGGTGAGGAAATGGTCGTCATCTTTTCTCCTAGGACTTGTTGGACATTCCTATATCTTGGCAACTATCACATCTTTTGATGAAATTCGCTGCGTCTTGTTGCATTGTGGGCCAAAATATGATCTTCTGGACGAGGGACTTTGCTCCCATGTGGTCGCTACAAACTCCCCCGTGCACCTTTTTTAGGACGTACTTGGCTTCTTTCTCTTCTATGCATCTCAAGTAAGGCTAGGAGAAGCCTCTTTTGTAAAGCTCGTCATTAAGCACCGTGAATCGGGCAGCTCGTTTCTTGATCTTCTTGGATTTCTCAAGGTAAGGTGGTAATCGCCATCTTTAAGGTAAGACAGAATGGGACTCGTCCATCTGGAGTGAGTATGTATAGGGAAGGTTTGAAATTCTTCGATGCTAGGAGAGTTTTGTTCTTCCAACCTCTAATTGTTTACCTTTGTCTGACCATCTGCTGATGCATTTCGTGCCACTTCGTCAACTTCAGCATTTTGATCCTATGGGATCTAAACAAACTTTGCACAATCAAAATTGCTCATTAACTGGTTCGTCAACTTGAGGTATTTCTGCATTCTTGTCTCCTTAGCTTTGAAATCTCCCCTGACCTGCCCTATGACGAGCTGTGAATCGCTCTTTAGCAAAATGTTTTTAGCTCCAAGTGCTCGATCTATTCTCTGCTTTGTTATTGGTTATAGGGAATTTGAGCTGGACCTCGTACTTCAAAACCTCTTCTTCAGGAGAAGTGATGACGACCTCGGCTCCCCCTCTCTTCTGGGTGGATGATCCATCTGTATGGATAGTCCAAAGTTCTCCCTAGTTTTCTTCATGCTCGGAGGTAGTGAATTCTGCTATGAAGTCTGCCAATGCTTAAGCTTTTATGGTTGTCCGGGGGCGATATTCTATATCAAACTGACTGAGCTTAATAGCCCATTGTACCATCTGTCCAGTAGCCTCAGGTTTATTCATTGCTTTCTTGATGGGCTGGTCTGTCATCACTATGATCGGGTTAGCTTGGAAGTATGGACGAAGTTTTCTTGAGGCCACTATTAGGGTGAAAGTGATCTTCTCTATCTGTGGGTATTGGGCTTCAGCTCCCTGAAAGGCTTGGTTGATGTAGTACACTGGAAGTTGTATCTTGTTCTCTTCCCTAATTAAGGTTGCACTGACTGCAGTTACTGATACCGCTAGGTAGAGAAATAAATCCTCACCTTCCTTGGATGGACTTAGGAGTGGAGGGTTGCTTAAGTAGCGTTTTAACTCCTGGAATGTTGTCTCACATTCCTCCGTCCAGGCAAATGCTCGCTTTAAGGTCTTGAAGAAAGGAAGACATTTGTCTATTGCTATTGAGATGAACCTGTTAAGAGCTGCCACTTTTCCTGTGAGAGATTGCATTTCTTTGACTATCTTTGGAGAGGACATTTCAAGGATAGCCCGGATTTTCTCAGGATTTGCTTCTATTCCCCGTTATGATACCATGAACCTGAGGAATTTTCCAGAAGAGACTCCAAAAGTGCATTTGGATGGGTTTAACTTCATGTTGTATTGTCTGAGCGTGTTGAACGTCTCCCTGAGATCGTCCAAGTGGTCCTCTTCTTCCTTGCTCTTAACGAGCATGTCATCGATGTATACTTCCACGTTCCTCCCAATCTGTTTGTTGAACATCTGGTTTACCAATCTTTGGTATGTGGCCCTTGCGTTCTTCAGCCCAAAGGGCATGACCTTATAGCAGTAAAGACCTTGGCTGGCGATGAAGGCTATCTTTTCCTGATCTTCCTCGTCCATTTGTATCTAGTTGTACCTAGAAAATGCGTCCATGAAAGTAAGGAGTTTGTGTCCGGCTATTGAATCCACCAACCGGTCAATTCTGAGTAGAGGAAAGTTGTCCTTCAGGTAGGCATTATTTAGATCCGTGAAGTCGTCCATGAAAGTAAGGAGTTTGTGTTTGATTGTTGAATCCACCAGCCGGTCAATTCTGGGTAGAGGAAAGCTGTCCTTCGGGCAGGCATTATTTAGATCCATGAAGTCAACACACATTCTCCACTTCCCGTTTTCCTTTTTTACCATGATGACGTTGGCTAGCCACTATGGATAATAGACTTCCCCAATAAAATTAGTAGCGAGCAACTTGTTCACTTCGTCCATGACTGCTTTGTTTCGTTCAGGAGCAAAAACTCTTCTTCTTTGCTGGACGGGCTTCTTCTTAGGGTCTACATTTAGGTGGTGTTGAATGATGTTTGCTGGGATACCTAGCATGTCCTCGTGGCTCCATGCAAATACGTCCAGGATATCCTTCAGGAAGCTGATAATCTCCTTCTTCGTCTGGGGGTTTAGACTCGTCCCAACTTGGGTCGTCTTCATGGGATCTCGTTCGGCCAACTCTATTGTTTCCAGCTTTTCGACGATTTCTGGCGTCTTGTCTTCAATTATCCATGTGTGGTTCTCCTTTGAGGCCAAGACTGCCTGGTAACACTCCCTTGCTAGTACCTAGTCTCTTTTTATTTCTCCAACCCCCTGTTCTGTTGGAAACTTCACCTTCAAGCAGTATGTAGACGTGGTAGCTTTCCAGCGATTGAGAGTAGGTTGTCCTATAATGACATTGTAGGACAAAGGTGAGGCTACTACCAAAAAGTTATGCTTGTTGGTTACTTGGAGGGGATATGAGCCAGCCGTGATCGTCCTATTCCCTTGGGGTACACCTTGTCTCCACTGAAACTGACGATGGGAGATTCGAAAGGACGAAGTCTCTTCGGGTTTACTTTTAACTGCTGGAAGGCAAAAAGGTAGATAATGTCTGTCGAGCTCCCGTTGTTTACTAGAACCTTTTTGGTGTTAAATCCCTCAATCATGATCGTAATGACCAACGGATCATCATAAGGCTGTTTTATTCCTCTGGCATCTTCTTCTAAGAAATACATGTCTTGGTTCGTCCGTCTCTACTTTAGACGAGGCAAGCTATGAACACTATTCACTTGCGTTAGGTATAATTTCTTGAGGGATTTGAACAACCCTCCCGTAGATGGTCCTCCTGTTATGGTCTTTATTTCCCCTATTGCACTCTGTGGACGAGGCGGTAGGTGACCCTTATCTCTCTTGGAACCTTCATGTTGATCCTTTTTACTATCCCTTTACATGCTGGAATCTCCCCTTTTCACGTACTTCTATAGTTTCTCTTTCCATATGAGTTCTTCTATTTGCTCTTTCAAGTCTTGACAGTCCTTTGTGTAATGCCCATGATCTTCGTGAAAACGGCAGTATTTCCTCTTATCATACACATTAGGTGACGAGTGTAATGGCCTGGGCCACTTAAGGTATTGTTCATCTTTAATCTCCGTCAAAATATGGTCAACGAGCATCACTAAAGGTGTGAACTTCATTGGACGAGCATTTTTATCATCTCTTTGTCTGCTCCCTTTGACATTTTGCTGGTCTGCTCAATCCCTTTTTCCCCCCCTTTGGTCGTCTTCTTTCTCTTTCTTCTTCTTCTTAGGTTTGTCTATTCCCTCTATGGCTACTAGGGCGTCTTCGGCGTTCATCTACTTCTGTGCCTTCAAAAGCATCTCTACCATCGTCTTCGGGGGATTTTTAGCCAAGGAAACCACGAATTCCTTGGACTTTAGTCTAGCTTCGAAGGTCGTTAGTTAAACTTTATCGTTTGCTTCGTCCACCTCCAAAGTTTTTCGGGTAAAACTCGTTACATAGGACCTCAAGGTCTCATTTTCTCCTTGCTTAATGGTGAATAGATGGTCAGCCGGCCTTTTTGGATGCTACCCATTGACAAAATGATGAAGGAAGGAGCTGCTTAGCTGCTTGAAGTTGTCGATAGATGACATTGGTAGTTTAGTGAACCATTATCTGGCTGCCCCTTTGAGGGTAGTGGGGAAGGAACGATATAGTATCTCGTCAGGGGGCTACTGGAGACCTAGAGTCGTCTTGAAGGTATTAAGGTGATCTAATGGATCCTTCAATCCGTTAAAGGGCTCAAGCTAGGGTAGACAGAACTTGGAGGGCACCGGGAATTCCTAGACTGCTAAGGTGAAGGGTGAGTTTGTCTTTCTGACCATCCTATCCAGATTTTGATCTGTACTTCCCTTGATAGCATTTCTCAATTCGTCCATCTCCTTTCTCATCTCCCTAAGAAGATCTGAGTTTGCCCTTTCTAGAGTGTCGGGTCACCTCCTATGACTTTCCCCACCATTGTCCCTGTTGGTCTTCGAGCGGTTATCTTCCTGTTGTAATCGCAGCCTCATTTCTTGGTTTTGCCTAGTAAGCTTTTTTACAATGGCTGTGAGTGACTGAATTTGTAGAGCCAATGCAGCAGGATCTTGGTTAACATTGGATTCCATCTGGACTTGCAAATTGAATGGAACAATGCTCTTGTATTATGTGCTAAAGAGAGTTTTCAATTGCGTTCCCCATAGACGGCGCTAAACTGATGATGCTTGAGATCGTCAGTCAGAATGCTCGTCCAGAATGGCGTCGTCCTATGCCAATCTGATCCTGAGGAAATAATGGTGAAAGGAAGAAATGTGGGTCACCGGTGTGGTGCTTGCCACAAAACCTCCGACGCCTAAATTAGAATAGCTAGAATTATATTAGAATATAATGTCACTTGTAGACTAGAGTTTTTTTTCGTACCTCTGTAGGTGTGAGATGTCTGTATATATACTTGCTTCCTGTTCCTAGTTGTTGGGGAGCGTGTTTGTTGGAGGCTTGAATGTGGCTGGTTGTAACGCTTTTCTGAGATGTTAATGAGAGTGCCATTGGTGTTCCAACAATAAAGAGATTTATGGTAATCCAGTAACGTATGCCTCTTATGTATGGACTGGCAGGCCTTCTTTCTCGTCCAACGGGTTGAGGTGATGACGGAGTGGAGGTCATCCCCGTCCATTAGTCCCTTGTTTGGACGAGGATGTTGCCTGAGGGGATTATGGTCATCCATCAATCGTCACTTGATTGTCCAAAGCAAATTACTTTACTGAGCTGTTCTTCTTCTCTTGGTTGAGTTTTTTTTTTTTTTTTTTTTTCTAGAGAGCGAGAATTCAATTGTTGAGTTGAGCAGAAGATGTTGTGTAGTTGGATATCGAGCACATATGTATCATTTTGTTAGGAAAAACAAAAACAAGAAACAAGAAACGTAATGGGTATATCCATATATGGTAACGTCTTTTTGTTTTGTTTTGTTTTTATTTTTTTGTGTGTGTGTGTGGTTGGACCAATTGGCTTTTAAGTTTCTACCTTCTTGTTTCTATAAAAAAAAAAAAAAAAAAGTTTTAGCCTTCTTAATTCTCTTTGCGAATCCTTTTTTCTCTTTTTTTTGACCAATTGCCTTTTAAGCTTGAAGTTCAATGCTCTTTTGGTAAATCTCTCTTCATTTTTTTTTTCCTTTTTCTTTTTTAGGGGTAGCTCTTTTCGTAATCTTACTACCATTCTTTTCATTGTGCTACCTAAAATATTTCACCAGCTCAATTGTCATGCTGTGTGAAGATTAAATTATGAGTCTACTATATATATATATATATAGGCAAAAATCACATTTTAGTCCTTACATTTTCAGACTATTCCCATTTTAGTCCCTACATTTTATTTTTACCGCTTTTAGTCCCTATCTTGAAAAATGCTTCCTGTTTTGGTCCCTATCGTTATATCAGAAACGGAGAAAGCTGACGTGGCAAACGGCAGAAATAAATAATACTAAATTAATATCCACGTGGCCTAAATTAATAATAAAAAATGTTTTTTGACATTAAAAAATGCCAGCATCTAAATTAAAAAAAAATTAATTTATTAATTTTAACCAAATAAAAAAAATTAAAAACAGAATTAAAAACTAAAAATCATATGAATTGAGATCTAAGGGTGTCTTGAACAAGAACAACAAGAACACAAACCCAGATCCAAGAATACAAACCCATAAATTAAAAAAAAAAGCCCAAAAACATTTTCGATTGAAGAAAATTTTTGAATCTTGGAGATCGGTGTGACCTTTATGGTATTGATTTAAATTCAATCGGTGAAGTCGATGATCTCGGAGGTGCAGATCTAACTAGAGGGAGAGAAAGAGTGAGTGACTGATTGAAAAAGACATGAAACGATGCCGTCGCATGCGGATCTAGACTGTCAGGTCAAGCATCTAATGGAGTGCAAGCCGTTACAGGAGGCAGAGGTGAAAATGCTTTGCAATCAGGCAAGGGCGATTCTCGTCGAGGAGTGGAATGTATAGCCGATGAAGTGTCTGGTGACGGTTTGCGGTGATATCCATGGCCAGTTCTATGATCTCATCGAGCTCTTTCGGATAGGAGGAAATGCTCTCGATACCAATTATCTCTTTATGGGTGATTATGTAGGTCAGTATGACACAGTTTTTAGCTTTTTTTCCAATTTTCCTTTGAATTTTGCTTTAGATGCGTTTAATTTATTTGGTTTTTTCATTATTTTTGAAAAATGTGCTTTTTAGCTATTGAAATTTTGTGGAAGAAATGTCTTAGACCTGTTTATGGTTGAATATAAATTTATATTGGTCCAAAATGTTTTTGGGTTTTGTTTTTTGTTTTTTGTTTTTGTTTTTTTTTGTCTTTTTTGTTTTTTTTTTTTTTTTTTAATTTCTAGGTTTGTATTCTTGTTGTTCTTGTTCAAGACAGCCTTAGATCTCAATTCATATGATTTTTAGTTTCTAATTCTATTTTTAATTTTTTTATTTAGTTAAAATTAATAAATTATTTTTTTAAAAAAATTTAGCTGCTGACGTGGCATTTTTTAATGTCAAAAAATATTTTTTATTATTAATTTAGGTCACGTGGATATTAATTTAGTATTATTTATTTCTGCCGTTTGCCACGTCAGCTTTCTCTGTTTCTGATGTAACGGCAGGGACCAAAACGGGAATCGTTTTTCAAGATAGAGATTAAAAACGGTAAAAATAAAATGTAGGGACTAAAAGGTGCTTTTCGCCATATATATATATATATATATATATATATATATATATATATATATATATATGAGTACTAAAAACCTTCAAATGCTTAGTTCTAAATTCTAAATTCTAATTGGCTATTCTTTGAAGGAGAGGTCATATTCTCTACAATTTAATCGTAATTGTTTAATATACATGTTTGGATTATTCTTTGCCTAGAATTTGTACAAGTTCTATATAAAAATCTCATATAAGATTATGTACAATAAATAATCCAGATATCGTATAAGTGATAATATTATTATTATTTTTTTTTTTAAAGAGAGTTTCAACCTATGGCGTTCGCTTCTGATGATGCTCTTTATCATCAGACCAAGACACCAATAAGTTTTTGGTGTAGGCAGGGATTGAACTCTAGATCTCTTATATAACCATCAGAGACTTTATCAGTTAAGCTAACTGGAACTCACAAGTGATAATATTATTCGAATTAAACGTGGATGTATTTGTGTAAAAATACGTTCTTGAAGAGAAGGAAGTGTGATGAGTACTGTAGGAAGAAAATAAACTTTAAAAGAAGATTGCCACGCAAATAATCTAGATTGATTGTAGGATGTTACTGGCTGTCGATTTGACATATTAGAACTACTAACATCTACTACTTAATATTTGTTATAAAAATGTTGTTCACATAGCGTTACCCAAAAAGGAAAAAAAAAACAAGAAAAAAAAGAGAAGAGAAGTGTTAAGTCATAACAATTTTACAATAAATCTTAAGTGACAAGTTGTTACTAGCTATTTCAGCAAAAAAAAAAATCAATGATGGATAGATTAGAACTACTAACAACTTATGACTTCCTTATAAAAAAAAAGGGTCAAGTAATGTGTGCTTTTAAGGGGTATATATGTGCTCTTAGAGTGTATATTACTATTTATGAGAAACTGAAAAGACCGTGAAAAAAGTTAATCACTTTTTCATTTTTCTATAAAAAATTTAAAAAATGGTTTACTAATAATGAATACTGTAAATCATCTCAAAAAAAAAAAAAAAAAAAATGTATACCCTAAAGATATATGAAAAAGAAAAAGAAAAAAAGACCACTTAACATTTTTTGTGAAAATATTATTCATGTGTAACAAATCCTTTATATATATATATATATATATATATATATTAAGAATCCAAACTACTTCATTAACTCCAAAAGAAAAAATATTTAAGGCACATGAAAGTCAGAAATAACCAAATGAACTAAGTTCGATGGAATAGACTCCATCCAAACGTCTAAAGGAAAAGAGTTTCTTGCTCTCCTAGCTAAAACATGAGCTATAGAATTACCTTGTCTCCTAGTATGAGAGAAAGAATGAGTTTGAAAAAAACTTGAAGTAGATTGAATATCTTTAATGATGTGCCCGATGGCAGCATGAGAAGAGCTCGCATTATATAGAGCTTTCACTAATATCTTTGAATCCCCTTCAAACACGGACTGATTGAAACCAAGCTCAGTTGCAAAAAGGACTGCTTGTCGCATTGCCAAAGCTTCCAATAAAACCACTGAGTGAGGTAAAGGTATTTTCTTGGCAAAAGCAGCCATGACCCCACCTTTATCGTTCCAGATTAGAACTCCTAACTCGGCCTCATTTACATTTCCAAACACTGCCCTATTGTAATTTGTTTTATACTTACCACAATCCGGGGGCTTCCACTTAATCTGTCTTAGGGGTGGCAATTTTTATCCATATCCATGAACCCGCCCATTATCCACCTTATTTGGATAAGTCTTAACCCAACCTATTTGAGTATTTGGGTTAAATGGATAAAGACCTATTTGGATATTTAATTAGATGGGTCTAAATGGATAAATCCACTAATACCCACTATACCCATCTAAAATTTAAAATTAAATAAACCCACTAATACCCACTAAACCCTTCTAAAATCTAAAACTTAAATAAACAGTCTAACCTCAGTCTTAGTCTCAGTCTTACTCTCCCTCAGATTTTCTCAGTAACCAAACACTTTCCCAAACACTTTAACCTCTAGATTTCTAAGCCCAAACAACTTCCCTCAAATTTTCTCAATAACCAAACAAAAGGAAATTCTAGAGAGAGAACGGGGATGGAATCAAAATTCACCATTCCACTCATTTCCTTGTCATTCGATTTCCTAAAGAAACGTTAGTGCCCTAACCCTAAACAAACTCCCGTTCAAACACAGAGAAAACATAACAACACTGATTAGAGCAACAATGGAGGCCATGCAAAATGACGAAAATTCCCTTTCACAATCACAACCACACCACAAACTCTCTCGAAGAACGCTTAGAAGAAGCTACTGAAGCAGCAGAGATACGAAGCAAAGAAGGCGGAGAAGAAAGCGCATAGAGGTAGTGTTCGCCAAATACTTCTCCCTTTCGATCAGCAACTCCCTGACCTGATTCTTGTACCCGACTCGATCCACGATTGGCGAGAAGGCGATTTGGCTCTCAATCCTGGCGTTGCGTCGGAGAAGCATAACATTCTCCAGGACTTTCATTTTCCCTGTCCGTATCTCTCTCTCTCTCTCTCTCTCTCTTTCTCTCTCTCTCTCTCTCTAACGCTTTGTTTGGTTGCTGAGAAATGAAAGGAAAAAAATGATTTTTTTATTTGATGTGTCTTTTGTTGCAGAGAAAATGAAAGGGAAGAGAAGGAAAAAGTGATTTTTGAACTTTTTTGTTTTTTTTTTTTGAAGTTGACAACTTTAACTTTTTCTCTTTCTTTCTCTGATTGTTTGTTTGGTTGCCGAGTAAAACAGAGGGAATAGAAGGGAAAGAGGAAATGAAAGGAATTTTATGACCTTTGGTGTGCTTGAGACTCTATTTCGTTGCCGAGAAAAAAAAAGAGAAGAAAAAAGTCATTTTTTTTCTCTCTTTGTGGTTTTGTTTGGTTGTTGAGAAATGAATTTTGGGAAGGGAAAATGAAAGGAAAGAACAGGAAAAGAGATTTTTGAACTTTTTAATTTTTTTTTAAAAAGTTTTTAACAAGTTATTTATTTACTTGGGTCATATTGGGTTAAATGGGCGGGTTACTAATTAAATTGGTTGGATGGTTAATGGATAATTAATTTATATATAAATAGGTCATAAATGGATAAAAGGATAATTACACACCTAACCCATTTATGACCCAATCTGCCCATTTGTCACCCCTAGTCTGTCTAGACCGATGGTTTGTGGGAGAAGCTAGATTTCGGTTCTGAAAATCAGAGAACAGAATGCTTGCTGTGCTGAGGATGGTTTGGGGCTGCATAAATTTTTCATTGTGTTTGAGTTTGTTTCTCTGAGTCCAAATGTACCAGGCCACTGCTGCAAACAACTCCAGATTTTTGTGTTGCCTTCCTATCAGATTGACCAGGTCCGTAAAGGTGCTGGTGCCAAGATAATCTCGACAAACTCCATCAAACATTGGGTTCCAGATTTCATGGACTTTCTCATACCCCCAAATAGCATGCTGGGTATCTTCTTGAGCTTGACCACACTGCGAGCATATTTCATCCAGAATTTCCCTACGCTGCAGATTCACCAAGGTTGGCAACGCCTCAGAACAAGCACGCCATAAATATTTTTTTTAATCTTGTTTGGGATTCTAAGCTTCCACACCCGAGTCCAGAAATTTCTTGAGTCAGTAACATCTAAGGCCGAAGCTTTGTCTCTATTATCCTTTTCACAAAGCAGCTGATATCCTGTTTTTACTGAGTATGTCCATTCCTTTGTTCTTGGCCAAATCAGGCAGTCATCTTGGCTTGTCCGTCAAAGTGGTATAGCTTTAATCTTCTGAGCTTCAAAAGGTTAAAAAAACTCATCAATTTTGGAATTGTGCCAGCCACCTGTATTAAAATCAAACAAGAAAGAAACAGATTTGTTAGCTAGAAAATTGTTCCTAGGGGATATAATCCTATTAGGGATTTCCCCCAGAATCCAATTTTCATCATAGATATGGACTGATCTTCCATCCCCAATTCTCCACATCATACCATCGGCTATCATTGATCTTGCCTTAAGAATACTTTGTGTAACGACCCAAGGAAAAGCGCTAGCCACATCTGCGCTATACCTCAAAAGGACTAGTCACAATTGAGGCTCCTTGTAGTTGTTAATAAAGCCCAGATCTACCCAGTAAATACCCGATGTGGGACTCATTACACACCCACACACATCACACAATCAATCAAATTGGGGTATCACAATCTCCCCAACTTAAATCCCTAACGTCCTCGTTAGGGCCCACTTTGTGAGGTAGTGTCTCCGAGCCCACACGGAATTACCGGGCCGGCTCTGATACCATATGTAACGACCCAAGGAAAAGCGCTAGCCACATCTGCGCTATACCTCAAAAGGACTAGTCACAATTGAGGCTCCTTGTAGTTGTTAATAAAGCCCAGATCTACCCAGTAAATACCCGATGTGGGACTCATTACACACCCACACACATCACACAATCAATCAAATTGGGGTATCACACTTTGCCATGCATAAGATCCTATTGAGACCTTGGCCTTAAAGTTCGAACCAGTAGGAAAGAATTTCGCCTTGAAGACTCGATAAAACAGAGAGGATTTGTCATGAACAAGTCTCTACACTTATTTTGCTAGCATTGCCTAATTAAAATTTTCCAAATCCTTGAAGCCCATTCCTTCAACATTTTTTGGTTGATACAATAATTCCTAGCTCTTCCAATGAATTTTCCTTTGCTCACCCCGTTGTCCCCTCCAAAACTTCTAGATTAACATCTCTATCTTATGACAAAGACCAATGGGTAGTTTGATACGACTCATCACAAAAGTTGGGATAGCTTACACCACATCTTTTAGTAAAATTTCTCTACCTGCTTGGGATAATAAGAGGCTGTTTGGTCAACCAAATTTGATAACTCAATTCTCAATTTCCATAACTCATAACTCAAAAATTGTGGGACCCATAGCAAAAAGGTTGTTTGGCCAAACGATAACTCTGTCTCCATCACTCAATTCTCTGATTTTTGAGTTATGAGTTATGGAAACTGAAAATAACCAAATGCTGTTTTCAGTTTCCATAACTCATAACTCATAACTCAATGACATTTTCGTAAATAAACACACATGGAGGGACCCACAGTCGCAACTTTTGACCACCTTTTGGCTTTTTTTTTTTTTTCACTTGATCGGTCTTCAGTTGTGGGTTTTTTTTTTTTTTTTTTTTTTTTTTTTTTTTTTTTAAGCTTCAGTGAGTTTGGGTACTGAAAAAAAAAAAAAGAAAAAAAAAAGAGAAAAAGTTACACCGACTGACATGTATGGGCCCACAAATATTGTGAAAAATATTGAGTGATGGAAATTGGGTGATGATGCCAAACGAGTGTGAAAAATTGAGTGATGAGTTATGAGTGATGGAAATTGAGTGATGAAAAATGGTTGGCCAAATAGGCTCTAACTTTTCCTTTCAAATCTGCAATTTATTCCAAACTCGCTCCTTAATGTAGTTTGTTGAGGGCCACAGCAAATTGACTATGAATAGTTAAAAAAGACCATTAGGCCCAAGCGGCAGGAATAATGAGTCACTAGCCCAACAATGTATATTTGGGCCTTGAAAAGGTAAACGGGCTCAAGGAAGCCAAGAAAGAAAGAAATAGCATCCCATGGGCAGAATATGAGTTAGAAAAGTGAGAAAGGGTCGCTGCAGGCCCAAGGTAATGTAAACTAAGAAAGTAAGGGATTTATGGCAGGCCCATAAAACCCAAAGATAAGGATAAGGTTATTGGGCCGGGGAAGCCCAATGAAGTTAGTAAACAAAGCCCATGGGAGTGTGGAATTAGCAAACGGGCCGAGGAAGCCCAAGAGAATTAGCAAATGGGCCGTGGATGCCCAAAAGAAGAAAACAAAGGGACATAGGAGCCCATGAATAAAGGAAACAAAACAGTGCCTATGGTAGGCCACTGAGAAAGGGAATAAAACGGCTGGCCCAAAAAGGGGCCCAGCAGGATTGAGTCATTACAGCAGGAACTATAAGCCAACACGGCAGGCAGCAAAGAAAAACAAAAGGTAGGCACAAGAAATATAAAGCCCATCATCATACGAAGCCCAGTTTCTAATTGAAGCAAAGAACCAAAAGAAAGCCCACATAAAAGGCCAGAAAACGCAGAAGGAAAGTCTCTAGGTCACGGCAGATACATGAGCAGCAGGTAGCCTCTTGGACAAATTTAAGAGGGAAGCACGCGCAAGGCCCAGGCGCCACCAGCCTGTACCCAGCCAATACAGGACATGGTGGGGCCATGGGCCAGAGGTAAGAGGTAAAGGGGGTGTGGTTTGGTGGTGGGGAGAGGGGAAAGGATCTATTTTCGGCCCCTGCTCAAGCCTCTTTTGGGAGGTACGTCCTGCTGGGATGATAGACCACCTAAAAGAGGCAATTTGAGAGGGAACCGTTGAGTGCATGCTCTGAGTGTGAGGAGAGAGGAAATTAACATTGTGGCAGGAAAGGCCGCGGCACGCAGGGACAAAATGAGTCCGCGGTGCACAGAATGGACAAAATGGATCCGCCTCTGTCTGGCAGGGGTTTTGTATGATTGGCAGATATACCCAGACCAGACAAAGGCGGTTAAGGGGCAAAACAGTAAAACACTGGTCACGGCAGGCACTATAAAGAGGCCCTTGCCGTGCCCTGTGTTAGGGATCAGAAAAACAGGGGATTTTTCACAACGTAGAAGGAAAAGCAGAGTAAGAGAAAAAGAAAAAAGATTAGAACGAAAACAGAGAGAAAATGAAAGAAAACTAAGAAAGAAAGGAGAGAGTTAGCTTGAAAGAGCATGCACCAATAGGTCGGCTTCCCTCTCTCCCCCTTCAAAAATCTCACATTTCTTCCAAAGAATGCAAAACGAGAACTTTCCCAGTGGGACTATAACCATTCAGGGCCGACTCCCTCAAAGCCATTAATTCCCGTAGCAGGATTCTTCCTGGGGATTATTTGCATTGAGAAGAGGCGTTCTCCCCTCTTTGGATTTGCTACGGCAGACAAGACTTATAACTTAATATTTTGCCTATTCAAATTAATCAATGTTACTCTCTTTATTTTTCTTAATGACTGGTATCATTGTAACGATAATCATGTTTTACTAACAAGAGATTCCTAGCAATCTGTTCGAATAGATAGAATACTCTGTTTTTTTTGTCATTATTATCTGTCTGCCATAACTTGTCTGTACAGGCTAGCCTGCCATAACTTCTGCAACAGTCTAGCCTGTCATAGCTTGTCTGCTACGATTCTGCTTGCCAGAAGAACTTGCTCCTAGCAGGCGTGGTATAAGTTTGTGCACAAACCGGCCCAAGTTGAGTTGCAATTGGGCCGGCCCCAGCTCCCTTACTCAGAAACACTAGGGCCCATCACCGCAGGAGGCAGCCCAGCCCGCTACCGCAGGAGGCAGCCCAATCCTACTCAGAAAAGGCCCTCACATTAAATTGGCGACTTCACTGGGGAGTTGGGAAACAGATAGGGGTGAAGGAAAAGAAAACAGCACCCCTCGCGAACAATGCCACCCAAGTCTAGGACGACACGAAATATGAGTGCCGTGCCCTCACAAGCAGAATCTAGGCCAGCAACGCCTCATCAAGAACAACTTAACCAGACAGAAGGTGCCAACAGAACGGGGGCTGACCCTCAACCTCAAACAAGAGTCCCCGCGGACAATGTCAACACCTTCGTTGAAGTGTTGCAATCATTGCAGCACTCACAGCAACAAATGATGGAAGAAATCCGCCAACTGAAGGCGAACAAAACAAAAGAAAAAGGTAGCCAGCATGACCCAGATCATGCGGCAGACGGAGTAGAGACGCAGGCAGGAGGTGCCCCACGGAGCACAGGACAGCGTTTCATTACCATGGCTGAGGTAGCGGCTCTCTTGGAGCAAGAGAGAGTCAGGACACCGAAGGAGAGGTTTTACTCAAGGAGACCTCCCTATCCTCTAAAAGTGCTTAGCAAGCCATACCCCGAGAGGTATGAACCAAGGGCCTTTGCCCAGTACGATGGCAGGAAGGGAAGTGCAGTAGAGCACGTGAGCAAATTCATTGACACCCTTGGCCCTTATGCGGCAGATGAAGATTTATGCCTTCGGGAGTTTTCAAAATCACTATGCGACCGAGCATACACCTGGTACATTGGTTTAAAGCCAGGATCAATCCCAACTTGGGATGACATTGTGGACGTATTTTGCACTAAATACTTTCACGGAGAAGAAACAGTGACGCTTGCAACTCTGCAGGCAACAAAGCAAAGAAGCGGAGAAGATCTAATGGAATACATCAAACGGTTCAGGGACATAGCACTTGATTGCTATGATCACTGCGAGGAGAGGACATTGGTAGAAATGTGCATGACCAATATGATTCGGGAATTCAGAGCTGTCCTGGAAAATCTGGAGATTTCCCAGTTCGCACAGCTATTACAGAAAGCAAGGAAGACGGCCCAGTCCGTAAAACCCAGTTCAGACAAGCGGAACGCATCGCAGGCCATGGCCGTGTCTACTGGAAACCAGAGAAGGAGAACAGAAGGGAGGGAGTATGATACACCTCCACCCCTGCCATGCACTTCTAAGGAGCTGGATGTGCTACTTGACAAGTGGATAGCAGATGGGATCTTTAAGCCCAACCAGGTTTCTAGAGAGCCAACGGAAGAAGAAAGGAGAGATCCTCGCTTCTGCCGCTTGCACAATTATGTGCAGCACCCCACCGCAGAATGTTGGGCGCTCCGTAGGCTAGTGCACCGCAGGATCAAAGAAGGCACATTAGAGCTGACTCAGCAGGAAGTTCAGAGAAACCCACTCCCAAACCACAAGGGAAAGGGTGTGGCAGCAGTAGTGATATGTGCGGACCCAGGAGAAGATGAGGAAGAGAACTTGGCCCTGCCTGCCGCGGCCATTACTACCCTTCAGCAGAGTGCCAAGTTCAAAAATCTATTCGACCAGTTGGGGCTTACGGCAAAAGAAAGAAAAATAGCTACGGAGGCCTTGGTAAGCATCGCCTCCGGCGCAGGGGTGGAATGCCTGTCAGCGGAGATATCAGAAGACAGGGCCCTCCTGCAGGAATCAACGGAGATCACATTCAGTAGTGAAGATATGGAAGTAGGGCACCCAGATCATCGAAGGCCTCTCTACTTAGCAGCATCTATAAATCAAATCCCCATCAAGAGGGCCCTGGTAGATACAGGTGCTTCCGTAAATCTCATCCCATTAAGCACCCTGCAAGCCGCAGGAATTTCAGAAAGAAAGATCCAGGGATGCCCGATGGAAGTAACAGGATTCGGTGGGAGAGGTGAATACACCGCAGGCCACATTCAGTTATGGTTGAAAGTAGGTCCTATAGCCTCTCTAGCTCGCTTCCACGTGGTCAGAACAGAAGTATCTTACCATGTACTTTTGGGGAGGCCTTGGTTACACAAACATCGACTAGTCCCATCCACCTACCACCAATGTGTGAAGGGAAGACTAAATGGCAAGATGATACGCATAGCGGCAAACCCTTCGCCATTCGAGCAGGCAGAAACCCACTTGGTAGAAACCATGTTTTATGATCAATGGGCCCCATCTGGAGAAAATGTGGTTACAAAACCACAAGGCACCTTTGTGCCTAGGTGGAAAGATGTTCAAGATGACCCAGAACCTGACTTAAGAGAGTTACTGGCACGAAAGAAGAAAAGGAAAGAAGTGCCTGCCGCAGAGCTGGACGAAGTACCTCGGTGTGTCAGGATCCGAGGTCTTGATGGCAAGATTATCCACAAATTGTGAAGGTGCGTGGGACCCACGGGTGAATTACAAGTGGGTCCCGCCCAAAAGAAGCAACACAAGAGTTTGGCATGTTGCGTTGTTGAAAAAAGTTTGGAAAAAGAAGAAGGGAAGGATGAGGCAGTTACGGCAGAAAGGGACATCCAGGTTATGGCAGAGGAAGAGCTGGAAGAGGTTGACTTGGGGTCTGATTCGCAAGAACCAAGGCCCATCTCAATCAGTGCAAGCCTAACGGAAACAGAGAAGTCAGAACTCATATCACTGCTAAAAGAATTCAAAGACGTTTTTGCTTGGGATTACAATGAAATGCCAGGGCTCGATCCCAGGCTTGTCGCGCATACGTTAAATGTGGACCCAGAGGCTAGGCCAGTGGCCCAGCCTGCCAGGATATTCCACACAGAAATAGAAGGGCAAATAGTCAAAGAAGTACAGAAGTTACTAGCCGCAGGATTCATCAAGCCTATCCAGCATCCCCGCTGGCTATCTAACATAGTACCTGTGAAAAAGAAGAATGGGCAGATAAGATGTTGCGTGGATTTCAGGAATCTTAACAAAGCTTGTCCCAAGGACGAATTTCCATTGCCAAACATGGATTTGCTGATAGATTCTGCGGCAGGAAACGCCATGTTCTCATTCATGGATGGTTTCAGTGGATATAATCAGATCAAGATGGCGCCAAAAGATGCAGAGAAAACTGCCTTCAGGACACCTACGGGCAATTTCTATTATACTGTGATGCCCTTCGGGCTAAAAAACGCAGGTGCAACCTACCAGCGGGCAATAACGGCCATATTCCATGATATGATGCACAAGGAGCTGGAGGACTATGTGGATGACATAGTGGTCAAGTCAAGGAAGAGGGAAGAACACTTTCGGGTGTTAAAAAGAGTATTTGAAAGATGCAGAGCTTTTAAGCTAAGAATGAATCCCCTCAAGTGCGCATTCGGAGTGTCCTCTGGGAAATTTTTGGGTTTCCTGGTTCACAGCAGAGGCGTGGATGTGGATCCAGCCAAGGCCACAGCCATAGCAACCATGAGACCTCCTGCCACAGTAAAAGAGTTGAAAAGCTTCTTGGGAAAAGTTTCATATATTCGAAGGTTCATCCCTGGTTTGGCATCAATTACCTCTGCTTTCACCAAGTTGCTCAAGAAAGGGCAAAGTTTTGAATGGGGGGAAGTGCAGCAGACGGCCTTCAAAAGGCTGCAGCAGATAATGATGAACCTTCCCACGGTGCAGGCTCCTATTCACAAAAGACCACTGTTACTCTATCTGGCCACCAACTCATATGCCATTGGCGCGCTAATCGCTCAGGAAGACAGAGGTGGTACTGAACAGCCAATATACTACATCAGCCGTGCCTTAAAAGACGCTGAAACTCGTTACCTAAGGGCAGAGAGAGCGTGCCTAGCCATTGTTTATGCTTCACAGAGGTTGCGTCACTATTTCTTGGCATACGAAGTATGGCTGATAACTAAGTCACATGCCATTAAAGCTCTGTTACAACAGTCGATTCTCTCCGGCAGGATATCCCAGTGGTTGCTGCAATTGTCACAATACGATTTGAGAATGGGGATGCCTAAGGCAGTGAAAAGTCAGGCCATAGCAGATTTGTTAGCGCAGTTCCCAGGAGAGGAAGAATTCCCACTAGACGATGAAGTTCCAGGGGAAGTCGCTATAGCAGAGGAGGTCAGGGAACAGTGGGTAATGAAATTCGATGGGTCTTCTACAGCCCATTCCGGAGGGGTAGGAGTAGTTCTGTATCATGAAGGAGACAAGGCAGTGGCACTATCGTTTAAATTAGAATTCCCCTGTTCAAACAACACGGCGGAGTACGAGGCCTACCTAACGGGGCTTGCCACAGCGCTCGAAATGGGAGTCAAACATTTGAAAGTGCTGGGAGATTCGAACTTGGTCGTCTGCCAGGCCAAATGAAGTTTTTCCTTAAAAGAACCCAGCCTAGCTCCATACAGAGCGATGGCCCAGAGGATAGAAGAGAAATTCTCAACTTTTGAGATAGAACATGCTCCGAGAAATGAAAATCGGTTTGCAGATGCGTTAGCCGCACTGGGTTCGCAGATAACCTTTGAAGGGAGTAGCGCCAACGTAGAAGTCAGTAAGAGGAAGGAATCGATCATCGAAGTATTGAAGGAAAAGTTCCAGGAAGAACAGGATGAAGGGGATTGGCGAATCCCTATAAAGGAGACCTTGGTAAAGGGGGGCGACGCAGCAGAATTGAAGGTGTTAAAAGATTATGCTTTGGTAAAAGAAGAGCTGTACCGCAGGATGCCAGGTGGGGTTTTATCCTTATGCGTGGGCCTGGAGGAAGCCCAGAGAAAATTAAAGGAAATACATGACAAGACCTGTGGGTCCTGTGAGGAAGTCAGTCTTTACCACAGACTCCAGAGAGCAGGCTTCTATTGGCCAAACATGGGTAAGGACGCAGATCAAGTACAAACCCAGTGTGGGACCTGCCAGCTTGCGGCAGACAGGAAGGAGAGTTATGCTGTGTTCGTCAGCGAGGACTGGAGGACCCCCTTTACGCAGTACCTGGTGGAAGGTGTCCTGCCACAAAGACACAGCGAGAGGTACAAACTTAAGAGGTTGGCAACACGTTACTTCTTGCACAACACAGTCCTTTTTAAAAGAGGATATGATGGAGACCCTCTGAGGTGTTTGGGTCCTGAAGAGGCCAAAGAAATGATAAAAGAAGTACATTCTGGGGAATGTGGTGAACACCAGGGGAAGAAAAAGCTTTACAGATGCCTACTGCAGATGGGCTACTACTGGCCAACCATGAAGAAAGACGCGGCAGAATTTGTAAAGAAGTGTCATAGTTGCCAGGTACAAGCCAATTTAATCCATACCCATCCACAAGGCTTGCACAGCATGGTCACTCCATGGCCCTTTCACACCTGGGGGCTAGATTTGGTGGGGCCAGTCAACTCGCCATCACGTGGGTACATTTGGATATTAGTAGCTACAGAATATTTTACCAAGTGGGTGGAGGCGATACCACTCCGCAAGGCCACAGGCGGAGCAGTGGCAAACTTCATCAAAGAAAATATAATTGTGAGGTTTGGAGTGCCCCACAGGATCATCAGCGACAACGGCACACCGTTTGTCAACAGCGATGTAAGAAGAATGCTTGAGTTCTACCAAGTCAAGCACCACAGATCATCACCCTACTATCCTCAAGGAAACGGGCAGGCGGAGGCGACAAACAAAATTCTCATAAAAATCATCAGCAAAATGAGCCAAGAGTATGCGGGACGATGGGCAATGCACCTGCCAGATGCTCTCTGGGCATACCGAAAGTCACCAAAGTCAGCCACGGGCTTTTCACCTTTCTCCCTAGTCTACGGAACGAAGTAGTGAGTCCGGCAGAAATAATGACACCATCCTTAAGGGTCATGCAGATGCAGGAAAAGGAAAAAGAGGAAGGGGTTTTCGCGGCAGAAAGGCTTGAGAACCTGGAAGAACTTGATGAAAAGAGGGAAGAAGCCCAGGAGCGCAGCCGCAGATACAGGCAGAAGATGACTGAGGCCTACGGCAGGATGACCAAGGAGCGAGTGTTTGCGGAAGGACAGCTAGTGCTAAAAGTGGCAGATTATGTCAGGCGAGGCCTGGCAGGACCATCTAAGTTTGCACCAAAATGGGAAGGACCCCTTGTGATAAGAGAAGCGCATCAAAGCGGATATTATCGCCTAACTCAAATAGATGGCAGGGACTTGATGGACCCCATCAATGGAAAATGGCTGAAACGTTATTTTGCTTAGAAAAGGAAATTTTGTGGTTGACCACCTTTTCTCAACTATCTGTTTATGTCTTCCTTTTCTTTTTGATTTCTTTTATTCCTCCAAGTGATTATGTCACAAGAAAAGTTGTAACATGCTTTCATGAGTGTGCAATGAAAAAGTACGCAATATTAAGCATCATGTTATAGCAGCAGTAAAAAGAAAAGAAGAAGTAGCAAAGTGTAGCATCATTACAGACCCAAAGTATGGCAAACACAAGCCAAGCAATTACGGCCGGAAATATAAAAGTGTTTTGTATGACATAAACAGAGAAACAAAGAAAAGGAAAAGGAGTGGTGCTATCATCAGTAAAGTCCAGAAATGAGACTCTGATCCCCAAGGCGACTAGGTCCACTAATGCCGGAAAGAAGCTGCTCGCGGCGACCCTCCAAATCAGCCACCTCCTTCTTCAAAAGCTCGATGTGCGCATCTATGACCTCAATGGCAGGACGGACTTTCCTCATAAAGAGGGCCCGGGCAATCTCACGAAGGTGCTCAAGGATAAACTCCACGGCAAAACCTACGCTGATAAGCTCCTGCACCGCAGCCCTCCACTGCAGAATCCTCTCGGCAGAAACAGTGTCGACGAAGTTATGCTCAATATCATTCAGCACACATCCCAACATTTTAAAGAAATGTTCCCTGGCAGAACGGCCCAGACGAAAGCCTTGCATAAAGTCGCCGTGACTGCTGTGGATCATCACTAAGTGGGAAACATAGTCCTGAGGGACTCGAAAGCCATTAAAATCCACATAGGGAGGACCGGAAGCCCAAAACTCTGCCGGACCAAGGTCATTAACTTCCGGCTGATCAAAACGAACAAAGAAAGATGCAACATCATCTGGAATGGCAACATGACTACTACTACCAGCCACAACCTGGGAAGGAATAGTAGGAAGCGGACCTGCAATAAAGGGAGAGTGGAACGCAAGGGAACATATAAAAAAAAATGAATAAAGAAGAAAAAGGGGATGAAATAATAAAAAAAAAATACCAGGAATGGGGGCTACAGGTGTAGCAGGAAGGGGTATCACAAGCACAGAAGGAACAGGGGCAGTAGGTATGGCTGAAACAGGTACTGAAAGCGCTGCAGGAGCAGGCGCTACAGGGGAGGCAGGAGCAGTCATCCCCTCGCCTGCTGCAATCTCTGGTCCTTTAGAAGTTTCTGCAAATGGAGAGATGAGTATGCAAACGAGGCGCAAATACAAAAAAAAAGAGGAGGGAGGATGAAGAGGAAGGAAGATACATACCCATCAAGTCAGGTCCAGACGGAGCACTACCCTCCTCATCAGAGTCAGAAATAGTCCTCTTCAACACAGGTACATCATCAGGATCCTCAAAAATGTCAGCAGACCCTTCTGAAGATAAGTCCAGGTCAGGGCCACGGGTGGCAGAACCAGGGATCGAAGAAGGAGTAACAACAAGCGAAGCACTACCTTTTGCAGCCTGGGGAATATCTGCAAAAGGGTCGCTGGACAAAATCACTAGCGGCAGAATGGGAGGAGTAATCTCGATCTGTGCAACGGTGGAAGGAGTGGCGCCTTCTGAAGAAGCAAATCTCTCAGCAGGCAAGGGTGTAGTCTCACCAACCCCTTCAACATGAGTACCCTCTCTAGGTACCGGCTCGGCAGAAGGGGTGGGAGTTTTGGCAGGAGCCTTGTGTGCAGCAGGAGGGGCAGGCGTCGATAATACCGCCTCGGCCCCATCAAAGAAGCCTTCCATAGGCACACCCATGGAAGCAGAAATCTCCTCGGCGGTAGGATGATATACGGATAAAAGTTCAGGTTCCTCCTAAAAGAGAAACTTTTGTTAAGTAAAAAAAAAAATGATGTGTGTGAAGGAAAGGGGCAGAGGGCCCATGGCAGATGCGTGCAGAAAGAAAAAGGGGAAAGAGAAGTAAAGAAAAGAGACTCACCTCAGGCTCAGGATCATCAAGAAAAATGGGGCGAGTGGCTGATGAATCTTCCTTGTACTTGGACTGAAAGAAAAAAAAAAGGGGGGGGGGTTGGCGAGTTTGCCGCAAGATAATTAAGAAATCTTATTAGAAAAGAAAATAAAAGGAGGAAAAAGGGACTTACTCTTCGTTCAGTGGCAGATACGGGGTGAGGAGTGGTTTTCCTTTTGCTACCACGAGTCCTGACAGCCGGCGGAGCACCTGCAGGAGGCAGTGGTGTGGCTGACTTGGTTTTGCTGGCAGACTTAAGCTTGGCAGCAGACCTGGGTTTGCCAGGCACCTTTTCACTCGGGGCAGGAAGGTTAATCACCTTAACTCTTTTCTCCCAGCCAGGGGGATAGTCACCAGTATGCAAAAACCACCCTCTTTTCTCTGCATCCCACTCAAAGATGGCTGACCGGCTCTGCTTCCTGGCATACGCCAGAACAGACCTGGAAGGAAGCAGCAGGCGGGGGTTAGCCGATGCAACTGCACTTAACCCCTCAGGAGGAATGAGAGAAAAGCCACGGCTCCCAGATAACTCGGCGACGAACGAATCCATCACCGCACGCCAATAGCCGTGCATGGGAAAGGTACAAACACCTTCCCTCAACGAACCAGGAACGGTGACAGCATCGAAGCGCTTTCTCCAAAAATCAAAGGCCGTAGGCCGCAGGAAAGGGTGAACCGAAGTGGGAGCCCTCATCAGGGAAGAATGGTCTTCAGGAATATCTTGGTCCAACCCAAATTGCCTCCTCACCCGATTGGCAGGATAATGGACAAACCTGATACCTTCATCCGCTAAGTATGGCAGCCAGCCGGCATTGGTGGCGGCGAGATAAGTAATTCCAGTTTCATCAAAACCTACCAACGGAGTGGTAGTCCCAACAGCATCAACAAACGGACCTATGGCAGAATCTGCACAAGTATAACCAACGCCCAAATTTCTATATGCCCGCCAAGAAAAACCCGTGCCTTGATCAAAAGAGTTAACTATAGAATAGCCTATCGGCTTCAGACCACACCAACGAAAAGCAAGTGGAAAGTTGGATTCAAACCTGCCGCAAAAGTCGGTGATCTCCCTTGGGCAACTCTGGTATTTCTCTTTGGCAAACCTGGCAGGCCTACACTTCGCCAAATACTGAGCACAACGCTCAAACGCCCATTGCTGAAGTATGGTAGAGTGAACAGAAGAGGTAACAATATGGCAGGACCCAGCCTGCTGCTCATCATTATGGAGAATGTCCAACTGGACGTACAAATGCCCCAGAAACATGGGGGCTAGCGGCAGGCTTACCCCCGCAGATATCTTAATGGCCAAATGAAAATATAAAGGCTTTATGGCGTAATGAGGATGGGCCCCAAAAACAAACTTACTAAGCCAAAAAGCAACAAAAGCCGCGCGGCGGGCGGTAGCAGAAAACTTGGAAGAAGAACTCACCCAGTAGGATAGCTTGGCATTTCCGGCCATTCTTCTCCTTAGTTCAGCTTCGATGGCCTCCTCCTCAGAAGAAAGCTCCAAAGCGGTAGGATCAGAATCATCGAGAATGGGCAAGAGCAACTGGTTTGCCACATCTTCAAGGGTTACAGTAAGTTCGCCGCAGGAAAAGAAAAAAGTGTGAGTAGTAGTACACCACCGGCGGACCAAGTGGCAGAGATTATAGAGGTCGCGAAAGTTTGACAAACAACGGGAGGAGACCACGGCTTTCAGAACCCCGGCCCGTTGCAATAAACCCATAAATCCGGTGTCGGAGAGTTCGCTATCGACCCACTCCTTCCAACCCAAGGACGCGCCGGACCCAAATTCAAAGTGGAGGGGTACAGGAAGTGAAATACCTTGACGGATGGACATATCGGGGATGGAAGAAGCCAACGGAGCCCAAGAGACGTCGGGGTCTCGCCGGACGAGGGTGATCAATACACGGCCTGGCGACGGCGGTACATATTCGCCGGGAGCCTTTGGGAAGTAAGGGCTGGTTTCGTACCACGGGTCGATTAAAGGAGCGCACTCGCCGTTAGGGTCGCGCTCCGCCTCTTCCTCAATGGACCGCTCCGAGTCGGAACGATCCACCTCCTCGGAGACAACAGGGGGGTCGAAGGCCACCGCCTTCCCCTTGCGGCGAGAAGAACCAGGACTTTTTGCCGGAGACATGATGGGAAGGTTTAACCGGAGAGAATGGGTATGGTCGGCTTGAAGGAAGAAGAAGACGTGAAGAGTGTGCGTTTTGGAGAGAAAGGGATTTGTGTCCAAAATACAGAAGGATTTCTTTTTTTAAATACCCACATTAATGTCTGCATGAAAAGAGGTGAAGAGTCAGCCATCAGAAGGGAATGAAGTTAATGAAGCGGCGGCTCTGTTTTGAAAATAACTGCCAAAATGGGAAATTCGAAGAGACAACCCTGTTCGCAGCAGGAAGGAGGAAATATGTATGAAAAGGGGTCCACAGCTTAAAAAAAAAAAAAACCGCGAAAAAGGAGGAGAAGGAAGAATATGAGAAAGGGGCAGAAGCGTCCTTTCATTCACATATGAATCGCAGAAGCGTTTCACATGTTCAGGGGGCTAAATGTTGAGGGCCATTTGTGGAAAACCCAATGGAAAGAAAAACCCAATGATAAAGGGCCACAGTAAATTGACTATGAATAGTTAAAAAAGACCATTAGGCCCAAGCGGCAGGAATAATGAGTCACTAGCCCAACAATGTATATTTGGGTCTTGAAAAGGTAAACGGGCTCAAGGAAGCCAGGAAAGAAAGAAATAGCATCCCATGGGCAGAATATGAGTTAGAAAAGTGAGAAAGGGTCGCTGCAGGCCCAAGGTAATGTAAACTAAGAAAGTAAGGGATTTATGGCAGGCCCATAAAACCCAAAGATAAGGATAAGGTTATTGGGCCGGGGAAGCCCAATGAAGTTAGTAAACAAAGCCCATGGGAGTGTGGAATTAGCAAACGGGCCGAGGAAGCCCAAGAGAATTAGCAAATGGGCCGTGGATGCCCAAAAGAAGAAAACAAAGGGACATAGGAGCCCATGAATAAAAGGAAACAAAACAGTGCCTATGGTAGGCCACTGAGAAAGGGAATAAAACGGCTGGCCCAAAAAGGGGCCCAGCAGGATTGAGTCATTACAGCAGGAACTATAAGCCAACACGGCAGGCAGCAAAGAAAAACAAAAGGTAGGCACAAGAAATATAAAGCCCATCATCATACGAAACCCAGTTTCTAATTGAAGCAAAGAACCAAAAGAAAGCCCACATAAAAGGCCAGAAAACGCAGAAGGAAAGTCTCTAGGTCACTGCAGACACATGAGCAGCAGGCAGCCTCTTGGACAAATTTAAGAGGGAAGCACGCGCAAGGCCCAGGCGCCACCAGCCTGTACCCAGCCAATACAGGACATGGTGGGGCCATGGGCCAGAGGTAAGAGGTAAAGGGGGTGTGGTTTGGTGGTGGGGAGAGGGGAAAGGATCTATTTTCGGCCCCTGCTCAAGCCTCTTTTGGGAGGTACGTCCTGCTGGGATGATAGACCACCTAAAAGAGGCAATTTGAGAGGGAACCGTTGAGTGCATGCTCTGAGTGTGAGGAGAGAGGAAATTAACATTGTGGCAGGAAAGGCCGCGGCACGCAGGGACAAAATGAGTCCGCGGTGCACAGAATGGACAAAATGGATCCGCCTCTGTCTGGCAGGGGTTTTGTACGATTGGCAGATATACCCAGACCAGACAAAGGCGGTTAAGGGGCAAAATAGTAAAACACTGGTCACGGCAGGCACTATAAAGAGGCCCTTGCCGTGCCCTGTGTTAGGGATCAGAAAAACAGGGGATTTTTCACAACGTAGAAGGAAAAGCAGAGTAAGAGAAAAAGAAAAAAGATTAGAACGAAAACAGAGAGAAAAGGAAAGAAAACTAAGAAAGAAAGGAGAGAGTTAGCTTGAAAGAGCATGCACCAATAGGTCGGCTTCCCTCTCTCCCCCTTCAAAAATCTCACATTTCTTCCAAAGAATGCAAAACGAGAACTTTCCCAGTGGGACTATAACCATTCAGGGCCGACTCCCTCAAAGCCATTAATTCCCGTAGCAGGATTCTTCCTGGGGATTATTTGCATTGAGAAGAGGCGTTCTCCCCTCTTTGGATTTGCTACGGCAGACAAGACTTATAACTTAATATTTTGCCTATTCAAATTAATCAATGTTACTCTCTTTATTTTTCTTAATGATTGGTATCATTGTAACGATAATCATGTTTTACTAACAAGAGATTCCTAGCAATCTGTTCGAATAGATAGAATACTCTGTTTTTTTTGTCATTATTATCTGTCTGCCATAACTTGTCTGTACAGGCTAGCCTGCCATAACTTCTGCAACAGTCTAGCCTGTCATAGCTTGTCTGCTACGATTCTGCTTGCCAGAAGAACTTGCTCCTAGCAGGCGTGGTATAAGTTTGTGCACAAACCGGCCCAAGTTGAGTTGCAATTGGGCCGGCCCCAACTCCCTTACTCAAAAACACTAGGGCCCATCACCGTAGGAGGCAGCCCAGCCCGCTACCGCAGGAGGCAGCCCAATCCTACTCAGAAGAGGCCCCCACATAGTTCAGGCTTGCTTTCTTATTTCTCCCACTATTGCTAGTAAACCCAAGTATTTTTCATATTCTTTTATTTCTGGAACCCCCAATAGATTTTGTATTTCCTCCTTTCGACCATCTGAGACATACTTACTAAAAAATATGGTAGTTTTTCTCTATTTAATTGTTGCCCTGAAGCTTTTTCATACAATGATAACAATCCTTGAAAAGTATTCAATTCATCTAAGTTTGCACGACAAAATAATAAGCTATTATCAGCAAAAATAAATGAGAAATGCGAGGACTATTCTTACAAAGAGAGAAGCCTCTGACTTTATCGTCTTCTACTACCTTCTAAAGCATCCTGTTGAGGCCTTCAGAAGAAAGAAAAAAAAGATACAAAGAAAGAGGATCCCTTTGCCTGATCCCACGAGATGGTTTAATGTCCCCTTTTGGCTCCCCATTAACTAATATTGAGTATGACACTTGTGTGTTCATCGGCCCATTGCAAGATGGCCCATGGGCTAAAGATTGGAGATGAGTCATTTGTTAGGCCTATTTCGTGTTGCTCGGCCCAGGGTACCATGGACTACATAGACCTCGGGGCACCCTAGTAATGCCTTGGAGAAGGTCGTCGCCGAGCACTGTTTGGTGTTTATCACGAGTTCCAAGGCTGACATACCTGTTTCGAAAGTGGGGTATCCCTTTGTTAGGAATAATCCCTAAGGGACCCACCTACACGAAAAATCATGAGGTGCAATCATACTTAACCCACTAAGGGACCCTATAAATAGGGAAAGAGAAGAGGAAGTAGGGGTTAGACACTAAGGAACCAGAGAGTTAGGGAGGAAGAGAGAAAAACTGAGAGCAAACTAGCTTGGGAAGATGGTAGGCAATTGTGTTTCAGGTATATATTTTTGCCTTTGGGAGCTTCCCATTGTAGAATATCCACACACCCACCATAATAAGTAAATTGTGAGCCCAACATAGTAGTTAGCCCATTAACCGAGATACAGGTGTGCACAACACTGAACCAATCCATTCAAAAATAAGGGATATCCACTTGAACCCATAAATAAACATAATAATAAATTAAGTTATGAATTGGCGTGAGTAGACACTGCATTTTGTACCCTTTACAACTTGGGCCCCCGTTCTCCAATGATGCTGAAATTTTAAGGCCCAAAGTTGGTTTAGGGCCCAATTAGATTCTAAATTGACTTGAGAAATGTTAAAATGGAAAATATAACTTTTTATGAGCAAATATATCTATTTTTAGGAAAATAAAGAACAAGGAAATCCTCGCCCTGTGTATACAGGCAAGGACTTGCGTATGCAGGTTTAATGCATGCGTACATAGGCACAGACATATGCATGTAGCTAGGGTTTTAGAAACCTATGAAAGACAAGTTTTCTGCATTAAAGACTGAGGTTTGGAATGAATCTCAGATCGTTTGGGAGCTGTTCCAAACCCCAAATTTTCAACTATATTAAGCCTTACATGGTATATTTCAAAAATGCACACAGAAAATCTTAAGAGAAAACCTAATATTCACTAGAAATAGTGTATCAAAGAGGGAGTTTTTCATAAAACATTCTCAATTTAATTTTCTTTTGATTGAGACATTTTCTGGTCTTGGTCTTTCAAGTTTAAGATTACTAATCACTTTTGTATTTGATTGTGAATAAATTGGCTAAGGGGAACGGTCAAAATCAAGTTTGAAAAGCTTCTTGTTTGAGGTATCGAGTTCTAAACTTTTTCTTTTCATTTCTTCTTTTTGATGATGTTTTAATTTTTTTTCTTTCTTTGTTCATATGGTAATATGTTTGTTTAGTTTAGGTTTATGTTGTTTTCTGTTTTAAAGTATGTTAGGTTGTTAGATTTGTAGTTTTAAAGTCTGCTCTCTTCTGTGTTCTTGTTTTTTGGGTTATGATTCTTCAGAATGTGTCTACGTGTGCCTGCTTCCTACATGTGTATGTAGGCTTGAAATATGCTTACGCATACAATTGGCCTACGTACGCGGGCCTATGTATGCGCATGCATACTCGTGCCCTGAAACCTTAATATGAATTTTCTACTTTTGTTTCTTTATTTCTTTTACATAATATGCCTTTGTTTTAACCTTCTTGTAATGTTTTTAAGTCTCCGTTCCTCTGTTAAATACTTGTTTGCCTTTAAAATGCTAGATTAGGGTTTTCTCTTATGTTTTCTTTGTTTTACCATGAACATGCATATAACATGATCATGCATTGTTGCCATGGGTGCTGTGATGCAGTGAGGTAAGTGAGGTAAGTCATGCATTCACATGAACATGCATTTTGATGATGAGTAAGTTTGTTTGATGCTTGATTTCATGTCTAGATGTTTAGGATATATTTGATGATTGATACCTTGTTGCCATGCCTACATTTCTGCCTTGATTTGTTTGCTGCCTTGGATGAGATGATTACCATGATAGATGTATGTTAGGGTTTGTGATGGTATGAGAAGCATGATAAATGTATGTTAGGGTTTGGGATGAAATGTCATGTTGTATGCTTAGATGTAAGCTAGTGTGTGCGTGTGTGTGTGTGTGCATGTGAGTATAGAATGCAATATTGAATGTGTCTTTAATGAGATTAAGACGTAAGACACAATAAGTGAAAGCCGACCCACAGGTCGAACGGTTTTGGGTGCCTAATACCTTCCCAAAATCGTACCTAAACTTTGAACGCATACTTTGGTAGTAAGATTAGTTCTTCCACATAAGGGCGCTATATTCATGGTTCATAAACCATAAAACTAGGTGGTGACTCATTTTCTTAGCCCCGGTCCACTCGGTTGAGGCGTACTCCCCAAGAGGCGCACCCATTATTGCGCGTTGCGCCCACAGCATGCTTTTATCATATCGTTGTAGCATAACAAGATGCTTATCGAAACTCCATGGCTCGCCATCAAGGATCTTTTCCACTTCTTGGTCATTATCAAAAATAAAGAAAATAATGTGATCCCCCACATTACGAACTTTAAAACCATTGACTGACTTCCATATCGAACTAAAGGTCTACACAATTGTTTTAGTGTTTAAGGCACACTTTGTCAAAAACTTCACAGCAATGACAAAATCTGAATTGCTTTTCTCCTTATTCAGATGTACCCTACCCCCTTCACGGTCATTAAGGGAAAGAGTATTCCAATGCTTTGTCAAACTCTCCATTACATAGCAAGAATTGAGCTACACTACGTAAGCAATACAAGGCAGTAAGAACACTCTTTGTTTCCCATGAACCCCAAAAAGAAATACCCCACAAACCCTACAGATAACCATGTTATCTGAGGAACTAAAAAAACCTTAATAAGAAGGTATGCCAATTCTACTACCTAAAGGAAGTTTGGTGAAAGCCAGCTTCCTTAGTGTCAGAGAAACTCTCTCAAGTGATGTACATTTAACAAATTTGAATGGATAGATTGTTACTGGCTACCATTTGTACCTATTACTAAAATTATATTTTTACTTACAATAGCAACTAGTAATAATTTAGAACTTAAAATTTTTTATCAAAATGTTGTGAATCTATAATTTGTTATTAAGAAAAGAAAAAAGATATGATTACCCAAAACCGTAAACATGGGGAATAGTGGGAATAGGAATAGATTACGTGTTTGGCTCTTATTGAGCGTGGAAAGCCACATTTATTACATTTCCTTTCACATAGACTTAATCATGCGTGGAGTGGACATGCGTGTGCATGATCACAAAAGATTCCCCCCTTCCTTTGGAACCCCGAGGTATATTCCAACTAGATAATAAAGACTATTACCTAATTAACCCAATCATATTCTTTTTCAACCAAACCCAATCAATTTCTAGATTACATTCATTATTAAAATATATTATAATTGTTGGTTTCAATTAGTTTAATTGGTAAAATTTTAATTTCTCTCTATACAAAAAGCTTATTGGTGTTTTGATTTGATGATAAATGAGTAATAATTAGAAGCATACGCTATATGTTGAAACCATTTCTAAAAAAAAAAAAAAAAAAAAAATTTGTTAAGAAATACAAAAACTAAGTTGAGTTTTGGGTTCTTCTTCTCAATTTTTTTTTTAAAAATAAAAAATAAAAAATTTAAGTTTTGGGTTAATGTTAAGTAGTATCAAAATTTCTTAAAAAAAAAAAAAAATCAAGAGTATCCAATTTGTTTCTTAGGCAAAAATATCACTTAATAATATTTAAAAATTTTCTTACTTTTTTTGCTTCCTTCTCCATTTTAATTGTTATTTATCTATTATTGGCTATCTCAACACTTTCTTATAATTATCATAATGTAGTCATTGTGACACTTCTACATTTAAAACAAACTATTAGAAAGAGTAGAAGACTTATAACTTTCACATGACATTTTTTTTTTTAATAGCAAAAACGATAATAGACTTTATTTATTCAAAATCACATTGTATAATGGGAAAAAGAAAGATACATTTTTCTAACCAAACAATAACCATTCTATTTTGAGGCTTTAATAAGAACTAGAACAACATGAGATGAGCACTAACAAGAGTTAGAACAACACAATTACATTGTAAAGATACACACTAAAAAAAAGGATATATTAACAAAAACTTTCACATATCATCTTAATATCCTTAAAAGTCCAACTATGCTTTGTACTTTTGGAAAAGTAAATTTTTTAATTTATTTTATATATATAGTAGTAAATTGAAATTTCTAAAAAAAAAAATGATATATTATCAAAACTCTCAAATATCAAATTAATATCCTTACAAATCCCAAAATATACTTTGAACTTGGAAAGTATATTGAATTTTTTTTCCTCATTAATGGGTGTATTTTTTTTAAGGTATTTGTTAATAGACTATTTTATGAAAATTTTTATACTATTTTTGTATTAAATATTAAAAAAAACTAATTTTTTTATAAAATTTTTCTAAATATATTTTTTAAATTAATGCAGTTACGGTAACAGTTGACTTTTTTTTATTTTTTATTTTTATACATAGCAAAAAATTGAAAATTTTAAAAAGTATTGATAGTATGTTATATTAGTCCAAATATTAGGGATAATTCTATATTTATCTAATTAATAAAAGAACAGCACAGAAGAATAGAGAGAGAGAGAGAGAGAGAGAGAGTCATTGATCTTATCTGATAGACAATAATTAAAAAAAAAAAAAAAGTGTGTATGGGTGGCAAGGTGACGTCATTGCCAGCCCAACGACGAAAAGCGAATCACAGCCTCGAATATTCATTCAATCCATCTCTCTTACAAGACTACAAGACTCGAAGCGTAAGAAAGGAAGACCCATCAAAGATTCGTTTTTGTATGCGACGCCCCGACTTTGAAATCTCCCCCGCTACTCAACTCTCTCTCTCTCTCTCTCTCTCTCTTTCTATCTATATTCTACACCCTTCGATCGATCTTAATTCTCTCTCTCTGCTGCTTTTTTATTATTTAATTTTTAAAATTTTAATCTTAAAGCTTGGTTTACAAGTTTATTCCTTTTTCTGATTCTGTTAAGATCCCAGATTCGGCTGTTTTCTCCTTGGTCGGATCTGTCTATCTATATTCTATGCTTCCACAAAACAAAACACTGTTACACACTTTGCTTATATTATTCCATCTCCTTCCTTTCTGTCTATTTCAATTTTCAACCCCTTCTCTTCTCTTCTTAGCATTTTAATCAAACAAAAAGCAACAAACCCCTCTCCTTGATGGACTATTACACACACAAAATGCAGCATGGTGGTTTAGGCTTTCGTGAGTACGTTGAAGCTTTAGAAGAAGAGCGCCGTAAGATCCAAGTCTTTCAGCGTGAACTTCCTCTTTGCCTTGAACTTGTTAACCAAGGTACTAACTGGGCTTTTTTTTTTTTTGGTTTGATAAATGGTAATTATATATGGATTTCTGATTAATTGGGTATTTGGGTTTCAGCTATTGATGCCTGTAGGCAACAGATGTCAGGGACCACAACAGAGAATAACTTGCATGGACAATCTGAGAGTTCGGAGCAAACCACGTCGAATGAAGTAGTTCCGGCGTTTGAGGAATTCATACCTATGAAACGGTCTTCGGATTTGTCTGATGATGATGAGGAAGAACACAGAGATGAGGATAAGAGAGAGAAAACCAACAACAGCGATAAGAAGAAATCGGATTGGCTTAGATCAGTTCAGTTATGGCACCCATCATCAGATCTACCACTTAAAGAGGTAAATAAATAATAAAAATTTATGTCTTGTTTGGTTGGTTAGAAATTTTCAAGTGAAAGAAAAAGAATGGGAAATTGAGTTTAATTTTTGGTTTTTGAATGTGGGTATTATAGGATGTGCCTAGAAAGACAACAGTGATGGAGGTGAAGAGAAATGGTGGTGCTTTCCAGCCTTTTCATAGAGAGAAAAGTGTTGGGAAGAGTAATGTGTCTGTGGTCGGAAAATTGCCTTCTCAGGCACCGCTGGCAGCACCGGCGGTGGCGGTGGCTACAACAAGTTCATCGGCGGAGACAACCTCCGGAGGAGGAGGAGGGAGTGAAAGAAGAGATGAGAAAGATGGACAGAGTCAGAGAAAGCAGAGAAGGAATTGGTCCCCTGAGTTGCACAAGCGGTTTGTGAATGCCCTTCACCAACTTGGTGGTTCACATGGTATGTGTGCGTTTTTTTTTTTTTTTTTTTTTGGGAGTTTAATTTGGGTTGCGTGGAATTGAATTGTATATGGGTTTAAAATTGATGTTGGGTTGTGATTGTTTTAAAATTTCAGCTGCGACACCTAAGCAAATTAGGGAGCTAATGAAGGTTGATGGGCTTACAAATGATGAAGTCAAAAGCCATTTACAGGTTTGTGTGTTTCTGATTATTATTTACTTATTATAGTTTATTGATTATGATGTGTTTGATTAACTTGTTTTGGCATTGGCGAATTTTGATGAATTTCTGTTATGGAAATTAGTTTTTTTTTTTGAGAAAGACACTGCAATTGGACGAGTGCATAATTGAGATACTAAAGGAGTATTAATTTTGTTTTGCCTTTTAGGAAAAGTTAATGTAAAGTAATGTTATTAATAGGAGATCCAGGAAATATTTTTTTTGAGAAGGGAGATCCAGGAAATATAATAGGAGATAAATTTGACTTAGGTATAATTTAAGTTCCATATAAAACCTTATTTGGATTTCATTTATGTTGAGACAATTATGGTGGTACAATTTATATTAATCTTTGTGTGCTCTAAACATGATCAATGTGGGTATTAAGAAAAAGAGAAGAAAAAATCAGTGTGATTTTTTTTTTTTTTTTTTTCGTTTTGAAAATTCAATAATTACATCATGGAAGGAGTAGGGGTTTGAATCCGGGATATCTTTGTACTTAAAGTTACAAGGATTTTGACACGTGATTGCTTTTTCTGAAATATTTTTTGTAATATAATGCATTGGAAGCATGGCCTAATTAATCTTGATCATCTTTCATTGTATATATTTTCAGAAATATCGGTTGCACACAAGAAGACCAAGTCCAACAACAATCCACAATAATGGCAATCCGCAGGCACCACAATTTGTAGTTGTGGGAGGTATATGGGTGCAACCACCCGAGTATTCGGCAGCAGTGACTGCAACAACAACATCAGGGGAGGTTGGCGCGGCAAATGGAATTTATGCTCCAATGGCTGCTGTGCCTGCAGTCCAACCGGCATCCTCATCTCAAATCCAAAGATTACAAAAGGATCCCTCCTCACAATCTGATGAAAGGTTTAGCCATGGTGGAAACAGAGGTTGTTCTAATTCTCCAGCCACATCGTCCTCCACCCACACTACCACCACTTCTCCTGTGTTTTAATTTTCATAGCATGTAAAAAATTTTGTAATCAAAAACCTTTCTTAATAGATAGTTTTATAAGATATCAACATCATTCTGACTTCTTCTGTTATTTTCCCTGTTGTTTGCGGACACACACTGTAAAATCTGGAGTACATTGGGATAGTGACAGTCAGTATTGAAGATTAATAAAATATATATTGTCCTTGTAGTTCATCTGATTACTACACTGATACTGTTTCTTGATCGAGAAACAAAAATAAATTTATATTCTCAAATTTGAAAATAAATTTTTTGTTTACCTTTTTTGAATTGTGACCATTGTGCGAAACAGACATTTCAAGTAGACCTTCATTTAGCAGTGTTAATATCCTGGTGCACGTCGTTAATTCAATAATAATTGAGTGCCTACCAATTCAAATGATGTCAAATATCAATTTTGTTTTGTCAATATAAAAGATTTACTTCATCTTTTTTTTTTTTTTAAATAAATTTTTTGGGTAAGAATTTGTCTCAAAGTTTGAATAATAGGTACCTAAAAGCTTAGATTACTAATAGAAGGGTGCGGTCAGAATGGATGCAACCATCCCTGGACAAATAATTAAGCTACAAATCATATTGCACAAAATTCTAGATTTACTATTTATGTCAGCTAATCCCCACCTTAATTATTATTATTATGATGGTTAATCCCCACCTTATTAGTTGTTGGTAGTCCCAATATCAAATGCAAAAACAAAATATGGACCCAAAGCCAATAGCCTCCTAAAAATAGTTTGTGAATGTTTATTGAACAGTGAATATTATTGAAATGAAAGAATATCCTTAATATCTTGAGAATATTCTAATCACCTAATTCAGGATTATCTGATTCCTCCATTTGAACTTATTGTCCAATGATTCGCTAGAGACTTCTATGGCAAGGTTTGGTAAACAGGGCTGTCAATTTGTTGCAGTGATGTGTATTTTGTGGGATCCACCTTTTGTCATGTTAATGGTTGGTTGTTCTTAGAATAATTGTTAATAGACCATTCGAAAAAGTTTTGATTCCACCTTCAAGGGAAATAGAAAAATTTATTAAAATATTAATTATTTCTTTTTCTTCTTTTTTTTCGTAAAAACTTTCTTAAAATAATTCACTAAAAAGTGTTTTAAGGTATTAGTTAACTTTTTATAGTAAAATATTGCATTAGAAGAAAAAAGGAAGCTTTATTCTCAAAAATGTAAAACTTCCTTGTTTTTTACAAATAAAATAATTTTGACTCGTGAAAAGACCTCCTATTTAGAAAAATGAGAAATTGTAATTTCTTCTTTGTTTTTTTATTTTTTATACAAAATAGAAATTCTATTATAGTTTAATCTAAGTGTATATGTGTGTGAAACTTTCTTTTGGAGACTTGAATCTCGGTCCTTACCCCCCACACCCTACAAACATTTATACTTATTGAGTGATTACTACACCGAAGGTGTGTAGTGGTACAATTTCTTCTTAATTTGTTATTTTTAACAAAGAAGAAAAAAAAACTTCTCTATAAAAGGAAATAGACGCCAATATTCCATAAAAGATTTGGTCTCGTCGCATAGAAATAGAATCCACTTTCTCTCTACCAAAACCGACTTTGCAACTTTCATGCCAAAAAGACACACATGCACATTATGCTTATTTGTCAAATCAAAAATCTTACCTAGCTAGCTAGCTAGGAAGTTAAGGTCTTCTTATATTTTGAAAATTTTTTATTCTATTTCTAGTTAAAGGGCCAATTAATAAGGACGTTGGTAATTAAGTTTAGATAACACCTTTTACAATGCACCTGTTTAGCCAATCTCAAATTCTTAATAACCTCGTAGTATATCTTTTTTTTGCCGGCATCTGACATATTAAAGCCAATCGGATTCAAAAGTAGCTAGCTAGTTAGGTTCGGTTGATACCAGCAAATCTTGATTATAGATCGAGTTGAGATCGAGTCGTGTTTCCCATATTAAAATCTGACAAACCCAACCTCGATCTAGCTAGTTGAATATAGATCGAGTTGAGATCTTCATGTGCTGTTGTTTGTCTTCATGTAGGTTTCACTATTCAACGTTTGATTTAAAGCTTACCAAATCAAATGACAAACCACATCTCCATGATAAAAAGCTGCTTGAAATTCTTTAAATCCAACGAGATTAAGCGGGCCAACTAGTTGACACTATACCCGAACTCGACCAAACTACGATCACCCTTAAAAAAGAACAACGATCTCCCACATAAATAAGTAACCTACTTCATGATATCCAAAATTTTATTTAGTGGTAATGAGTAAGGGTTGTAATATTTGACATGACTCATGAACATAATATGACTTTTTGTAGGTCGGTGTTTAGTATATATGGTTACATGTGTCAAAACATGTCGACTTATTTTGAAACAATTAATAAGTGTCTCACTTTTATCAAATATAAATTGAATTTTATATATAGGACTGAGTAATTAAAAGAATTTGAATAGTTATTTATTAATAAATTATTCATTAGATCATTTATTTAGTTATAGTTGGGTTAAAATGACAGGATGTCTTCTTGTTAACACAATGCATGTTTATTTATTTATTTATCTTAGAAACAAATACATGTTTATAAAACGAGTTGAAATGAGTCGTATAATTAACCCAACACAATTTATATATCAAACAAGTTAAGTGGATCATGCTTGCTTAAAAACAAAAGGCGTAAATGCACTTTTAGTCCGTACATTTTGCATCTTTTCTATTTGGTCCATACATTTTCATTTCATCACTTTTAGTTCCTAAATCAATTAACACGTTCCATTTTGGTCCTTACTGTTACTCATTTAACAGAAATTGCTGATGTGGCAAACGGAGTACATTGTTGACACATTAAATGTTGACGTGACCAATAAAATAATATTAAAAAATGCCACAATAGTATAAAATAATGATTAAAAAAGACACATAGGCATCCACATCAACTTTTGATTTTGAAAATTAATTTATCTATTTTAACAAAATAAAAAATGAAAAAACAAAATTAGAACCTAAAATACACATGAATTCAGATCTGGTCTCATCTTAAACATGAACAAGAAATAACACAAAACCAAAATATTCAATCACATGAACACAAACCCAAAAAAAACTTCAACCCAAAACTTCCTTATCAAAAACCGGTTCCCCCAGCCCTTCTAAAACATTCTCCAAACTTCCTCTCTCTTCCAAAACTCAAAGCTTCCTCTCTCTCTCTTCCAAAAAATGGAGATCTCTCTCTTCCAAAACATGTTCATGGCCAAAAGTTTCGAGCTCTACATCCTTGCTCATCACCATCGCCACCACCACAATTGGTTGTGGTGCTTTTTTTTTTTTTTTTCTTTCTCTGACTAACCCATTCTCTTTATCTCTTGATTTTTCTTAAACCCAAACCCAAACCTAAATGCCTCATGCTCCTCGCTCAGATCGGTGCTTTGCTCTCTCACTCTGTGGCTCAGATCGATGTCTTTCTCTCTCATGGGTCTCTCTGTCTCAGGCTGGTGTCTCTCCCTCCCCAATTCCACTTTCTACACGCCCCTCCTTATTTCCTCCCCTCTCCACAACCTTCCATAGTTTTGATCTGGGTTTAGAGAGAGGTTGAGATCGGTGTGGTGGTAGTTGTGAAACAAAAATCGGTGGTGGTGGTCGATAGTTGTGAAGTAGTGGTTGGTTGGGTCCGGTGGTGGGTCAAAGGGTGGGTTTGTTGTTGGAGTGGGTCGTAGGGTGGGTTTGTTGATTGTTGATTGCTAGGTTTGAGATGTTTTGGTGTTCTTGTTGGAGATCAGTTTGTGTTTGTGTTTGGTTGACAAGAAATGGTAAGAAAATCCTAGAAAATCTGAGTTTGTGTTCTTATGTTTAATTTGGGTTTGTGTTCTTATTTTAATTTTAATTTTGCTTTGTGTTGATATGGTTGAGCTGGGTTTGTGTTGGTATATGTGGATTGATTTTGTTTTGGATAAATTGGTTTATGTATATATACATAAATGGATTGATTTTGTTTGTACAATATTCATTTATGATTTTTTTGGGTTTGATTTTCTTGTGTTCTTATGTTTGATTTTCTGGGTTTGTATGATTATTTTTGGGTTTGTGCTCTTCTGTCTTTTTGATGAAGAGGATGACAGATCTAAATTCATGTATTATAGGTTCTAATTTTTTTTTTCATTTTTTATTTTGTTAAAATAGATAAATTAATTTTCAAAATCAAAAGTTGATGTGGATACTTATGTGTCTTTTTAATCATTATTTTATGTTGACGTGACATTTTTAAATATTATTTTATTGGCAACATTAGAATTTAATGTGCCAACAGTGCACTCCGTTTGTCATATCAGCAATTTCTGTTAAGTGAGTAATGGTAAGAGCCAAAATGGAATGTGTTAAATGATTTAGGGATTAAAAGTGGTGAAATGAAAATGTAAGGACTAAAATGAAAAATATACAACAATATAGGGACTAAAAGTGCATTTACGCCAAAACAAAATAAATTAGGGTTAAAAAAGTTTTAAAACAATTATTAAATAGGTCAAGTTAAAACACGTCACAAATATTCCTTATTGACGCGAATGGGCACCCCTTACTAATGAATCCATATTTAATATATGTAAGGCAAAATTTTTTCAATAGTCTATTTCTATGTGATATTACAAAGAAGGCATGACATGCATGGTTACGGTTGAATTTCATGGACAATTAGAAAAGTACAAAGCGTGCTAAACATAACATAGAAATCAATATACACACACACACACACACATATATATATATATATATATATATATATATGTTTATCATCTTGAGCAAAGTCTATTTATTCTTTCTGAAAGATTCATGTTAATTTCATTACACAACTGTCCAACTTTGATTTCTTTATAAAAATGGCACCTTTTGAGAAGAGATGCTTGCATGGCGGTCCCTGATATACACACTATTTGTTTAAACGTGGCGGCTTTGAGAATCTTAGTACAACTTGGCCTTTAAAATAATAATAATAAAAAAACAGTTTTATGTCAACTCAAAACAGTCTTACCCCGAAAAAACACAAAACACATGGGACAAAAGGCTGTAGTTGGAACCATTTGTAAATTCCTCACATATTTCCCATATCTACTAATATAAGAAGAAAACAACACCAATGAATTCTTAAAATGTATCACTTCCAAGGTCCAACTCGGAATATTCTAGGCTTAAGGTATATTCTAAAAATTAAAATGTGCATTTAAGCAATCATGTAAATGTGCTAGTATATTCTCTTATTTCTTTAACTTATCTTTCTAGGTGAGGACCAGAGAGATATTCTGATCCCTTGAATCCGGCCTTGTCGTCCATAGATTCCTAATCTCAATTCACTTTTATTTATTTATTATTATTATATAAAAACTAATCCAAAGGAGGATATTCGGTACAAGCGTGACCTAGACACCATATTATGGGACCCACCTTCATATTTCATTTTCATGTTATACAACCTGTACTACAAACTAAGGTTTTTTTAAGAGAACCAAGCTGTACCATATATAAAGTTGAATGTGTACATATGGATATGGCTTCAACTTTTTTTTTTTTTTTTGAGAATGAGATATGGCTTCAACTTAAAACTACTAAATTACTATTGTACTGCATGACCATTCTATCAAACTTTCATAGTTAGAGTGTGATATTAATTAGCGGAGATAATTACACAGTATGTGTAGAGGACACACAACTGTTATAATTATAAAATTATTTTTTTAATATGATTTTGATTGGAGTGTGCACGATAATGTGTAATCTAGTGTGTGCAACACAAATTAAGTTAATATTAATATGAAGGATCTCTTTGATAAATCTTTGTATTTCTTTCACTCTTAAAAAAAAAAAATGTATATAAGGTTTAAATTTTTTTAATAACAAAATTTTTATTAATTAATATTAAAATGCAACAACCGAACTTATTGGTAACACAGATTGTTATTTTTCCCCCTTTTTTTTTAGTCTAGTATGTAATGATTGAACTATGTAGCATGGACAATCTTCCTATATGTTAGAGCATTGCCATCTATTTATAAAATTGGTCTTTTCTTTTCAAGAAAAAAAATTTATACAAAAAAAAAAAAAAAAATCATGTAATACAATTTGTGTACTACAAAGGTTTTTGTTTTTTTAGAAGCAAGCAGTACCATATAAAGTTGAATGTGTTCAAATGGATATGGGTTTAACAATACTGAATTCCTAATGTACTGCATGATCATACTATCTAACTTTCATGGTTGAGTGTGTTTGTAAAAGAGTAATATTATAATTACACATTATGTGTACGAGACACACAACTGTATAATATTATGAGTGGTGATAATTACACACTATATAACATGCATAATCTTCCTATATGTTAGATTGTTAGAACATTTCCATTAAGTTATACAAACAAAAGTCCAATTTTGATCGCCAAAAAATTACTTTTTCTACTTTACCCACTCCTTTTGAAAATACTGTACATCATATTCTCTATTTTGCATTATACTATATTAAAATAGTCTGCTTTAATATCCACATAACAACAACATAAAAACTCATCAACAGCCCCCCCTCCCCCCCAACCCTAGCCACCTGATCCCAACCCATTACAATCCATACAACCCTTTTATGATTAACCCATCACAACCCACTTCCAATTTCAACCTATCACAACCCACACAACCACCCTCCACCATTGCCATTGAACTGGGTCTAATTTGAGGTTTATGAGTTTGGTCCTATTTGCCACGACCCATGCCACTGTAGATTTGAATCAGAGAGAGAGAGAGAGAAAGAGAGAGAGAGAGAGAGAGAAGAACCAAATAAGAAATAGATAATCAATAGTAATGATGTATATTTTTAGATACTATTGTAGAATGATGTAAAAGTTTTTGCAAAATGTCTCACCAAATGCAATGGTATATTTTGTGCATTTTTGTGAACAATGTTATCTATTTTGCATTTTTATGGGTTTTACATCATCCAATGGGAATGCTCTTAAATCCCTTTATCTTTGACATAAACAATTGAATCTCACTTAATTCAAAGTTTTTAGGCAAAAATACATATTGGTCACTTTTAATTTATGTTTACTATCATTTTAGTCCTTGTATTTTAAAATTGTAAATTTAAACCCTCAACGTTGAGAATACACCCAATATATATCTCTTCCATAACTATTACTGTTAATATCAATCATACCTGATTTAAATTTAACCCATGATAGAAGAAGAAACACCAATCGCTCGATCTCGCACCTGCAGCAATCATGGTCACTTTAGTTCATTGTTGGGTCCCAAATAATATTATCCAAAATATTAGCAATCCAAAATAGCAATTACACACAATAACACAAATATTTATGTGGAAAACCCTTTCTCTTGCAGGGAAAAAAACTATGGGACAAACTTCGAATAATTTCACTATTATCAAATCAATTATAATAATTCTTGTGTATATCTCACGCCTAAAGAAAAACCTCTCTTGTTTTTCTTTGCTCTCTCTCTCTCTCTCTCTCTCTCTCTCTTTCTCTCTCTTACACACACACACACACACACACACACACACACACACAAATTAAGGTAGCAACACTTTGTTCTCTTCTCCTTGGCTATCTTTTCGAAGGCGGTAACCCTATACTCTCTCCTTCTTGGCTATCTTCTTGAAGGTGGCAATACCTTACTCTCTCCTTCCTCTTGCATTCCTCCCAAGTGAAAATCCATTTTCTCTCTCTTAGTTTCACGCTTTATTTTCCCTCTCCCCATAGGGAGGACCTTTGGGTCAAAACTCTCAAATTCTTTGTAGCATTGTCTATTTATAAGACTCTTTTGCTATTCTCTTTTGGACTAGGAATACATTACCTCTTTAACAAGGAGTCTATTTCCCCTTGGAATAGGAACACATTACCTCTTTAACAAGGAATAGACTTCCTTTCACACTAAGGAATAGCCTTTCCTTCTATAACAAGGTAATCCAAATTAATTTTTCATTCTTCAACTAGGAAACCTAATTGACTTTCCAAGTCACAATTGGAATTTGAGGCAATTTCCCAACAATCTCCACCTTGACTCAAATTTCATCAATTATCCTCAACTATCTTCTTTCCTCTTGGGATAGCTCCTACCTTAATCAAGTAGTCATCTTTTCCTCTTGGAATAGCTCTACCTTAATCAAAGCAATCCCTTCTCTTCTATCTTAATTCAAAGAGTCATCCACTAAATCAACCAATCTCTAATACCACTGTTGGCCCTTTCTTTCACAGTACTGTGTGCAACTGATCTTGATAGAGTTAATCGAATAACTCACAATACCTGCCTATCAAGAAGGTTCCAGTCTTCATCCTTCATAGTTTCAGGTTTCATACCCAAAAGAGGTAGATGCAATTTCTTCCCATAGAGATAATCTTCAATCTACATCCTCTAATACTCAAAGTTTATTTCATCAAACTTCTCAAATCCTGAAGCCTTACCTTCTTTGGCCATCGCTTCTACTCTAACCTTAACTCTAATACCACTTATTGGGTTCCAAATAATATTACCACAAATATTAGCAATCCAAAATAGCAATTACACACAAGAACACAAATATTTACGTGAAAAAACCTTTCTCTTGCAGGGAAAAAAACCACGGGACAAATTTTGAATAATTTCACTATTATAAAATCAATTACAATAATTCTTGTGTATGTCTCACGGTTAAAAAAAATCTCTCTTATTTTTCTTTGCTCACACACACACACACACACACAAATTATCTCTTTCAAAGGCAACAACACTTTACTCTCTCCTCCTTGGTTATCTTCTCGAAGGTGGCAACCCTTTGCTCTTTCCTCCTTGGCTATCTTCTTAAAGGCGGCAATACCTTGCTCTTTCCTTCCTCTTGCATTCCTTCCAAGCGAAAATCTATTTTCTCTCTCTTGGTTTCATGTTCTATTTTCCCTCTCCCCATAGGGAGGACCCTTGGGCCAAAGCCCTCAAATTCTTTGTAGCATATATAAGACTCTTTTGCTATTCCCTCTTGGACTAGGAATACATTACCTCTTTAACAAGGAGTCTATTTCCCCTTGGAATAGAAACATATTACCTCTTTAACAAGGAATAGAATTTCTTCCATACTAAAGAATAGCCTTTCCTTCTATAACAAGTAAAGTAATCCCGATTAATTTTTCCTTCTTCAACTAGGAAACCTAATTGACTTTCCAAGTCACAATTGAAATTTGAGGCAATTTTCCAACATCCATCCCAACCTTGCTTGCAATAATATATATCACCATCATCAATATTCAATAAAATTACAAAATGGCAATTAAGCTGTGTTAGCAAACAAATTAAAGCCAAGCCATTGAGCTGTGCTTCAGGATTTATCATACACATTAATTGAGAGCATCAATAAACTTTATTATTCATGGAATTGAATTTAATAATAAAACTAACTAACTATCATACAGAGGGAAGCGAGGATTATATATATTGGAGCAGGCGAGCGAGCTTCTCATTAATTAGTACTAGTATGTAGCCCCGTGCTACCGCACGGGAATGAATATATTATTAATCATGAGTTTATTCATGTTTAAAAGGCTCAATTAAGTCTAAATTCATATTATTAACCAAAAAATTTCATTAACAAAACTTAGCAGTATATATATTTTACACAGAAAGATGAACCTTGGTGACAATGTTTATCCAAAAGATCCATTCACGCTTTTGAATCTTCAATCTCTATTGGTGATTGAAATTTTTGCAGCTTAAAAAATTTAAAATAAAAAAAAAGAAAAAAATAAAAAAAAGAAAAACCTTAGAGTTGTACTCATTTTGTAGTTTTACAATGGGTCATTTTGTAACATGATGGGCATTTGTGTGAAGAAAAAACCTCCAAAGTTCCATGGCTGATAAAAGAAATTCTCTCCAATCTCTTTTTATAGAAAGATGAGTTTGTGCGTGTTTTTATACATCCTTCATAGTTCTATTATCACGAAACAGGTCTAATGGATTTAGATTGGTACTATCGATTCCCAAAGCATGAATGTTTAATGTGTTATTAATTTCATCTCATTGGCTTCTGCACATGACAGCAAAATTAAAAATAATTAGATTGTACACGTGTATAGTAAAATTGGACTCTAATTTCAGATTCTAATTGAACAATTGGAATGATAATATATGATAGTAACAACAATAGGAAAATTCAAATAAAATTGCGGATTAAATTGTAACAATTTGAATAAAAAATTCCAATAGGAAGACAGGGTGGAGTGATCCACTCTATGAAGGCGACCAAACTTGCGTAAATATAGAATAATAAATCTCTCTCCAGAAAATTTAGGTTGTTTATAACCTTTACCTTCACTGAAAATTTTAAAAACATAGTGACTCACATTTGTCATCCAGACATCTACAGCTGGGTCCTCTCCAATTCGCATGAGATTCCATTGATCACTAAGTTCCTTTGCAGCTTGCAAAAAGTATATTCCATCGGTCCACAGTAGTGCTTTCTTCATTGTTATAGGTGCCAAACCTGAACAAAAAGCCAAATATAAGAATAGTGAATTTTAGGCATAATGTGCATCTAATCACATATTAGCAATTTATAACAAATGTAAAGATGCAAACTTTGTAAGTGAATAGTAAACAAAACTCAGTGTCAGAACCAAGAAGAAAGCATTTTAATCCGAAACTCAGTGCAAATGTAAAGATGCAAACTTTGCAAGCAATTTATAACAAAGATGCAAACTCTGGCTTTGCTATCTTTTTGGAAATTATGCAATGTACCCAAACCAAGTTCTTATCACCGATATTAATCTCTTTGGTTTTCACGTTTGACTGCAAAATCAAGAAAAACTTAATTAGCACAGTAACTCACTTGACCCGATACATAGAAATGGTTTTAATAAGAATGAGCCCACATACATTTAGCCACATGATGAGTTCTTATCACCGATATTAATCTCTTTGGCTTTCACGTTTGACTGCAAAATTAAGAAAAAACTTAATTAGTACAGTAACTCACTTGACCTGATACATAGAAGTGGTTTTAATGAGAATGATGCCACATACATTTAGCCACATGATACAAAATTTAACTTTAATTTCAGATTCTAGACACATGTCACAAAATTAGAGTCCTAATTTGGAATTCAATTTCACACACTCTTTGCTTCACCTATTATTATATATATAGATTAATAAGGGTTTAGATATTTCACGGGTATGATTTAGATAATGTAGGAGTGAATAATAATTTTACGGGTATGATTTAGAATTAGATATTTAAATTTGTATTATTAAAGGCTTTTGTTAATAGCAAATTAATTAAAGTTATTATATTGGATGCGCTCTCAAAGTTTAAAATATACTACCGCACTTTTTTGGTGCGATGGTAATTTTACAAGTATAAGTGTTTATGAGTTGTGGGGGTTCAAAGGCCAGAGTTAAAGTTTCCAGGAGGAAGTTTCATACACATATACATTTAGATGAGATTAGAGCTAAATGACTATCTTGTGTGTATATATATATAAATAAAGTTTAAAAAGTATAAAATCACAGTAAATACAAACTGATAAAGCATCCAATTAAGTCGTTATTCTTTATAAAAACCACAACTATTATTATTAAGACCAACAATTACTACTTGTACTAATTTTTAACCTGGACCAAGAGCTCATTCTCACGATAGGTGAGTGTTTTTTCTCTCTAGGGAGAGACTTTTCTTCTCACATTCTAGGTGAGGATTAGATAATTCCTAGTGTCTGCCTTCAATTTCTTAAGAGTTTCAGTAAGGTCTATTTAAGAGTTTTTCCTATTCACATGATGGATTCAGATTTTATGGATAAGTTGCAAAGTATAACTTTGATAGAGGATGAGGGAGAAATCATTAAGGTTGGGGTCTCACAGCGGGAAAGGATGCTAGAAGAGTGTTCCCTCAGTTTGTTGGGGAGGTTTCTCACAACACAAGTTTTCAATCAGCGTGCAGCCAAGAGTATGCTACGATCTGTGTGGAGGCTAGGCTCGGATTTACGCATTGTTGATGTGGGGGATGATCTTTTTCAATTCAAGTTTACAATGGAAAGTCAGTTGAAATGGGTGCTAGCAAATGGTCCGTGGAGTTTTGAGGACCACCCTTTGGTATTACGAAGATGGGAGCGAGGTATGACAGCAACTTCGGTTAGATTCTCTTCAATGCCGATGTGGGTTCAGGTGTGGGGTTTACCTTTTGATCTATTAGTGGAAGAGGTGGGCAGGGATATTGGCAGTGGTTTGGGAGAAGCACTGGAAGTTGATTTGAAGGCATTTTCATCTGACCAAGCTCGCTTTATCAGAGTAAGGGTGGAGTTGCCGTTGGATAAACCATTACATCGAGGAGGAGTTGTTGTCAGTCCTGAAGGAGATAAGGTTAGCATTGGCTTCAAGTATGAACGTTTAGTTGGGCTTTGCTATCAATGTGGTCGGATTGGTCACGAGGTAAAGGAGTGCTCTGTTCTTAGAGACCAAAAACAGGGGTGTCTTCCTTATGGGGAGTGGTTGAAGGCGGGGTATCGTAGAAATCATGGGAATGCAAACAAAGCAAGACGTAGTCCGAGACGACAGAACGATGATGCTCAAGCTGAACAGGGTGATCGGGTTTCTTCTCAATGGAGGGTTAATGAGCAGGGCATTCCAAAAATTGGAAGTGAAAGTAGCCGGAGGTCTTCAGTGCAATCGGACAGTCTACCTAAGGATGGTATTGTCGACGGTGCTCCATCAGAGGGTGCTGGAACAGTTGAGAAGGATTCAATCGTGATTGTGAAGAATCACGTTCCTGTTTTTGAGGAGCAAATTTCGGAGATTGATCGTGCTATCCAAACCGATTCGGATTTTTCATTCTCAAAAGTGAGTCCATCTGTCAGCGGGCCAGATTCTAGCGCAATTTCCTCGGATTTGATTGAGGTGGTGGTCATGGATGAGGATACTGCCACCTTAAATTGTGGATTAATGGGAAAACAAGTTGAGCAAACATCGGTTTTTGAAGGATTAGAAATAGGTTTTAAAGCTGGATATGGTAACGTGCATGGAAACAGGAATAATAGTAAGGTCCGGCCCAAAAAAGGTGGTAATCAAGATAAACGTGGGAGTCAATCTTTACATAGCCCAAAAAAAGTGGAGTTTGTTAAGGAGTTAACAAATGGAAACCCTATTAAGTCTTTCGTTGTAGACGTGGAACATGGGCACAAAAGGAAGCAAACAAAAAAATTGATTAGGGAGGGTATGGAGGTTAAGGGAGAGAAGAAACAAAAAATTGTGGAGAATGAGCAAGGTGTTGGATCAACAATGGGTCTGATGGAGGATGTAGGGCAATCGTGCCTGGCATGAAGGCAACCCTTAGATAGGAAAAAAAAAAAAAAAAAAAAAAAAAAATATATATATATATATATATATATATATATATATATATATATATATATAAAAACAAAAACAAAAAAAAAACCAAAAAAAAAAAACAAAAAAAAAAAAATCATCATTTTGATGGCCATGTATATCAGAAAGGTGTCGTTTGGCAGTTTTCAGTTTTTTTGGACATCCAAGTGAAGATTCGCTTCTCTTTTAGTAGTTAGATTTTGAATTTCTTGTCTCGTTGTTTTTCTTTTGTTTTTCCTTTCATTGTTTATTAACGATGTAATCGTGCTTCGCTAGTGTTTGCTAGTGATGCAAAAGAGAAATTGGGGGTCATATGTCCCTCGTTCTCTTCCCCATTGTATATTTTGTTTCTTAATTAATAAAGACTATCGTTTCTGCTCAAAAAAAAAAAAAAAAAAAAAAAAATTACTACTTGTAGGCTCATCACATGTCTGAAGATTCTTTATAAAAATCACAACTATTATTATTAAGACCAACAATTACTACTTGTAGGCTCATCACAAGTCTGAAGATTAGACATATGGATGGAACGTGGGGGTCGTCTATAATAATTAATATACTAATACTGTTACAGTATTTCTTTTTTTCTTGAGCTGAAGAAAATCAAAATTAAATTGTACGTGTCTTTTCAGTTCATCTAAAGGCCATATGACTCTTGCAGTCCCTGAAAACTGCTTGACTATTCAATCAACCCTCATTCATTTGACCAACATAATTAATGTCATAATTGAAATTTAGCTATAGAATATTTGAAGACCTAATAAACATAATTAAAACTTAAGGAAATAACTAATTAAATAAGAAAAATCTCGTTTCTATATTTTCAAATGTAAGAGACAAAGACTTGTGTATCACCTGCATGTAGTCAAACTAAAAAAAAAAAAATTTATACTTTATTTCATGACTTAATAGCTACATTTTATCCCCTTCTTTGTCTTAATTAAAATAAAGTGTGCGTTGTTTATTAGTAACTGTGGAATGATGTATTCATTTATATATTTTACGTACGTTGATACGCTTATTAATTTCATGATTTGACTGGACTACATTGACTTAAGTGATTTGTATAATCCTTTCCCTTTCTTTCTAGAAATCAAAACGTGTCACTTAGTTAAACATATAATCAATGTTTGATGAATCTATATATATAATAATAGGTAAAATTGAGAGAAAATTTAATTAGATTTCAAATTAGAATTAAATTAGAGTCTAATTTTATGCCATGTGTCCTATTTAATCTAAGTTTTTAAATTTTTGTACTAAGTGAATTAATTCAATGTAAAAATTGGATTTCAATTAGAGTTTAATTTTGTGCTATGTGTCCCATCTAATTTCAGTTTTTTAATTTTTGTGTCAAATGAGTTAATTTAGTGTAAAAAACGAGGAGTCCAATATAAGTAAACCATAAAAAATATAATTTTTGAATGATTTTATATTTATGAGTTTTTTTTTTGTATAACTAAAAACAATTCAAGTTTATAAGTATATATATATATATATATATATATATATATATATATATATATATATATATATATATATATTAATTGCCAAAATTAAGAGAAAATCCAATTAAATTCTAAATTGGAGTCTAATTTTGCGCCATGTGTCTCATCTAATTTTTAAAATTTCATTTCAAGTGAATTATTAAGTGCAAAAATTAAAGAGTCTAAATTCAATTAGATTCTAAATTGAATTTTAATTGGAGTTCAATTTTGTGCATTTGTTCCATCTAATTTTTAATTTTTGTGACAAGTAAATTATTGAATGCAAAATCAGAAGAGTCTAAATCTAATTAGATTCTAAATTATATATATATATATATATATATATATATATATATATATATATATATAATTGTGATTATTTTTAAATATATCTGTGCATATGCATAGGATTACACACTGGTATATATAATCCGTAAACAGTGTGTGTTTACTTGCATGGTTATGTATTATGTATTATGTTTATGATTGAACTGAACATTCAGTTGAGTAATTGGTGAATCCCTAATTTCCTTTATCTATAGTTTTTACATAATTATTTGTTCGTGATTAGTTAATCTATATTACTATTTAAGAGACTTCTCTTGTTTGGGTTCCTCATTCTTTTGGTTCAAAAATGCCCTTACACTTTTATGTTTAAGTAGAAACAAAACTAAAGGACAATCCGGTAAAAATGCAACTCTAATTCCCATTAAAACAATGCCTAAAAAATAGGGTCACTTTCCTGTTGATTTTCAAATTGCTTTATTTACTTATAAATTAGATTCTCAAAATAAAAACACAGTTTTTTTTTTTTTAGCCTCATTGCACGCGTGAAGCGTGTGTAATGAGGCTAGTTAATATTACATGGATACTCTCCCTCTTTATTTGGGCTACAAATTGTACATATATCACAGTGCCAACACATTTCTTTCTTCTTCTTTTTTTTTTTTTTTTTTTTTTTGATTTTTTTTGATTTTTTTTTGATTTTTTTGTTTTTTGTTCTAATCTGACACATAGACTTAAAGTGTGGGGGATATCCAATCATTTGCCACCAAGTAGCTTTTAAGTTCCAAATTATATTTACTCATTGATGAATCAAGAAATTTTCTTCATTCAGAAAAGCCTATGAACTACCAAAGCAAGTTGGACGATCAAAGCTGGTGTTGTTGGATGATTAAAATGTCATAAATATGCATTTAATGCAAGAACTATTACCAATAGACGCACGTGTATGCATGACCGTTGACAAGGTAATCGATCGCCTCATAAAGCCTTCAGAGGCATTACAAGAGCCATTAAAACCACCATTAAAGGCCTCTAATAGCTAGAGAAGTCAGAGATTTATATAAACCACCTGAGAACCTACGCAAGGAGAGAGAGAGAGAGACAGGTATACACATACATACTGAAATACACTCTCAGTTCTTATTATTTCTCTTTCTCTCTTAACGTTTGACTTTATCATTGAAGGCTCCTTCACCGACACCACGCTGGTGACCTTTGGGAGAGAAACACCATTGTTATTCTTTTGCAGATCTCAGACTCATTCACGTCGGATTCCATCTGGACGAACCTATCAATTGACGAATTTGGCTTCATTAGTTTGGCGCTGTTTGTGGGGATGTCTTTCGAACTTTAGTTTGAAAATGTAGCTCTACTGTTCACTTCGATTCTTTATGTCTCGATGTAATCTCATGTGCAAAATGATCTAGCCACATTGGCCTTACAGATTCAAACACTCATGGCTAACGTGGAGGGATTGACTAAGCAGAATCAAAAAATGAGGCGGCGATTACAACAAGGAGAAAATTGCCCCTCACCAAGGATGATTGATCACAATAGGAATGAAGACAAAGTTCAGAGCCTAGAGACTAGTCACGGAAGGGAGGGCTCAGGGAGTACAGAATAGCTCGAAAGGATTAATGACGATCTCCTTAGAAGCATAAGGAAGGAGATGGACAAACTAAAAAGCGCCATGAAGGAGAAAACAACCAAGAACCTAGACGGTATGGTGAAAAGGATAAATTCTCCTTTCAAAACCAAAATCTTGGAGTGCCCTTTGCCACCAAAATTCTGCCTTCCACAACTCGATTCGTACGACAGCTTAAAGGACTCGTTGGATCACATAACCACTTTCAAGACAACCTTGAGTTTACATCAGACTCCTGATGAAATTGTATGTCTATCCTTTCTAACAACTCTTAAAGGAGCAACATGAGTTTGATTCAACAAGTTAGCCTCGTCATCCATAGATGATTTTGAACAATTGAGCAATTCATTTGTGCGTCACTTCAGCGATGGACACAGACAAAAAAGACTGACAAATCATTTACTAACAATCAAACACGAAGAATGGTAAATTTTACTCCCTTAGTAATGCCTGTTGACAAAATATTGATGCAGATTAAGGACATTGAACTCCTTAAATGGCCAAAGCCATTGAACTCCCCCCCATAATACTCGCAACAAGAGGAGATCAAGCTGCTACACGAGAATGCTACATAGCTATACTCAACATGGACGAACATTTGCCCACTATGAACATTGAAGACCAAAGTAGCCTATAGGTGGACGGTCTAAACACAAAGTCGCCTACCAAAGTCACCTAAGGATGGATGGACGACCAAAGTTGCCTACAGGTGGACGGTTTAAACATTGAGTTGCTTAAGGATGGATGATGCGAACCTCAATTAATACGCTTTGAGACCCAACAAATAATATTGGAATACTTGCCTAAGAAAGCTAAAATTCAAATTTTGATAGAAACCTTGACCCAACGTTTATGGAGCTAGAAAGTCAATCAGCCATTAATCCACACCATAAATTATGCTCAATTAAGCCAGATCAGCCCTATTAGTAACTTAGATTAATTACGCCTTCATCTTCCTTTGAGAAGCTTGGAATGTCCTATGTTAGAATCAGCCCATTAAGTGCTTCTTTGATCTTCTTGGATCTTAGTCTAGTAATATGCCCAATTGGAACATACAATGGATCCTTTAATGGTGCTTCTTGATTCTGATCATACAGACGACCAAAGTCACCTATAGGAGGATGGTTTAAACACAAAGTTGTCCACGGGTGGACGGTCTAAATACAGAGTCGTCTATGGATGGACGGTGTAAACATAAAGTTGCCTATGGATGGAAGGTCTAAACATAAAGTTGCCTAAGGGTGGATGCTTGAACAAAGTTACCTATGGCTGGATGGTCCAAAGCAAAGTCGCCCAAGGGTGGACACATGAACAAAGTCGCCTATAGATGGATGATCCAAATGTAGTCCCAATTCGGACAAGTAAAAAGCAACGCTTGGGAAACAAAAGGGGAGAAGTTGCAAGAAAGGAAAATAAAAGTTGCTGAAAAAATAAGGGGGAAGCTTAAAAAAGGACTCCAAGTGCAAGAAAACCATGGTCGTTGAGAGACGCGTCCACGTCCAATGACTCGTACAACCACATCACATCAAATGCGAGTTGAAAGGAATCTCAGGAATCACGATTAGCAAAGATTGAAATTTCAAATTCCTTAGATTGTCATTACTTGTAATGACAATCACAAAATATGGGGGCAAATGATGAACCAAGAAATTCCCTTCATCCAGAAAAGCCTATGGATGACTAAAGCAAGTTGGATGATCAAAGTGGGTGTTGTTGGACTATTAAAGTGCCATAAATACACATGTGGGCTCAGTATGCGGAGGGGGAGTACGCCTTGGCCGAGTGGACTAGGGTGGAGAAAAGAAATGGAGTCGCCACCTAGTTTTATGACATAGGAACTATGTATATAGTGCCCTTATGGAGAAGGACTGATCTTACTACCAGAGTATGGGTTCGGAATTTAGGTATTGCTTTGGAAGGTGTTAGGCACACAAGACTACCCGACCCATGGGTTGGCTTCCACTCATTGTGTCTTACGTCTTATTCTCCTTAAATGCAAGTTCAACATTGCATCTTAAAGTCACACACACACATAAGCATACATTTAAGTATACAAAGTGGCATTTTCATCCTAAACCCTAGCATACATCTATCATGGTATATCATGTTGCCTCATCCAACCAAGCAACCAAGCAACCAAACATTTATTTAGATAGAAGCATAGGCAAGGCAGCAAGATATTAACATCAAATATATCCAAGCATTTAAGCATAGCATCAAAGCATCAAACAAGCATGTTCATCATGTTCATCAAACCTAAACAAGATCATATCCCAATCAAATGCATGTACATGTGAATGCATGCCTTACCTCACTGCATCACAAAACCTATACATCAATGGATGGACATGTGAACGCATGCTCATGGCATATCAAAGATTTAATTGAAAGGAAAACCCTAATCTAACATGTGAAGGATAAGTAAACATAAATAGAGAAATAGAGACTCAAAAGCATAAAATGAGAACAAAATAGAGGCATATGTTATCAATGAAGTAGAGGAATAGAAGTAGAAAGATGCAGATTAGGGTTTCTGGGCTTTAGTACGCATACGCATACATAGGGCCAGTGTACACGGCCCTAAGCATACATGTGTAGAATGCATGCGTACACATATACACCAAAACCTTAATCCAGAAACAACAAGAACAAACCAGAGTAGAAACAAAACTATTAAATCTAACAACTGAACATGCTTTAAAACATAAAACAAAAAAAATCTAAACCTAAACAAACATGTTATATCACAAATAAACTAGAAAAAAAAGAGAACAAAAATATTAAAACAAGAAAAAGCAAAGAAATGAGAAAAAAAAATTTAGAACTAATACCTCTAAACAAAAGCTCTTATGGCTTGATTTTGACCGTTCCCCTCAATCAAATCTATTCACAACTAAACAAAATTGATTAATAAACTTCAAAACTTGAAAATCAAGACCAGAAAAGGTCTTAATAAAAAGAAAATTGACTTGAGGATGTTTTGTGAAAAAACTCCTATTTGATTCACTATTTCTAGTGAATCTTAGGTGCTTCTCTTAGGATTTTCTGTGTGTTTTGAAAAGGTACTATGTATGGCTTTTTATATTGAGAAAATAGGGGTTTGGATCGGCTCTTAGATGATGTGGGATTCGTTCCAAACCTCAGTTTTAATGTAGAAAAACTTGCATTTCATAGTTTCTGGAACCCTAGCACACGTACACATGCTCATGTATATGCATGCCTGTGCTTGCGTACGCGGATCTGGAGCATGCGTATGCATGTCCTAGGGTTTCTGTGGCCTTCATGTCTAAAAATAGATTTATTTAGCTTATAAAGAGTAATATTTTCCATAAAAACTTTCCTTAATTCAAATTAAGTTTGATCGGGCCCTAAATCAACCTTGGGCTATAGAGTTTTACTATCATTGGGGAATGGGGGCCTAAGTCATAAGGGGTATAAAATGCAGTGTCTAAAATCCATTTAATGCATGAGTTGTTATCAATGGACGCATGCATATACATGACCGTTGACAATGTAATCAATTGCCTTATAAAGCCATCAGAGGTGTTACAAGAGCCATTAAGATCACCATTAAAGGCTTCCAACTGCTAGAGAAGTTAGATATCTATATAAACCACTTGAAAACCTACACAAGGAGAGAGAGTCGGACAGGTGGGGTTGTCCATAAACCTATTAGACTCGACCCACCCGTCCAAACCGATTTGACCCGAAGACCCACGGGCGGATTTGACTACCTAGACCGGTTGGGTGCAAGTTAGTTAAACATAAAATTTCAGGTTTCGGGTTCCACAACTCATAACTCGTAGAAATTGACCTGATTCGTGAGAAGTTTAAAAATAAGGCAAAAAATCTAACCTGTTTAGTTTCATTCTTCAAAAGATTATTTTCATGCTCTCTCTCCCTCCCTGATCTCTCTCTCTCAAATCCCTAATTCTAACCTTAACCCTTCTTACAGCCGCCTGCCGTGTTTAAGTTAGCCTATTGCTACCGCCGTCGTCAAGTTGATCAAACCCAACTCTTGAAGCCTCCTCTAATTTGCTTAAAATATCCTTTGATCTTGTGCATCTGATGGTGGGTTAGTAAAAAATGTAATTTTTTTAGAATTCGCACTGATCTTTGGATGGATGTGGTAATTGTTGGTAAATCTAGTTTTGTATCTCATACAAAACACATAGCGGAAGCAACAAACATGGATCTATTTCATTCATGATTGATAACATGTATTATGTGATTTTCAGAATTTGAGAACAAGATAGTGTACCTTGGTGCGGTGAAATTCAAAACAAAAGATTAGAAGTACTTGGGAACACTTTTAATCTTCACTCCAATTCCACTTTACGCCCAAGAAGTGTGGTCTCTCAATCAGTTTTTAAGGGAGAATAATCGAGTGGCTTCACTCACACATACACACCATTTCACAATGATGATTCTCTTAAAATAATTTTTTGTATGTTTCTCCTTTTATAACTAACTGATTATCTAATTGGGCCGGCCTATTGGGCATTTCCAGTTGGGCTTTAATGTGTGGCTTGGAGTGGGACCAAAAGGGACCAATAAGACACTAGCTCCAATGGGTCCTGGGCTTTTCTGTCAACTCTTGACAAGTCCAAAGTTACCATTAATTATATTTAATACCACTATATAAATATAATTACACTCTAGGCCTTATTAATAAATTATATCCCAAGACTTTATTATACACGCAACCCCTTCATAAAATATTCGTAGTAATACAAAGTCATGAATGTAGACTGTCACTTTGAAAATTATTACATCTTAATCCTTGAGTACCCGGTTTAATCCTTTATGTTATTCATCATATATTTATGAAATCTAATTTCATAAATATATACTTTAGTAATTTCTTACTAAAGTGGTTGGACCTAACTCTCTGAATAACCAAACCCATTAAACTTATTTCAAGGGAATATTTTATATCTCCGTTAAGAGATTATGAATTCCATCTTAAGAATATATGTTCCATCAACACTAAATGTGGTTGCCCAACATACTGAGGTTTTGATCGTGACTTTGGATCTCACTCCTGATATATTAAAGCAACCTACACCTCATGATCAGGTTCATTATTCCCTCAGGATTAAGAGTTCATGCAAATAAAAGTCGTGAGATTTATTATTCATTTGATAGTCGTTAGGAGAATAATAAATCTTACAGCGGTCTAGTTCAATATGTCTTAACTCTTAAAACATATCAACATATCAACTAGAAGTCTATACTTTCATGATCAAGACAAATCATCTTAGTTAATATCTTATGGTCTTCGCAGATGAAATGTCCAATTTCATCACCGACTACGAACCAAAATTATGAGTTTATAAAGAACTTGTGATCTATATCTTCTGTGACTAAATCACATAAATCACATACTATGCATCTCATGGACTATATGATAATGTCCAAATATTCATGTTACTATTATTTTAGATAATAATAAAGAAACTTTATTAATTACAATATTAAGTCATACATAATGTTATACATAATAACATACATAGCATCATACAATAGGATTTAATGACACTAATCCTAATAGTAATGATGGGGGAGTGAAGTGGTTATGGTGCTGGTTTAGTGTTATATCTCTCTTTCTTTCTTCATTTCAGTCCATAAATCTAAGTTCTTGTTTGTGCTATGTGATTTCTGCAGTTTGTGTCCTTTGGGTTTTGATTTCTCTGTGTTCTTTTGAGTTGATTTCTATGTGTCCTTTTGGGTGTTGATTCTGTGTTTTTGGAATGATTTCTTGTCTTTGTTCTTTTTATGTTTTTATTGCTGTATTGTTTGGGTTGTGATTTCTCAGTTTTCTTCTTTTGCTTCAAACTTGAAATTACCCAATGGCTCTGATTTGCTCAACCGATGATTCGAGCCATCAGGTTTGACCCGAACGGTTGCGGGTCCATTTTATGTTCACTCGAGCCAATTGGGTTAGGGGCGGATCAACCCAAAACTCGATCCGACTTGACCTGTGGACGGCCCTACTGGCAGATACACATAAGCACACTGAAATACACTATCAGTTCTTATTATTTCTCTTTCTTAGCGACTGACTTTATCATTGGAGCCTCCTTCACCGGCACCACACTGGTGACCTTTGGAAGAGAAAGTTATTCTTTTGTAGATCTCAGACTCATTCGTGTTGGATTTCGTCTGAATAAACCTATCAATTGATGAATTTGGCTTTATCACTTATGTTGTTTTCTTTTTGTTAGCCTCCAGTAAATAATTAATTACTAATCTAATAATAGGCTTGAAGTAAGTAACTCTAAAGAGCTAACTGTTGCAATATTAGTTGACTCACTCAAAAAAAAAAAAAAAAAAAAAAATTGGGTACGTTTACTTTGTTAAACTAGTCCAATGATTTCATCATGTGCCAGTTCTCCCATGCCTTAGAATAAGACTCTCTCACTAAAGACAAAAAGTCTCACATAAAAATGGATTTATGGTACGTTTTTCAATCAATGACTCTTTCTTTCAGAGGAGGACGGAGGAGTTCGAGGTTCTTTGTCATTGCTTACCAATTAATATTATTATACTTAAAATGTCTTTACAATGGATAGTTTCAAAATATATAACAAGATTACGATCGATCTCCATTATGTCAACCTTTTCAATGTATAATTTAGCCATTAACTCGTCCAAATGCATTGATATGCAATTTTTTATTATTATTAATTTTTAAACCAATTAACTACCCCCCTAGCTAACAAGTAACAATGAGCCATTATTTTATAATCCTTGAATGAAAAAGATTCCGCATCCACAAAGCCTAAATTCGCACGGTACCCATTATCGGCAATTACTTTCATCATTGTTGACGAAATTATTTTTTTTGATAATCAACATTGTTGACGAAACTAATTAAGCATGAATCATGGAACTAATATTGTAAGAATACTATAAATATTTGTGCCTTTATTATTTTACAAATATAACATTAATGGAAGTGGAATTAAAGTACGTACATTGATCCAACCAAAACTCATGGAAATAAAAAAAAAAAAAAAAAAATTCGAAACACCATTCAGTCCCCTAGCTCGTCAAAATGCATTCATGAATCTTTCTCCCAACTCCAAATGATGATAAGATACTTTAATTAAAATATTATTAGCAAGCTCAAAACCTAAAATCACAGATTTGTCCGTTATTGGTTATTCTATAAATTGATTTCCTACCCTTCTACGGATTCAGCAGGCTCCTTATCTTCATCATGAAGCTGGCAGCAGCATTGGAGTAATTATATATTGTTTCTAACTACGTCTGCAATTAGATTGTTGGTGGAAAGCAAAATGAATTACAACAAAAAATTCATAGAGAAAGACAGCTTCAAACCATCCTTCTGTCCCCCAAACTCGTCCAAATGTATTAATACTTTTGTAAAATAATAATTAAAAAAAAAAAAAACTATTCTTACACTTATTTATTTATCAAAATTAGAATTTAAATTTAACAGCATTGGATATTTTTGTCCGAAGGTTGAACAAATTTTTTTCTTTTTTTTTTTGAAAATTAAAAATGACACAATTTTAAGTATAACAAGCACATATGAACATTCCCGTGAGTTCCAACTATAGTTCAACTAATTAGTTCATTTTCATTGAGTAAGGTATCTGAGTTTGAATCATGCCTACACAAAGAATGATGTAGAATAGATAACAATGGCCTTCTTAGATCAGCAAGGGTGCTTGAAATCAAGGCGTAAGGCAAAAAGATACTAGTAGAAATTATCGGGTCCGAAGTTGAAATTGCATGAAATGTGGTAGGCTGAAGGTAAATGGTATTTTGATCAAAAGTTGTCAAGGTGCACTTTAATTTTGGCGGATTCCTTTGTTAAGGTCCTGAAGACAGTGATTTTGTCCTTTTTAATAGTTATTGTTTCTTTAATAACTTTTTGTTCAAAAGTCAAAATAAGGTCCCGCTTGTTTTAAGATAGCCCTTAAGGTTAGTAGTTTATGATTTTGCATTAACTCAATTTTTTTTTTTTCATTTTTGGTAAATTTGGTATTTTGCCACATAATCTCGTGATTAGTGCAAATTAGGGTTTTAGACGTTTTTCCTAGTCGTCCTAGGTTTTTCTTTTTAGTATTTTTATGTTTTGTAGCCTCCAAAGGCAAAGTAAATTACTAATTAGAAAATTTAGACTTTGCCTATTGTTTTTTCTGGGGGATTCAAGATTTATCACTTTGTGGATTCAAGAAACTCATCATGAATTCGAAATATACTACTAGAAATTAACAGTTTAATTTTTATTCCATCTAAAAGAGCATTTTGTATGTTTTCTTCAGGCTTCCATGATATCAAAGAATCAATTAGCAATCATAATGGCTGGAACATACATCACATGTCCAAATCAATACTATATCCACAAAAGAAAACTAAGAACATTCCAAAATTATATTTATCTTTGGGTTCAATAGCTTGGTTACACAACAAAGCATAATCCCCTTTTACCTCATCTCCCATCAAATTTAAGAAAAATATAATTCCAAAAGAATGATACTAAGAATACTACAGAATTTACTATATAAGCTTATAAATTGATGTGTCATTAATTATATAACTGTAATTCAAATATTTATGGATTTCTTATTAAAGAGACACCAGCAATATTTATTGGCACTTGCAGTAAAATATACAATAGTTTTAACATTTTTCACCTTGAAATACCATCAATTTTTTTTTTTTTTGGAAATAGTTATAATGTACTGTTAACTTGGTTGCTTAAACTCAAAGAAAGTAAACTCATACAAATGTAATCATAAATTGTTTTGAAACTATATATAGACTCACAATTCTTACATGTCCAGGAAAATATATTAGTAAATTTTGGTTCTTAAGTGCATCTATGTGAAGGCTTTGTGTAGACACACGATTATGAACCCATAATTTAATCTTGGAAAATGGCTAGAATGACCATTCATATACCCGAAAAAATCATAGTTGCATTACATGCATTAATTCATTCATTGAATATCATAAAATGATCTTGAGATTCTATCAGTTGCGACGATATGTCCGATTCCCGAATCGGACTGTCGGATTGAAAGATATCACATGATCAAGTTTTCACGGTCTATATGCATTTTGTTTGGATAGAGCTGATCACATATGATTAAGTTAAATTAATTTTGATTGGTTAAATAATTAAAATTAATTAAATAATTCTGTGATTGGTTGTTGGTTTTTGTTAAAATAAGCCGCTTGCACGGGAATAAAGTGGATAATCAGATAACAAAGAAATTGCTGATAATTAATTTTTTTTAGAATATTTATCTATTAGATAATTATTACTTTAAAGACCTGATCACCAAGAAAAAGGGATTAATTTTTTAGAATATGATTTAAAAACGCGTCTAGGTGCAATTCTTGACTAAAAATTCCCCAAAAAAGAGTCCAGATCAAACCAAAATTGGAAGAAGGGCTCGGCATCCAAGATGGCCAATCAGCACTCTTGGAGTGCTAGTCGGCACATGGCAAGTGCCAATCGGCACTTCCCAAGTGTTGATTGGCACAAAGTCAAGGCTCAGCCCAGGAACTTTCTAATTAAGATAAAACCTATCTTTTTCGAATTTTTGGGGAGAACGATGCATTCTAATTCATACTTGATCTGATTAAGCTTATTTTTCAAGCATCCAACCTCTATAAATAGAGGAAAAAGATCAGAACTTGGGGCCCTTCTTTTTCTAAGTTCTTTGCTCCTCTTATGTTAAAGACGTTCTGGAAGCCTTGGCTATAAGAACTTCTTTTTTGTAAGTAAAATATTTTAGATCTCAAAGAGGTGAAAATTTCTTTGATTTTTAAAGTATTCTTCCATTGAAGGGTATATTCATGCAAGTAGGTATTTAATTTCATTCTTGCATTTATTTGATTTCTTTAATTTCATTTTTTTAAAGTATTCTTCCATTGCATGTTTTTTTATATGAATATGTGTCTAATGTCATTAGCAATATGATCTTGTTTACAATTAATTTATGCCATGTTTATTGTTTAGTTTAAATTTTATTTAGTTGATTAACATGTTTGTGATTTAATTCTTCTTTAATTTCAAAATCTGCAATTAATCACTACAATCTTTTTTTTTAAAAAAAAAAAATAAAAATAAAAACAGATTTGTATTTTCATTAAATACAGACTTGAAAATTTTTTTGAAACATTTTCGAAACAAAAACAGATTTGTATTTTTGTTAAATTTAGATTTGTATTTTCATTAAATACAGATCTGAAAATTTTTTTGAAATTTTTTCTAGACAAAAGCAGATTTGTATTTTCATTAAATATAGATTTGAAAATTTTTTTGAATAAAAAAACTGGTTTGTATTTTCATTAAATGCAGATCTGAATTTTCAAGTATACAAAATTAATCTATATTTTCATTAAATATAGATCTGAACTTTTTTATGATAAAAAAATGGTTTTCTTCTTAAATAAAAATTGCAGATTTTGAATTTTCAAAGAGTGAATTAAACTTGAATTTAGGAATTTTAATATGTCATTGTAGTGTCATGAATATTTTGAAAGGGTATATAATGGTTATTTAGAGTCTAGAAGACCAGACTTTGTTTGGGTAGAATGGGTGTCTAACACCTTCCATTCTATAATCTAGCCCTCGAACTTCAATTTTTGGATAGTAGACTAGTATTTTATCTTTTATTTTGGTAGATTGTAACTAGGATCAAAACTTCGTAATTTTTACATAGATTGTATTTAGGACCAAAGTCTTGTAAAGTTATTCTACCAAGTTGTATTTGTATAATCAATTAATAAATTTGAGGTATTTTTGGACATGTGAGTTGTATTTTATTTTTTCTTATTTTTTTTTTATAAAAAATAAGTGGCGACTCCACACAATTACCCAAAAGAGAGGTGCCCTAAGCACCCTAATCTCTTTTTGAGAGCATCCCTCAAGCAGTGCATTCTCTCGCAGTGGCGACTCCACTGGGGATGTCGAGGGCTAAGTTTCGTGTTAGAATTTAAGTGACCAATTATATACTCTTGTGTTTTGTATGATGTTTTTGTTTGTTTGGTTGCTTATGTCTTGATATTTTTGTATTATATTTTGTTTGAATTTGCCATGTTGATTGTTAAGAGCTTTCCCTAATTGTCATAGTGTGTGCCATCAAAACAACAAATATGCATGCACCCATCTCAATATATGGTGGTAGTAACCATGGATCACTGGTCTTCATTAGATTTGGGTATCCAATGGTGAACTCACCAACTTATAGCCCAAAGTCACTAGATCATTTCTTGTTGACTATAAAGGATAGACCATGCCATTTGGACCAACATAATGTTCATCACATTACTAGTTGGGAGATGTAACGTCCTAGCTATGGGAAACAATGAAACAACAAACCCACCCTACAATGTAATAACTTAGAACTTGTCCTTAGGCCAGTCCATGTTAAAATTGCATTGCATATTGTGTGTGTTTGACCATTGTTTGAGCCATGGTAAGCCCAAGTTCAACACTTGGGCCCATCATAATTGTTTGAATGTTGTGTGCTTTATAAACCTGATTTTGTTTTCTTAGAAAGAAATGTATGTCAAGTGTATATGCAGTTTGAGCCTAAGCTTGCTAAGCCTAAAGTCCTTTAAGCTCAATGAGGATTCAAGCCCAATTCCATCAAGATCAAGTCATCTTCTTCGAGGTTTAGGCCTACAAAGGTCCAATTTTCAGAATTTCAACTCAAACATCCACAATGGACCAATAAGAAACAAGCAGCCCGTCTTTGCCTCATTTCACAAGCAATCAAGGCATATTTGGGTTATCAGGATCATTGTTTTATCTTAAAGTTTGTTGTTTACTACATGTTTCTAATGAGAATATTTGTTGGGGTTTATTGTATTTTTTATTATTATGTTTCACGCATTTTGTTTATAAAAAAAAAAAAAATTCAAAAAATCCAAAAAAAGAAAAAAGAAAAAAAAAAGAGATTTCGATTTAAAAAAGAAAAAGAAAAAAGGACTAGGGGCATTGGGCCTTCAAGTCATTTCAATTCATTTTCAAAATTTTTTTTTAGTAACCTTTTTCTAAAAACTTTTTTTTTTCTTTTAAAGACTCCAAGATTTGTCCAAAGCTTTCCTTTCAAAGACTCCAAAAGTTTTTCAAAAGCCTTCTTTTTAAGTGAATACAAGAAGATCCATTTCACAAAACCTTTTTCCAAATCATGATAATTAGTTGCTCTGCCAATCAATTTGTGCCAATGAGGGATTTAACTTCTATCAATCCATGTAAGCACTTTTGCTAAACATTCAAAATATGATAAGAAAAGGTCCTAAAAGGCAATCAAAGGAATTCATCCATTCATTCAAAATTCTCAAACCATATATACTCAATCCGTATCTCAAAATTTTTTTTCACATCATTGGAGCATTTATACTTCTATTCCAAGAATAATTTGTTAAAAGAGTTTAAGTCACTGTGCTTACAAGAAAGCATCACTAGGGATAGGAGGCCACCTTTGGTAACCCACATTATTCCTTGACACCTATTACAATAATTATCCATTACTAGCCAACTTGAGCCTCTAAACAGTTAGCCTTTTTTTCAATGAACTTAAACCTTGGGTGTGAAAATTAAGTATGCATGCTTAAATCTCAAGATGAGGAAGTGTTGACCTTATGGATTCAGCACCACTTGGTAAGGTCCTCAATGAAGACAATGAGACCGGTTCAGAAGAAGGAAAAAATGAAGAGTTCATCAAGTTTAGGAAAGAGAGTTCCTCAAAGAATGTAAAAGTTCAATTCATTAAGCTTGGAAGGAAGAAACAAAATCCATCAAGGAGAGATAAGATATTGAGAAAGCATCAAACTATGAGAAAAAAGGAGAAGGCCATCAAGATAGAAAAGACTTCAACCAAAAAAAGAAAAAAAAGAAAAAAAAAGAGAGAAATGTGAATGCAAGAATTTTCATCAAGTTGTGCGAGAATATTGATTCATCAAAAGAGACAAGGGACATGAGATTCCATGAAAGATCATTCAAGTTGAGAATGATGAGCAAAAATGAAGATTCATTAAGAGCAAAATCTAATCAAATTAAGGAAGATAAGGAAAAGAAAAAGTAAGATACATTACATCAAAAAAGTGTGTTTAGTCAAGTCAAGAAAAATGAAAGTGCATTAGAAAGGATAAGAGGGTATCAAGGAGAAATGCAAATTCATCCAAGAAAGATGAAAGTCTGTCAAATTGAAAGAAACAAAAAATGTAGTTGAGTGAAAGCCAATAAAATTCCAAAAAATTCAAAAAAAAGCTCGCTATGTTGAAAACCCGAAAGGGCAGTCTTGGCAAAAATTAGAGCTAAAAAAAAAGAAAGAAAAAAAAAAGAGCTTGCTAGGCTGAAAACCCGAAAGAGTGGTCTAGGCAAAAATTAGGGCAAAAACAAAACAAAAATATTCAAAAATAATCTTTCAAAAAAATGAAAAAAAAAAAAAAAAAGAGTGAGTGATCTGACCATAAGATAGGATGCTAAGAAGACCAAAAAGAGGAAGTTGTTAAGCTAAAAAAATCAAGTCCAAATGAACAGGTATCCACTTTGATTGTAGACTTCTTCGCCCTAATCAATAAGCGCAAGATACTTCTTGAAGTTGGATCTATGGTCGGGCTACTACCAAGTGCATATCGCGGAAGGAGACAAGCCAAAGACGACCTGTGTGACAAGCAAGCAACCTTACTAATAAAGGGGCGTTTGATTTGGTTATGCCTTTTGGACTCACCAATGCCCTTGCCATGTTATGCACCCTCCACAATGAGCTATTCCACCCGTACTTAGACGACTCGTGGTATACTTTGATTGTGGGCTATAGCTATTCATTAAACGACCACGTTAGCCACCTCCGGACCATTTTAAAGTATTAAAGGAAGAATCACCTCTATGTAAAGAAAGAGAAATGCTCCTTTGGACAGACAGAGATCCTATTCCTAGGGCATTGGATGGGCATCAGAGCCATGGAGGAGTGGCAAGCACCTACCAAGGTGAGTGGGCTAAGATCGATTTTAGGGCTCGTGAACTATTACCGAAGATTCATCGTAAGTTACTCAAAAATCTCCTAAAGAAGGACTTACGGACTGATCATGGCATTGCACTGATCAAAAGAGTGTCAAAGAACTTTTGAGGACCTAAAACAGGCAGTGATGGATGACCCCGTATTGCAGTTGCCAGATTACACCAAGCCATTTGAAGTACACACGGATGTGTCAAACTATGCCATAGGCAGTGTGCTAGTACAACAAGGTAACCTAGTAGCATATGAGAGCCGAAAGCTCAATGAGACCGAAAGGCATGGTCCAGGAGAAGGAGATGCCAACAATAGTGCACTACTTGAGAATGTGGAGGCGGGTCACGATTTGTGGTCAAGACGGATAATGTGGCGACGAGTGAAAGAGTGAGCCAAAAAAGAAATCCTAGCTGCACATGCAAAACTCACTCATACGACCGAATCCACTTAGTTCATAGAGTAGAGTATATGAAGAACCACGTCCAGAAAAAGCAAAATAATGCATCACCTTCAAATCAAAATAGACCTCCGGTATGCTGTCCAATCAGATACAAAGTAAGAAGCCCTAGGGTATTGGGAGAGGCGTATGATATGGAATAGACCCTTCTTAACGAAAAGTACGCTTACTTGAATTTCCGGCCAAAATGCCTTACGTATTTGTTATGGTAGCCGCCCTCTTGCCTGGAGCTTTCACCGGCCGATAATGGCCAAGCAGCTCTTTCTTTATGGGGTGGCAAAAAGCCAAAGAAAGGTCCTATCCCATCTTATCTTCTATCCTCCGTACTCAGGATCCTCCTATTTACCTCCAGCTACCGAGCGGACAAAACGGGTCTTAATGAGGGAAATCAGTGCTTCGATCTCTGCATCGTGGAGGATAAATGTCCCGAACATCTTTTGATCGCCTTTGAAAACCTTCCCTGGATCTTTCAAAAAAAGAAAAATCCACCACTCGTAATGGTTGCCATTTCCCTAGAAGCTAGCGTTGAGGACAACGATTCGAACCCCTTTAGATCCAAGTTCATCCGGTTGCGATTCTACTCCCCAATACCGGATCTGGACGAGGGAAGACTTATTACCACCTTGTGGGGCTGCATCAGAAGGCAAGTCTGTTATTCCTCCTACACCTTCTATGATCCCATACCTCCCGACCTTTGCCTTGACTATAGGGATTCCGAAGGATACTTTTTTTCAGACATCCTCGATCCATAAATACGAAGCTTTTGCAATATGAATATGGATAAATACATGGACTTCGCCTTGACCTACGGAGAAGGAAGTTTTTTTTTACTGGTTGTGAGTGCTACAATGGGATTTTGTACACAAAGCAAGGGCAGTGCCTTGAGTACAGGTTTGGTTACTTAAAGAAATGGATTAGAGGTGAATTATGAATTCTTCGAGTGACCCCCTCCTCTCCTAGTCTCCCGCTATCTAGGTATCGAAATAGCTTTCTAGGAGTTCTGGATCGAGAGAGCCCAGTAACTCTTCCAGCATCCAGGCATAAATGAGTAAGTAGTTTCCTCGAAGCTTGGTAAACTCGATTGTCTTACTGAACTGAGCTTCTTAAATAGAGAGGACAACGCCTCTGCCCTCTTGTCCGGATCGAGCATTCCTGGCTAAGTATTCACTGATTCAAGATTTCCCCCTGGTTTGGTCCATGGTAACTTTGACAGCATACACATTGAGTAAACTCTGTTCACTCCGAGGCCATTCAATCAGGGAGGTAAGCGCTGATATTCCGATCTACTTAATTCGTCGAGTCTTCTGTCGTGAGCTCAGCTCTGAAGTTTTTCATTTCTTCTTAAAGTTGAAATTGAAGACTGGGCTAAGTTTTTCATTTCCTCTATGTGAGGAATGGAATTCGCCCCACGGGAGTTTCATCATAGATTAAGTAGTGCCCTGGTAGCTCTTCCAAGGGCTGGTGCTTTCCTTCCCTCCAAGACGAGAAAGGTAGGTTTTGAATCCTGGCTCTCTTCTTTCTCCTGTAGTAAGTATTGTAATAGGTAGCTAGGATAAGTCATTCCATCCTTTATAGCTTCACAGCTTTTTTCAAACTTGAGGCCTAGGGAAGAGAGGGATGAGTCTTCTCATCCTTGTATGGAGGGAACCTCAAAAGGGGCCCCAAACCACCGGACAACGAGGGCTCACTACCTTCACTTAGGATGCACTGCACTCGCTTCGAGAAAGAATCGGTCCGGATAGCTCTCCGTACCCATAATACATTCTTATGTAGGCAGGACTAAGCTATCAACTAAGTCGGCTACGGAACAGAAGGGCGGCTAACGAAAGAAAGTCATAACACTAATAGGGCCAAGGTCCGCCCTTTGAATATGAGCTCTCCTGTGAGATGAGCTAAAAGAATTCTCCAACTAGCGGTCAGGCCTAATATCAAAGGCATCAGCTGCAGCAGAAGCTATAGGTTCTATCATTCATCCGAGGGTTCTTCTCTTTAGTGCTATACTCGCTTTCCCATTGACTTTCTGTGTAGGATTTCCATCTTAGTAGTCAGACGCTATCTTTGCCTATCAGACTACGCAGACGCAAGACCTAAAGTCTGACTTTGATTATGAAATAAATTCTGGAGTTTCCCTGCTTAACCTACTAGATGGAGTAGTGCCCTATTATGCGTGATAACACGAAAAAAAAAATAACAAAATATTGTACGAGAATAGTCCGCTCATTCTCTGCTCTTTCTTTCGCTCTTTTTAAGGTGAGTCCGCCCACGGGATCTATTTTGTTCCAGACACCAATAGGGATAAAAACCTTTATGCTTCTTGCTTGATAAGCGAGTTTGCTTTCCCTTTCGGCTAGTCTTCAATCATGAGGAAAGCTGACCCCAAAAGTTGGGCATTCCTACGGACATCGCCCAAGTTATCTGGATCGGGAATTCCTTCTGAAACCTTTCTCTTCTTTCGGTCCAATCGAGAGCCTTCAAAAAAAAGGAGAATGGCAGTGGCTGCACGATCTCATTCAAGCAAAAGAAGTGAAAAGTAAATGTGACGGATAGCTATTGTGAATATGTATGGTATGATCAGTTTGGAATAGAAGTCTCGATCGTACCTTCAAAGTCTTTGATGAGATGGATGTGTGAACGATGTTGGCGTGGAAGACTAGGATCGCGGGATTAGCCTTGAATTGGTGCGGGCGGCAATTGCTTACACTCTGATGGAAAATGGGGTCTCGTACCAAAGAAGTTTGATTATCGTGTTCTCTTCATGTAGTCACTTTTTTCTTGTTGAGTATGTGCATCTACCTTTTGATCGAATGGCTCGTGTGGTAAAGATGAGACCTTAGTCAGAGCATTACGGTATCATGTTGATTTGCTTGGTCGAGCTACTCTACCCGACACCGCTTTCTTCCTTCTTGACTCCTTTCTCAGGAGAATTTGGAATTTCTCATTCCCCGATTCTCTGCTAAGTGTATTCAGACAATCTAGTCTTTTGCTATGGGTTTTTCATAATAAATCATTGGCCCAGTGGAGAGTCGTGAACTTCTAGCCACTAACCTACCCTCTTTTCTTATGATAAAATTACGAACTATTTCTAAGTGCTCCTACTTTCCGAAACCGCATGCCATAATGGATTCCCGACCTGTTTTACTCACAGCGTAAGAGGATGAATTGAAAGAAAGAGCTAAAGCTCTTGTTGGAAGAACAAAGGCCGACTCAACAAATGAACGAATGAGTAACTCACCAGGCTTGAACTGGCACTGGGCTGATATTAAATAAAATATCGCTAATCTTCCCTCAACAGGAGTTGCTTTGGTGACGCAGTTCGGTTGGCGAGAAAAGCCTCCCTACATCTGCGTGCCGATCGTTTCCCAAAGGTGGGAGCGGTCCCCTTTCGGGAGAGAAAGTGAGTCACTGCTGTCCAACTTAACCGGGCGATTCCGATAGCGTCCCTTGGCCTGGTCACCTATTATAACACATGATCCATGTCTCACTTTGATCTCACACCCCCATTCTTGTTTGAATTTTTGAGCTCGACCTTCGTTGCTTGGATGGCGCTTGACTGAAGAGTCCTCGACAGGTCATTAGCCAGAGAGTTCCAGAGGGGGAACAAGTCTGAGACTCACTCGGCTATATCCGACCTGCCCGACATGCTGTTGACTTGGAGATGAATTCTCTGGTCGTACCTTCTATGGTCGTTATGCTTGGTCGGTTGTTAGGACCAAAGAAAAGTAGAAGTTTCAACCATGTTGGTGGCATTCTAACTAAAGTACGTGACCTCCAAAATCAACATCTACATCCCGTCACTACCCTTCCGCCATTTCAATGTTCATCTTCCCGCGTGAGGGTGATCCGCTTAAAGCCAGTGATTCTTCCTATAAGGGGAGAGTCCATGAAATGATGGAAAGCCCAGATGTTGTTAAAGGAAAGTGGCAAGAAAATAGATCTATATTAAGGGTGTTGGGAGATGACCCCATCATTTGATTGAAGATCTAGCCTAGACCCCTTCTCAGACTGAGCGGGTAAGGTAGTTGCTTGCTCTTTCGTATAGTCCTGAGGAAATCAAATGGATGGAACCAGCAGGTATTGATCTAAGCTTAGAACGGGCTAAGAGGGTAGCCTACGAGTGAAGAACTTCCTGGGATCAAAGAACATCCTGAGCATAGGCTCGTAAGAGGGAAATGAATAGATGAGGTCCCCTTGCGTTGAAAGAAGCTAGCTAGTAGAAGCCATCCGTGAGCAAGAGAAGAGAAGAAGCAACAAGGGCAGGAGTGGTTGGTCACCTAAGAAAGAAAGAGAATATATTTTATTAGCCCTCAACGAATATATAATATCTACCTTTAGCACATATTGACTGCTTTGAAGAAAGGAAGCGAACAACCACCCTTTCTTGCCCCTTTGATTGGATTGATGAAGGCATCTTCATCTTCCTTAACGGAAGAAAGGATAGTGAATCTCGCACTTCCCGAGCGTAGGAAAGATGATACGGAAATTCATTCCGAGCTATGAAAAGGAAGTGAATTCCCGGCTAGGTTCTTCAAGAAAGAGGGCTAGGCCCAAGAGAGGAGATTCAGCTTCAATCAGAGATTTCCGCTGTTTAAGCTATCTCATCAGGTAATTAAGTAGTCGGGAATTCCGCTATTGCCTTAGGAATAAGGTATGAATCGGCTGTGGGTCCTGTTTCCTTAGTGCCAAAAGCTTAGTAAGAGGAAGAGGGGGTCTTCCGGTAGCGGGAAGGCAGTGAAGTAAGTGGATATGGAGTACTCGAGGGACAGGCCCTGAAGCGAAGGACGAGACCGAGCGGGATCTCAGACAAACAGGAAAGAGAGAGTCAATGTCGGTAGAGGAGAGGACTAGCCTAGGCCCTTTAAGACCTTAAGGAAGTGCACTTTACCTATGGACGTTGCTACCTGCCTAATTGAGATTCTTTCCTTCTTTTAGGACTGCTATGAACTTCCTTCCCTCACTTTCAGTTCTTCCAAGGTTTCTTCAATGAGAGTGAAGGGAAGTAGCTAAAGGGGGTTGGGAGGTACGACTTGCGTCAAACTTGTGAAAAAATACTTGCTGCGCACCTGCTGAACAAGGCTCCTTTCAAGTCAAACGGAGATTACCAGTTCTGGAAGGACCAACCATTGTACTTCTAGGGGAAGGCCTAACATAGCAGAAGGCCACAGCTTTTGTGAGTGTTCAGCACAATACGGTACGGTATGCCACCAGCATAAATGAGGCATACAAGAGCCACTGGCACATAGATTTAATGCTAGCCTGGAAGTGATTCGCTACTAAGTCGGGTAGTGGCCCGCCTATTGTAGAATCGTCGATAACCTGGCTGCCACTATCATGTGTGTAAAGACTTACTATATAGGCATACTGGAAACCGTTTGGCAAGTCAAGGGACCCTGGAATCCGCCCCTTAGCTATAACGTTCCAGAGTCATGCAGAACAGACACTAACCGTTCTCCAATTACTATTAATTAATTGGACCTTCAAGGAACGAGTAAAGTACGAAAACGAAAGATTCGAGTAACCCTCCGAGCTAGGGAGATATTAAAAAAGGCCGTAGCAAGGAGACCTTAATAGACCAGTTAGAGTAAAGCCTCCACTTTCATAAGAAGAGCGTCAGTAGGATAAAATAGCAATCTCAGGACTAGCTTTCCCGGATAGTGTATATTGTGAAATGGTGGCGCTATAACAAATCCAGATTAGCTTAACTTGCGGTTGCCGCACAAAAGCTGGTCACCTTAACCAGTCATACCCATTTATGGAAATTCAGGATCTGAAGCTAAAATGAAAGCTATAAAACAAGTAGCTACTCCTACTGCAATTGGGACTTCTTTTAAGCCAGCCCACCAAAGAATTCCACCTCGACTCCCTTCTACCAGAGAATCTATGAATTCCAGGCACTTGCAGTAGCAGCAGGGATGGGAAAGACAAATAACTAGCCAACTATGTATGCCTTCAAGCTTGCCTTCCTCTCATCTTCCTTATGGAATGGGCTCCTCCTTAGAATTTAACGAGATCTAGAATCTTGGATGAATCTTCTTGAAAGGGGTTGATCAACCCTAGAAGACTCGATGGCTTAACAGTCCAGTGAATAACCTGATTCAGAGAGATACCCCGGTCTTTAGACATTCGCCCTACTTCTAAAGATAGATAGAAAAGGTTGGAGAGAGTGACTTTCTGAAATTCTCTCCTTTCTAAAGCTGCGCAAGATCCTGCAGTAGTATATTCGGTTGTTTGCGGTGGAATAGATTCAAGCGTCCGGGCTAGTAGATCCAGAGCAAATAGACGTTGACTTAGTTGCTTTTGCAGTTGATTTGAATCTCGATGTTGATCCGACGCAACTTACTGATGATAGTCGCAGCACTAGGAGCTTTCAAGGGAGGCAGACATGTATAGATAGTAGCCGATAGTGGCATACCTTCTGGATCAAGGTCCCGCCCGGTAAACACCATAGAGGCAAAATACCAGTGCGGGGAAGAGGCCCTTCTCACTTAAGCTCAAGCATTTACTTTTCTAGTTAGAGACCAATGTCTTGGGGCTAACGTGGGATTCACTCAAGGACCTACTGGTTTAGGTTAATTTCTAATGCGTTCCCCGACTGGAGAGGTCATTTTTGGAGGAGAAACTATGCGTTTTTCAAAAATTTTCGGAAGAACGGGTTTAAAAAAAAAAAAAAAAATATATATATATATATATATATAAATATATATATTATATTACCGGCCGGTTGGTTTTCATGAAAAAAAGACAAAACGAGGTTGGTTTTCCACTCATAAGGAAGGAAGGTTAGATACCTTTGACAGGGTTGTATTTTTGGTTGAAATGGGATGGTGTTCAAACTCCCGAAATGCAGTCTAGACAGCGGGCCCTCCCTTTTCTGACTGGAATGACTTGTGGAAGGGTTAATCTCCTCCGAAGCATGTTGCATAGCCACTCATTCGTCCTGACCAAATAGTAGAATCTATCTCTCAGCGATTCTTTTCTCTGTGAATAACCCTTTCCCAACTAGCCCGCCCGATCTATTTTGTAAGATCGGCTAATTCAAAGGAGTTAATCTGGTCCGAAGTTGTCGGAACGAATCGTTTGCTTTATCGAACAAAGCTTTTTTAAAGGGTCTTGGTTGGCTTCCTATTTTCAACCATTACAGCTGGCGTCGACCAGCTTTGCGATACGGACGAACACGAAAAAGAATGCAGGCAGTGGAAATGCAAAAGAGAAGAGCAAAGATTCCTGACTCAGAGCATGTTATTGACTCAACCATAAATTTGTGGAATGAAGGTAGCTTGCTTACTCTCAGCCAACTAGTTAGAAGGAAATCCCTTGACTTCGTTTATGCCCTTATGCAGTAAAGAAAGCAAGTGAGGCGGGCTAAGATTCCATTTGAAGTAACGTAAGAGGATTCGATGTTGCACCATCTTCAACTCTTCTCGAGATCCGAGAGTTTTTCGAGAAAAGGTCCCATCCTTCAATATCATGGTTGGGTCGACCAGGTTAGATCATGAGTTAATAGAAAATCTAAAATGTACATAGCTATTCCAGCTGAAATACTTGGAATAATTCTACCACTTCTACTAGGCGTAGCCTTTTTAGTGCTAGCTGAACGTAAAGTAATGGCTTTTGTGCAATGTTGAAAAGGCCCTAATGTAGTGGGATTGTTTGGATTGTTACAACCTCTAGCAGATGGTTTGAAATTGATTCTAAAAGAACCTATTTCACCAAGTAGTGCTAATTTCTCCCTTTTTAGAATGGCTCCAACAGCCTTTCCAAGTGAGCCTCTGGGATCTCCTGTAAACCCCCATGATGTGATAAAGGGAAGATATTAGGGGAAGCAGTGAGTGGAGATTCCCCTGCAGAGAGCCGGATGAGGGGAGACCTTCACGTCCGGTTTGGAGGGCGGGGATATCCCGACTCTACTATCATTATGCCTTTGCAATGTTACTTGGTTCAACTTTATTTGTGACCTTTTCTCGTATGTGGGACTCTCTATCTTCTTGGGTAGATAATCAATCGTCTTTCATTTTGATAGTGAGTCATTTTTATAATAATATGTAAAATCAAGAATAATAATCAAACTGGGGGAGCTTATAGCTTGCCAGGATGGCTTGGTAAGCAAGCAACCAGTTATGTAGGCGCTAATTCCCAGTTCTTTCTCTTCTTTCTTTTTTATTTTAGTGACAGTTCATCAAAACAATTGTCCAAGATTGCTAGATCGAGCATGCGACGCGCATAGTCTTAAGTTCCAGAGTGGGTTGTCTCCTCTTCCAAATTTCTACTACTTCCTTGCCTTCCCTTTTTAGGGATCTCCTTGTTCTCTTCCTAGATTTTCCTCCATACCTTCGCTGCCTTGCCTTCTTCATTATGTTGTTCCATCCTTTAGGGATGTTCGGTAGGTGTCCGGGCCTCCTACAAAATCCTTCCTACAAGAATGTTGCTTGAACATTGTAAGACATTGAACCGTCTCGCTTTTGTAAACACTGATCATAAGTGGCAAAAGCCACCGGAATGCTCATTTTTTGTCCATAAGCTCTCCTTGCCATAATTCTCTTTGGAAGTAGCCCCTACAACCCCTTGACTCCTACGGGCTACGTTCAAAAAAAACAAGAGTAAAGCTTTCTTCCCCTCAAGGGAACAGACTGACTACTAGGAGGGGGAATGACCCTCACCTAGCTAACGGAGTTCACGAGGAACTGACTTCAGTTAGTGAAGCAAGGCCTCTAACATCAAACCATACCTTACTGAATAATCTAACTGAACCAAGTGAGGTATAGACAGATTATATCACAACTTGTGTTGTGGTGAGACGAAGGGATGGAAGGAGCCGGTCCCCTTGCTTGCTTACCGGACAAGAAGGATTTCACTTTAGACCACTAATGGACTATAGCGAACAGAGAGAAACAAACCTAAGTCATTATTTGCGAACCATAAGGAACACTAGCACTACCAGTGACTGGTTAAAAAATAGATAGAACACTCTTTCCTACTCCAAGCAAGTAGTACAGTACGAATACGGACTATAACTCCAGCCTACTGCTCCGTACAGAGTAAGGATTCATGGATTTCAAACACTATAATGGACTATAACGAGCTGAGTAGTGTAGTACTAAAGCCCCGAGTGACTCTTGGCTGCCTTTAGTGGTAGACGCAATTACTTTGACTACTCTATTCCTACAAAATGAGCCAATAAAGAGTGGGGGAAAGGACGGCTTTGAGACTACCGATGTCTCCAGCACTGATACATAGAGCAGCCAGGTAGTGGATTTTTTTATAAAAAGTCTTTCTTTCCTCCTTTTATTAGATTATAGGTCTTTCCCTCTTCTCTTCTCCGTGTGTATTGAATGATGGAATGAATAGAGCCGCGTAGCGCGTAGCATAGCAAATGTTGAAAGCTCTGCGTAGCGTTCTTATTCTTAATGAATAGTAGTAGTAAATTGTAGAAGTAGAATAAGCAGCTCCTCTCTGTTTTGGTGTAGAGCGGTGGCTTGTGTAGTGATCCGACAGGAGCTCTTTCAATATGCCGCCTTTGCTTGATTGTTCAATGAATGAATGCGTTGTTGATAAAGACCATAGTGGGCGGGGGCTTCCTAATCCGCTTTCGACCTTCCCCATCTGTTCTCAAGCACGGATTCTGCCACTTTAAATCTTTCTGGCCGGCGTCTGGATTCCTTCTGCTTTCGTGCGTGCTGATGCTTTCAGCCGTACTAAAATAGGGGGTGGTGTTATATTCCAAACTTAATCATGGGCTGGGCTCACTCACTTTCTTTCTATAGAAAAGGGTTAGATCATAACATAAGCTTCTTTTAAGGTATCCCCTTTCATACACCATTGTTATAAGATCACAAAAGCCTCTCCTAGCCTAGGGATCAAAGCTTCTCTTTCTATGAGAATCCCGCCCAGATGAAAGATCATACGTTGCCCTCGATAAGCTTCATGAAAATATGGATATGCATGCCATAGAAGCCCCCCCCCCTTCCCTTACTCCATAGGCGACTCGATAACTATCCCTAGTGAACTGGTAGCAAAATGAAAGAAGAACTGGGAATGGTGCTTGCTAGGAATGAAGCAAAGAGACTTTCAGAAAGAAAAATGGACTTTTTTAATATTCAGGAAGAAATGGAAATTCCACTCAAAAGAGAGAGAGATTATGTATAAGATTTTGACCAGCAAGTAAAATCCTTGGAATGGGGATTCAAAGGGATAGGAAAAGTGGGACTTTAGCACTTTCACAAAGGAGGTTTGTGGAGAAGTTGCTTGAGTTGTTTGCCATGAGTAAGGCAAAGCCAGTAAAAACACCATTCGCACCTCACTTGTTGTTGTCTTCCAAACAATCCCAAAGTCGGAAGAGGAAAAGAAGATGATGGATCGAGTTCCTTATGCGAGCCTTGTGGGAAGCTTGATCTTTGCTATGGTATGTACTAGACCGGATATTGCTTATTCGGTTGGTGTTCTAAATCGGTTTATGTAGAATTCGGGTAAAGCTCATTGGGAGGCTGCCAAGTGGGTCCTTCGTTATTTGAGAGGCATAAGTGGTTATTCAATATATAGCAAAAGTTTGGAACCCATGCATGCTTTTTTTGATGCAAATTTTGTCGGTAATCTCGACAAAAGGAGGTCAACTACGGGTTATGTATTTCAGTTTGAGAATGGTCCAATTAGTTGGATGTCAAAGCTTCAATCGCCTCATGAATGTGCTAGGGGCGTTGTCGACTACTGAGGCCGAGTATATGGCGTTGACGGAAGCTTGCAAGGAAGCGGTTTGGCTTCAAAGTTTAATGCGTGAGATCGATATAGACTCTAAACCCATGGATCTCTCTTGTGATAGCATGAGTGTTGTTTAGCCAAGAACACGGTTTCTCACAAGAGGACAAAGCATATTGCGGTTCAATTTCGTTACATCCTTGAAATCATTGAAGAAGGCAAGGTTAGCAAAGGCAGCCGTTGGTTGGGGTGCAAACTCGTAGCTGACGTTGGTTGTCTAAATCTGCCTCTTCCGCATCAAGTTGACTGACCTGCCGATTCATGCATCCGTAGAGAGTACAAAGTAACCTCTGTTCTTCTAGCTTGAGAGGTCCTTTGTGTACGTAAAGAAAAAGTACGCGAGGTACCCAATAGTGTGATTCTTCCGAATCGAGGAAGTGCCTAGGAATCTTGTCGACCAAGAGATAACAGGGGTATTGGACCTTTTCATGAAGCCCGATTTTCCCTTAGTAGTAATCCAAGCCAGTAGGATGAAAGAAAATGAGAACTCGGGTTTGGAGTCAGATTCAGAAGTAGATAAGTTGTTCCGCATCCGTCCTACTATTTGTAACATGTACCCTCTCTGTATTTGGTTTCTTACGACAGTACTAGGTAATTTGAATCAAACTTCAGGTAGGGTTTCTTATTGTAAGACAGCCGGTAATGAGCAGTTTCCAGAACAAAAGGAAAATTAAACCGACCCATCTAAGGTATAACCTTTTGATCACGTTGAATCGAGCGGATCTCAAAGGAGATTGCTGTCACTTGAGAAGTGGTGCAAGAAAGATTGAGAATGCTATTCGATTGTCAAGCCCTTCTTGTGGCCAGGGTGAAAGGGTACAATTGGCATGTTGGGCTTTTAAACAAAAATGCATCAACATACACTACGAAAGATTGGATTAAGCAAGCCTTCAGCGAATGGCAAGAAAGCGAAATCCAGGTTTAATTCCATAAGGCTTGGGCTTTGGTTTGTAAACGGATTCTTCAACTCAACTGGGCTCCCTTATTTTGGTTAAAAAAAACCTAGATGAAGTCATTCAGCTTGGCCGGTCTAGAAAAAGGAAGAAATCTAATAGAAAGACTCTACCTGGGCCAATTGTAGATCACAGTCAAACTAATCAACAACCAAGCCAAGGTCTTTCTCTCCCTCAATCTATAATTCAAATTGAGAAGCTTGCAGAAAGCAGGGACTGGTATGAAGTCTTTGATGATCCCATCTTGAGAGAGCATGCCTTTCATTCGTATGAACGCTTTCGTCAGCTCTACTCTGATCTCGTGGTCGTGAGAGAGATGAAAACAACGATCGGAGAAAGGTGCGTCAATCATTTCTATCAATATGGAGAGGAAGACGAATATGACATTGAAGACCTAAGGGAGGTCTATTTCCTGCTTGATTGGATGTTATGCCAGTTCAGCTTTCAAAGACCACTAAAGACAAAGAATCTAGTCCTCTATGGACTGCCTAAGACAACGAAGTTTAAAATCCACACGCTTTCCTCGGTCTTGAGAATCTTTTTGCAGGCCCACGAGGGTAGGCTTTCAGTGGCGCAGATGATTACTTTGTTCTCTAGCTTTTTGATCTGACTAAGGGGGATCATGATGCTGATGACCCATTTTAAGAGAGAGAGAGGGGGGCCTGTGCTTTGAGAACACCGTGCTGAAGATCTTAGATGGAAGGTCTTTTTGGCTCGATTCAAAAAAGGCTCGGCCCTTTCACAAAAGAGAGCAAAAGTTCCTGTTGTCATGATAAGGGGGAGCATTCCCCTATTTGCTTCAAAGAAAAGGGACCTCTTAACCTACGGAAAGATAGATTCATCTCGCTTCGAATCGTCTCCAACGTTTGTAATCTCAAAGGGAAGAATGTCTGGTTGCAACATTCTATGGCTGTATAAGGAGGCAGTTAAGCAGAATCATTGACTCTCATAACATTGATATGAAGATAGTGTATAACGAATGCATAGGAAGGATCCTTTTTATTCCCAGTTCCCCAACGAACACATATTTTGAGCAAGACAGGCTCTTTCTATCTGAATTGGGAGAGATGGGGGTAATGCAAAAGAAAGAGCTCGTAGATAAGGAGAATTTCTACCCTGTTTTCAATTTCATCGATATTGATGAGGAATCCTTGGGGGGAAATGAGCTCTCACTCTTTTCTTTCGCCATTGTACCATTAAGAAAGCGAGAGGAAGAACCATCTACCGACCTCTACCTCAGACTCAGAGAGGACGATGGTCGGCAACCAACCCATGTCATGGCATTCATAAAAGAGATGGCAGTTCTGACTGTCTCGAGAAGCAAGTCCAATCACGCACGAGATTACACCGTTTGGCCAATAGCTATAAAGGCCGTTCAGGGGATTTTCAAATCACCAGGAATAAAAAAACCTCATTCAACTCTTTCAGAGGGAGCCTGCCAACGAGAAAGAAGTGAGCTTTCGAAAGAGAGCAGAATGGGGGATGGCCAGGGTCAAAAGAGAGCATTTGGTTGAAGGAAGGGAGATTAATCAGATTATATGATAATGAATCAGATTCTATTAAATCAGAGTCACCATGCTTATTCTGGCTGGTACGAAATCGATTTCGCCGAATTCCTCATAGAGGGAGGGGAAGATGCTTCCGAAAGGAAGAATGAGTAGTTAGATGAAAGAAATAAGGGTAAGGGTGGGCATAGAGAGGGAGAACTGCATCAGGCTTGATTTCTCTCAAAAAGGGAGTGTACGTAAAGCAGCCAGGTTCAACCAACCGGTCCAGCCTTATAGCTAGAGCTATGAAAGAGAACAACTACTTTACTTATATATATGAATTATTGAGAACGAAAGCGAGCGAATGAGAATTGAAATGAAGAGAAAAGGAGGACAGATCCGAGGTTTTTATTCTTGAACTCTTTCGAATCTTGTACTTCCACCTGGGGCTTCCATTCGATTGGGCCTTTCACACTCGATTCGTTACAGTCGATCTTGAACCATAATTTCTTTTTGTTAAGATCGATTGTTGGGCGTGAGATCGATTGCTAGTGCCTCAAGGTAGGAGAGATTCTCTATCCTTGCTTGGGGGAAGCCCACAAAGACCCATAGGCTGACTAGCTACCAGAAAAAGAAGAAGTAGGGCAATCAAATAGCAGGCTATGTAAATAGATGGGCTCACGCTCTCCACCTGGTAACCCCTCCCTTGATATGATAGTAGGAAGTCCTTGCTATGGCACTATCTCTGACGTTAAGACACTGCCCTTTGTGATTGAAGGAAGGTCGGGAAAGAAGACTGGACCCGATGTTCCAGATCATTACGAATCCTAAGCCAACTGAGTTATCTTGTTTGGTGTGGGCATGAGTTGAAGTTTCAGTTGTTGTAAATTCTCGATGAGAAAGGTATTATTATGGGAACTTCTCAATAAAGTGACCCTTTTTGGAAAGACTTAGGCTTAATCACAGCTTAACAGGCTCGCTCGCTGCATCCTTCTTCTTTTAAGAGTTCTTTTGAAGCCCCTTTCTAACACCCTCTTTTTCGTTGGTAATGGTTTCAGGTTCTGAATGGATGTTTGGTGAATTCTTAAACCAAAATGGATTCTTGCCCAAAAAATAAGAAAAAGGCTTGGCAGTAAAAAGGCTTTTCCAAGGAGCAACTTCCTTATTAGGAGGTTCCCCATTGATATAAAATCACTCTCAAACAGGGGTGGCGGGTGGGTATAGAAAGACTAATCCAATCTTTTCATTCAACAAGAAGTACCACCAATGTGAGAGAATGCGATTCTGAGTAATAAGACATAGGATAGAAGGTATAGGATGGAACCGAATCGAGCTTACGGGGAAGTTTCTCCTTAGAATGCCAAACCAAATTAGAAGCAAGCAAGGCTTTCTTTTCTTATAGTCGGGGAAAGAATCCCGGGGTTGATGCTGAACCAATTCTTCCATTCCAGAGCCCAGAGGAAGAAGAAATAACATTCCATGCTACGAGGCATCGCTTGTTGTACAGTTGCTTTAGCCTAGGAGCCAACCTAGCTAAGGCAATATCCCAAAGTAGGGGCAGCTAACTGTGTAGATAGATGCTCTTTCGTCTTGCGGGAAAGCTATTCCTTGAGTTGAGATACTACTGCTTAGATTAGATGGTTAGCTTAGTAGATGCTTTCTTGTAGCTCTACCATTTAAAAAGCACTTCTCTTGCGTTCTTGAGTTAGTTTTTTGTCTTGTAGCTACTACCGATATGCTATGCAAGTGGATATATAGGCCTCCTATCCCAAACCCAACCTAAGAGAGCATCCTAGTGGGCCTGTTTGTTGGCGGCGAATGGTCGACTGCTTGGTTCCCGAATGGGTCTGCTTCCAGCGAGTGAAGTGCCCCATAAGCTATAAGGGTAAGCTATATGTATAAATTCCATGAGCAGCAATTGAACTGAGCGTTCCAAGTGCATCAAGCAGGAATTGAACCTATGAATTTGCCTCTTTATTAGGTTGGGCGCTTTAACCATTCAGCCATGGATGCAAAAAGACTCAACGAGTGAACTAGGTTTTGGTATTCCTTCTTGAGCTTCTATTTCTTTCGTTAAGGGAGATTCGAGAAAAGATGGAATAAGAAGACTTGTTTCCAGAACAAAGAAGATATGGGTTGAGAAGGGGAAGTTATCAAAGTTAGACAAGATTGGAATGAGAATAGGAACATGTATTGATGTACTAGATCGGCTAATGCTCCTAGGTTGATGCGATGTATTCCACTAATTGACTGAAGACTTTATTATTGGTATATCGATCGGTCTAGCACGGATTGAAAATGAAGCCGGTTCGACAGGAAGCTTTTGAAAACGCAGTGCACCTAGGTAAATAAGAAACGAGATGAATACGGAGGTTAAACGAGCAACCCACACCTAAAAGGTGCCCCACATAGGTCTTTCTCGAAACCCCCAGTAACTAAGGTAAACAACGTAAAAAAAGCACCCAATTCTGTACCGGTTCAGGAAGAGCGAAGAAAAAGGGGGTGTTTTGTTAATAGGAAGAAGAAAGTGTTTATAGCCATAGTGATATAAACAAGAATACTCATCCGAGCCATAGGAACATGTACATACAGAATACGAGAATTTCCACCTTGTTGAAGATCTAGTGGTGCTACCCGAAGACTTAAATGAATAGCCATCGCTGTTAAGAACAACCGAGATCCAATAAGAATTTGTGTGTAGCTTCTGGTCTTTGACATCAAAAAATACGGTTGTAATAACGAAATGGACATGTGAGAATTTGGTCCTAGCTAGTGGAATAAGAAAGACATGGATCTATATTCAATACGCAATAAAAGGATTTCCCCCAACGAAGAATTCCCCCTGGCTTTGTTTTCGCTTCGCACGTGCGTGGCACTCATTGCTCACAGAGCAACATACCGGAAAAAAAATCAAGAAGAAAAAGCCCATTCCGCAACCTTCTTAACTAGAAAGAGGGGGTTCCTTGGGGTGACACAATATTGATAGAAGCTTCTTCATCATTCTCAACAGGAATGCATTAACAAAACTGCCCTTCCATATAGATCGTCGTGGCATGAACTCAGAATTTCTTCGCTTCGAAATCCAGCTTTGGTGGGCTTCCTTCAAGGTGAAACCGAAGGTCTACCTCCTTTCGTGCGCCCCTTACCTCCTCCATGAGGATGATCCACTGGATTCATTGCAACACCACAAACAAAGGGGCGTCTGCCTAACCATCGGCTTTGTACAGCTTTTCTAAGCTTACGTGCACCATGGTTAGGATTGGAAACTCTACCAATAATAGCTTGGCATCAGGAATCCATGAGTTTTTCAACACCCGAAGGTAGCCGCACAAGCCTAAGAGAGAGCGTAGGGGGTGTTGGTTCCTTCATTATTTTAGCAAAAGTTCCTGTGGCTCGAGCCGGCTTTGTGCCTTGACCCAAATGACATTCAATATCATGTACCCATGTTCCTATATGTATATCGGTTAATGGTATGCAATTTCCTATTTGATAATATAGATCAAGCATCTCGTATATATAAGCAAGGGGACGTGGCCAAGAAGCAGTTAGCTAACTACCCCCTTCCGCTCGACCTTTCTTCGCTGTATGAATAAGGTCTTAGTCTGTATAGGCATTCTGGGCGGGTCTAAGAAGACCAATGAGAAGATGATGGACATGACAAGAATTTTAGCACCAGAATCAATGATGGAAGATGTGGAAAAATCTTCCAATGCTTGAATTTAAAGTATTGCATACTAGGAGAAATATCATAAGGGTTTTGAGCGTTTTATATCATTCCTTTCAACGACCTGAACTTGGCCTATATTACAACCTTTGAGTAAAGTCCCCCTTGAAGTCTTACTGATTGAGAGCACACATTTAGCTCTGATAATATTTTCTCTTGGATTAAGAAGGAAAATTGCTAAAGATTATCAAGCCCTACTGGCTGATATCTATAAAAGACAAAATTTCACAAATTCATAAGTGACTGATTTTTTTTTTTCCTAAGCTCCAAACACTCCCTTTGTTTTCTTCCAACAAAAAAAATAACTCTCAAGAGAAAAAAATTTCCAAATTCTCAAAAATTTTCAAATCTTCAAACTTAGGGGTTTTCCCTTTCTTGCTTGTTCCCAACATATGTGATTCCCAAGCATTTCATTTCCTTGATTGTCTTTGAAGACTTGATCTAAAAATTTTCAAAATGAAGAAGCAAATTTGATTACATGTTTTTAATGATTTCAAATCCTTCCTAGCTAAGGGGATCGAGTTAACTTTTAAGAATCATGATTGGTCAAAAAGTTTGTTCAAAGGATCACCTTTTGTTCATTTGAAAAATATAAAATTTCATTTTAACTAAATTGCTTTTTTTCAAAAAAAAAAAAAAAAAAAAAAAAAAAGAAAAAAGAAAGAAAGAGAGACACATTTCAGAAAAAATAATTTTTCAAAACTTTTTCTGAACTACTTTTGGACCTTTTCCTCTATAAAGGAGGTATGTAGGTAGCCTTTTCAAAGGCCCGGTTACAATCACTCAAAAAAAAAAAAAAAAAAACTTCTTTTCGAAGACTTAAAATCAAGACATTTCTTTGTGTGAATTTAGGCTAGGAGTATCTGTTTTAAGCATATCATCAATTTTCTATGCAAGCATGTCTAAACTAGGGGCATTAGCCCAAAACATTTTTATAATAATTGAAAACTAACAAGCTATGGAAAGAATCTTTTGTAGGAGGTGGACATGGATCTTTCATCTACTCAATGTTCACCATCAATCTTTAGTTTACATGCTACCACATGTCCTAGAAAAAAGGCTGAAAACGCAACAACTAGACAAGGCTTAAGATGTTCCAATCGACACTCTAACAATGCCAATTGGCCCATCACTCCAACTGTCCTTGTTTTGCCCAGTTTTGTGATGTTGATCTTGTTCTACTCAAATTTTGCTTTATTGAAGGTCCCTACACAATAATATTTTTCAAAATTTACATTGATTGTTGAACTAGGGGCATTCAGCCATGCCTTATTCATTTTCAAAAAAAGATCATCATCATCACCATTTAAAAAAAAAAAAAATTCAAGACTTCCAAAAATCATGCATCCATTTCTAAACTAGGGGCATTTGGCCATGCCTCATCCATTTTGAAAAAGAAGAAATCATCTTTTCCTCAAATATCAAGGTTTTCAAAAAGTCATGCATCAATATGCAAACTAGGGGCATTCGGCCATGCCTCATTTATTTTTTTTAAAAAAAGGATCATCATCATCATCATCATTTAAAAAACAAAATCAAGATTTCCAAAAACATACTTTAAAGGGTAAACTAGGGGCATTCGACTATGCCTCATTCAGGTGAGATCACCCAAGTGAAGACCTTCCAAGTAAGTTCAAAGTTTTGAGTAACAAGGTCGCATTAGGTAAACTATAAACTTTTCTGAATCAAGTACAATATTCTTTCAAATAAGTTCATACGTGCTATATATTGTAGGATTGACAATAACTCTTCTACCTGCAAAGGATCAACCTTAGTTCCTCTAAAAGTCATAGGATCACAAATATTTCTCCTACACACTGTAGGATCGACAATAGCTCTCCCACCTCTAAGGGATCGATTTTAGTTCTCCTAAAACTCATTGGATCGACAATAGTTCTCCTGCCTTTAAGGGATCGACCTTAATTCTCCTAAAACTCATAAGACTGACAATAGTTCTCCTCTACATTGTAGGATTGACAATAGCTCTCATAACTTCAAGGGATCGACCTTAGTTCTCTTATACACTAGGATCGACAATAGCTCTCCTACCTTCAAGGAATTGACCTTAATTGTCCCAAAACTCATAAGATGTAAGTTACTCTCCTACCTTAAAAGATTGACTTTAGTTTTTCCAAAATCAATAGGATTGACAGTAGTTCTCCTACTCTCCCCAAGATCGACATTAGCTCTCCTACCTTTAATGAATTAACTTTAGTGCTACTAGACCTTTGGAAAGATCTACCTCAATTCTCCCAATATTGATAAATTCCAAATTTGAATAATTTGAATTCTCAATCCTTGTAATTCTAATATAAATTTTCTCGTCTATGGCAGGAAAATTTCAGACTTTAAAACATAGATTGGGCAAATAGAGTTCTCAATCATTTTAGTCAAAATGGGCAAATAGAGCTCTCAGTCGCCTCAAATTTAGACCAAGATAGAGAAACCTCTCAGTCACCTTAGATTCAGACTAAGATAAAGAAACCTCTTAGGCGCCTCAGATTCCAACCGAGATAGAGAAGTCTCTTAGTCGCCCCAAATTCAAACCAAGATAGAGAAACCTTTCAGTCCTCTCAAATTTAGATTAAGATAGAGAAACCTTTCAGTTACCTCAGAATCAGACTGAGATAGAGAAACCTCTCGGTCGCTCCAGATTTAGACCAAGATAGAGAAGTCTCTCAGTCGCCCGAAATTCAGACCAAGATAGAGAAACCTTTCAGTCCTCTCAAATTCAAATTGAGATAAAGAAACCTTTCAGTTGCCTTAGAATTAGACTGAGATAGAGAAGCCTCTCGGTCACCCCAGATTCAGACCGAGATAGAGAAGCCTCTTAGTCACTTAGTCGCCCCAGATTCAAATTGAAATAGAGAAGTCTCTTAGTCACCCCAGATTTAGATTAAGATAGAGAAGCCTCTCAGGTGCCCCATATTCAGACTGAGATAGAAAATCCTCTCAGTCACCTTAGATTCAGATTGAGATAGAGAAGCCTCTCAGTCACTCCAAATTCAGATAGAGATAGAGAAGCCTCTCAGTCACCTCATATTTTTAGATCGAGCTAACATAGTTCTCGATTACCTCATCAATGTTCAATATTTAATTCAGGTTCATCAAATTACCAAGAAGATCAAGTATTCATAGTTTTCATTTTTCAAGACAATAAAACACTAGTTCTATGTCCCAAGGTTTTAGGTTCTAGGGATAGGTAATCTTTGAAATGTCAACCTCGATTAAATCATGGTTGCTAAAATTAGTGCCTTTATTTTACATTGACATTCGCTTTGTAAGCTCTATCAATGAGGGGTATTCTGTAGATACTCGATTTTGCACCCATATATTAATCTTGGAAAATAGCTAGAATGACCATTCATATATCCGAAAAAATCATTGTTGTATTACATCCATTAATTCATTCATTAAATATCATAAAATGATCTTGAGATTCTAATGGTTGCGACGATATATCTGATTCTCGAATCGGACTGTCAGATTGAAAAATATCACATGATCAAGTTTTCACGGTCTGCTTGCATTTTGTTTGGATAGAGCTGATCACGTGTGATTAAGTTAAATTAATTTTGATTGGTTAAACAATTAAAATTAATTAAGTAATTCTGTGAAGTTGTTGATTTTTGTCATAAATAAGCCTTCTTGCATGGGAATAAAGTGGATAATCAGATAACAAAGAAATTGTTGAATATTTATTTATTAGATAATTATTACTTTAAAGATCTGATCATCAAGAAAAAGGGATTAATTTTTTAGAATATGAATTAAAAATGTATCTAGGTGCAATTCCCGACTCAAAAATCCCCAAAAAGAGTGCAAATTGAACCAAAATTGGAAGAGGGGCTCGACATCCAAGAGGGCCAACAGGCACTCTTGGAGTGCCGATAAAACCTTTTGATTAAGATAAAACCTATCTTTTATGAATTTTTGGGGAGAACGATGCATTCTAATTCATACTTGATTTGATTTAGCTTATTTTTTTTTTTAATTTTATTATTTTATTATTTTTTTAAGCATCCAACCTCTATAAATGGAGGAAAAATATCAGAACTTGGGGCCCTTCTTTTTATGACTTCTTTGCTCCCCCCTTTACGTTAAAGACGTTTTGGGAGTCTTGGCTTTAAGAACTTCTTTTTTGTAAGTAAAATATTTTAGATCTCAAAGAGGTGAAAATTTCTTTGATTTCTAAAGTATTCTTCCATTGAAGGGTATATTCATGTAAGTAGGTGTTTAATTTCGTTCTTGCATTTATTTTTTCTTTTCTCTTATTTGATATATTTGTGTTGTTCATTGCATGTTTTATTATTATTATTATTATTATTATTATTATATATTTTATGAATATGTGTCTGATGTCATTAGCACTATGGTCTTGTTTACAATTCATTTATGCCATATTTATTTTTTAGTTGGAATTTTCTTTAGTTGATTAACATGTTTATGATTTAATTCTTCATTAATTTCAAAATCTGCAATTAATCACTACAACCTTTAAAAAAAAAAGAAAAAGAAAACAAAAATAGGTATGTATTTTCATTAAATACAGATCTGAAAATTTTTTTGAAACTTTTTATAAACAAAAACAGATATTTATTTTCATTAAATACAGATTTGTAAATTTTTCTGAAATTTTTCTAGACAAAACAGATCTCTATTTTCATAAAATACAGATTTGATTTTTTTTTTGAAATTTTGTTTAGACAAAAACATATCTGTATTTTCATTAAATACAAATTTGAAATTTTTTCTGAATTAAAAAACGGATCTGTATTTTCATTAACTGTAGATCTGAATTTCCAAGTATAAAAAATTGATATGTATTTTCATGAAATACAGATCTGCACTTTTTTGTGATAAAAAAAAAATGGTTTTCTTCTTAAATAAAAATTGCAGATTTTGAATTTTCAAAGAGTGAATTAACCTTGAATTTAGGGATTTTAATATGTCATTGTAGTGTCATGCATCTTTTGAAAGGGTATATAATGGTCATTTAGAGTTTAGAAGACCAGACTTCGTATGAGTGGAATGGGTGCCTAACACCTTCCCATTCCGTAACCTAACCCCTGAACTTGGGTTTTTGGATAGTAGACTAGTGTTTTTTCTTTTGTTTTGGTAGATTGTAACTAGGATCAAAACTTTATAATTTTTACATAGATTGTATTTAGGACCAAAGTCTTGTAAAGTTATTCTATCAAGTTGTATTTGTATGATCAATTAATAAATTTGAGGTATTTTTGGACATGTGAGTTGCATTTTATTTTTTTTATTTTATTTTTTATTTAGAAAAAATAAGTGGCGACTACACACAATTATCCTAAGCACCCTAATCTCTTTTTGAGAGCACCCCTCAAGCAATGTGTCTTTATGCACTCGTTAAAAAGGTTTCAAATAAGTCCCACATGCATTAGAACATGAAAAAAAGCTACCAAAAAAATGAATATTCAATTGAAAGTGGCCCAACTCCCTAAACAACATCAATCGATTGCAATAAATTTTTTTTATCTTAATGGGTGCATAAGGACATCTATTAATTAATAGGACCCTTATATGAAACTTGACACCATTTATTTTTAATAAACGGTGGTGAACACAATATTAAGATTGACACACATAGATATTCCATTTATGATAGTTGCTATTAATTTTTGGATTCCAGTGTTGTGTTATATTTATTACAATGTTAAATGGATAATTACATATACTTGAAAATTGGCATTTCAATGGGAATAAAATTTCCAAGTCTGGATTGTTATTTAAAAAAAAAAGAAATCCTATAACTCATTTTTAGTATTTTAGTTTATATATTCTACCAACTATATTATGTCATTTATCTTTGTTCTATTTTAAACATTGTTTACTGCATTCTAAATAAAAAAAGTGATAATGTAATGGATGGAGTATAAACTAGAGCATTTAAAAGTCTTAGTTCAATGGACTATATGAAAATGAGGCCATACACTGGAAGCTATGACCCTTTTTGGTTGTGTTTGGTGTGTATTCATTTTCTATACTCAAATCTTATACTTATTTTTTGTTTCCAACTTATTTTTTTTCTTTAAAAAAAAAAAAAAACACATTTTTTTTTTGTTTGGTGTCAATTTTCAGCTACTATCTTCCCTAACTTTTTTTTTAACAAACCCAATTGATGCATACCACAAAGGAAGCTTTTTACAGTTGCTCTGTTTCATGAATGTGTTGCTTCATTCATATCATGTTCTTGGTATTGTGTCAGATTATATGTCATTTGAGTCTTTGTGATGCTCATTGCCTACTTGATTCTGAGTTATTACTGTTGATCATCATATTTGATTGCCTATTCCACTTAATACGTCAGTGTTGCTTATGATTTTTTGGTATTGACTTGGTTCTTGTTTCTGTGATTGAGTGAAATCTCCCTGTTTCACATTCTTATATCTGAATCTAATCAAACTGATGTGTGTACCTTGTGGTATTGCATTTGGTTCTTTGCTATGTGTCTGTTCTCTTGCAGATGACTTGTCGTTCCCCTAAAGGCAAAAGCATTGTAACCAATGATCAATCAACCCCGATTGCTAAACGGACACGACTTTCATCTCAGTCTTCTAGAGACTCTACCATTGAGAAATTTAGGACACCTCTTGACTCAAAGACCTACACAGACATTTTTAGAAAGGCTCCTCCCATTGTGGAACGAATAGTAAAATTTGATACTCTGGGGACAACATTTATCCCTAAAATCTTTGAAGAAAGAAATTGGGCTGACCTGTTTGGGAATTTTGAGGATCTAATTGAAGAATTGGTTAAGGAATTTTACTCTAATGCCAGATACACTGGGGTAGAGTTGAAATGCTGGGTACGAGGAATAGAATTTTCCATCAATGCAGACTACATTGCTAAGGTTCTTCGCATCACTAGACCACCAATGTGGAAACCACTCCATATGATGACAGAGTACTCAAGGCTCAAGACATTCTTCAAGTTCTTGGAACTGATCATGAAGTTGTCAACAAGGGAACCTCTATAGGCACTGGATAGTTTTCACCTGAACTGACGACTCTGAAGTTGATCATGTTCTCCAACCTATACCCATTGTCTAACACTGCCTTCATCAATCTTGGAAGAGCACAATTTCTCTGCAATCTCATTATCGGTGTACCGAATGATATCTATGCCCACATATTTCAGATCATTGGGAAAACAACAGCTCGATCAGCAGCACGAACAAATCTTCCATTTTGTAGTCTCATCATGAAAATCATACTTGATGAAGGTGTTAGTCCACCATTAGATGGGAAAAGTGTGCCTCGTCCTCAACCAATATCCATGTTCACTCTCCAAGCAAGCAAGAGTCATTCTTCTAGAACACCTAAGAGTGAGCCATCCACATATGAAACTCAAACTGTTCATGCTCCAGTTACACCTGTCTAATCAACTGGCACTTCATCTGTTCCCCCTGGATTTCAAACAGCCAAGCAAAGCCACTTGATTGCAAATGTGTTTCATCGGATATCCGATTTAGAACGGCTTTTTCACTCCTTTCACAATCTAACTCAAATGTGTTTCACAACTATTGAGAAACAACTGGATGCTATTCAACAGAAGCTGGAAGAAAGCCTTTAGCTATTCATGCCAAAAAAGGGGAGAGCAGCACAAGAATGAGGAGTGTGCATATTGAAAGGGGGAGTTGTGTGCTCATATATATATATATATATATATATTTGTTGTGTTTATAGATAATCTGTTCGCTAGTTTTTATAAACTCCAGTATGGTTTTAATATTTTTGGGAAATTTTGTGTTTCACTGGTATATAGTTGTTTATGCAAAGTTATCCAGTAAGTTATTTAATATGTTTGTACCCATGTTGCTTTTGTAAGCTTTTAGGGTTTGTTTTCATATTTTGCAGGCTTTATGGTTTGTACCATGCTTTATGCAGCCTTTATACTTTGTTAAATCAATACTTCTAACTAAATTTCATGCATTTTCCTTTTAAGTACTGTCACTCTTATGCCATTGTAGGATTGTTCCTAGATGCATATACTTAGTGTTTATGCATTGGTTGAGTGTTGGACATGCAAATGATTTGCATTGATCTTATTAGCTTGTATGTCCAAGTGTTCATTCCAAGTGTGAATGAGCATTGTGGTCACTACCTTGTAGTGATTGCTTGTTTGATCAAGCCATGATTTGTTTCTTAACTCCGTCTTTGCTTGATCACATCATGCTTGCTTCATATGCATTTCATACTTTTCTGCATACAATGATCATGGTGTATTGTTGTGTTTCAGGAGGTTCATGTTCATATGATTCAAGAGCTTCACAGTTTCTAGAGTTAGGTGTGAGTGAGTTATGTTCAACTGTTCCCAACTCATAAGTTAAGTCTAGAGTCTGTTTTAGGGTTTTATCATGGAATAGCCAAAGGGGGAGATTGTAAGGTTGAATTTAATCAACCATCTTGTTGGCTTTATTCCGTGCCAAATTTGCTTGTATTTCAGCAATTAGTAACCTTGTATTTAGGTGGGATTCTTGTAAGGGTAGTGAGTGAGATAATGTGAAGAAATGCTCAAGAGTGTGCAAGAAAAACTAGGACTTGCGATTGGATCTTGCGGGTGACTCGTGGTTGCAAGCTGCTAGAAGATGCTCACGTGCCAAGCATGCCAGAAGTTGAAGCGTCATGCCAGCTGGAGCACTACAAGACAAAATAGGACAACTGACTGTTCAGTTACCTCGCGGCTGGAACTCGCGACTCAGTCAAGCCGCGAGGCCAAGCTATGAGCCAGCCCTGTTTTGAAAAACCTAACTCTTCACATTCCATTCTCACCCTAGTATAAATACCCCTTTTACCCACGAAAGAAAGAGAGCTTCCAGAGAGAATTTTGAGAGAGAAACCCTAGAAAAAAACAAGATTGATTCATCCCCTATCTTCATTAAGAGACTCTTTAAATTCCTCAACTCTCTTCCTCTCAATTGTTAAATCCTTTAGAGGTTTATTACCAAAACCTTTTCTCACCATATCCATTTCTATGAGAGGGCTGTTTGGTGCTTTGGGAAGTAGTTAGGAAGGAACCAATTTCACATTGGTTGATGCTATGATCAAGTAGCGGAATCTGAGAAGCTAGAAAAGAAATAGGTTCAGCGCAACCTTGTTGGAGCAAGAAGCTTGGAGGGCTTATATGCACTGGGTAGATTAGGCTTGGAGGGTTTATTGCTGTTCATGTATCCCAACTACATTTAATAGTGGATTATTGACGGAGAGGGAAACTACTCTGCATTCATGGCCATTGCTCCCGTACAATCTTCAGATGATTTGAGTTTGCTAGTGGAAGAGCTTGGGGAGCACACTGAAGTGGAGTTGATGGGGATAGTAGAGGAATCTGATGAAGAGGAAGATGAAGGAACAATGGGATTACGAGAATCCTATTATACTCTCCTTGAGAAGATCAGTGAATACACAAGAGTGGCTAAAGCAGCCATTAAGAAAATGAAGAGTGTAGAGCAAGATTATATAAGTCTTCTAGTATGGTACAGGAGACTAAATGTGAAGTTGAGACGTTGAATGGAGAGCTAACCGAAGCTTATTCAAAGATCTAAGCTTATTCAAAGATCAAGTTTCTTGAGCTTGAGGTGATTCAAGCTAATGCTAAAGTAGAGCGGGTTTCCTCCAATAAGCTTGATGAAGTGCTTGCACATCAAAAGCCATTTTCTAACAAAAGTGGCTTAGGATACACCGGAGAGGCTAGTTCAAGCACCATTGTGCCTAAGGAGATGAAGTTTGTAAAAGCAAAGGAACCAATGGTAGCAATTTCAATTGTTGAGAAAGTGAAGTTTGAGAAGAAGCCAAAGGTGATTGCTTAACTGGTTTCAACAAAGTCTCCAAACCCAGCAGTGGCTAAACTCAAGGTGAAAGGAAAATCTCTCCCGAAGTCACAAAGAGGACCGCAAACTCTACACTTTTACCACCATTGTGGAATTCGAGGTCATACTCGACCCAACTGCCACAAGCTTCGAGCATTAAAGAATGGCAGCCATCAAAGGCCAAGTGGACAAAGAAATGGCAAAGGGAACTTTAAGCAATTGAAAGGGGGAGAAGCTGAGTTTAATATTGGGGGTATAATGAAGATAATAGACACCACCACAACCTATTTGGCAAACTTCACCCTAAGGTTTGAGAACCGTAACTCAAGTACCCAATCCTCTAAGGATATCACCCCAAACGCACATATCGTGTAGGTGAAGAAGGGTACACATGCATAAGCATTTGAACATGTCCATGCATCACTTCTTCTTATCTGTTGTGACTTTGCTTGGTTGTTTTCTTTGATTCTAGCATGTTTTGACAAATTTTTTTTTGTTTTTTATTTGCTTTGATTGTTTCCAATTTTTGATCAATCTTTACTTGTTTTTGTGTCAAAAATCCAAAAACACATAAAAAGTAGAAAATCCAAAAAGTTTGATCGGCATTATTGTGTTATGTCACACGCATGTTTTGCCTTGTACCTTCGTTCAAATGGCCTTGTGCATTTCTGAGCGTAGCTTGTTTTTTATGCACTCATATCATTATGGGAAAAATCTTGACATCTATGTGATTGTTGTAAATAAATCTTCAAACTTCTCATGAATGATTAGTCAATGGTTTTGTTGATTTTGAGACTTGCATAGACTTTTGCCTATATATCTTCCCACTTTTTTTTTTTTTTTTTTTTGCTTAAAGAGCTCAACCAATGTAAATTTCAAAATGAAAAGAGATAATGAGCTACAAAAGCCGTTACACATATTAGTATTCAACAAGGAAAAGGTGAAAGTGACTTATATGAAAATTTATGATGCCCAAAAAGCCAATAGCTTGTTTATCAAATTGAAATATAAAAAATTTTAGGCATCGATCTCAAAATGAGATGTATTGATTCAAAATGATCAAATGTTATGATGTGTACAGAGCCAAATGAAAAGTTTTAAAATTATGTTACCAAGTTTTGTGAAAGGTCATATATGCATACTTCTATAATTGAGATTGGTCACTCTTCCTAGTGCTAATTGTGTATGGCTTGACTGAATTGATCATTGAACCTTCACATTAGACTAAGAACTATCTCATTTTTGGTACCCACACATGAAAGTTCAATTAGTGTATAAAACACCTTGAACGTTTAGACCTCCACTTTACAAATTACCAATTCAAGCTTATTATCAAACAATTAATGTGCAGAATATGAACATAAGCATATAAAAGAATTGATAAACAAATTTAGACCAAATAAAATCACATTCACAATAAAAATTAAATGGAAAAAATTAAGGGAAGAGAGATGCAAACATAAGGACAACATACGATGTGTTATCGAAGAGGAAACCAAAGCCCTCGGCGTAAAATCTCTCTGCCGCCCTCCAAGCGGTAAATAATCCACTAAAGAATGTAGTTGGGATACATGAACAGCAGAAGACTCTCCAAGCCTAATCTACCCAGTGTACCTAACCCCTTTAAGCTTCTACTCCAACGAGATTGCGCCGAACCTATTTCTTCTTTAACTTACCGGATTCCACTATAGCTCATAGCATCAACCAATATGAAATTAGTCCCTTCCTAACTGCTTCCCAAGCACCAAATGACCTTCTCACAGATATGAGTATGGTGAGAAAAGGTTTTGGTTATGAACCTCTCAAGGATGTAACAATGGAGAGGGTGAGAGTAGAGGAATTTGAAGAGTCTCTTTGTGAAGATTGTGGATGAGTAATCTTGTTTTTCTCTAGAGTTTCTCTCTCAATATTCTCTCTGGAAGCTCTCTACATTTTGTAGGTATAAGGGGTATTTGTACTGGAGTGAGAATGGAATATGAAGAGTCAGGTTTTTCAAAATAGATTTGGTTGGCGACTTGGCCTCGCGACTAGACTGAATCGCGAGTTCAAGCTGCGAGCAAACATAATTGCTAGACTAGACTTTTTGTCCTGTAGTGCTCCAGCTGGCATGACTTTTCGTCTTCTCTGCATACTTCACTCATATGCATCATCTGGCGGCTTGCCAGTCGCGAGTTCTAGTCACGAGTCCCTGCTACTTTGCATAAACTTGAACATTTCTTCACACTCTCTCACATACTACCCTTACATGATTCCTACCTAAATATACGGTTACTAATTGCTAAATTACAAGCAAATTTGGCACAGAATAAAGCCAGCAAAATGGTTGATTAAATTCAACCTTACAATCTCCCCCTTTGGCTATTCTGTGACAAAACTCTAAAACAAACTCTAAACTTAACATGTGAGTTGGGAACAGTTAAACAAAACTCACTCACACCTAACTTTATAATTTGTGAAGCTCTTTAATCATAAGAACAAGTATCTCCTGAAACACAACAACACAACTTGATCATTGTATGCAGAAAACTTGTAATGCAAATGAAACAAGCACAATGCGATCAAGCAAAATGGAATAAAGCAATAAACCATGGCTTGACCATACAAGCAATCACTATAGAATAATGACTACAATGCTTATTCACATATGGAATGAACATCCGGACATGCAAGCTAATAAGCTTAAATGTGAAGTATCATTTGCATGTCCAACATTCAACCAATGCACACAACAAGTATGCATCTAGGAACAAGATCCTACTTGGGCATAAGAATGAGAGTACTTGAAGTAATGCATAACAAAACAACAAGTACTATGCAACAAGGCATAGGTACAAACCATAAAAGCTTACAAATGCATGAAAACAAACCTTAAAAGCTTACAAAAGCAACATGGGTACAGATTATTAAACACTTCCCCTATCATGAGTCATAGGAGCTGTGATGAACTTGGAACATACATACTTGTAACTTGAAACACTTGCACAAAACACATTAAACCCTCAAGGTAAAGCAAGTAATAAAAGGACAAGTATAATATAACAATTAAATTGTAATCAAGTAAACATGATGCGAAACATGTGAGCAACATGAGCATACACTAAAGCAGTCCTATAGAAATGACTACAATGATCACATAGCAAAGCAAATGACCATCCGAATATGCAATCAATGAAGCACAATAGCATAAGGAAGTAAGCATGTCCAACAAACAAACACGATGCAATACAGGAAAACAAACATAAAGAGAAACAAATAAAACAAAGTTTTCTTATTAACTCAAAGTCTTCTCCCCCTTGGTATATGCATTTCCCCTATGGAACATCTCTCCCCCTACAAATGTACATGAGAAATAGAATTTTTCCCCCTAAGGATGTGCACAAGAGTCATATAGAAATGAAAAAACACTTCGGTATACTCTCTAGAGTATACTCTCCCCCTTTTTGTCAGGAATAGACAAAGGGTCAAGGAGAAACGAAGGAAAGAGATGAAGGTATGACGAATGATAGTAATGCATAAGGGGTGTGAGATGAGTGAGAAAATGAAGCTTAATCCTAAGACAAACAAAGTGCTACAAAGCATATGGTAAACATGACATGCTAGGATGAATAAGGTATTGACCAATGCATGACAAGGGTAGCAAGGTGTGTGCAAAAGGTGGCTATGTGCAGTGCATGACCAATGCATGAAAAATGCACATATGGTGCAAAGTGTGTAAAACACACAACCAATGAACCAAACATGTTTCTAATGAGGAAACATGTGAAACCCCAAAGTTTGGTACTTATCGGAGTCCAAACAAGTGAGAAAATGCCTAAGAGGCATTTTATCAAACACCTAGTATGCACACTATGAACAACAATGTATGAACATTATGAAATCCACCCTTAGTACATGTTCTTTTTGCCACAAGAGGCCAACATCCAAAGCAAATCATCAAAAGAAACCAATCCTATGAAACAATTTGAAAAAAATTAAGTTTTCCCAACCCTTATGACGAAATTCCCAACCAAGAGCACAAAACTCACCAAAACATAATCTAAGGATTAAAATCAATGAAAAGAGTTTATAATTACCTTATAGATGTTAATGGAATGAAAAACCATTGAAATTAATTTGGTTTTGATGTAAAAATATTGAAAAAGGGGTTTAAAATGAGGATGGGAGAGGTTTAAAACAATTTTCCCACGAAAAACCCTTTAAAAAGCTATTTCTAGGTGTTTTAAGACTGGGCAAGTCGTGAGGTTCAGTCGCGAAAATTTTTTCGAGTCGCAAGTGAGTCGCTAAAGCTTCTAGATGAACTCGCGACTGGGGTCTCGCGACTGGCGAGTCGCCAGCTGAGTCGTGAAAAACTCTGACACCTGTTTTTCAACACAGAACATGTTTAAACAATGAAAAACAAAGTAAGCACTAAACATGAACACAAAGAGTGATAAAAATCACTTCCAAAAACATATAAAATGATCAATTTTTTTTTTGGATTGATCCATATATAGTTGAGCACACACACATCACATTTAAACAAGTATAATTGAACAAATGAATAAGGCATTCATTGAACATTAGGCATGTGTGTTGTGTGTGTGTATCAAGTGTGGAATAGTCCTTAGTCTAGAATGAAACTTCAATGATCAATTCAATCAAGTCATACACAACTAATACTAAGTCAAGTAGTCTATCTCAATTATAGAAATGAACATATATGACCTCCCACAAGAAAATGATTACATATTTTTGAAGCTTTTCATTTTACAATTCATAACATTTGATCATTTTGAATCAATACATCTCATTTTGAGATTGATGCTTGAAATTTTTTTGATATTTCAATTTGATGATCAAGCTTTTGGCTTTTGGGCATCATACATTTTCAATACAAGTCGCTTTCCCTTTTTCCTAGTCAAATACTAGTATGTGCGACGGCTTTTGCAGCTCAATATCTCTTTTCATTTGGAGATTTACATTTGGTGAGCTCTTTAATCAAAAACAATAAAAAGTGTGGGAAGATATACAGGCACAAGTCTACGCATGTATCAAAACCAACATGACTATTAACTAATCATTCATGACAAGCTTGAAGATCGATTTACAACAATCACGCATAGATGTCAAGATTTTTCCCACAAAGATATAAGTGCAAAAAGAACAAGCTAAGCTCGTAAATGCATAAAACCATTTGTACGAAGGTACAAGGCTAAACACACATGTGATATGTGCTCAAACATATACAATTAAACTTTTTAAATTTTTCACTTTTTATGTGGTTTTTGGATTTTTACTCACACAAAACTAAAACGTAAAAGTAAGATCAAAACAAACACAATGCATATAAATAAATGCAAGATGCATAAAATGCATGAATATATGACATTTAATGCATGAAGGGTCCTACAAAGATCGAAAGAATTAGATCAAGGACTAAAAGAGCAAAAGCTCGACCATAGGAGCCCTTCCTCATCCAAATGGAAAGATTGTTTGGAATGAGTGTCTCATGAGAAGTGAGATGAGGGTTGGAAGAATGAGAACCAGAGATACATATAGACAAGGAGTTAAGAACATTAAACATTTTCTTTAACAACATGCTATTTTTACTGAAAATTGATTTACCCTTTTTAGCATAATTTCCAAGAAGCTCAAGTTTCTCTTTTCTTTTAATTCTTTTAAGAGCATGATATTTAAAGCATTGAGGTCTTAAATGACCAAAGGCACCACAATGGTGACACACAATATGTTTAGGTCCATTAGGCTTTTTGGGAAGGGATCTAACAACATGGTTTTGTTCTCTCTTCAACTTATGACATTGAGGTCTTATATGACCAACCACACCACAATGGTGGCAAGTTGGAACAAACTTAGATCCATCCAAAACCTTAGGTTGAGACCTAAACGGAGGCTTTGACTTAACACCCTTTCTCTCCACCTTTTGATTTCTTTTATGTGAAGAATGTACACTGATTTGTCCTTTGAGGTAGAACACACAACAGGCACAAAATCGGGTACCATAACATGATTGCAACAAATATTTTCATCATTTTTAGAAATAGGTTCAGCAATCAAACACTTAGCATACATCTTAAGAGATTCAATTTCACATTTAAGATCGTCAACAAGTTTGTTAGACAAAACAAGTTTAGCATCCAAGTTCATATTCAAACATTCAAACTCTCTTAGCTTTTCAAGAGAATTTTCAGCAAGATTCTTATATTTCTCAACCAATTTATTGGATTCATTGAGCTTAGCAATCAAATTATCATTTTCACAAAATAACTTACTCAAATTCTTTAGAAACTTCTTAGCATTTTCTTGAAGTGTTTGTCATTTGGAATATCAACAACATCCAATGATTCAAGTAACATGTCATCACAATCATGAGGATAAACACTCATAGAGGCATCTTCACAAACACGTGACATGTTACACTCATCAACATCTAAAACATGCATAGAGGCATACAAAGCACTATCCATGACAAATAAACACAAAGGGTCAAGGATCACACTTTAGTAATGAAACCAATAAAAGTGTACCCACTCTGATACCAATTGAAAGTTCAATTCGTGTATAAAACACCTTGAACGTTTAGACCCCCTATTTACAAATTATTAATTCAAGCTTATTATCAAACAATTAATGTGCAGAATATGAACATAAGCATATAACAGAATTGATAAAACAAACTTAGGCCAAATAAAATCAAATTCACAGTAGAAATTAAATCGCAAAGATTAAGGAAAGAGATATGCAAACACAAGGAAAACACATGATGTGTTATCGAAGAGGAAATCGAAGCCCTCGGCGAAAAAACCTCTCTGTCACCCTCCAAGCGGTAAATAATTTACTAAAGAATGTAGTTGGGATACATGAACAGAAGAAGACCCTCCAAGCCTAATCTACCCAGTGTACCTAAGCCCTCCAAGCTCTTACTCCAATTAGGTTGCGACGAACCTATTTCTTCTTTAGCTTACCGGATTCCACTATAGCTCATAGCATCAACCAATATGAAATTGGTCCCTTTCTAACTGCTTCCTAAGCACCAAATGGACTTCTCATAAATATGGGTATGGTGAGAAAATGTTTTGGTAATGAATTTCTCAAGGATGTAACAATGAAGAGGGTGAGAGTAGAGGAATTTGAAGAGTCTCTTTGTGAAGATTATGGATGAGTCAATCTTGTTTTTCTCTAGGGTTTCTCTCTCAATATTCTCTCTAGAAGCTCTCTACTTTTCGTGGGTATAAGAGGTATTTATACTGGAGTGAGAATGGAATGCGAAGAGTCAGGTTTTTCAAAGTAGAGCTGGCTGGTAACTTGGCCTCGCGACTTGATTAATTCGCGAGTTCAAGCCGCGAGCAAACATAATTGCCAGACTTGACTTTTTATGCTATAGTGCTCCAACTGGCATGACTATTCATCTTCTCTGCATGCTTCACTCGTGTGCATCATCTGGCGGCTTGCTAGGCACGAGTTCCAGTCGTGAGTCCCTGCTACTTTGCACAAACTTAAGCATTTCTTCACACTCTCTCACACACTACCCTTACATGATGCCCACCTAAGGTCATGGTTACTAATTGCTAAATTACAAGAAAATTTGTTACGGAATAAAGCCAACAAAATGGTTGATTAAATTCAACCTTACAACACACATCACACATGTCTATGTTCAATGAATGCCTTATTCATTTGTGTGATTGTATTTTTTTAAATGTGTTGCATTTACTCAATCTAATGTTGATCAAACACAAAAAGATTTTTAAGTGTTTTAATTGTTTTTGGAAAGTGTTTTGTTTTGAAAAATTTCAAAAATTTCAAAAACCTGTGCAACTCTGTTTTGGCGACTTTGCCTCGCGGGTTAAGCCGGTCACAAGCCCCTGGTTGCAAGCTTACACAGAAGCTCTTGGCGACTCTCTGGCTAGTCAAGGCCCCAGTTGCGAAAAAGGCTTAGAAAAATTTCAAAAATCTAGGTTTTTAGCATTTTCGTGACTCAGTTTGGCGACTTGTTCACGAGTGGAAGCTCCAATCGCAAGTCTTACTCAAAATGGTTCGCGACTCCCTTCGCGACTTACTCACAGGTGGACCTTCAAGTTGTGAAAAACATTTAGACAAATTTTTCAAAATTTGTCACACGGATTTTTGGCAGCTTGACTTGGCGACTTGTTCGCGACTCATTCATCAACATGTTTGAATGAAATTTCTTCTTGTCTATCATTGTGTGCTTATTTCATGGACTAACTTAGATCTAATCAATTTTGTATTTGTGTCTTATGGTTTTGCACTTGGATCTCTGCTGTGTGTCTATTCTTTTGCAAATGTCTTGCCATTCCTCTCGTAGAAAAGAACTAGTGATTGATGTTCCAGTGAGAGATTCAAGACTCCCTTAGATTCTTAGACCTTCTCTAGCATTTTTAGAGAGGCTCCTACTGTGGTGGAACGGATTGTGAGATTTGATGCCCTAGGAACAAATTTTATTCTTAGGATTTTTAAGGAAAAAGATTGGGCTGATCTATTCGGGAACTTCGAGGATCTGATTGATGAATTAGTTAAGGATTTTTACTCGAATGCTAGATTCACTAGAGTTGAACTGAAGTGTTAGGTACAAGGAAAAGAATTCATCATTACTCCAGATTACATAGTAGAAGTTCTTCGGATCATTCGACTTGCAAACATAGACCTTACTCCATATGATGATAGACTTCCTCAAGTACAAGATATTCTTAAAATTCTTGGGCCTGATCATGAGATTTCATCCAAAGGCACGACCATTGGAACTGCAAAGTTTGCACTTGAACTGAAGACTCTCACATTGATCATGTTCTCCAACCTTTATCCATTGTCTAACACCGGATTCATCAATCTTGGAAGAGCACAGTTCTTATGTGGTACTTAAAGATGTTCGTCCACCAAAAGATGGAAAAATACCAGTTTGTCTTTGTCCAATATCCATGGTGTCTCTTCAAGCAAGCAAAAGTCACTCTTCCAAAGTACCTAAGAGTGAATCTTTCCCTCATGCCACTTTTTCCGGTCATGGCTCAGCTACTCACACTACGTTTGTGCATACCAAGACTGCATTTCCTTACACTCCTGAGCTACAGATGACTAGCACTCAGCCTGTACAATCTAGCTCTCAAGCTGACAGGTTGAGTATTTTGATTGAGGTTCTACATCAGCGTATTTCTGGATTTGAAAATGTTCTCTACTCCACCAACAACTAAGTTGAAATGCGTCTCACAACTATTGAGACACAGTTAGATGCTATTCAACGCAAACTAGAGGATAACCTTTAGCTATTCATGCCAAAAAGGGGGAGAGCAACTCAGTGTATAGCTTGGATGATAGCATATAGTAAGGGGGAGAGCAACATAAGAATGGGAAGTGTGCATATTGACAGGGGGAGTTGTGTGAGCTCAAAAAGAGGAAGTTGATACATACACACACACATACTTTTGGATAGTCTAACCATTGATTGGCTAGTCTAGTTTATAGCTTATTTGTTTATAGTTTTTATAACTCTTGGATGGTTACATTGCTTTTGTTTAAATTTTTTGGTACATTGGCTTAAATATTTCTATTAATATTCAGTACTTTATTTTTGTACCTTTGCTTTGTAGCTCAGTACTTTTAATTAAAGTTATGCATTTTCTTTAGTACATCACTCTTATGCCCTTGTTGGATTTTATATCCTTGATGCAACTACCTTGTGTTTTTGTATCGATTAAGTGTTGGACATGCAAATGATACTTTGCATTGAGCTCATTATCTTGCATGTCCGGATGTTCATTCCTTGTGTGAATGTTCATTGTGATCACTATTTATAGTGATTGTTCACGTTTGGTCAACTCATGCTTTATTGCTTTAACATTTACTACTTGATAGCATTGTGCTTGCTCTATATGAATTTCAAGATTTCTGCTTACAATGATCATCTTGTGTTATTGTTTTCAGGAAAAACTTGTCCGCATGGTTCAAGGGCTACACAATTTCTAGAGTTAGGTGTGAGTGAGTTTTGGCAATTGTTCCCAACTCACATGTTAAGTCTAGAGTCTGTTTTAGGGTTTTGTCACGGAATAGCCAAAGGGGGAGATTGTAAGGTTGAATTTATTCAATCATGTGTTGAGTTTATTCCATGCCAAATTTTCTTGTAATTTAGCAATTAGATACCTTGTATTTAGGTGAGAATTATGTAAGGGTAGTGTGTGAGAAAGTGTGAAGAAAACTCAAGATGTGTGCAATTCAAAGGAGTCTCGCGATTGGATCTCGTGACTGGCAAGTTGCTAGAATGGCACACATGTGAAGCATGCAGAGGGAGCTGAAGGGTCATGACAGCTAGAGCACCACAGGAAAAATCTTCTAGTCTAGCCAGGCAGTTAGCTCGCAACTCAAACTTGCGACTCATTCCAATCATGAGCTCGAGTCGCCAAAATGCCTTGTTTGGTTGAAACTGACTTTTCGCATTCCTCATACACACTACTATAAATACCATGATACCTACGAAAGGTAGAGAGCTTCAAGAGAGAAACCCTATAGAAAAATAAGATTGACTTATCCACAATCTTCATCCTTTGATTCTCTAAATTCCTCTACTCTTACCCTCTCCATTGATATATCCTTGAGAGGTACGTTTAGCCAAATCCTTATCTCACCATACCCATATCAGTGAGGAGGTATTTTGGTGCTTAGGAAGCAGTTCAGAAGGGATCAATTCATTTGGTTGATGCAATGGGCTATTGTGGGATCCAGTAAGCTAGAGAAGACAAGGTTCAGCGTAACCCTATTGGGGCAAGAAGCTTGGAGGGCTTAGGTGCATTGGGTAGATTAGGCTTGGAGGGTCTTTTGCCATTCATGTATCCCAACTTCATTCTCTAGTGGATTATTGACCACTTGGAGGGCGGCGGAGAGGTTTTTCGCTGAGTACTTCGGTTTCCTCTTCAAGAACACTTCGCCGTGTTATCTTTGTGTTTACATCTCTCTTCCCTTACTCTTTACCTTTTAATTATTGCTACGGTTGTGATTAATTATGGTTTGGAGTGTTTTACCAATTTGGGTTTAGCTTATATTCATCATTCCACATATATATTGTTTATGTATAAACTTGTGTTGGTAATTTTATATTTAAGGGTCTAAATGTCCATAGGTGTTTTACACACTATTTAAACTTTCAGTTTATTTCCAAATAACACATATCCAGCTATGGTATATGTCCAAATATTACACTTCTAGTAGTGGTTCGTGTCCAAGTTATATTTGACTAGCAGTAGTTCATGTCCAAATGATATATGTCCAGCGGTGGTTTATGTCTGAATAATATATGTCCAGTAGTGAGATGGATTCAATTTATTAATATATATTTTTATTAATGAAGCATTAGTGAATTCATGTTTATTAAATAGTGAGATAATATTAAAGTAGTTTGCATCTAGCAATGCAATAGTGATGAGTTAACATATACTTAATAATGTAATCTTGAAGATAGAAAAATATTGACTTATCTTGTATGTTTTTGACTCCAGCAGTATAACATCACTTTATTCTTTATTTGATTTGTCACTCTAGCCGTATAGCATTGGTAAGCTGATAACATTCTAGTGGCATAATAATATGAGTACAGCAGTACAATGATAATGAATTAAAATATACTCAATAGTATAATTTTGGAGGTAAAAATATAATGACTTATCGTCATAGTTTGTGGCTCCAGTCGTATAACATCAGTGGACTTATAACATTTCAGTAGCATGATAAAATGAGTCCTTTCATGATGATTTCATGATTGAAGGGAAAAAATGGGTGCACCTGGAGGGAGAGAGAATATATCCAACCATGTGCATAGGTTAGTTAAGTTTATCCCCTTTATCATGCACTTAAATGATTTTCCCCACATAATGCTTTTTTAGTTTTTAGTCAAATATGAGTGATATTGCCTTCCATGAGAAGGGCTTTTAATATTATAAGTTTGTGCCTTTCATAAGAAGGACTTTTTAGCATTTATAATTATATGCCTTCCATGAGAGGGCTTTGTAACATGTTCTTGGAAGAGTATTTGATATCTTTTAAGGTGTATGAAGATGGTGAGAAATATATATGTTTTGTGAGATAAGGTGTTTGTAAGATGTATTAGAAATATATGTAGATACTTTGTTGAATATGGATCTTGTATATAATTACTTTGTGAGACATAGAGTTTAAAGATATATGAGAAGTATGTATGGATATTTTGTGAGGAATGTGTTTGTAAAATAGAGCGAATTGTGAGAGATATTAAGGTTATATATAGTAAATACATGAAATTATAGTTGCTGTTGGAATGGCTTTTATGTTATGATAATGAGTTATGTTTCTTTCTAAAAGAAGAGATTTTGTAAGAGATATGGAGAAAGAGATGGAAATGTGTTTATAGGCTGCAAAATGATGAAGTTTTAGAATATTGAGGATGAGAGAGTAAGTATATGATGGATAGTGGTGTTGTGTAACAGGTGTCTTGTAATGGTGTTGTCTAAGAAGAGAGATTTTGTAAGAGAGGTGGAGAAGTATGAAAATGTTTAAAGATATGGGCAGCAAAGTGAATGAAGTTTCAGAATAAGAGAGGGATGGGTATTAGTGTGTGGCTTGGTCCTTTTTATATAGAGCCAAGTATGTAACTAGATTAGAATTAGTTGAAGGGAAATTTAGCAAATAAGAAAAAGTCTTTGACAAAGTAAGTGATTTCATTAGTGGGTTTTTGGTTTTTAGCCAAAAGAAGAAAGTTTGGAATTTTAAGGCTACTGTAGTTGATAGGTCTACAGCAGTAGCTGTCTTGACACAGCTGGATGATGTTAGCAATGTGAGGTCTTTTGCTAGAGAAAATAATTTGCATTAAATCCATCGGTTTAGCTAAAAGTGGTAAGATATCCTTTATGGGATCTTCCTATTTTTGGTACTGCAACTGGAGGCTAAGGATCTTAGCTTAAAATGGTATGATTTCATTTATAGGACCCTTGCTTCTTTGGGTATGGCAACAAGCTGCTGGGATTGGGCATTAATGGGTTGATGATCTCACTTTTGGACATGTGTTAGTTGCCTAAGTTGCTGTTGGAGCTACTGCAGCTGCTGCTGGAGCTATTGCAGCTTCTGCTGGAGCTATTGTTGTTTTTGCTGGAGCTGTTGTTGTTTTTGCTGGAGTTGTTGCAGCTTCTACTGGAGTTAAGGTAGTTTCTGCTGGAACTATTGCTTGTATTTTTGTCTAAGTTGCCTCTTTTGGAAAATTATATGTTTAGTTAATGGTTTTATTATAATATAACTTTGGTAAGTAATAGACTAGTTGATTGATATTTGATGAAGTTCTAGAGATGTAATTATGGCCTCTTTTGTGTTTTGACCAAATCTTGGAAAGCAAGGAGGGCATTTAATGATAGATATGACATATTAATATAGATTTAGCCACGTGCTTAGGATTTTTTTTTTTTTTTTTTTTGATACGATGTGCTTAGGATTGATTTAAATGAAAATAATAGTATAATTTATATGAAATAATATAATTACATTTTTAAACTTATATTATATGATGAACATTAATTTTTATGTAAAGAGTATGAAGAGTTTTATCATTTTAAGTGTTATGTAACATGAGAGGCTTACCAGATGCTACCTATTGCGCACTGACCAGTCAGAGTTCAGGGAACTGGGAAGACATGCCAAGCAACATGTTTTCCTTTATCAATTTTGAATCATTGGGGCTTTTTTGAATATACTTCTTGACCCTCCAAACCATGACTCCCAAAATTTCCCCGATAAGACTCATGAGCTTGGATCATGAGTTAAAAATGAGATGATGTGCCGTGAGCTTGAACCATGGGCTTTGATGAGATAATATCACCATGGGTATTGGACCATGGGCTTTGGCATCATTTTGTGAATATAGGCTCTTTTGGTCTTTAAAAGAGGTTTTTCCAAAATCCATAATTTATTGATGTGGTGTGGATTGCCAATGAAATAAATTCCATGTGGTGTAAAAAATTTGTTCTCAACAACAACTAAATAAGTTGTGATAGAGGTTTTTTAACAAAATAAATTTCAAAATCTAAATATTTAGCAAAAAATGCCAGAGTTATTAGCTATATATCCTTAGTTCTCTCCTTACAAATATCATTCCAACATCTGAGATCTAACCTCACAAGACAACCATCCTAACCAAGGACTAAAATATTGGATTAGACCGGAACCAATATCAGTTGTACCTGTTAATTGATGATTTAATTTAATTTTTTTTACTGATAATAGATTTTGTAATATTTAAATATAGAAGTTAGGATTATGTTACACTTGATGTATCTCTTTATTAATGTTACATTACTATAATTTTCTTTATAAGAATAAATACTGGTTTTAAAATGTTGTAGAATGCAAGAATTTGTTGTAGGCAAAGAAAAATATTATAGATAGTTAGATTAGTGATAAAAATAAACATAGAGCCAATATGAAAATAAAATCAAACATAAAGAGCCAAAATGAAACTTTAAAACATAAATGGCTAAAATGAAAAAACCCCAAAATTTAAGGGCAAAAAATATACTTTAGTAAATTCATGAATAAATACTCCTCTAAATTCTTAGCTTATAATTGCAATTAAAAAAGAAAAAGAAAAAAAGGAAACCGTTAGATATAATATTCATTTGAATAAATGGAATGTTAGATACATTCAAACTACAACTTTTCTTTGTTTGAAATTTGTTGTCCTTCAATCATTATGAAACAAACGTCATAAGTTCAATTCTATCCTATCCATTGGAAAAAAATTGTTTGCCCCTTGAAGGTTGAAGTTGAATCAATTGAAGGCATAAAGGAAACTTGGGTTCCTCAACAACCACAACAAAATCTCACATTTTCACAACAAGCTAAGGTGTTGGCCCACCGCAATTCAAAAAAAAAAAAAAAAAAAATGCCAAGAGCCTAATACCTCAACTAGTCATCACCTCATGGTGTTTTTAATAGAGACATCTAGAATAAAAATCCTCCAACCCCTAACTATTGAAAAAAAAAAAAAAAAAAAAAAAAAAAAACCACACCTCAAACACAAAAAACTAATTGTGAAAATGTTATGAGATTTTTTTTTTTGTCCATAGACTTCTCAAAAAATTTTAGTCTCACACCTTTTTTTTTTTTTTTAGAATCTAGTCTTACACCTTAATATACTTATATTATAGCTATATGGGCAAAAATCCAATGGGCCCAAAAAGTATTTGGGCTGGATCAATACCCGCAACAACTAATTTTTAGAAGTGAGTTTTTGGACCAACAATTGAACTTGAAACAATAAATTCCCACAAAAGATTGATAATAAAAAATGTACTGGACAAATTCTAATAATAAAACAACCTTTTTTCTTATTTCTTCTTCCTTGGAATTGTCGAGGAGCTTTCACACTTCGTCAAATACAAGATTGAATTTTCAGTCATTGTTTTCTGTCTTTTTATTATTATTATCCAATCCTTGTGAATGGGGGATCTCTCCCTTTTTATAGTTATATTGCTTCAATCCTAGCCCTCCACTTGGATGGAGGGTGGTTGTCCCATCCTTCTCCTCCCCTCCTTTTGAGGTTGTGTCGAGCAAGTAATAGGCTATGCAAGAACTATTCAAGTGTCATTTAGCCACTATTGCAACATGCCTAGTTGGTATAGAGCATTAGGTGGTGGTATCTTTGCTAGGAAGTTTCCTTCAAGATTCAACTAGGTTAACTACTATTACCTTCCTCGATTGGGCATGCTCAACTTGGCTTGTGAGCCTTGTGGCATACTCGGCTAGCTCCTTCCTCGAACTTGCTACTTCCTTGGATGATCTTTTTCCTCAGCTCAAATGGGCTTGAACAGCTCTTTCATACCTTTAGTTGGGTTCGATTAGAGCCCAACTAAGGCCCAACTTGCTGTATATCCCTTTTCTAGTGCATAAACATAAACCATAAGCAATAAATGTAAAGCACAAAGAGTAAGGGAAGAGAGATGCAAATACAAGATAACACTGAGATGTGTTATCAAAGAGGAAACCGAAGTACATGGCAAAAAATCTCTCCACGGCCCTCCAAGCCAAAATGATCCACTAGTGAATAAAGTTGGAGTACAAGAATATTAAAAATACTAATCTACCCATTGTACTTGAACCCTCCAAGTTCCAGTTACCAATGGACTTCATCGAGTCTTGTCTTCACTAGTTATCTGGATCCCACAATTAGCTCCGAATTGCATCCACCAATCGATAGCTTCTTCTAATGCTTTCCACATGCACCAAAACTTCTCTTAACACTCAAATTGGGTAAGGTAAGTGTTTGGGCTAAGAATCTCTCAAGGATTTGAAATTGGAGAGGCAAGAGTAGAGGAAAACTAAGAGAAATTGTTTAGATGATTGTGGGTTTACAATTTCTAATTTTCAAGGGTATTGCTAGGGTTTTCTCTCTAAAAGAATCCTTATAATTTTGTGGTAATGATGGCTTATATAGTGTAGGTATAGAAGTGGGGAAAGCACACTTTAAAAATAGCCAAACAAAGACTTTCGCGGGTCAATCATGACTTGGTCCAGTCGCGAACTGACTCGTGAAATGCCTCTTGGCACTTGACTATTCAGCTTCCAGCATGTGCTTCTCACATGGCCTTTCGCGGGTTGTCCACTTGCGAGCCAGTTGCGAGTTACTTGCGAACTTCACTTTTCTTCACAAATCTTCACCAAACTTTCACACTCAATCCTTACATTAAATCCCACAAACATACAGGGAAAAAATTGACAAAATACAATCAAATTTGACACGAAATTAAATCCAATAAAACATAGTTGAAAATCACAACTTTACAATCTCCCCCTTTATCTATTCCATGACAAAACCCCTAAATAGACTCTAGACTTAAAACCTAAGTTTGGGAATAGAGGCCAAACTCACTCACACCTAAATCTAAAACCTGTGACGAACTTGGAACAAAATACCTGAATCCTAAAACACTTGCACAAAACACATTAGACCTTCAAGGTAAAACAAGTAATAAAGGACAACTATAAAGTAACAGGTAAATAGCGATCAAGTAGATATCAAATGAAAATAACTTAAAGCACAACTTGATCAAACATGATAGTCATATGGAAATGACTACAATGATCACATAGCAAAGCAAATGATCATCTGAACATACAATCAATAAAGCACAATAGTATAAGGATTATGCATGTCCAACACAAACACGATGCGGTGAGAACAACAAAGCATAGATATTAAAAGTAACTCAAGGCACCATAAAGAAAAACAAGAAAACAAACATAATGTAAAACAAAACAAAACATGGTTTCCTTAAAAAAGGATGACCTCTCCCCCTTGGTATATGCATCTCTCCTATGAAATTTCTCCCTCTAAGAATGTGCATAAGAGTCATATAGAAATGACAATACTCTTTCCATTTTTTTCATGAATAGACAAATGGACCAAGAAGAAGGAGGGAAAAAGATGAAGATAAGATTAATGATAAGGATGAATATGGGGTACAAGATGAATGAGAAATGAAGCTCAAACAAAAGACAAATCACCTTAAAAACAAAATGCTACAAAGCATAAAGTAAACATGACATGCTAAGGATGCTATAAGATCAAAATGATGCAAGAGCATGAAATAGAACATGACATGATAAGGGTGACAAGGTGTGTGCAAACGGTGCATATGTGCAATGCATGAATAAGGCATGAGAAATGCACATGTGGGGCAAGATGTGTGAAATACACAACCAATGAATCAAACATGTACCGAGTGAGGAAACATGAAAAATGCCAAAGTTTGGTACTCATTGGAGTCCAAACGAGTGAGAAAATGCCTAAGAGGCAATTCATCAAACACCTAGCATGCACACTAACACGCTATATATGATGGAATGCATGAGCATGGCAAAAACAAACCTTAATACTTGTTATAAATGCCACAAGGGGCCAACATCCAAAGAAGAACATCAAAAGAAACAAAGCCCAATCAACAAAAATTGAAAAAAATTGACAAATAGTAAAGTTTCCTAACTCCCAATCAAAAGCAAACCTAACCCTAGATTTTAAGCAATCTAGAACTATTTCTAAGGAATTGAAAGAGTAAAAGTGTTAGAAAGTACCTTAGAGAAGTCTTAGAATAGAAATCCAAAGGTGTTTGGTTAAGTTTTTGAGGAAATTTTGAGTTTTGGGGAGAGGGATTGGTGAGGAACTTTTAAAAAAAAAAAAAAACTATCATTTCAAACCTTTTAAAAACTAACTTTTCATGCATTTTGCGAGTCAGTAACTCATGAGCTACTCACAAGTTACTTGCGAATTGTACAAAATGCACAGGGCAGGTTTTACGAATCAAAACTGAGTTGCGAAGCATTAGCGAATAAGTCGCGAAGTACTTGCAGCTGAGCCGCAAAACTCTCTGCTTGAAATTCCGAAAGGACTGAATTTTCCCATTTCATCTTGCGACTTCTATGGGTTGCATCCACTCATGAGATGAGTCATGAAATTGCAAAACGTCAAGTTTTTCAACACAAAAAATATGACTTTTTGAGAAAAACTTTCAAAGCAAGAGTGGCAAAAATCATTTCAAAAAACAAATAAAAACACAAAAATCTTCTTCTTTTGATCAACGAGCAATTGTGCATACACACATCACATTTAAACATGTACAATCACATAAATGAAATAGATATTCATTGAAAATTAGACTTGTGTATTGTTGTGGACTCAACGGGGGAGTCGCCACCTAGTTTTTGCGATGGTCTAGGAACCATATATATAGGTCCTCTCAAGGAAGGGCCTTTTTGATCTTACTACTAGAGATATGGGTTCAGAGTTTAGGTATGGTTTTGGGAAGGTGTTAGGCACCCAAAATCACCCAACCCTAGGGTTGGCTTCCTCTCATTGTGTCTTATGTCTTAACCCTATTAAAGGCACACTTAATATTGCATTGTAACTCTCACACACACGCTAACATACATCTAAGCATATAACATGGCATCAATCATCCCAAAAGACCTAATCATTCATCTTTCATGGCATCCCCTAACATACATCTATCAAGGCATCTCCTAACATTCATCTAGCATACATGTCATATCAACGTAGCATTCATCTAGCATGGTATAACATAAACCCTAGCATGTTACTAATATACATATCATCCATCTATCATTCATCTAACACCATTCCATCATATCATATTCAAGGTAGAAACATAGGCAATAAACAAATCATGGCAGAAACACATGCATGGAAAGATTTAAATAACATGTGATCAAGAGTAACTCACCCAAACAAACATGTTTATGTCTATCATTAAACATACATCATGCGTGTTCATGTGAATGCATGACTTACCTCACTTACCTTGCTGCACCTCAGCACCTATGGCATTCATGCATGAACATATGAATGCATGTTCATGGCATCAAAGTAGGAAAACATAAGACAAACCCTAATTTAAACATGTGAAAGGCAAACAAGCAACAAGCATATGAAACAGAAGATTAAAACCACAAAAAAAAGGATCTAAAATAGAAGCATCTTTATGCAAGGAAACAAGAAACATAATCAAATAAACTAGGGTTAGGGTTTCTACATAGGATCATTCGCATGTATGAAAAAGCATGCGTGCGGATAATCAAGCCTGCGTGCGTAGGTAGGATTATGCGCACATGGAATCCACCCCAGAAAAGCTAGCAACACAGCAAACAAAGCAAGGCTTCCAAATGATAAATCTAACATCCTCTAACATGCTTTAAAACATAAAAGATACAAAAACCTAAACTAAATAAACATATAAAAACAAGAAACTAAAGCAAGCAAAAAGATTAAATTATATAAAATAAAAGTTTAAACTAATACCTTCAACACAAAAGCTCTTCAAGCTTGATTTTTGAGCATTCCTTTCAGTCAAATCTATTCACAATCAATAAGAAACGTGATTAGTAATCTTAAACTCAAAGATTAAGGCCAAAAAAGGCCCTAATAAAAAGAAAATTGACTTGAGGATGTTTTGTGAAAAAACTCTCTCTTTGATTCACTAATTCTAGTGAATCTTAGTGTTTCCCTTAGGATTTCTGTGTCCTTTGAAAAGGTACCATGTATGGCAATTTATATTGAAAAAATATGAGTTTGGAATAACTCCTAGACGATGTGGGATTTGTTCCAAACCTCATCATTAATTTTGAAAACTTTCCTTTAAAAAAAAAAAATGTTTCTGGAAGCCTACATGCACGCACGGGATCGTGCCTGTGTACGCATGCATCAAGTTGCACGCACAGGTTAATTCCTACTGTGCATGCCGAAAGCTTCTTAGCCTTGTTTTTCCAGAAACAGATTTATTTGCTCATTTCAACATTTCTCAAGTCAATTTAACATTTGATTAGGGCCTAATGAACCTTGGGTCTTATAATTTCAGCATCACTAGGGAATGGGGGCCTAAGTCGTAAGGGGTACAAAATGCAGTGTCTACAAATGCCCCTCTTTTGATTCGTGAGCTTCGTTAACAGAATCAAAAGAATAAGAGACAAAACATTTTGTTTCAACATACGGCTTAGGCCCAACCCGCGCACATGACATACATCACGCATACATAGGGCGGGGTGCAACTTTGAAGAGTTGCATGAGATTTGTATGTCTGAATTCCTACCTTTGTTGCACGGGAAACAGGCAACCAAAACCTGTTTTGCCAATTGCAAGCAAAAGGCGAGTGACTCAGTGAAGCCTCTCAATCACCTTAGGTTACAAGATAGAGAAACCTCTTGGTTACCTCACATTTAGATCAAGATAGAGAAGCCTCTTGGTTGCTTCCCACATGTAGATTGAGATAGAGAAGCCTCTCAATCACCCCAGATCTAGACTGAGATAGAGAGGCCTCTCAGTTACCTCAGATTTCAATATTTAATTCAGGACCATCAATTATCAAGTAGATCAAGTGTTCATAATTCTCATTTTTCAAAACAACAAAACACTAGTTCTATGTCCCAAGGTTTTGGGTTCTAAGGCTAGGCAATCTTTGAAAGATCAACCTCGATTAAATCATGGCCTCTAAAATCAGTGTCTTTGTTTTACATTGACATTCACTTTACAAGCTTTGTCAATGAGGGGCATTCTGTAGACACTCAATTTTGCACTTATAATTTAATCTTGGAATATGGCTGGAATGACTATTCATATACCCAAAATTTAGAGTTGCATTATATGAATTAATTCATTCATTGCATATCACAGAAATGATCTTGAGATTCTAACGGTCACAACAGAATGTCCGATTCCCAAATTGGACCATCAGATTGAAAGATATCACATGATCAAGTTTTTACAGTCCGCTTGCATTTTGTTTGGAGGGAACCAACCTCGTGTGATTAATTTAAATTAATTCTGATTAGTTAAAAAATTAAATAATTTTGTGATTGGTTGTTCTAATTAAATAATTTTGTGATTGGTTGTTGGTTAGTGTAAAAAATAAGCCTGCTTACATGGGAATAAAGTGAATAATCAGATAACAAAGAAGTTGTGGACAATTAAGTCTTTTTAGAATTTATCTATGAGATAATTATCACTTTAAAGACCTAAATATCAAGAAAAAATGATTAATTTTTAGAACACAGATTAAAAATGCGTCTAGGTGCAATTTTCAGTTCAAAAATCCTTAAAAGGGAGTCCAAATCGATCCAAAACTCAAATGTAGGCTTGGCCCCCAAGAGGGCTTGTTGGCATTTCCCAAGTGCTGATTGGCCCAAATGTGTGGCTTAGCCCAGGAACCTCCTGATTAAGATAAAACTTATCTTTTAAAGATTTTTAGAGATAAGGATGTGTTCCAATTCGTATCTGATCTCATTCATCTTATTTTTTAAGCATCCCAACCTCTATAAATAGAGGAAAAAGATCAAAATTAAGGGCTCATCTTTTTTGACTTCTCTGCTCCTCTTATGTTAAAGACGTTCTAGAGGCTTCTGCTTTAAGAACTTCTTTCTTGTAAGTAAAGTATTTTAGACCTCAAAGAAGTGAAAACTTCTTTGATTTCTAAAATATTCTTTTGTTGAAGAGCATGCTCATGCAAGAGGTATCTAGTTTCATTCTTCTTTTTGTTTTTCTTTTCCATTAATTAATATTGTTTGATCGTTCATTGCATGAATTTGGTTAATATGTTTGATTCTATTATGCCTTGTTTTTAATTCATATTTGCCATGCTTAGATACTTAGTTGATTGTCTGTTTTAATTTTTTCTTTGATTTCAAAATCTGCTAATGATCATCAAAACCCTTTTTTAAAAAATCCAAAATTGGTCTATATTTTCATTAAATACAGATCTGTATATTTTTCTGATCACAAAACAAGTCTGTATTTTCATTAAATACAAATCTGTATTTTTTTTTGTCACAAAACTGGTCTGTATTTTCCTTAAATGCAGATCTGAATATTTTCAACCACAAAACTGATCTGTATTTTTCTTAAATACATATTTGAATTTTTTTTTTTTTTTTTTGAAAAAGTCTTCTTTTTATAAAATTGTTGATTTTGAAATTTCAAAGAAGGAATTAAGAGTAAGGTTAAAGTCTTTCTTTTTAATATCTGATGCATGCATAATAAGTTTATCTTATGAATATGAATCATCTTTTAACCAATCCCCTTTTTTTTACCCTTTATAAAAACAGATCTGATTTTTACAAATCAAATCTCTTTTTTTTTTTTTTTTTTTTCAAAACAAATTTTAATTTTCTTTTAAAAGAGGACATATCCATAAGACACATTCGTTTAAATTAATTTTGCCAAGTGTTTGTCATGTGTCTTACAACATATCATTCAATATCATACAAAAGGGTATATAATGGTCATTAGAGTCTAGAAGACCAGATTCCGTCTAGGCGAAATAGGTGTCTAACACCTTCCCATTCCGTAACTTAGTAGATTAGTGTTTTGTCTTTAATTTTGGTAGATTGTAACTAGGATCAAAGCTTTGTGTATACATATATATATATATATATATATATATTTTAATCAATGACATTTAATGTATTTTGACATGTAATTGTACATTATTTATTTTTATTTTTATTTTTTAGAAAAAAAAAAAAAAAAGAAGGTGGCAACTCCACACGCTTACCCAAAAAGAGAGGTGCCTAAAGCACCCAAATCTGTTTTTTGAGAGCACCCCTGTTTTCGTGGTCTCTCACAGTGGCGACTCTACTGGGGATGCCGAGGGCTAAGCTTCGTGTTAGACTTTTAGTGTCCAATTATATACCCTTGGTTTTTTTGTATGATGTTTTTGTTTGTTTGGTTGTCGATGTCTTGAGATGTTTGTATAATAATTTGTTGTTGTTTGTGTTGCCATGTTGATTGTTAAAAGCTTTCCTTAATTGTCATGATGTGTGTCATCAAAACAACAAATATGTATGCACCCATCTCAACGTATGGCGGTAGTAACCATGGATCATCGATCTTCATTAGATTCGGGTACCTAGTGGCGAACTCACCAACTCATAGCCCAAAGTCATTGGATCATTTCTTGTTGACTATAAAGGATAGGCCATACCTTTTGGACCAACATAATGTTCATTACATTATAAGTTGGGAGGTGTAACATCCTAGCTATGGGAAACAATGAAACAACAAACCCACCGTACAATGTAATGACTTAGAACCTACCCTTAGGCTGGTCCATGTTAAAATTGCATTGCATTGTTGCATGTGCTTGCTTGGTTGATTGATGTAGATGGGGACCTAGCTTTGATTGACCCAACCAAGCCTTTTCTTAGGGGAGAATTTATTCAAGATCATAGGGAAGACTCCAAAGAGAACCCAAAGATGACACACAAGCTAGCAGTTCTAGTTCCAAGCCCATCGCTGTATTTAAGCTCGTGAGCATAGAAGACACTCCACTACTGCAACATCACAATCCTGTGTTCGACCTACAAGACAGTCCAAGCCATAAGAAGTCTGAAGACTCCATCACTATGGCAAAAGGGGAAACACTGAAGAGCTACTAAACACCATGGTTGCTAGTCAAATCCAATTGAGGGAAGACGTGAACCTTATCATACAACAATTTCAGAACTTGAAGTGTGGCCAAAAGGAAAACAAGACCGATCATAATCCCCCAACCATGGAGGGTGAAAAGAAAATTAACAAAAGGATAAACAAGGTGGAAAAGATGATGAAAAGAGCCTGTAAGATCGAAGACCTCATGGATTACCAATCACTCTCACTTTTTTTCAATGTGAGATTGCCTCCCAAGTTCAAGATGCCGACCTTGGACAAGTTCATGGGACTGGCTGCCCAAAGTCCCATTTGAAGATGTACATGAGGGTTATGCAACCCCTAGCAGCAACCAAAGAGTTACTTGTTCAAATGTTTCAAAATACCTTGACTGAAGCCGCTTTTAGGTGGTTCCTCAACCTAGATGATGCTTGTGCAAGGAGTTGGGAGGACATCTACCGCGAGTTTCACAATCAATACAAGTACAACATAGAGGTGGATGTGACGAGGAGAGATTTGGAGACCACTAAGCAAGAGGCTAAAGAATCTTCCTCTACCTTCATTACCAAGTGGAGGTCTAAAGTTGCACAAATGATGAATAGGCCAAGTGAAAAAGAACAATTAACCATGGTTGTAAAAAACTTATTGCCTGTATACCATAAGTATTTTTTTGCTTAATATTTTCCTAATTTTAAAGCTTTGATTGCTACTGGAACCCAAATCGAGGATGCAGTAAAAGAATTTAGGATCTAGTTTTAAAACTACAGAACTTTCTAATATATACAAAAATGATCCTTACCAACTTATTGCCCTTATTGCCCCTATGCAAATATCACAAGGGCCGCCTCCAAGGCCTAGGAGAGAATTTCATGAGTTGTATATGCCTGTGAGTCAAGTGTTTGAAAAACTAAAAGGAAAGTGGTTGCTAAAACCCTTAGACCCAAGACTAATCCCACACCTATTACTAGTAAGATTTGACTCGAGTAAGAGGTGTGCCTACCATCAAGGCCTTAGTCACGACATTGACAAGTGTTTCGGCCTTTGTCTTGCAATTCAAGATTTAATAGACACTAAGGTGGTTGAATTGCCTACAAGGCGTAGCATCACTAACAATCCCTTGCCTAACCATAATTTTAGGAGAGGACCAAGGATTAATTTCTTGATAATTGAAGAGGAAGGTGAAAAGGACCCGTCTGAGTTGATTTATGACCTACTCGAGTGCTTTATGATGACATGGGAAGAGTTGATGGGTTTGACATCCATTGTAGAGTTTGATATATGGAGTGAAAATGCTACAGAAACCCTAAATTACCCAACATCCACATATGTGGAAGACACTTTGAACCCCAATCAAACAACCTAACACCCACATACGGGGGAGACACTTCAAACCCCAATCAAACGACCCAACATCCACATATGGGGGGAGACACTTCAAACCCCAAGAGATTGAATTAAATGACCCATCAAAAATTGCCCACATCATATGGGGGAGAGACACTTCAAACCCCCACATTTGGAGATAGACAACCTGATAGAAGTCTTGAACAAATCTACCCAACAAACACCCACAGAAGAGGATGAGGTCCTCAAGCAACTGTAGAAGACACAAGCCAATATATCTTTATGGAGTTTACTTATGGCCTCACACAAGCACCACCAGAATTTGGTAGACCTTCTCAATCAAATCTAGGTCCCTACAACCACTACATTTCAAGATATGAATGTTATGATTGGGTCTGTAAGTTAGGAACTTACTATTTCCTACTTTGACAAAGATTTAACAAAGAAGGGGAAGCATTATAATGACCCATTGCACATAACAGTAGATGTCGAAGGTAAGAGGATTCCAGTAGTTCTAATTGATGATCGAAGTGCCTTAAATGTGTCTCCTTTAAAGACTACAAGTTTCTTGGTCCTGAATGTTGAGGATTTTGGTGCCAACTGATTAGCATGTGAAAGAATATGACAATAGTAGAAGGGAGGTCTTAGGAGCCGTGAAATTGGAGCTCACTATAGGGCCAATGATCAAGAAGGTGGAATTTCAAGTCCTAAACATAGCATCGTGCTTCAATATGCTCCATAGGTGACCATGGATCCATGATGCAGAGGCCGTACCTTCATCCTTATACCAAAAGGTTCAGTTTCCACATGAAGGAGCCATAGTTACCATATATAGTGATACTTTGACCGTACCGAAGCCCATTTTTGGTATTGATTATAAGAAGGAGCCATTGACTTTGGATGGCTTTGAAATTGAGAAGCCTGGATTTGGAAGAAGAGAAGAAGAGGTAGAGAAGATTCCCATGGAATTTGCTCCTTATGACAACAACAATGTGGTGGCAATGATGAGGAGAATGAATTATCTTTCAGGGATGAACTTAGGGAAGACTGTGAAGAATGTAACTGCTTAAGTCCTGATAATTCCTATAGCCACTCCATCTTTTGGGCTAGGTTATAAGCCTACTAATGATCACTTACTAGAAATGGAGGTGAAAAGAATGGCCCATGCAAAGGCTAAAGCCAAGGGACTCCTTTGTCCCCCGGAACCCCTAAAGTCCTATACTCCCATGTTAAACGGAAAGTTTGTCAAAGCTGGAGATAGTTAACGCTATTGAGGATTCCCTGAACTGGGATTCGATCCTGAGTTGAAAACAATGGTGCTTGGGTTTGAGCTATTCTTTGATTATAACAACAAGTTTCTAGAGCTGAAGAAAGAAGATACAAATTGGGTCCCTACTGATTGAGTTGATTACATGGACCCTGATGTTATGACTATGCTTCTAGGAGATGCCGTTTGCAATATAGAAGAAGAAGAGTATTGGAAGGCTTGCCAACATCCATTAAAGAGCCTGTATGAAGTAAGAACAAACGATGAAGATGAGGAAGGGGGAGAAGCCCCTAGTAATGATGATGAAGGTAGCGACAACAAGAGTGATAGTAGTAGTGATAGCAACAGTAGTAACAGTGGAGATAGTGAGGGTGACAACAAGGATGATAGTGATAGAAACAATGGTGAAGATTATGATAGCCAATATAGTGGTAATGATTAGGGTGAACCCTTTAGTGATAGAGAAGATGAAGATCTAGGTCCGTTCTATGAATACCACTTTGATGATGACGTGGACTACTTGATGGAGATATAGAGTATGATGCTAAAGTTGAACCTATAGATATGGAGAATCGTGCTAAAAGTGAAGAAAATGAGCTAGAAAATGCGCTGGAAGTTGTAGGAGATGAGGTGGAAGTTGAAGATGAAGAGCCTGATGACATAGATTATAATGATTACCCCTATGGGCGGCCCTTAGAGTGGAGTTGCGTTACTGATGTTAATTCAAGGTCAGGCCCTTGATATGACAAGCATGGTAGAGAAATTCCTGAGTTGAGGTCATTCCACAATTCATAACTTGGCTCACTGACCCCATACACTAAGGAAGAAGATGACATAAATGCTAGATTGGCCATCCTAGATAGAAAGCTGATGATCCATAGTTTTAGAAACTTAACACCGGAGAATCTTAATGATGAAGATGAAAAGATGTGCATGAATGAGTCAGAATACCTCCCCTAATACATCTTTCCAAGCAACAAAGGGAAGCAAGATCTATTTGGTAAATGAATGGATAGTACAGAGTGTAAGGTTGAATTTAATCAACCATCTTGTTGGCTTTATTCCGTGCCAAATTTGCTTGTAATTTAGCAATTAGGATCCCTGTATTTAGGTGGGAATCATGTAAGGGTAGTGTGTGAGAAAGTGTAAAGAAATGCTCAAAACTGTGTAGTGAAGTAGGGACTCGTGGCTGGATCTCGCGGGTGGCTCGCAGCTTTCAAGCCGCCAGAAGATGCACACGAGTGAAGCATGCACAGAAGCTGAACCATCATGCCAGCTGTAGCACTATAGGACAAAAAGTGTTGTCTGGCCATTCAGTTAGCTTGCGGCTTGGACTCGTAACTTAGTCAAGTCGCGAGGCCAAGGCGCCAGTTCACCCTGTTATGGAAAAACTGACTCTTCGTATTCCTTTCTCACTCTAGTATAAATACCCCTTATACCCACGAAATATAGAGAGCATCCAGAGAGAATTTTGAGAGAGAAACCCTAGAGAAAAACAAGATTGACTTATCCACAATTTTTACATAGTGACTCTTCAAATTCCTCAACTCCCACCCTCTCCATTGTTACATCCTTGAGAGGTACATTAGCCAAAACCTTTTCTCAACATACCCATATCTGTGAGAAGGCTATTTAGTGATTGGGAAGCAATTAGGAAGGGACCAATTCACATTGGTTGATGCTATGGGTTATAGCAAAATCTGGTAAGCTAAAGAAGAAAAAGGTTCGGCGCAACCTCGTTGGAGCAAGAAGCTTGGAGGCCTTAGGTACATTGGGTAGATTAGGCTTGGAGGGTTTTCTGTTGTTCATGTATCCCAACTTCATTCTTTAGTGGATTATTGACCACTTGGAGGGTGGCATAGAGGTTTTACGTCGAGGGCTTCGGTTTCCTCTTCAATAACACATTGCTGTGTTGTCCTTGTGTTTGCATCTCTCTTCACTTTATCTTTGCCATTTAATTACTGCTGTGGTTGTGATTATTTATGGTTTAGATTGTTTATCAATTCTGCTTTAGCCTAAGTTCATGTTCCGCACATATATTATTTGATAATAAGCTTGAATTGGTATTTTGTAAATTGGGGGTCTAAACGTTCAAGGGTGTTTTACACACATTTTGAACATTTAATTGGTATCAAAGCGGGTGCACTTGTTGTGGTGTAATTACCTTAGTGCAATCCTTGACCCTTTTTGAGATGGATTGGTCTCAATCTTTAGATGCATCACCATATTTTGATGGTAGCAATTATGCCTTTTGGAAGGTATGGATGAGAGCATTTTTATGTTCAACAGATGAATCTGTGTGGGATGCTGTTGATATTGGCTGGACTAGGCCGGAGGAAGCCAAATCCACATGGGATAAGGCAGCCCTTGCGGCGTCAAATGCTAATAGCAAAGCACTTAACGCTATTTTTTGTGGTGTGTCTCCAGATGAGTTCCATCGGATTTCTCGCATTACCATTGCCAAGGAGGCTTGGCAAATATTGGAGACTACTTATGAGGGAACGAAGAAAGTAAAAGACATAAAGCTACAAATGCTGACCACCCGATTTGAGGAGTTAAGAATGAGTGAGGACGAGTCCTTTGACTCTTTCTATAGTAAGCTGAATGAAGTGGTTATCGGTAAGTTTAATTTGGGAGAGAAAACGGAGGATTCCAAAATAGTAAGGAAGATCCTTCGGTCATTGCCGAAAAGCTTCCGTTCCAAGGTGATGGCGATTGAAGAGAGCAAGGATCTTGATGAGATCAAAGTCCAAGAACTGGTTAGCTCGCTTTAAACTTATGAATTGTCATTGCCTACTCAAAGGAAGAGCAAATCTCTTGCTTTTAAGACAATAAATGAAAAGGTAGAAGCACACGACTCATCGAATGAGGATGTCGTCGAGAAAGATGTTGCTTACCTTGCAAAGAATTCTCGCAAATTCCTAAAGTTCAAGAACAGTGAGAAATTTGATGATAAAGGGAAATTCACAAGTTCCAGAAAGGAGAAGAAGGACTTCAAAAAGAGAGATGGGAAGGAGTCCCAATCTAATCAAGGAGTCACTTGTTTTGAATGTAATGGCCATGGCCATTTCAAAAATGAATGTCCTAATTACTTAAGATCGAAGGGCAAGGCGTATGCCACCAATCTCAGTGACTCAGATTCCTCCACCTCTGATTCGGAGGATAGCTGTGATGAAGAAGGGAATTTCTCAGCATTTATGACTATTGCTTATGTCGAGTGTCCAGAGGACTTGAATTTGCTTGTGCAAGAACTTGGGGAGCATAGTGATGAGGAATCCTTGGGAATTGTAGAAGAATTGGATGCTGAAGAAATTGAATTTACAGCAGGCCTTCAAGAGAATTACAATTCTCTTCTTGAAAAATCAGGAGAATACACAAGGGTGGCCAAGGCGGCTATGAAGAAGATGAAGAAAGCATAGAAGGACTATAAAAGTCTCCTAGTAAGATATAAGGAGGCCAAGTGTCAGTTTGAGATGCTAAATGGTGAGCTAACCGAAGCTTACACCAAGGTTAAATTCCTTGAGCTTGAGGTGGTTCAAGCAAATGCCAAGGTAGAGCAAGTATCCATAAAGAAGCTTGATGATGTCATCTCTCATAAAAAACCCTTCTCCGAAAAAACTGGATTAGGATACACAAGAGAAAGTAGTTCAGCTATGAATATCTCCAAAGAAGTGAAGTTTATGAAGGCCAAAGAGCCAATTATAGTTGCCCCTACTGTGGAGAAGGCAAAGGTTGAGAAAAAGAAGAATGTGGCTGACCAATGGGTGTTGAACAAACTCCGTAACCAATCTGTGGTTAGGTCTAAAGCCAAAGGGAAATCTCTTCCAAGATCACAAAGAGGTCTGAGAATGAACCATGTTTGTCACCATTGTGGACTTCAAGGGCATACCAAACCGAATATTCATAAACTAAGAGTATTGAAGAATGCAAGTGATCAAAGGTCAAGAGGACCAAGAAATGACAAGAGGACCAAGAAATGACAAGAGGACTTGGGTTGTTGAGTCATCAAGAGGTCGAAATGGTGATCCCATTCTGGTGGACGTGATGAAGATGATTGGTGTGATCACCACTTGCTTGGAAAGCTTCACTAGAAGGTTTCAAAGTCCTAACTCTCATACCCAATCCTATAGGGATGTCACCCCAAATGCACGTGACGTGTGGGTGAAGAGGGGTACTCATGCATAAGCATTACAACAAGTCCATGCATTAATACTTCCTATATTTGACAATGCTTAGTTGTGTGCTTGGTGTTAGTTTGAGTTGAAAATTGTTTGTTTGTTTGCTTTTGCTTTAAATGTTTTTACATTTTTTTTTTATCAATCTTTTCTTGTTTTTATGTCAAAAATCCAAAAACACAAAAAGTTGAAAATCCAAAAAGGTTGATCGACATTGTTGAGTTTTGTCTCAAAACATATTTTGCGTTGTACCTTTGTACTAATAGCCTTATGCATTTAAGCGCGTAGCTTGTTCCCTATTCACTCCATATCTTTGTGGGAGAAATCTTGACATCTATGTGATTGTTGTAAATAGATCTTCAAACTTGTCATGAATGAGTAGTCAATGGTATTGTTGATCTTGAGACATGCATAGACTTGTGCCTATATATATTCCCACTCATTTATTTTATTGTTTTTGCTTAAAGAGCTCACCAAATGTAAATCTCCAAATGAAAAGAGATATTGTGCTGCAAAAGCTTGTCGCACATACTAGTATTTGACTAAGAAAAAGAAAAAGCGACGTAAAATAAAATGTATGATGCCCAAAAAGCCAAAGGCTAACTCATCAAATTGAAATATCAAAAATTTTAGGCATTGATCTCACAATGAGATGTATTGATTCAAAAAGATCAAATGATATGATGTATATGGAGTCAAATGAAAAGCTTCACATGTTATATAATCATGTTTTGTGGGAGGTCATATATGCATATTTCTATAATTGAGATGGGTCACTTTATCTAGTACTAATTATGTATGGCTTGGTTGAATTGATCATTGAAGCTTTGCATTAGACTAAGGACTATCTCATTGTTGATATCCACACACATCACGTATGTTTATGTTCAATGAATGTCATACTCATTTGTGTGATTGTACTTGATTAAATGTGTTTTCACAAGCTCAATCTTTGTTGATCAAAGACAAAAATATTTTTGAGTGTTTTAGTTGTTTTTGGAAAGTACTTTGTTCTTGCAAAAACAATGTTGCATTGTTTTGGCGACTCAATCGTGGGTTTGTCCAGTCGCCTGGCCCAGTTGTGAGCTCACACAAAGATTTTTCGCAACTCACTGGCAGGTTAATGTCCCAGTCACGAAAAATACTTAGAATATTTTTCAAATTTTGATTTTTTAATGTTTCTCGTGGCTCAGATTAGCGACTTGTTTGCAGGAGGAGGTTCCAGTAGCAAGGGTACTCAGAGATTTTCGCGGCTTATTTCGTGACTCTCTCACAGGTAGAACTTCCAGTTGCGAAAAACACTTAGAAAATTTTTCAAAAGTTTTCAAAATTTTTGTCTTAAGTGTTTTGGCAATTGGCCCTGGCAACTTGCTTGCGACTTAAAGTAGTCGCGAAAATCGCGTGTTTTGCGCAAATAGGTCAGTTTTTAAAACCTTTTGAGTTTCCCTCGAACATTTTGTAACTATTCATTATCTTCCTTACTCACCATGTCACTCTCAAACTCACCATGTCACTCTAAAAAAACCTCCATTTTTTGCATCATTTCAACTTCAAATCTTTAAGAAAAAGGTATGGGCTTTGTCTTTCTCACTACATATTTCATGTTTTGAGCTTTATTTTCTTGAATCTGTGAGTTGTGGTTATGATTTGTGATATCTGTAGTTTCGGATATGGGTTGGGTTCATATTTGTTGTGTTTTGGTGTGTGGGTTTGGTTGATCTTGTTTCTAGGATGCTAAATATGGTTGTCATCATGTTTTAGTTTCACTGTTTGAGTTTGTTAACTGACTTGTGTTGGTTGGTTAATCTCATACCCAAGATAATATGTCTCATTATTATATGCTATTTGTTTGGGTTTACTATGATATACTCTGTTTGTGAGTATGGTTGGTTCAAAATGGTTGAGCTTAAATGGTTGGGTTTTATTTTTCTTACTTCAAAGTTGCTATTGATTATTGATATCATGTGTGTTGCTTCTGTCTTGAGGATATTGTCTGCTTTGTGTTGGTTTGAACATCTCATACTAATTAAAGATATGTCTCATTGACATATGCATGTTGAAGTCTGTGCTTGGGTATGTGCCCTAGAGTGTTCATGATTGAGTTGTTGTACTCATTGTCACAATGTGTTATGCATAAGTATTGTTGATAGGTTGTTCTATCCTTTTCTAATTTGAGCTATCTCTTTCAATGTTTGAATCTCAATTGAATATGGATTGAATGGTGATATAGTTCTATGTTCTTTTCAGTTATACTAACCTGTTACTAATGTTTGAATTTCCATCTATTGTGCTTTGTTTTTTTGTGGCCTTTTCTGTTGTGTTTATAGATGGCTCCTTCTCCTACAAAGAAGAAGACTACTGCCAAGAAGGGTGACAAGAGGCTAAAGATGGACAATACCAAGTTTAGGTCTCTTCAGCATTTTGAGAGATACACTCAATTCTACATAAAGGCAACCATCATTTAGGAAAGATTTGTAGACTTGGTGGATTTGAAGGACACCTTCATTCCAAGCTGTTTTGAGGGTAAAGGTTGGGATAAGTTGTTGAGTGACTTGCCTAGAGTGTGTGAGCATATGATCAAAGAGTTTTATGCTAATGCTAGGTTAAGAGAGGATGAGATCGATTGTTGGATTCGAGGACATGAGTTCACCATAGATGTGAGTGATATAGATGAGGTGCTAGGGCTTGAAGGTTTAGATGACCATGACTTCACCAATTACAAGGATAGGATGTTATCCATTGAAATGGTTCAATCTCATATTGGTGGTGTTAGAGAGGGGAGATGTCTCAACACTAATGCCTTCCCAGTTGACATGAGGTGTCTAACCACCATCATGATGTACAACTTGTACCCAGTGAGGAAGTTGACTACAATCAACAATGCTAAAACTATCTTTCTCACGGAGCTTAAGGAGAACACCTTCATAGAAATCAGCTCCCACATCTTCGATACAATTGTGGCTGAGACCAGAACAACTTCAAGGGCCAAGCTGATTTTTCCTAGCCTTCTTCTGAGGCTTTTTGGACTGAAAGGTGTTGACATCCCTCAAGATATCAGTCTTATGCCTACACCTACAGCCATTAACAAACTAAGCATCACAATGATACAAGTTCGTCTCCCATGTAACCAAGAAGAAGGAGAACCTATGGACACTGACACAGAGGCTACAGGAGAACCCTCAAGCTTAAGAGGTCGAGGCAAGAGGAGCAGAGCTTCATCCTCATCAGTTGTACCTCCAGATGCATTCCAAATCATCCTAGAAAGGATTGATGGGCTCAGAGATGTCCAGAATGAACAATCTGACAAGCTGGCAACACTTGAGGACCAGATGAACATATTTTCAGCAAAGTTTGATAGTTTCAGCACCCAGCAATGACCCTTTGGCCATTCCAGTCAAAAATGGGGAGAATTTTTGAAAGGCAGCTCTTGAAGGAGAGTGTCTGTTTGAGGGGGAGCATGCTAAAAACTTAATTTCAGCAGTTTTACTTTATGTTTATGATATCTATAGTTTCTGGTGTTATGTTTTGGATAATCTTAAAATTATGGGTTTGCTACATACTATGTACTTTGGGTTTTGTACCTTTGCTTTGTAGCATAGTACTTTTTGTTTTGTCATGCATTACTTTAAATACTCTCACTCTTGTGCCCTAGTAGGTTCTTGTTCCTAGATGCATACATGTTTTGTGCATTGGTTGAGTGTTGGACATGCAAATGATACTTTACATTTAAGCTTATTAGCTTGCATGTTCGGATGTTCATTCCATATGTGAATGAGCATTGTGGTCACTATTCTATAGTGATTGCTTGTATGGTCAAGCCATGGTTTATTGCTTTATTCTATTTTGCTTGATCGCATTGTGCTTGCTTCATATGCATTACAAGTTTTTTTGCATACAATGATCAAATTGTGTTGTTGTGTTTCAGGAGATACTTGTTCTTATGATTCAAGAGTTTCACAGATTCTAGAGTTAGGTGTTAGTGAGTTTTGTTCAACTGTTCCCAATTCACATGTAAAGTCTAGAGTTTGTTTTAGGGTTTTGTCACGGAATAGCCAAATGGGGAGATTGTAAAGTTGAATTTAATCAACCATCTTGTTGGCTTTATTCCGTGCCAAATTTGCTTGTAATTTAGTAATTGGTAACCCTGTATTTAGGTGGGAATCATGTAAAGATAGTGTGTGAGAAAGTGTGAAGAAATGCTTAAAACTGTGTAGTGAAGTAGGGACTCGTGGCTAGATCTCGCGGGTGGCTAGCAGCTTGCAAGCTGCCAGAAGATGCACACGAGTGAAGCATGCAGAGAAGCTGAACCGTTTTGCTAGCTGTAGCACTACAAGACAAAAAGTCTTGTCTGGCCATTCAGTTAGGTCGCGGCTTGACTCGCGACTCAGTCAAGTCACGAGACCAAGTTGCCAATTCATTCTGTTATGGAAAAATTGACTCTTCGCATTCCTTTCTCTCTCTAGTATAAATACCCTTTATACCCACGAAATATAGAGAGCTTCCAGAGAGAATTTTGAGAGAGAAACCCTAGAGAAAAACAAGATTGACTCATCCACAATCTTTACATAGTGACTCTTCAAATTCCTCAACTCCCACCTTCTCCATTGTTACATCCTTGAGAGGTACATTAGCCAAAACCTTTTCTCACTATACCCATATTTGTGAGAAGGCTATTTGGTGCTTGGGAAGCAGTTAGGAAGGGACCAATTCACATTGGTTGATGCTATGGGTTATAGTGGAATCTGGTAAACTAAAGAAGAAAAAGGTTCAGGGCAACCTCGTTGGAGCAAGAAGCTTAGAGGGCTTAGGTACATTGGGTAGATTAGGCTTGGAGGGTTTTCTGTTATTCATGTATCCCAACTTCATTCTTTAGTGGATTATTGACCGCTTGGAGGGTGGCAGAGAAGTTTTACGCCGAGGGTTTCGGTTTCCTCTTCGATAACACATTGATGTGTTGTCCTTGTATTTGCATCTCTTTTCCCTTTATCTTTGTCATTTAATTACTACTGTGGTTGTGATTATTTATGGTTTAGATTGTTTATCAATTCTGTTTTAGCTTATATTCATGTTCTGCACATATATTGTTTGATAATAAGCTTGAATTGATATTTTGTAAATTGAGGGTTTAAACGTACAAGGGTGTTTTACACACATTTTGAACATTCATAGAGCATTTGGATGCTTATGTCACTGACAAACCTATAGATATAGAGATTGATGCTGAAGGCACATATTATATGGATGAAGACCCCATGGTACTGATGCTGAGGGAAGAAGGAAATCATCGAGAGCCACCCGCCATTGTTAAAGCTACAACCGAGTTGAAGAATTGGGCATAGGAAGGACTTGCCCACCCCAAGGAAGACTTTGTAGAGAAGATCAAGAACGTTGAGCCAATCACTCTTGCCAAAAACATTTTTTTTATCCCTATTGAATCTATTTCTACTAGTATTATCATTCCTGTTGAGTCTGTTTGTGATCATATTCCTATTGAGTCTGTTTAGTTTGTTGATACACAACTAGTACTAAATCATGTGGTCTATCTTAATTATAGAAATGAACATATATGACCTCCCACAAGAGAATGATTACAAAACTTAGAAGATTTTCATTTGGCTTCTGCATAAATCATAACATTTGATCCTTTTTGTATAATACATCTCTTTTTGAGATCGGTGCTTGAAATTTTTGATATTTCAACATTGAGAGTTAGCCTTTGGCTTTTTTAGCACCATATATTTCAATACAAAAGTCGTTTTCCCTTTTTCCCTAGTCAAATACTAGTATGTGTGACAGGCTTTTGCAGCTCTTAATCTCTTTTTCATTTTGAGATTTACATTTGGTGAGTTCTATTGCAAAAAACATAAAAATAAAGGTGGGAAGATATATACGCACAAGTCTATGCAAGTATCAAGACCATCAAGACTTTTGACCAATTATTCATGACAAACTTGAAGATCTATTTACAACAATCATACATAGTTTTCAAGATTTCTCCTATAGAGATATATGTGCATATATAACAAGCTAAGCTCGTAAATGTACTACGTCATTAGTACGAAGATACTATGCCAAACTCACACGCGATAAACACAACACAAGCGATCAAATGTTTTAAAGATTTTTCAATTTTTATGGGTTTTTGAATTTTTAAACACACTCAAAAATAGAACAAGTAAAGTAAGATTAACAAAAATAAGTATAAAACAAAACTTGTAAAAGAAACATGCTATAAACCGGAAGCAATATATGACATGATGCATGAACCTATGACCTTAAACATTGGAAGAATTAATGCATGGATATGTTGTAATGCTTATGCATGAGTATCCTTCTTCATCCACACATCACTTGCGTTTGGGGTGATATCCTTATAGGATTAGGTACGAGTGTTGTGGCTTTCAAACCTTCTGTTGAAACTTGCCAAACAGGTGGTGAATGCATCAATCATTTTCATCACATCCATCTCTCCGAAATCACCATCTCAACCTCTTGATTGCTTAATAGCCCAATTCCTTTTGTCATTTCTTGGTCCTCTTAACCTCTGATCACTTGCATTCTTCAATGCTCTAAGCTTATGACAATTTGGTCTGGTGTGTCCTTGAAGTCAACGATGATGGCAGATATGTTTTGTTCTCGGACCTCTTTGTGATTTTGGAAGTGATTTCCCTTTGGCTTTAGGTCTAACCACTGATTGGTTATGAGGCTTATTCAACACCCATTGGTCAGTCATATTCCTCTTCTTCTCTGGCTTCACTTTCTCAACTTTTGTGGTAGCTACCATCAATTCTTTGGCTTTCGTAAACTTTACTTCCTTGGAGATATTTACAGCCGAACTCTTCTCTCTAGTATATCCCAATCCGATTCTGTTAGAGAGAGGTTTTTTATGAGAAAGGACTTCATCAAGCTTCTTGGAGGAGACTCGCTTTACTTTAGCATTGCCTTGAACCACCTCAAGCTCAAGAAATTTTATCTTTGAGTAGGCTTTGGTCAGCTCTCCATTTAGCGTCTCTATTTCACATTTGGCCTCCTTATATCGCACGAGAAGACTTCTATAATCTTCCTCTGCCCTCTTCATCTTTTTAATGGCCGCGTTAGCCATTTATGCATATTCGCCAGTCTTTTCAAGAAGGGAATTGTAGGTTTCTTGCAATCCCACTATTCCTTCATCTTCCTCATCATCAAATTCCTCAACTATCCCAATTGACTCCAATTCAGTGTGCTCACCAAGCTCTTCCACTAGCACACTCAAATCATTTGAAGATTCCATATAAGCAATGGTTATGAATGCAGAGAAGTTTCCCTTTCTATCACAGCTTTCATCTGAATTTGAATTAGAGGAGTTTGAATCACTTAGAGTAGTGGCATATATTTTACCCTTCGCTTTCAAGTAATTGGGACACTCTTTCTTGAAATGTTCGTGTCCGTTGCATTCGAAGCAAGTGATTCCTTGAGAGGATTGAGAGTCCTTTCCAATTCTACTCTTAAAATCCTTTTTCTCTTTTCCAAAACTTGAGAATTTTCCCTTCTCAGCAAACTTTCCATTTTTCTTAAACTTTAAGAACTTTCAAAAATTCTTCACTAGATATGCCACATCTTTATCGACAACATCCTCATCGGATGAGTCGTGAGCTTCTACCCTCTATTGATTGTCTTAAGAGTAAGGGATTTACTCTTCCTTTGTGATGGCAATGACAGCTCATAAGTCTGAAGTGATCCAATTAGTTCTTGAATTTTGATATTATCAAGGTCCTTACTTTCTTCAATTGCTGTAACTTTTACACGGAAGCTCTCCGGCAATGATCGAAGGATTTTCCAAACTGTCTTTGAGTCCTCCATTTTCTCACCCAAGTTGAACTTGCCAATAACCACCTCATTCAACTTGCCATAGAATGAGTCAAATGACTCGTCTTCACTCATTTTCAACTCTTCAAACTGAGTGGTTAGCATCTGCAACTTAGTGTCTTTCACCTTCTTTGTTCCTTCATACGTGGTCTCCAATATTTGCCATGCCTCCTTGGCAATTGTGATGTGAGATATTTTGTGAAACTCATCTGGAGATACACCACAAAAAATAGCATTAAGTGCTTTGCTATTTGCATTAGCCGCCGCGAGAGCTGCCTTATCCCATGTGGATTTAGCGGCCTCTAGCCTAGTCCATCCTACATCTACTGCATCCCAAATAGCCTAATTGATTGAACATAGGAATGCCCTCATTTGGACTTTCCGAAAGGCATAGTTGCTACCATCAAAATGTGGTGGAGCATTTAAAGATTGAGACCGGTCCATCTCAAATAGGGTCAAGGATCGCACTAAGGTAATTAAACCATAGCAAGTGCACCCGCTTTGATACCAATTGATTGCACTAAAATGTGTGATAACATAAGAGCTATTTAGACCCCCAATTAAAATTACGGCTCGATATATTTTACTCTAACTTTTACTAAGTGTGGAAAAGAGTAAATGCAAGCATATTATACAAACAAGCTACTCTAACCTATATTCATAATAACACAGCAGTAAAATGAAAGGTAAAAGAGTAGAAAAGAAAGATGCAAACACAAAGACAACACAACAATGTGTTATCGAAGAGGAAATCGAAGTCCTCGGCGTAAAACCACTCCACCACCCTCCAAGCAGTAATCAATCCATTAGACAATCAGTTGGGATACATGGGTTAGCAAGAGACTCTCCAAGCCTAATCTACCCAATGTACCTAAGCCCTCCAAGCTCCTACTCCAACAAAGCTTCTCGGAACCATGTCTTGTCTAGCTCTCTGGATCCCGCAACAAGCTCCAGGTTGCATCCGCCATCCTTGGCTTCTTCCAATGCTTTCTAGCAGCACCAAAACCTCACTGAACACTCTGAAAGGGTGTGGTATGTGTTTGGGCTATCAACCTCTCAAGGATATGAAAATGGAGAGGTAGGAGTTGAGAAAAATCCGCAAGCAATTGTGTAGAAGATTGTGGGTATAAAAATCTCTAACTCTCAATGTTTGTGGCTAAGGTTTTCTCATAGAAGCACTTCTCAACTTTTATGGGTAATGATGGCATATATAGTGTGGGTGTAAAAAGTGTGTATCAGATAGGACAATCTGGCAAAATAGAATGTTTCGCGAGTGTCTCGCAGGAAGGCCTTACCCGCAAGCTACTCGCGAAACACAATTGTCTCCATCTGTCCTGACTCTTCACATTACAGTCATGTGCAGGGCACATACATCATTTCAAGGGATGCTTAGTCATAAGCTACCCGCGAAAACTCTTCAGTCTTCAATTTGCTTGAGTCTTCACACACTCTCTCTCTTTCACACAACCCTTACAATTAAATCCTACAATAAATACAGGGTACAAAACATATAGTTGTAAATTACAACTTTACAAACCATATTTCTACCCTAGGTACTATCTACAGACCAAACTACTCCACTATGTTAGCATCCTTTTATTATCTATATGTTATGGTCCCTACCAACCAACTTGTTAAAGCCACTTTCTCCAAAAATCCCAATGCTTCTCAATATGTTAAAAAAAATACTTCCAAAACCTATTTTCCATAGAACCCAACAGAGTTATGATCAAAGATCCTTTTAAACTTGCTATAGATTTTGTTCCCCTGAACTTCCACTGGATACCTGAACATAATGGTAAAAATTTAAATTATTACTCCGCTATCTTGTTTCATGAAAAATCAGTCTTTATCAAATCCATACGTAACAAGATTGATAAATCAAAAATTTACCATAGTGTTTTCATCCTCAATATTGTTACTGAAGAAAAATGGGGACTCCGTCTGGCTTCTACAAAACCTTTACTTGGTTCAACTATTCCGTATTCATACCATGATTATATTAATGCATGGTTCAAGTTCATGCTACACTAAGATGCTACTATGACCCATTCCTGGTTTATTAAGTTTGTAAAGATTTCAATTCTCAACTTCCTTTGTGGTTCATCTATTGGTGGACACAATTTGGCCTTACTATTGATATTTTTCCAGGAAGTCTGACTAGCTCCTTCAAGTATTTTACAAGTGTTTTTAAGATAGACGCATATGGTGCTAAATGAAACCTCAAATTTGTGTTATAAACACAAGAGCTTGTTTAGACCCCCAATTAAAAATTACCGCTAGATTGCTTTTGCTCTAACTTATCTAAGTGCGGAACAAGAGTAAATGAAGCGCAATAAACCAATAAAACTACCCTAGTGCATAAGCATGAACAACAAGCAATAAAAGTAAAGCACAAGAGAAAAGGAAAAGAGAATGCAAACACAAGATAACACGCCGATGTGTTATTGAAGAGGAAACCGAAGAACTTGGCGAATAACCTCCTCATTACTGTCCAAGCAGTAAATCGATCCACTAAACAATAAGTTGGGATACACGAATAGCAAGAGACACTCCAAGCCTAGTCAACCCAATGTACCTAAGCCCTCCAAGCTCCTACTCTAACAAGTTTTCTCAAAACCGTGTCTTGTCTAGCTTTCCAGATCCGCAATACGCCTAATTGCATCTGCCAAGCCTCACCGGCTTCTTTTGGCAAATCCCCAAAGCTTCCCAAGCTCCAAAACACTCTTTACACTCTGAAAAGGTGTGAGTTGTGTTTGGGTTCAAATCTCCTCTCAAAGTATGACAATGGGAGAAGGAAGGAGAAGAGGTTAGAATGATTTCTCACTAAGGATGAGTAGCTCTCTCTCTAAAAGATGTGTGTGTGTTGTAGAAAACCTATCTAGGGTTTTTCTCTCTGAACGACCTTTTTTACATTTATGGGTAATGAGGGTATATATAGTATGGATAAAGGGTAAGAAAGTCACATTTAAAAATCCTCCAGGCAGAATGTTTCGTAACTACATCATGGGAAGGCCTTACTCGCGAAACACTCACGAAACTGACAGCTTGGCATGACTCTTCAGCTTCCAGTCATATGCTTCTCATGTGGCTATTTCACAGGTTAGCTTCTCGCGAGTTTCGCGAAAAATACTTGATCTTCAATTAAGTTTGAGTCTTCACCAATGTAATACTAAACCCAATACAACAAAATCTCACAAAAATACAAGGAAACAAAATTAAAGTAATTACAACACTTTTTGTCATGGAATAAAGCCAACATAAAACATAGTTGTAAATCACAACTTTACACTAAGTTTCCTGCAACCCTACATTTTGTTAAAAATTACAAGGTGTTGTGGATTCTGAAATGACAATATGTCAAGGAAGGCGATGTTCTTACTCAACAGTGGTTTGTTAAATGGTGAGACAAATTTTCCCACACCCAAGATGTTATTGATAATGTTACCTAAGAATTCCCGACTGCTTCTCAAAGCACTGTTAACACTACTACTTAGGTTAAAGCTCTAACACTGGCATACCCACTTGTGTAGGTAGCCATGCCTTAACCCATTACACTTGCTACCACATCTACTACAAAACCTGCTAAGTCTTCTGCCAAGACCAAAAAGAAAAACTTTGCTTTTGATGGTCTCAACAAATCTAATATAATTGCACTATTAAAACAAAAATGGAAGGATGAAGAAGAAGCTACAAATGCTAGCTTCGAAGAAGAAGAAGATGACCAAGAATCCAAGACATCCTCAGAAGCCTCTGTTACTAATAACGATCCTTATTACCTTATAATCAGAAATTATTTGGACATGATGAAGCTTCCACACTAGACTTTGGTGAGGATTAACTCTGTCGGCATAATGGCCAAAATTGCTAAGTCCATAAAGAAAGAATCTCTTGTTAAAGTTGTTGATTTGCATTGATTCCCTGCTGAAATTACAAAAGATACTTTGATTCCCTTATAGGAGTATGGCTCTTACTCTAGTTGTTCCCCATGGGGGATGATTCCCTCTAGACAACACATGCTGACAATTTTGCTCATCTATGATGAATAGTAAAATTTTACTGTTCACTATTCACTGTTTAAATAGTATTTTATTTTGCCTATAAAGGGGGGATGTCCCTTTTAGGCTAGATCACCACTCAATTTTCCTAGTTTCAAATTCCACATAGTTTCTAGACTACTTCCTAAGCTTGTAACCTTTTTTCGCTCCAGTTCAAAGCCTTGTATCTACTATTCTCCTATAAGTGTTTTTAATCTATTATTGAAACCTTGTTTTGTTAAAATACCAATTTCTTTTACTATGTTGTTTTTATTTTGAAGCTTTCTTATTTTCAGCATTTTACTTCAAGTATTTTACTTTAAATATCTTAATCTATTGTGCACTTCCACCCCCCCTTATAGTTGCTATAGTTGGTTCCTATCCTGTACACAATATTTCATTTTGGTCCATAACCTTGCAATGTCATGTTAATTTAATTCTTACCGTTATTTCTTGGATGGAAATTGCTAAAGTGACAAATGTCTAAAATAAAAATAAAAAAATAGTTTATTGCTACATCAACAGGAACTAATTTTTCATTTTGACTGTTAGCTATTTCAATAATTATCATCCAAGAGATAACGATAGAGACTAAATTGACATGATCGACACTAAAAGGTTAGGGACCAAATTGAAATATGATGTAAAAGAAAAATGTGGACATTTTGTGAGTTATGCATATAAAACTTTATATTAAAACCTATTTAGATTATAGGTTTAAGAGTTACTGGGTAATCTTGGAAGGCTATTTAAACAAAGAGAGTTTCTTGGTAAACGTGTATGCCAAAGAAAATTTGAGAGGGAGAGAGAGAGTCAGCGTGACAAAAGAAAGAGGCCAAAAATTGTTTAGGGGCATAAGGTTTGGCTGTGAAATCAAGGTGAGAATTCCATCTCTAAGATGATCAATATTGCTCTATAGTTTTAACAAATCTTGAGATATATAGATGTGTGTGTGTGTGTGTGTGTGGGGTTTTGGAAGCATGGTAAGATTAAGTTATGTCAATTATATTAATTTCTCGATTACAATAGAAAGATGTTTACATATAAGCAATATTCAGATAAAGATTTAATGGTTATACTCTTAAGTTTATGATAGTCTTGTCTATTGATGGAGAATATTTTGACTAACTCCATAGTTACTCTTTTGAAATGTGCTACTCTTCCCATAGAAGTTGGTCTTCCAAAATGCACCTACTCACCAAAAGCGGAAGACCAGATGCAACCAACATAGACATATGTCATGACCAAAAGCTGATGAGAAAGACCAAGCACACTAAACTAATGTTGCAATGCCAACATCACCTGAGACTCCTATAAACACATGGTTGCTAGTAATGGGATAACCCTTATCTCCTACTTATCGGTTAACATGTAACTCTTTACTCCTTACAGGATCAACTATAGGATGGTTCCCAACTCCTACACGTTAGCTAAGGGATAACCTCATATCCCTACAATTCAGCTACAGTGACCATCCGAAAACCCCTATATAAACACTAAGACACTCCAATCTCAAAGTACACAAAAAATACTATTTAGAGACTCCTCTCCAAAAAGTTCACTATCAGTTTCTGACTTGACCTTGAAAGGGTTTTAAGTCGACACCACACCAGTGCTCTTTGAAGGTGTTTCTATTTTTTACAGTTTCACTATTCTTCACCTTTCATTGAAGATTGTAGGTTTAGGTGATAGACCTACTGACAATTTTGAGCATCATTAGTTGGCATTATCTGTGGGAATTTCAAGTGATAAGCCATCCCTCTGCCCCTAAGACAAAGGGTCATATGGTCAAAACTCAATCAATGGCATCAGTCAAATCGAAAATTGGAAAACCCTGAAGCCAGCAACCACCAAGAGCATGGTAACAATCACCAATCACCAGACCAGGAATGACCGCCATGAAAAAGATGAGGCGGAAAGCAACACGCCTAGTAGGTAAACCAGAAAAGAAGACGCATCACCTCGTGAACCAAATGCAAGCAACACGCAATGGAGGGTGAGATAAAGGTGATGAAGGACAGGATAGACCTTATGATGAATGCTATGAAGGGACGAATAGCTGCACTGGATGACATGGTACACCGTACTCATTCCCCTTTCACAACACAAGTCACATCTTGCCCTTTACCACCTAAGTTTTGGATGCCGTCTTTGGAATCTTACGATGGGGTGAAAGATCCGCTTGATCATCTTGAATCTTTCAAGACTCTCATGCACATCCAAGGTGTCCCTGAAGAGATAATGTGTAGGCTTTTCCTTACTACCCTAAAAAGGTCAGAACGAGTTTGGTTCAATAAGATCAAGCCAAACTCCATCTCAACCTCCAAAGAGTTAAGCAATAGCTTTGTCACCCACTTTATTGGGGGACAAAGGCATAAACGATCAACACACACATTGATGTAGATTAGGCAAAGAGAAGACGAGAGCCCAAGGTCATACGTCACTTGATTCAACAAAGAAGCCCTGCTGATAGAAGAGGTGGACAAGATGGTCCTTGTGACAGTTTTCTCTAGCGAGCTCAAAAAATGAGAATTCCTCTTCTTAGTCCAGAAGAATGAGCCAAAGGCTGTGGTTAATATACTTTTTAAAGCTACAAAGTACATGAATGTGGAAGACATGCTTATTGCTCGAAAGGATGGAAAAAGTAAAGGAAAAGAGAAAACACAGAAGATGCCCAATTTAATGTTAGGAAAAGGACCTCCCAGTTCGAACGGAGGAAGGATGACAAGAGGACAAGGCCTCCCCCTGGACGAATCATCAACTTCACCCCCTTGAACACTCTCCTAGATCAGGTGCTGACGCAAATTGGAGACAATTTAGTGCTCAAATGGCCACAAAAAGCTAAAGGGAGACCCGAACAAGCGATCCAGGGATAAGTACTGTCGTTTTCGTTATGATCACAAACATGATACCTCCAACTGCTATGAGTTAAAGAGTTAGATCGAAGCCCTAAATTGCAGAGATTTATCAAAGGCAAGACTAATGAAAAACTGCCTCAAGGGACAGAACACCCAAGGAGAGTGGAGGAGCGACCTAGAGCACCCCTTAGAGAAATAAAAGTGATTGTGATTGTAGAAGGCTCGACATCGGGTGGAACTTCTAAGACATCAAGGAAAGCATACTTACACATGGTACAGAGTGTTCAAATTGAAGGACAACCTCCCAAGCAAAGTAGGATGGAAGACTCTTTAGTCACTTTTACTTAAGAAGATGCCTAGCGGCTCTATCACTCGCATAATGATGCCCTAATGATCACCCTGACGATTGCTAATTACACCATCGAATGAGTTTTAGTAGACAATGGAAGTTCAGTGCATATTCTTTATTACCTAACATTTTAGTAGATGAAAATTGATAAGAATTTGCTCAAGCCAATAGACACCCCATTGGTTGGCTTTGGAGGAACGAAAGTGCACCCGATGGGAGCTGTCACCTTACCCATTACCATAGGCACCTACCTAAGATTGCAGACTAAGGAGGTTGACATTCTAGTAGACAACTGCTCATCCGCCTATAATGCTATAATCGAAAAACCAACTCTTAATGTGCTAAGGGATGCTACTTCAACATACCATCTCCTGGTCAAGTTTCCTACAGAGTATGGTGTAGGGGAAGCAAGAGGAGATCAAGTCACTATAAGGGAATGTTATGTAGCCATGCTCGACATGGATGCATAGTTGTCCATGTAAAGTTGTAATTTACAGCTATGTGTTTTGTTGGCTTTAATTCCATGCCAAATTTAATTGTAATTATGTTCAATCTTATGTACTCTGTATTTTATGTGGGATTTAATTGTAAGGGTTGTGTGTGAGAGAGAGAGAAAGAGTGTGTGTGAAGACTCAAGCAAATTGAAGACTAAAGAGTTTTCGCAGGTAGCTCGCAACTAAGCATCCCGCGAAATGATGCATGTGCCCTGCATATGACTGGAATGCGAAGAGTCGAGGTAGATGGAGACAGCTGTGTTTCGCGAGTAGCTCGTGGGTAAGGCCTTCCCACGAAAGCAAAACATTCTATTTTGCCAAATTGTCTTATCTGATATACACTTTCCGTACCCACACTATATATACCCCCATTACCCACATATGTTGGTGTGGCCATTCAGAAAGAAAAACCCTAGATAGGTTTTCTACAACACATACACCCATCTTTTAGAGAGAGAGCTACTCATCTTTAGTGAGAAATCCTTGTAGCCTCTTCTCCTTCCCTCTCCCATCGTCATACCTTAAGAAGAGATTTGTACCCAAACACAACCCACACCTTTTCAGTGTGGAGAGTATTTTGGAGCTTGGGAAGCTTTGGGGAATTGCCAAAAGAAGCCAAAGAGGCTTGGTTGATGCTACGGGCTATAGCGGAATCTGGTAAGCTAGAAATGACAAAGGTTCGGCGTAACCTCGTTGGAGCAAAAAGCTTGGAGGGCTTAGGTACACTTGGTAGATTAGGCTTGGAGGGTCTTCTGCTGTTCATGTATCCTAACTTCATTCTCTAGTGGATTATTAACCACTTAGAAGGCGGCAGAGAGGTTTTTTGCCGAGGACTTCGATTTCCTCTTTGATAACACATTGTTGTGTTGTCTTTGTGTTTGTACATCTCTTCTCTTAATCTTTGCCATTTAATTTCTGCTGTGGTTGTGATCTTATTTGGTTTAGATTGTTTTATCAATTCTGTTTTAGCTTATTTTCATATTCTGCACATAAATTGTTTGATAATAAGCTTGAATTGGTAATTTGTAATTTGGGGGTCTAAATAGCTCTTGTGTTTTCACACATTTTAGAGCATTCAATTGGTATTAAAGCAAGTATACTTGTTGTGGTTTAAATACCTAAGTGTGATCCTTGACCCCTTGTGTTTATTTGCCATAGATAGTGCTTTGTATGCCTCTATTCATGTTTTGGATGTTGATGATTGTAGCATGCCACGTGTTTGTGAAAATGCCTCTATGAGTGTTTATCCTCATGATTGTGATAACATATTACTTGAATCATTGGGTGTTGTTGATATTCTAAATGAAAAACTCTTGAAGAAAAAGGCTAAGAAGTTTCAAAAGAATTTGAGCAAGTTATTTGGTGAAAATGATGATTTGATTACTAAGCTCAACGAATCCAACAAATTGGTTAAGAAATATAAGAAACTTACTGAAAATTCTCTTGAAAAGCTGAAAGAGTTTGATTGTTTGAATATGGACTTGGATGCTAAACTTGTTTTGTCTAACAAACTTGTTAATGAACTAAAATGTGAAATTAAATCTCTTAAGATGCATGCCAAGTGTTTGATTGCTGAACCTATTGTTAAATAGGATGAAAATATTTGTTGCAATCATGTTGTGGTACCCGATTTTATGCCTATTATGTGTTCTACCTCAAAGAACAAATTGGTGTACATTACTCTACATAAAAGGAATCAAAAGGTGAAGAGAAAGACTCTTAAGTCAAAGCCTCCATTTAGGTCTCAACCTAAGGCTTTGGATGGATCTAGGTTTGTTCCACCTTGTCACTATTGTGGTGTAATTGGTCATATAAGACCTCAATGTCCAAAGTTGAGAGGAAAAAATCATGTTGCTAAATCCCTTCCCAAAAATCCTAGTGGACCTAAACACATTGTTTGTTACCATTATGGTGCCTTTGGTCATCTAACACATTGTTGAGCTTCTTGGAAGTTGTGCTAAAAAGCGTAAACTGGATTTGAGTGATAATAGCATGTTGTTGAAGAAAGTGTTTAATGCTCTTAACTCTTTGTTTATGTGCATCTCCGGTTCTCATTCTTCCAACCCTCGTCTCACTTCTCATAAGACACTCATTCCAAACAATCATTGTGTTTAGATGAGAAAGGGTTCCTATGGTTGAGCTTTTGCCATTTTGGTCCTTGATCAAATTCTTTCGATCTTTGTAGGACCATTCATGCATTAAATGTCATATCTTCATGCATTTTGTGCATCTTGCATTTATTTGTATGCATTGCCTTTGTTTTTTATCTCACTTTTATGTTTTAGTTTTGTGTGAGTAAAAAATCCAAAACCACATAAAAAGTGAAAAATTCAAAAATTTTGATCGTATATGTTTAAGCATATATCTCATGTGAGTTTGGCCTAGTACCTTCGTACTAATGGCGTAGTGCATTTACGAGCTTAGCTTGTTTTGTATGCACATTTATCCTTGTGGGAAAAATCTGAAAAACTATGTGTGATTGTTGTAAATCGATCTTCAAGCTTGTCATGAATGATTGGTCAATAGTCTTGATGGTCTTGATACTTGCCTAAACTTGTGCCTATATCTCTTCCCACTTTATTTTTATGTTTTTGCTTAAAGAGCTCAACAAATGTAAATCTCAAAATGAAATGAGATAATGAGCTACAAAAGCCATCACACATATTAGTATTTGACTAGGAAAAAGGAAAAGCGACTTTTAAATTGAAATGTATGGTGCTCAAAAAGCCAAAGGCTAACTCTCAATGTTGAAATATCAAAAATTTCAAGCATCGATCTCAAAAATGAGATGTATTGTTCAAAAAATAATGAAATGTTATGATTTGTAAAGAAGCCAGATGAAAAGCTTCAAAGATTTTGTAATCATTTTTGTGCGAGGTCATATATGTTCGTTTCTATAATTGAGATAGATCACTTGACTTAGTACTAGTTGTGTATGACTTGATTGAATTGATCATTGAAACTTCACTCTAGACTTAGGACTATTCCACATTTTATACACACACACAACACACAAGTTTAATGTTCAATGAATGCTTATTTCATTTGTGTGGTTGTACATGATCAAATGGGATGTGAGTGTGCTCAACCATATGTGGATCAAACCAAAAAGATTTTTGTTCTTTTTGTTTGCTTTCGGAAGTGATTTGTATCACCCATGTTTTTCAAAAATTTTCAAGTTGTTTGTGTACAAAGAACATGTTTTCTGGATGTTTTCATGACCCATTTCATGTGTAAGCTCAATTGGGAGTTAAACGGTCCAATTCTCAAGTTTTTCAACTTTTGACAAAGTGTTTCGTGTTTGTTACGCGAGTAAAGCTTACCAGGGAGATACCAGTGAAATTTTCGCGGGAAGCTAACCAGTGAAAATTTCTAGATTAGCTTTTAAAGGGCATTTTGTGGGACATTTGTTTTAAACTTCTCCCATCTTCTCCCAAACCCATGTTTTAATGCTATACATCAAAACCCAACTAAGTTCAAGTGTTTTTCATTCCACTAACAGCTCTAAGGTATTCTTTAACTTTTTTCATTGATTTTGATCCTTAGATTATGTTTTTGGGAATTTTATGTTCATAGTTGGAATTTTCTCAAATGGGAGTTGGAAAACTTAATTTTTGTCAATCTTTTTGATTGGGCTTTGTTTTAAATGATGATTTGGTTTTGATGTTGGCCCCTTGTGGAAAAAATAACATGTATTTAGGCAAGATTTTCACATGTTCATGCATTGTTTAACATACATGTGTAGTATGTGCACTCTATGTGTTTGATAAAATGCCCATACAACATTTTGTTGTTATTTTGGACTCTGATGAGTACCAAACCTTGGGGATTACCATGATTATGCATGTTTATCATGTTTTGATCTTTGGTTATGTGTTTTATACACTTTTCCCCTTGAGTGCTTGCTCATGCATTAGTCATGCATCTCACATGCACACTAGATGCACCTTTGCTGCACACACTTGATCACTTGACATGTTTTCACATTCACTCATGCTAGTTAAGTCTTTTTAGACTTTTTAGCACATATATCATGTTCTTGTGTCTATGTCATGTCTAGGTCTAAACCATGTTCCATCATCCTTAGCATGTCATGTTTACTTTATGCTTTGTAGCATTTTTTTAAGATGTTTTTTTCTTTCGTTTAAGATTCATTTTCTCATTCATCTTGCAACCCTCATGCATCATCTTTTACCTTTGTTCGTTTTCCCTCCTTCCTCTTGATTCATTTGTCTATTTATGACAAAAAAGGGGAGAGTATACCGGAAAGTATATCGGTGTGTTTTGTCATTTCTATATGACTCATGTGCACATTCTTAGGGGGAGAAATTCTACCTCGTGCACATTTATAGGGGGAGAAAGCCATAGGGGAGATGCGTATACCAAGGGTGAGAAGACATTTTTTTATGAGAAAACCTTGTTTTGTTTTGTTTTATATTACACTTGTACCCTAGTAGGATTTTATATCCTTGATGCAAATACTTCGTGTATTTTGCTTTGGTTAATGTGTTGGACATGCTTTTATCTTTATGCTATTGTGCTTTATTGGTTGCATATTCAGATGATCTTTTGCTTTGCTATATGATCATTGTAGTCATTTTCATATGACTATTTTTGTGTTTGATCAAGTTTCTCACATGTTTTACATCATGTTTACTTGATCGCAATTTACTTGTTACATTATACTTGTCCTTTTATCACTTAATTTACCTTAAGGGTCTAATGTGTTTTCTGCAAGTGTTTCAGGTTACAGGTATATATGTTCCAAGTTCATCACAGCTTCTAGATTTAAGTGTGAGTGAGTTTTGCCATTGTTCCCAAACTCACGTTTAAGTCTAGAGTCTATTATAGGGTGTTCTGTCACGGAATAGCCAAAGGGGGAGATTGTAAAATTGTAACTTATAACTATGTGTTTTGTTGGCTTTAATTCCGTGCCAAATTTGATTGTAATGATGTTCAATCTTATGTACCCTGTATTCTATGTGGGATTTAATTGTAAGGGTTATGTGTGTGAGAGAGAGAGAGTGTGAAGACTCAAGCAAATTGAAGACTGAAGAGTTTTCGCGGGTAGCTCGCGACTAAGCATTTGGCGAAATGATGCATGTGCTCTGCACATGACTGAAATGCAAAGAGATAGGATAAATGGAGACAACTGTGTTTCGTCAGTAGCTCGTAGATAAGGCCTTCCTGCGAGATACTCGCAAAACATTCTATTTTGCCAGATTGTCCTATCTGATACACACTTTCTGTACTCACACTATATATACCCCCAATTACCTATATATGTTGGTGTGGCCATTCAGAGAGAAAAACCCTAGATAGGTTTTCTACAACATACACACCCATCTTTTAGAGAGAGAGCTATTCATCCTTAATGAGAAATCATTGTAGCCTCTTCTCCTTCCCTCTCCCAATGTCATACCTTGAAAGGAGATTTGTATCCAAACATAGCCCACACATTTTCAGAGTGTAGAGAGTGTTTTGGAACTTGAGAAGTTTTGAAGAATTGCCAAAAGAAGCCAGTGAGGCTTGGTTGATGCTATGGGCTATAGTGGAATTCAGTAAGCTAGAGAAGACAAAGGTTTGACATAACCTTGCTGGAGCAAGAAGCTTGGAGGGCTTAGGTACACTTGGTAGATTAGGCTTGGAGGGTCTTCTGTTGTTCATATATCCCAACTTCATTCTCTAGTGGATTATTAACCACTTAGAAGGCGGCAGAGAGGTTTTTTGCCGAGGACTTCGATTTCCTCTTTGATAACACATTGTTGTGTTGTCTTTGTGTTTGTACATCTCTTCTCTTAATCTTTGCCATTTAATTTCTACTGTGGTTGTGATCTTATTTGGTTTAGATTGTTTTATCAATTCTGTTTTAGCTTATTGTCATATTCTGCACATAAATTGTTTGATAATAAGCTTGAATTGGTAATTTGTAATTTGGGGGTCTAAATAGCTCTTGTGTTTTCACACATTTTAGAGCATTCAGTCCACCCTGATCATTGAAGATCGAAGATCAGTGGTATAGCCAATGGAGAAACTGGAAGAAGTCACTCTGAATGACAACCACCTAGAAAGGGTCATATGCGTGGGAACTCTTGCAATGGTCATAACTCGACAGGAACTGGTACTATTCCTAAAGAGTAACACTGACATGTTTGCATGGAGTCATAAAGACATGCCAGGGATTGATCCTAGAATAATGACGTGTCTTTGCCCCTGAGAGTATCACCATCTTTTCCTCTTGTCCGACAAAAGAGGCGTGTCTTTGCCCCTGAGAGGAACGAAGCCATAGCTGAAGTAGTGTAAAAGCTACTAGCCGTAGGGTTCGTCAGAGAGGTTTATTATCTGAACTGGCTCTCTAATGTGGTGATGGTCAAGAAAGCTAATGGTAAGTGGATGATGTGCGCAAATTTCACTAATCTAGACAAAGCATGCCCGTAAGACAGTTACCCCCTTCCTTGTATAGATTAGTTTGTAGACTCTACAGTTGGTCATCAGCTTTTAAGCATTATGGACACTTTCTCAGGATACAACCAGATCAAGATGCATGAGATTGATCAAGCGAATACGTTCTTCATCACTAGTTAAGGACTGTTCTATTACAAAGTCATGCCTTTCGCCCTGAAGAATGCCGGGGCTACCTACCAAAGACTGGTGAATAAGATGTTTTAGCCCTAAATAGGAAGAAACGTGGAAGTGTATGTGGACAATATGCTAGTGAAGAGCAAGAAGGAGAGTCAGCACCTAGCCGACCTACAGGAAACATTTGAGATACTCCGATGTTATAACATGAAGCTCAACCTTAACAAATGTGCGTTTAGAGTCTTGTCGGGCAAATTTCTAGGCTTCATGGTTTCGTAACAGTGCATTGAAGCAAATCCAAGCAAGATTCGGGCCATTTTGGATACGGAACATCCAAAGAGCATCAAAGAAGTACAAAGCTTGAATGGAAGAGTAGCAGCCCTCAACAGGTTTATATTAAAAGCAACAGATAAGTGCCTACCATTTTTTAAGACAATGAAGAAAGCCTTCAAATAAACTGATGACTGGCAAAGGGCTTTTGAAGAACTGAAGGCTTACTTGTCGTCTCCCCCCTTACTCAGTCCATTAAAACCAAATGATATGCTTTTCCTATACCTGGCAGCATCACCTACAGCCGTTAGTTCAACCTTGATTAAAGAAGAAGAAATGATATAGATGCCCGTGTACTACACCAATAAAGCTTTGAGGGGAGTGAAGGAAAGATACCCCCTATTGAGAAAATGGCACCCGCTCTAGTTACAGCTGCCCACAAGCTCAAGCCGTACTTTAAAGCTCATACCATAATCGTCCTAATGAATATACCATTAAAGAAAGCCATGAATAGCCTTGATGTAGCAGGGAGAATGGTCCTTTAGGCCATCGAATTGAGAGAGTTTAATGTCCAATACCAACTAAGAATAGCCGTCAAGGCACAAGCTTTGGCAGGCTTCATGGCAGAATTCACACCTACCGAGGATGGAGAAGGTGTGGTATGGGGGGCAACACCATGAGTCATTAGTATTAACGACTCAACTAACATGCACGCTGGTGGAGTTGGTGTTATACTGAAATCACTAGAGGATGATGGAATAGAGTGTGTTGTGAGGCTTGATTTTTAGACAATGAATAACAAGGTTGGATATGAGGCACTCCTTGCCAGTCTCAACTTGGCTAGAGCTACCGTAGCATCGTCAATGGTCATCTACTGTGACTCCCAAGTGAATACTAGATAGGTCAATGTTGACTATGAGGCAAAAGGAGAGTGTATGAGGAAATATTTAAACCTCATGAAGTAGCACGTGGGTCGTGACTCAAGCGTAAGATTCGTGCAAGTCCTAAGAGAAGAAATTACGGACACTGATCGTTTAGCCAAGGCTACTTCGGCTAAGGGCATGATACTAGATAGAAAAGTACTATCTTTCGTATATTATGCACCTACCACGGACTAGATAGTAGTGCGAACAATTCCACCAGGGGACAACTGAATTGTCCCTATCATCTCTTACCTAAAAGAGGGACGACTCCCTAAGGATCATGTCAATGCAAGGAAGCGGAAGATTCGGGCATCTCATTTCATCCTGATAGGAGACATACTATACAAGAGGAGTTTCACTCTTCCATACCTAATGTTTAGCCCCGGACAAAGCAAATTATGTAATGAGAGAAGTATATGAAAGGATTTGTGGTAATCATATAGGGGCCCGCTCCTTTATTTAGAAGCTCATGCGAGCTGGATACTACTGTCCTACTATGCAGAAGGATGCCCAATCCTATGTAGAGCATGTGATAAATTCCAACACTTCAATAGCATCCCTCAACAGTCGTCAGAGCAGCTCACTCCTATGACATCTCCATGGCCTTCCGTGCAATGAGGACTAGATATAATGAGTCCATTCCCAATAGCAATACCGCAGCTTAAGTTCCTTGTAATTGGCATCGACTACTTTACGAAATTGGTAGAGGCTGAGCCTTTAGCCATCATCACATAAAGGAATATTAGGAATTTCATATGGAAAAACATTGTTTGCCGCTTTGGAATACTAAGAGTGCTAATCCCGACAATGGAAAGCAGTTTGACAATAAAGCATTCTGAGACTTCTGTCAACAACTGTTGATTAAGAATCACTACTCCTTACTGGCACATCCTCAAGCTAATGGATAGGTAGAAGTAGCAAACCGATCCTTACTCAAATTGATCAAAACTCGGCTCAAGCAAGCAAAAGCAATATGGCCAGACGAGCTCTCGAATGTCCTCTAGGCATACCACACAACAACACGAACTCCCATCGAAGAGACTTTATTCAAACTTGTGTTCAACATTGAAGCAGTGATATTAGCGGAAGTAGGACATACCAGCCTCAAAGTGGATCACTACAATGAGGAAAGCAACAACAAAGACCTACGCATTAACCTGGAGTTGCTAGATGAAATCAAAATGGGTACAGAGCATAGGTTGGCTCGATATCAAAACCTCAAGACCAAGCACTACAACGAGTGGGTAAGGCCAAGACATTTTAACATAGTGGAGATAGTCCTGAGGAGAGTAACCCTTACCACCAGAGACTCGGTACAAGGGAAGCTGGGCCTAAACTGGGAAGGACCTTACAAGGTCGTCAACTGCTTCAGGAGAGGCACTTACCACCTAAAGACACTAAACGGGCAGAAGCTACCTCACCCATGAAACGCCGAGCATCTGAGGAAGTATTATTAGTAGGACATCTCTTGCAGCTGTGCTCATGTTAATTTTGTCTGTTTTTCCTTTTTTGGTACGTTACTCATGAATGTTAGGATTTGACATAATTTTTATTTAAAAAATACTCATTTACTTTTGAGATTTGGTTTTATTTGCACATGAGCTCATCTTTTTAATAGAATTATTTTTCTCCCTTCATGACATATGAAAGCAGACCACCAAAGTCGCCTATAGATGGATGGTCCCAACACTAAGTCACCCACGGGTGGACAAACGACCAAAGTTACCTATGGGTGGACAGTCTAAACATTAAGTCGCCTGTGGGTGGACGGATGACCAAAGTTATCTATCAGTGGATGGTCTAAACATTAAGTCACCCATGAGTGGACATACAACCAAAGTCGCCTACGGGTGGACAGACGACCAAAGTCACCTACTGGTGGACACTTAACATTAAGTCGCCTACGGGTGGACAAATGACCAAAGTCGCCTATAGGTGGGCGGTTTAAACATCAAGTCGCCTACAGGTGGATAGGCGACCAAAGTCACCTACTGGTGGACAGTCAACATTAAGTCTCCTACGGGTGAACACACAACTAAAATCTCCTACGGGTGGATGGTCTAAATATTAAGTCGCCTACGGGTGGAAGGTCTAAACATTAAATCGCCTATAGGAGGAAAAACAACCAAAGTCACCTACAAGTAACGATCCAAACACTAAGTCGTTTAAAGGTGGATGAGTAAGAAAACTTACTCCTAAGCACCATTAAAAGCTGACAACTAGCAAAGGAGAGCAAGTAGAAAACTTACCTACTCCTTAGCATTACTAAAAGTTGATGGCTAGCAAAGGTGAACAAGTAAGAAGACTTACTCAGCACCACTAGAACCTAACGAGTAGTGAATGTGCACAAGTGAAAAGACTTATCTACTCCTAAATGCCATCAAAATCTATCAAGTAGCACTTGGTGGACCAGGATAGAACCATTACTCTTGAGTCCTACCAACCAAATGAGTAGCACCAAGTGTTCTAGTGGAAAACAACTACTTCCAAGTTTGCCAATACCAGTCAATATAAGAGGAGATGAGTTAAAAACTTAACAAAAACTCATACATTCAATGAAATTATACATGTCAAAAACCAAGGACCCATTGTCTCAAATGAAAGTACCAAACACAAATGTATGAGAATAAAAGTACAAAAAATAAAGTAAGTCTAAAGACCAACTTGGTCATTCCCTTTTTCCTCCTCGGCAACACCATCTACTTCTTGGTTAGCACCACCACTTATCATAGTAGCAGTAGAACCCTCCTCAGCACGGATTTCAATCTTCCAAAAGTCTAAGTCCTTATAGGCTATAGAAGCTTGAGCTCAGAAGTATTCAAATCCTCACACATACTAAATGCCCAGATCATAAAGGTACTCTTGTGAGGAGGAGTACTTAGCAATGGCGCTTGTCTTGGCATTGCTCAGTTCCCCTCACAGTTTTCCCAACTCCTTAGAGAGGCATATTTTTTCTTCCTTTGCAACAATGAAGAGGTCTACCTGAGAAGAGCATCGCTCCTCGAGCTCCTTTATTTTGCCTTCCAAAAAAGCAACTTTCTCTATCAATGGGGTGACAAACCCCTGTAGCTCTTTGATGTCCTTATTATTGCCCTTCACACGCTTCCAATGATTGACCACCTAGTTCTCACTGTCCTTGCACCTTAGCTCAAAAGTCTTCATCCTCACCATTGCTTGAATGATAGACAAGTAGATGAGTAAGAAAGGGACGAGTAATGAGTATTTATAAAAAGAAGTGAAGAGGAAATACCTTGACAAATTCATGCAGCCCAGACTCCCCAATAGCTCCAGGATCATACTCATCACAATCATCTATATCCTCCTCCTTGATAATAGACATAACCTGCTCCATAACATAAGTAGCATCATTAATGAGTAGGGGAGGTTTAGGAGGAGTGAAAGGACCTTTTCCCCTACCAAGTGCCCTTAAACGCTCAACAGAAGCTGGAAGACCAGGAGTCACTAAAGGATGAGAAGGAGTCTTCTTCAGATGAGTAATGGTCCCAAAGGGCTTTAGGGAGTATCCACACCAAACTTCCTCTTGTCACCAGGCTTAGGAAGTTGAAGTTTTCCCTCCTTAATTGCTACTGCAACAAGAGCAGCCGCCTTCTAAACCCTTTTATTTTTCTTGGTTGCATCCACCTCCATCTCTGCAAAAATAAATGCCAGTGCATATGCTAAAAAGGAAATGGACAAGCCAAGTTAAAACACTTACATCTTTGGGAAGTACTCTCATGACAATGAACCGCTATAGAGGGGACAGGTCCTAAACAATATTTATGAAGGTTATCTACCATAACTAAAGCCCTCCAGTTACACTCAACAACCAAGAAGCTTGTTGTCCTCTTTATATTTTCTAACTATTCTGTAGTCAACCTTGGTAAAACTTGAGCTAAAAAATGAAAAGCAAGTTAGTATAAAAAAGGGAGTAAAGCAGATGAGTAAGCTAAATAGGCAACTCACCAGACTTTGGTAACACCCCGTAAGTACAGTCTACTAGCTCTACAGTAGCAACCTCCTCAGGGCTACATACCAAATCTGACCCAAGCACAAAGAAAAATTTCTCTTTCCAGTCCCTATTGGATGAAGGAATCTTAGTGACCAACTAACGCTCCCTTTTTCTACATTTGAAGTAATACATCCCCTCGACCTTAGGAGCACAAATGGGTTTGTAATAGTACAAATATTCATCCAAGGAAAGGGCCTCTCGACCCTCGCTCATAATCCCCAAAAGGATCTGAGCTCCCATGAGAGCACACTAAGAGTTGGGTGCTAGTTGTGATATAGCTATACGTAACCTCTTGAGCAACTTCCTAGTAAGTTCATTAAGCGAAAGCCTCAACCCACTTATAAAAGAACCCTTATAAATCCCAACACCTTCTCCATCACGGGAATAACACTTCTCGCCAATTTCAACTATCCTAGTGGGCACGTTATGAGGAATCTAGAACTCAGACCTTAATTTAGCTAGCCTCTTGTTAGAAAGAGAGGAATAATGCTTGTTCACCTCCCATTCGTCAGGTAAGATAAAGGGACGATTAAGATCCTCAAACGGAGGAGAACCATCATCCCCACTCATTGAAGCATAGCCTGACGACCCAACTTCAAAACTAAATTTAGAAGACTCAGAACCAGACAAGTCCTCCCTTAACTCATCTCTATATGGGCCTATATGTGATGACTCTAAGGACAGCACATCATCAAGTGAATCTATACTAACACTTCAAGGCAACCCACGATCGTCTAATTTTCTATGTTTGGATGATGAAGTGCGATTGGTGGACCTGAACTCACTCATTCTTACACCTACAATGACAAAATAAAACTAAGTCCACTCTAGTCGTCTAATTTTTCTTATCTAACAAGGGGAACGAAAAGGAAAATGGTGGAATAACTTACCAAAAAAGCAGATGACCACAAGCGCATGAACTTGAAAGTTCGAACAACCACTAAAGAGACGACTACAAGTATGTGAGCCTCGAAAAGTTAGACAACCACAAGAGTAGACGACCATAAAAGCAGACGACCACAAGTATTGAGACTTAAAAACTTCGAATAAGTAGATGCGTTGATGACTTCAAACCATACTTAAACAAGTCAAAGGAGTAGGAAACAGACGAGCATAAATCAGACGACTAAACAGGTTTTGAAGGTGATTTGAACAAAATCTTCGAAAATGAATGGGGTTTGAAGGGGAAATTCGCCTATTTATAGGCAAAAAATCTCGAGAATGCCAAACAACATGACTATTGGCCTATCCTAGGCCACCACGTGTCACAAAAAAAAAAGAGTAATTTCATGTAGAAGACAAGATGCAACCAACATAGACATACGTCATGACCAAAAGCTAACGAGTAAGACCAAACACACAAAACTCATGTTGCAATGTCAATGTCACCTAAGATTCCTACATACACATGGCTGCCAGTAATGGGATAACCCTTATCTCCTACAAATCGGTTAAATGATAACTACTTACTCTCTATAGATCAACTATGGGATAGTTCCCACTACCAAAAAAAAAACTAACTATTATGGAGGGTTTTTTGTGGCAGGTGTAAAAATTGCCACTATATGTCGCATATTGCGGCATTTTTTTCAGACTGCCGCTATACATTGGATCTATTATTGCATTTTTTCGGACTACCACAATAGTTCTAATCTTTTGCGGCGCACTACAGAGGTGGTACATAGAACCATTGCAATATATGAGTTTTAGCAGCATTAACTTAGATATAGCGATGCTCCAAAAACCTGCCGCAATAAATATACCAATTTGCGGGGATACAATAGCAGCGGTATCGAAAACCGCCGCAATATGTAAGTTGTGGTGGCGTTGAGATAATCACTGCAATAGGTTTCTATTTCGCAGCGCTTTTTCTTAGTTATAGCGGCGGGTTGGACCGCCGCAATAGACCTTTAAATTTCCCTTTGTTTTTTTTTTTTTTTTTTTTTGCCTCCCCACTTAAGTTTTCACTTCATCGTCGTTAGCCCCAAAATCTCCTCACTCACAAATCTCACTCTCACAAACCAAGCTTCAACTCTCACAAAACCTAGCTTCAGCGCCATTAGCCCCAAAATCTCACTCTCACAAAACCAAGCTTCCTCGCCATAACCAAACTTCAACTCCATCTCCACCGCCACCACCTCACATCCTCACCATCGCCACCCTCTTCAGGTCCATCCCAGCCCATGCCCTAGCCCAATCTGTTAGGATTAGTACCTTTAAATCCTATTGTGTGATATTATGTATGCTATTATGTATGACATTATGTATGACTTAATGTTGTGATTAATAAAGTTCCTTTATTATTATTATCTAAAATAATGGTAACATGAATATTTGGACATTATCATATAGTCCATGAGATGCATAGTATGTGATTTATGTGATTTAGTCACAGAAGATATAGATCACAAGTTCTTTGTAAACTCATAATTTTGGTTCGTAGTCGGTGATGAAATTGGGCATTTCATCTGCGAAGACTATAACATATCAACTAAGATGATTTGTCTTGATCATGGAAGTGGAGACTTCTAGTTGATATGTTGATATGTTTTAAGAGTTAAGACATATTGAACTGGACCGCTGTGAGATTTATTATTCTCCTAACGACTGTCAAATGAATAATAAATCTCACGACTCCTATTTGCATGAACTCATAATCCTGAAAGAATAATGGACATGATCATGAGGTGTAAGTTGCTTTGATATATCAGGAGTGAGATCTAAAGGCACGATCAAAACCTCAGTATGTTGGGCAACCACATTTAGTGTTGATGGAACTTATATTCTCAAGATGGAATTCATAGTCTCTTAACGGAGATATAAAATATTCCCTTGAGATAAGTTTAATGGTTTTGGTTATTCAGAGAGTTAGGCCTAACCACTTTAGTAAGAAATTACTAAAGTATATATTTATGAAATTGGATTTCATAAATATATGATGAATAACTTTAAGGATTAAATCGGGTACTCAAGGATTAAGATGTAGTAATTTTCAAAGTGGCAGTCTACATTCATGACTTTGTATTACTACGAATATTTTTTGAAGGGGTTGCATGTATAATAAAGTCTTGGGATATAATTTATAAATAAGACCTAGAGTGCAATTATATTTATAGAGTGATATTAAATATAATTAATGGTAACTTTGGACTTGTCAAGAGTTGACAGAAAAGCCCAAGGCCCATTGGAGCTAGTGTCTTATTGGTCCCTTTTGGTTTCACTCCAAGCCACACATTAAAGTCCAATTGGAAAGGCCCAATAGGCCGGCCCAATTAGATAATCAGTTAGTTATAAAAGGGAGAGACATACAGAAATTTATTTTAAGAGAATCATTGTTGTGAAGTGGTGTGTATGTGCGAGTGAAACCACTCGATAATTCTCCCTTAGAAACTGATTGAGAGACCACACTTCTTGGGCGTAAAGTGGAATTGGAGTGAAGATTAAAAGTGTTCCCAAGAACTTCTAATCTTTTGTTTTGAATTTCACCGCACCAAGGTACGCTATCTTGTTCTCAAATTCTGAAAATCACATAATGCATGTTATCAATCATGAATGAAATAGATCCATGTTTGTTGCTTCCGCTGTGTGTTTTGTATGGGATACAAAACCAGATTTTCCTTCAATTGGTATCAGAGCCAGGTTTTCATATCATGATTGTATAGCATGTGATTGGATTTTAGAATAAAAGAAAAATGGTTTCTTGATGATTTCGGGTTCCCACCAAGAATGCATATTCTCTTGGTTTGTTCAAAGTGGCCTATGATTATAAAGTAATGGTGCCATGTCTTTATATGTAATTGTCTATTTCGAAGTTTATCCCTTGGCCATAAACTTCTAGAAGATTTGTTGTTTGGATATAGTTATTCAAATAACCGTCTAAGATAAAAGTATAATACTTAATGGTATGGATTGAAAGGCACTGTTTCGGGATTGAAAGGCACTGTATCATGGCCCACTTTTGATTTTGTTATCTTCAAGGATTCTCTTGAATCCTTGTTATATATATAACAAGACCATTGATTGATATATCATATATGGGTTTACATGCAAATTCTTTATGGCCAAGGATATACAATTGTTGAATATAACAGTTATATAACTGTCATGTGCGTGAACCAAATGATTGCACTGGTTGGACTTTCTTGTACCGCTTGGCTATAAAAGACAATTTAATAGTTATTGCCTTGATGGCCATCATGCATGTGTTAATAGTTATATATGGATTCATAAGCCTTCGGATGATTGATATAAGGTAGTGATACAATGTTTCTAGCATGTGTTATATGCGTTGGATGTCTTGGATCCGTATAATAAAGTGTGTTTCATATTGAATCCGTATATTATATATAATGTAATAATCATATATTACCTATAATAATCCATATATTATATTAGTTATAATGTAATATGGATTTGTAATATAATATGGGTTTATATTACATTATATATATATATATGTATATATTAATGCTAGGGTTATGAAATTTATTCCTAATGGGATTAGGATTATGTTTTCAAGGTTTCTAGCATTAATATGGTTCTTGATCATAAAAACCTTTAATTTAAAATATCTAGTGGGAGAGAGATACAAGGGTTGGATCTCACGGCCTCCATTATCAATTCATAGTAGTGTGGGGTAAGCACCTCGTCTTGGCGTATATGCCTTGCGATCCCAAAGGAAGGTGTTAACTTCATAGTTCTACAAGATTGAACGAACCTGTTTAAAGTAGTGTGGACAAGCACCTCGTCTTGGCGTATATGCCTCGCGATCCCAAAGGAGGGTGTTTTGTTCCATGATACTACAAGTTTAAACATTATAAGGGAGATGAAATGTGGCTACACATGATTCTAGATAATGGTGTACACTAGACTAAGTATAATGTTAACCTCCCAAAGGAGCTATGTCATTATTACTTAGAGGCTAGAGGTAATACGGCATATTATTAGTGTATGATAAGAGTTATCATGATAGTACTAATAATGAGAATAGTTCTCAATCAATTAATGTGTTTATAATAAACTTGCTACCAAGGAATTATAGACATGGATTGGTTTGTCGTTGCATATATTATTTTATGGTTTTATGAGGTTCCATATTATATACTTATATGCTAAATTGATAATGTCCAGTTTACTTATTATATTTATGTTTGTTATTTTCAGATTTAACATCATGGCATCATTTAGCCCACTTGTTGCTATTCTTAATCAAAACAAACTGACTAGATCCAATTATGTTGACTGGAAAAGAAATTTGGATATTGTTCTTACTGCTGAAGAGCATAAATATGTGCTTACTCAACCATGTCCTAGCTTTCCATCATTAGATGCTCCTCTTGAGGAAAAACAGCGATATGATCGTTGGCAGAAATCTAATGAGATGGCCAAGTGCTACATCCTAGCATCTATTTCAAATGTTCTACAGCATCAAATGCAGGATGTAGAATTAGCTTCGGACATTATGCTAAGTCTGAAGGAGATGTTTGGAAAGCAAGGCCGTTCTGCAAGGCAAGAAACTATAAGGCAGATTTATAATACCAAAATGGCTAAAGGTACTTCAGTGAGGGAGCATTGTCTTCAGATGATCTCTAATCTGAATACATTGGAAGTTTTAGGTGCCGATATTGATGGAGAATCCCAAGTGGATATGATACTCCAGTCACTACCAGAATCATTCAAGGAATTCAAACTTAACTATAATATGAATAAAAAGATTTATTCTTTGTCTGAATTAATGAATGAGTTGGTAGCGGCGGAAGGCATCCTTGGTACTTCTAGTGTTGATGCCAACATGGCGGAAGCTTCTACTTCTCAACCTAAGTCGAAAGGCAATGGTAAGAAGAAGAAGAAGAAGAACTTCGCCAAGCAAGGGGGTAAACAAGTTGCCTTAGGAGTTGCCAACAAAGGAAAGAAAACCAAAGGAAAGTGTTTCCATTGTGGTGAGAAAGGACATTGGAAGAGGAATTGTCCAATATTTAGGGCTGCCAAGAATAAAGGTATGAAAAGTACATTCCTTCTAGAAACATGTTTAGTACAGAATCCCACAGATTCCTGGTGTGTGGATTCAGGTTGTACTAATCATATCTGCAATTCTTTGCAGGGGTTTCAGGAGACCAGAAAGCTGAATGAAGGAGAAATGTTTCTTACCTTGGCTGATGGAAGCAGGATTCCAGTTGTAGCTATTGGAGTGTAATTTATGTTTTGAATCTAGAGTTTTAATATTGGAAGACTGTTTGTATGTACCTAATGTTCGTAGGAATTTAGTTTCTGCAACTTATTTAGGTAAACATGGATATTATGTTATCCTAAAAGACAATGTTGTAATAAAGAAGGATAAAGTGTTTATCTGTTCTGGCAATATTGTGGATGGTCTTTATATTTTAACTCCTGATAAACATGAATTATATAATTCTGAATTAGATCATAACTCTAATGTAAAATCATTAAAGAGAAAATTTCCTTCTACTAATGAAGCATATCTTTGGCACTTGCGTTTGGGTCATATTAATCCAAACAAAATTCAAAGACTGATCAAAGATGGACTCTTAGAGCCAGTGGACTTTGATGAATTTCCAGTTTGTGAATCTTGTTTGGAAGATAAAATGACCAGACGACCTTTTAATGCAAAAGGTAGAAGAGCCCAAGAATTGCTTGAATTAGTTCATACGGATGTATGTGGTCCTATGTCAACCCAAGCAAAAGGAGGTTATGAGTACTTCATCACTTTTACCGATGATTACTCAAGATATGGTTATGTGTACCTAATGAGACGGAAGTCCGAAGCCTTTGAAAAATTCAAAGAGTTTAGGGCTGAAGTTGAGAATCAATTAGGTAAACGCATAAAGGCCATTCGATCTGATCGTGATGGCGAATACCTTCTTGGGGATTTCAAGGATTACTTAACTCAAAATGGGATTGTATCCCAATTGACTGCACCTGGAACTCCCCAACAAAATGGTGTAGCAGAAAGAAGGAATAGGACTCTTTTGGAAATGGTTAGGTCTATGATGAGTTATTCAACTTTACCAGTTTCTTTTTGGGGATATGCACTAAAACCTGCTATGCATATTTTGAATTTAGTTCCATCAAAATCTGTTCCCAAGACACCTAAGGAATTGTGGAGTAGGCATAAGCCTAGTATGAGATACCTCCACATTTGGGGATGTCCGGCACATGTGTTGAAAAGGAAGTCTGATAAGTTGGAAGCTAAAACTGAAGTATGCATGTTTTTAGGGTATTCAAAGGAAACAAAGGGTTATTTATTCTATAATCATAAAGATAACAAAGTGTTTGTTAGCACACATGCCAAATTTTTGGAGGATGATTATGTGAATAATTTTGATCCTAGAAATAAAGTTGTTTTGGCTTAAATGAATGAACCTGTAAATGAACAACCAATGGATGAAACTAGGGATGATGTGGCTATATTAGATACACCACAAGATATTACTCATAAGATGACTAGTACATAGGTGCCTCGTCGTAGTGGGAGAATTGTTCGGCCTCCTATAAGATTTATAGCTTTGGGAGAAACTTATGAAGCTATCCCAGAAGAGGTTGAATCGAATCCCTACACTTATGAGGAGGCAATGAATGATATAGATGCACATCATTGGATCAAAGCTATGAAATCTGAATTAGATTCTATGTATTCCAATCAAGTTTGGGATCTTGTAAAGGCGCCTAACGGCATTAAACCTGTTGGTTGCAAATGGGTTTACAAAAGGAAGAGAGGGGTAGATGGAAAGGTTGAAACCTTTAAAGCAAGGCTAGTGGCGAAAGGGTATACACAAAAAGAAGGCATTGACTATGATGAAACTTTTTCGCCAGTAGCCATGCTTAAATCTATCAGAATTCTCTTATCCATTGCTGCTTATTATGATTATGAGATTTGGCAAATGGATGTCAAGACTGCATTTCTTAATGGCAATCTTGAAGAAGAAATCTATATGTTGCAACCGGAAGGTTTCATAGCAAAGAACCAAGAGCAGTTGGTATGCAAGTTGAAAAGGTCCATTTATGGACCTAAGCAAGCATCTAGGTCATGGAACATCAGATTTGATCAAGCAATCAAGTCATTTGGTTTTGAACAAAATCTTGATGAACCATGTGTGTACAAAAGACATCAAGATAAAGTAGTAATGTTCCTAGTGCTTTATGTTGATGATATTCTACTCATTGGAAATGATGTAGGGGTAATGTCATCAGTAAAGGTTTGGTTGTCAAACCAATTTGATATGAAGGACTTGGGTGAGGCTAATTTTATTCTAGGGATCAAGCTTTGGCGAGATCGCAAGAATAAGATGTTAGGCTTATCACAAGCTGGATATATAAATAAGGTTCTAGAACGGTTTAGCATGCAAAACTCCAAGAAAGGTTTACTTCCTTTCAGACATGGAGTTCCTCTGTCTGATGACCAAAGGCCTAAGACTCAAGAGGAAGTAGATATGATGAGACAAGTTCCTTATGCTTCTGCAGTGGGAAGTCTCATGTATGCTATGCTTTGTACTAGACTAGATATTTGTTATTCAGTTGGCATGGCCAACCGATATCAATCAAATCCAGGACCAAAACATTGGCAAGCTGTAAAGCATATTCTCAAGTATCTTCGGAGAACGAGAGATTATATGCTTGTTTATCGGTGTGAGGATTTGATTCCCATTGGCTATACAGATTCAGACTTTCAATCAGATCTAGATTTCAGAAAGTCCACATCAGGATGTGTTTTCACCTTGGGAGGTGGAGCCATAACATGGAGGAGTGTCAAGCAATCTTGTATTGCGGACTCCACCATGGAAGCAGAATATGTTGCTGCTTACGAAGCAGCAAAAGAGGCTGTATGGCTCAAGAAATTCCTTTCTGACCTTGGTGTAGTGAGAATTGAGCAAGTTCCCATTACTTTGTTTTGCGACAATAGTGGAGCAGTTGCACAATCAAAAGATCCAAGGAATCACAAGAAAGGAAAGCACATTGAGAGAAAGTATCACATCATTAGAGATATTATTGCTCGTGGAGATGTGGTGGTAGCAAAGATTGAAAGTGCAAATAATCTAGCAGATCCCTTTACCAAAGCTTTGCCTCAAAGGACCTTCGAGTCACATTTGGAGGGAATGAGAGTTAGATTAGTACACAATAGTCTTTAGGGCAAGTGGGAGATTGTTAGGATTAGTACCCTTAAATCCTATTGTGTGATATTATGTATGCTATTATGTATGACATTATGTATGACTTAATGTTGTGATTAATAAAGTTTTTTTATTATTATTATCTAAAATAATGGTAACATGAATATTTGGACATTATCATATAGTCCATGAGATGCATAGTATGTGATTTATGTGATTTAGTCACATAAGATATAGATCACAAGTTCTTTGTAAACTCATAATTTTGGTTCGTAGTCGGTGATGAAATTGGGCATTTCATCTGCGAAGACTATAACATATCAACTAAGATGATTTGTCTTGATCATGGAAGTGGAGACTTCTAGTTGATATGTTGATATGTTTTAAGAGTTAAGACATATTGAACTGGACCGCTGTGAGATTTATTATTCTCCTAACGACTGTCAAATGAATAATAAATCTCACGACTCCTATTTGCATGAACTCTTAATCCTGAAAGAATAATGGACATGATCATGAGGTGTAAGTTGCTTTGATATATCAGGAGTGAGATCTAAAGGCACGATCAAAACCTCAGTATGTTGGGCAACCACATTTAGTGTTGATGGAACATATATTCTCAAGATGGAATTTATATTCTCAAGATGAAATTCATAGTCTCTTAACGGAGATATAAAATATTCCCTTGAGATAAGTTTAATGGTTTTGGTTATTCAGAGAGTTAGGCCTAACCACTTTAGTAAGAAATTACTAAAGTATATATTTATGAAATTGGATTTCATAAATATATGATGAATAACTTTAAGGATTAAATCGGGTACTCAAGGATTAAGATGTAGTAATTTTCAAAGTGGCAGTCTACATTCATGACTTTGTATTACTACGAATATTTTTTGAAGGGGTTGCATGTATAATAAAGTCTTGGGATATAATTTATAAATAAGACCTAGAGTGCAATTATATTTATATAGTGGTATTAAATATAATTAATGGTAACTTTGGACTTGTCAAGAGTTGACAGAAAAGCCCAAGGCCCATTGGAGCTAGTATCTTATTGGTCCCTTTTGGTCCCACTCCAAGCCACACATTAAAGTCCAATTGGAAAGGCCCAATAGGCCGGCCCAATTAGATAATCAGTTAGTTATAAAAGGGAGAGACATATAGAAATTTATTTTAAGAGAATCATTGTTGTGAAGTGTTGTGTATGTGCGAGTGAAACCACTCGATAATTCTCCCTTAGAAACTGATTGAGAGACCACACTTCTTGGGCGTAAAGTGGAATTGGAGTGAAGATTAAAAGTGTTCCCAAGAACTTCTAATCTTTTGTTTTGAATTTCACCGCACCAAGGTACGCTATCTTGTTCTCAAATTCTGAAAATCACAGAATGCATGTTATCAATCATGAATGAAATAGATCCATGTTTGTTGCTTCCGCTGTGTGTTTTGTATGGGATACAAAACCAGATTTTCCTTCACAATCTTCTGCCTCGCCATTAACATTGCCATTGCCATTCTCTCTTGCCGAAGGGTCAGGTAGCCTCATCAAGATTGGATTTCGATCCAGCTTCATCTTCGACCAAACCCACCTTTCTCAGGTACATTTTTTACAGATTGTTAAGGTTTTTAAGGCTAACAAAAACACAAACATCTTTTGACATCTTTTATGTTTGTGGTAAATGAATTTGATTAGGTTTTGATTTTGAATGGTGAAACTATCAAATGGGTTTAGCCCAATAGGTTCGATCTTTTATGGTAAGTTTATTTAATTATTTATTTTTGTTGATTAATGAGTGCCATTGGTTTTATTTTATCTATCTGCTTCTTTTACTTTTGTTGATGAATGAGTGCCATTGTTTGAAGGCAAGGAATGTCTCATTGGTAGCCATCTCTCATCTCTACCTCCAAATCTTCTTCTCTATGAGAACACATTTAGGTGTTACATTTATAGGATTAAGTTCTTTGCTTTTGAGGTTTTCCTTGTTTTGCTTGTTAGAGTGGAAGAGCAACCTAATGGGTGTTGCATTAGGCTCTTGTCTTGCAAGGCTTCTGCTTTTGCTCTCTACTTTGTGTATGTGTGTGTGTGTTTTTCTTTTGGTTTGAATCTGGTGGTACCATTTTGGCCTTTGTTTTGATAATTGTTTGTTGGTATAGCTCGAGGGGTCTCCAATGGTTGCTGCACAGAATGACAAATTTGAGGGTGAGTTATTTTGTAATTGGTTTGTGACCTACTGTTATCACCAGACAAATTGGAATGATATATGGTTGCTATAGCATTTGAATTAGAAACTACTTATTAATTAGTGTGGAGTTCATGATAGAGTTCTGTTGATAATGACTATATATGTGCAAAGTAGCAATATAGATACAACTAATTGCTAGCAAATTTAGATAGTTTCACTCTATACGGGACATATTTAATCACTATACTGTCTGCAACATACTTAATACTTATATAAGCCGGTTATCTCTTTTGGACTAAAAAAGCTAAGGCTTTTGGATTGAATTGGTAGCAAATCGAAGGTGACTGATTCATTGATTCATTGGGGTGAGTTCTTAATCTGATACTTCGTAGCTCGTAGTGTTACTATACGCTTCAATGTTGAAGAATTGTATTGTGAATTATTTGATGTTTGGTGCTGTAATACCCCGAAAAAAAAAAAAATAAAAGGAAGGTTATTTAAGTAAATTTGTTTATGGGGACAATTTTATAATTAATAATTATAAGGGAGCTTTTTAGAAAATAACATTGAAACCCTAGCTATATAAGCTTATTAAATCAACATATATGGAGAGATATTTTTTGAGAAAGGAGACTACCCAAAAAGACTGAAGTAAAGAATGATTGATTACACCTTGAGGTAAGAGCCAAGAATCTCTTTTTTTTTGTCAAATCTAAGCTTTATTTAGAATTAAAGTATTCTTTTATATGAGTATTTTGGCCAATAGTGAGACTGTTTATATATTAGATTAACGATGTAAACAAAGAAGGATTTTATTTATTTTTCTCTGTGCCCTATGTTGCGTTAAGTGTAAAAGAAGACTCTTGGGTCCGGTTCTGCGCAGGTTTAGAGATTTAGGGTTTTGGCGAATAGTAAAAGGTTATGGTGTCTGTGTAGGCTTGATTTTGTATGATATAGAATATAGTACCTTTTCCTAGTTTTGTCCTCATCTCAAAGAGACCTAGGGGTGAATGGAGATTAAAAATAAATAATAAATAAATAAAAATATGAGTACACGTATGGAAGATTAAGTGGTGTACTTTTGACCCTATATGGCTATAAGGATGGTGTATCTATAGGCTTTGTCCCTAGGTACTATTAGTGGCAGAAAGTGGAGGATATATATACATATATATATAAAGAAAAATATTATGATTAGGAGGAATTTTGGTGTGAGAAAACAATGGATTATTATTGGATATTTTTAGTAGTCTCTCTATCTGGTTGGGTACCATTATAATTCTTTCTTAAATTATTTGATTATTGAGTAAGAATATTTGAAAATTGTTTAGGTGATATCTAAGGATTTTAGAAGAAGTATTAGGGAGAAGTTCCTTTTAGTATGGCTTTTAGAGGTAAGTAACATTATCCTAAATGGTTTTATCTTTGCATATTTTAACTACCGTAAATTGTTTACAGTTGTTACAATTTATTTCTGTTGTATTACTGATTTCAAGTAAAGAATTATCACAAATATCTCTGATTACTGAATATATGATGTATTTTATTTAATTGTTTTTAGCTATATTGATTTAAGGTAAGAATATAGAAATATCACAAATATATTTGAATATTGAACATATGATTACATATATATATATATATATATATATGTATGTATGTATTTGAATAAGATATTTTTTGTTTGAAACTATGATTTCATATATATGATTATGATCGATTTGACTATGAAGTTATTCTGATACCCAGCCAATGGGGGTTATTCATTGGTACTCTGATACCCAGCCAATGGGGGTTATTCATTGGTATTCTGATACCCAAATCAATGTGGGTTATTCATTGGTTCTCTGATACCCAAACCAATGGGGGTTATTCATTGGTATTCTGATACCCAGCCAATGGGGGTTACTCATTGGTATTCTGATACCCAAGCCAATGGAGGTTATTCATTGGTACTCTGATACCCAGCCAATGGGGGTTATTCATTGGTATTCTGATGCCCAGTCACAGGGATATAGCGTGACCATAGTCATAAGATTGTTAAGAATATGAATTACATTTGAATATTTGAACCGTTTTGAGTCCTTAAAACTACATATATGATTTTGGAAATGTTTGAGTATTTGAACTATTTTGAGTCACTAAAACTGCTTATGTGTTTTTGGAACCTATTGTAAGTTATAGCTTTTGATATATGAAAAACTGATTACTTTCTAAACCATCTATGGTATATTTGTAAGATTAAAGTATGTGATCTATTTGCAACTTATTATTTTAAGACTATGAAATTTCTTTATTTATTTTTGAAAACCCATAGCATATTATAACTTTGAAGGCTCATATTACATCTTGTTACCTTACAGATCTATTGCTTGATAGAACTTATTAGGATTTTGGTTACTTATTGAGTTGTCAACTCACCCATTTTTTCCCCTCCAATTTTAGATTATGAAGAATAACAAGTTTTAGAAGTTCTGATGTTATGTTGTGAGCGGAAAAGGAAGCTTAGTGATTTTGGGATTGAATGGTCTTCGAATAGTTTTATATTTATTGGCCAATTGGCATTATGTACATAAGGTTTGGATTTTGTTCCTATTAAATTATTGGAGATCCATTCATAAAGAAATTGTTGAGGTATTTTGGATTTAATTGATTTAATCTGAGGGTAAATATTAGTTGCTAAGAAGGCCTTGCACACTTGTAAAGGGCTTACTTTATAAGCGTGCGGCGGTTGTCACGTGCCTATCTTTATAGTTGGGTTCGGGGCGTGACAGGTGCTTTTTTTTTTTATTGGTTGGTTGGTGGGTTTGTACTCCAAATAAATTTTTAAAGAATCACATACAAAAATAGGTTGTAGAGGTTCAATGGTTAAATATAAAGGAAAATCTTAATGTTAGTTTTTCCCAAATAAATAAATAAAATAAAACCATAATACATTATGAGAAGAAGGAAAGGGAAAGTGTTGTCTTCATAGTGATTAAACTTTGTTGCATTTAACAGATTCTAAATATTTGATACTTGTGACTTGCCTCAATGACGTTTAAAAAAACTTCGCCACTCTCATTTACATTATAGAACTTTCATACTTTTTCGCTTGAAAATAGAAGTTACATGCTATTACTATGGTGACATGATATCTTTGGAAATTAATCAGGATATTCTTAAAACCTTCGGTTTTCTTCAGTGTGGCCCATTGAGCTATATTGACTTCTATAAAGCATAAACAGGTTTTGTGTGTTGTGCTAATCTATAGTTAATGACCACTATGATCTTTTTCTAATTAAGATCATGCACAGTGGATTATAGTTATTAAACCTAAGTGTAGTTATGGAAGCAGGGTTAACTTTTCTGCTGGTTGCTTGTGAGTCATGGTGTAGTTTGATATTATGTTTCCCATGTAAATTTAAAATTTGTATCAGTTCAGTTTTCATTAATTTCTGTAAAGCTTTGCCGTATATTTGTATTTAAATGACTGATAGCTTTCTAACAATTTACTTATGGTGAATCTTTCTTGTGTGCAGATATGCAATGCCGTTGCAGTGGCTAAAATAATGAATGCTACCTTAATTTTGCCCGTGTTGAAGCAAGACCAGATTTGGAAAGACCAAATGTGAGACATCTTGATTGATACTGTTATACATTTCTATCTCTAAAATACTCACCTAGTCACATAATAAGTATAGATAAATAATTGGAGTGTATAATCCTGATAGTAATGGTCCCTGTTTCTGATATATGTCATGGGAATTGAAACTTAAAAATTTCTGCTTCAAATTTTTTCTGATATATGTCATTAGAGAACTTTTGTGATTGTAATATCACGTTTATATGGAAGTTGCCAGCAAGTGATATGCGTTGGCCTTAACGTTTGTTTTTTTTTTTTTTTTTTTGGGAGTACTTGTAATGAGCACCCCCTATACCCATCTTTTGGATCATGGCTAGAACTAGAAGCCTAGAATAAAAGAAGAGTAAAAAAAAAAAAGATTAAAAGGCCAATTTCTTAAATAAGTTATTGGGTTTTTATTAATTAATTTAATAGCTTAGTAAATGGATTATATGAGTTTGATAAGATAATTTGAAGGATAAAAAATGAAGGGGTGCCCATAAAACCATTTTGTATTGAATTTTCTTCTTGGTTGAGGATTTTGGATTGTTGAAGCTTGTGGCTTGAGTTTGTACCAACTCTTTGTTTTATTTGTGTTTGATTGGGGATGGTTTGTAATTACCAAGTTGTAGATTTTTTTTATAGACAGAGTTGTTCCAATTTATTATTGTTGTAATTTTTTTTTAGAATAAGAGCTTTTCTTTGTTTAATTCGCCTTTTGTTTTGTCATTGTTTGTAATGGGTTTTATCTTTGGATTAATTTCTATTATATTTTCTATACATATTAGTGGCAAGGTTGTTGCATGTGTATGTCTCACTCTTATTATTATTGTTTTGCCAATCTGGAGCTTTTTATTCTCAGGTCCAATTTTTCACATCTACTTTCATGTGATCAAAGTAAGTGAAGTTGGTGAAAGAATTAAGGTACAATACTCTCTCTCTCTCTCTCTCTCTCTATATGTGTGTGTTTGTGGTGGGTTGTTGAATTAGAACAAGTAGGTGGCTTGCATGGAGTAATAAGTTGGTTTTAGCTGATATTGGGATTGTTGACTGTTTTGGTAAAATTGGATGATTCTTGTTGAGTTGTTTTTATTTGATTAATTCATTTTAGGCTATTGCTAGTAATGATGTTATAGTTACCAAATGTATTGATAACTTTTCTATGCGTTTAAATTCATTGTTTTATTAGGAACATAGCTGAAAGTGAATGATTAAAGATGATCTTTTTCTTAAATTAAAGTGAAATTGTGTAAATGAAATGTGTGTTAACACTTGCTTTATGCTTTCATGAAATCTCATTATAGGTATTTCTTGTAAACCACTTTATAGCAATGGATAAGAGTTGGATGAAAATTACCAATAGAAGGTTGCGAGAATATTTAGATGGAGTCCAACAGTTTCTGAATTTTGCATCTAACCATGCATACCTAGATGGAACGATTTTATGTCCGTGCAGAAAATGTGTGCATAGAAATTCGTGGCCTATAAATGTTATATAGGCTCACTTAGTGTCAAAAGGGATTTGTATGTGTACCCTTGGGTTTTTAATGGGAAATCATTATTTGCATAGACTTCTACTGAAATTCCTAATAGTCATGCTCAAGAAAACCTGATAGAGTATGCCAATCTTCGTGACATGTTACATGACATGTTCCTCATACAAAATATGGCATCTGGGCCAATAGAAGAAGTCCCTGTTGTGCAACAACCCACAGAAGGTCCTGCAGAAGGTCCTAATGAAGATGCACTTCGGTTTATGAAATTGCTTGAGGATGCTAATCATCCTTGTTATGAAGGTTGTAAGCATTTTAGCAAATTGTCAGCCATTGTGCATTTGTACCACATGAAGTGTCTTAATGGTTGGACCAAGAAATCATGTACCAAGTTGCTGAAATTTTTGCTTGATTTTCTTCCTTCAAATGCTAAGTTGCCAAAAGATTGTTATTAGGCTAAGAAGATTATTAAGGATTTGGGCTTAGCTATGAGAAGATTCATGCTTGTCCTAAAGATTGTATTTTATGTTGGAAGGAGAATGCTAACCTTGAAACTTGTCCAAACTGTAACCTTTCAAGATGGGAAAGTAATTAGTCTAAAGGTCAATAAAGCTTTAATACTTCTTCCAAGAAAAGAAAAAAGAAAGCTTCAAAGATCCTATGGTGGTTCCCCTTAAAGCCAAGATTAAAAAGACTATTTATGTCTTCGGAAACAGCCAATCATATAAAGTGGCATGCCAATGGTCGTGTGAATGACGGGTTAATGAGGCATCCTGCTGAGTCTAAAGCTTGGAAATCATTTGACTCTAAGTACATAGAGTTCTCATTCGAGTCTCGTAATGTGAGGCTTGGATTAGCAGCTGATAGATTCAACTTGTATGGAAATATGAGTAGTACTCATAGTACATGACCTGTCATTTTGATCCCATACAATCTCCCTCCATGGATGTCCATGAAAAGGTCTTCTTTCATGCTATTATTATTGATTCCCTGTCCAACCTCACTTGAAAATGATATAGACATGTACTTATAACCCCTAGTAGAAGAACTGAAGGAGTTATGGGATGTTGGAGTAGAAACGTTTGATGTGTCTTCTAAAAAATTATTCCAAATGCATTATGCATTATTGTGGACCATAAATGATTTTTTTGCATATGGTGATATCTCAGGTTGGAGTACCAAAAGTGCTCTTGCATTTCCCTCTTGTAACTATGATAGTCATTCTCGTTGGTTAAGATATGTAAGAAAATTTAGTTACATTGGACATAGGCGATTCTTGGGTAGTGATCATAAATTTTGTAAACAAAAAAATTCATTTGATGAGCATGTTGATGCAAGATCAGCTCCTATTATAGTATCCAGAGGGGAAATCATGTCACAAACGGATGCTATAGCCGATCATGTGTTTAGGAAGAAAACAGTTAATTTGCCCAATAAAAGAAAAAGAGGGGAGGAAGCCTTAACTGTGTGGAAGAAGAGAAGTATATTTTTCACCTTGCCTTATTGGGAGGACCATGTGTTGCGTCACAATCTTGAGGTGATGCATATTGAAAAGAATGTAGTCGATAATATAATTGGCACATTGTTGAACTTGGATGGCAAGACAAAGAATAACTTGAAGGCACGTCAAGACTTAGAGGATATGGGTATAAGAAGTGAATTTCACTTGGAAAAGGTTGGGAATAATCAAATACATATGCCACATGCTTGCTACCATATGAATGCTAGTGAAAAGGATGCTTTTCTACAAGTTTTGAAGGATGTAAGAGTGCTAGATGGATATTCTTCAAATATCTCATGTTGCGTTAAACTCAAAGAACGCAAGATTAGTGGGATGAAGAGTCATGATAATCATATCTTAATGCAACAACTTTTTCCGATAGTAATACACATATCTTTGCCCCCTGAAGTGAGTAGGCATTTAATTGACTTATCTTGTTTATTTAGGGAGACATGTTCCAAAGTACTAAATGTGGAGGAACTTAGGGCTCTTAAGAAGAGAATTGCAGTGACAATGTGTGAGTTGGAAAGGATATTCCTTCCATTTTTATTTATAATGATGGTACATTTAGTCATGCATTTGGCTAGCGAAACCAAAGTTGCTGACCCAGTTCATTATCATTGGATGTATCCCATAGAGAGGTAACACATATAGTAACTTGGTCTATTTGGTTTTGTTTAACTAATCAATTTCCCATTGTTGATCATGGGTTTTCCAATAGGTACTTGTCAAGATTTAAGTCTTACATGCATAATAAAACTTATCTAGAAGGCTCCATTACAAAAGGGTATATAGTAGAGGAATCCTTAACATTCTTCTCATGCTATTTAAAATCTACTGAAACTACATTCAATCAGCCTGTAAGGAATGTCGAGGAATCCATGGATGCGATGGTGAGCATTACACTAGATTCAAATTCATGGATCCAAGCACATCATTATGTGTTATTTAATTATGAAGAAATCACCCCATTTCGCGAGTAAGTAATATGTCATTGCGTATCCTTTCATGGCATTCAAGTACAATACTCTAACTTAACATTAACACGTTTGTCTACATAGTGTACACATAGCGGAGATCAAGGCTAATCTCCCTTTCCATGTAACCAATGATGTTATTCAAAAGCAACACATGAAGAAATTCTACAGCTGGTTTAGAGACTATGTAAGTAAAGCATATGTATAAAACCATTTTTGGTTGTAACACTTTAGATAGCATACATATAATAAACGTCATTCTCTATAATAGGTGATGTTAATGGATGTATCTGAGAAAAAGAAACTCTTTGATAAAGTCATATGGCTTGCTGGATATCTAGATAATGAAGCAAAACAATTCAAGAATTATGTTATAAATGGTTTGAAGTTTCACACCAAAGACAGTAAGGCAACTAGGAAAACTCAAAACAGTAAAGTTTGTGTTGTTACCAAAGGTGGTGCTACTTATTATGGTGTACTATTATTGAGTTAAACTACTCTGATAAGTATTGATATGTACTATTCAAATGTCAAAGGGTTGACGTTATTAGTGGGAGAGGATGCAAAAAAGATGAGTTTGGATTTCCCCTTGTCAATTTTTCACGATTGATACACACAGGAGATTGATTGATTAACGAGCCTTATGTATTAGCATCTCAAGCTTTACAAGTGTTTTACATGGAAGATGTGAGACATAAAGATTGGGCGGTGGTGGTCAAAATGATGGGCCAAAAATGAATTAACCCCTTGTGATGAATTAATTGATTAATTAGCCAAGTTTATTAATTAATCAAATTAACATGCAAACGTGTGGTAGCACAAAAAAATCACCAATTAATATTAAGTGCAGCATAAAATATATTGACACAGTGATTTGTTTACGAATGGGGAAAACCTACACGACAAAAACCCTATCGGGTGATTTTAAGGTCACTACCCCCGAGAATCCACTATTATCACAACAAGCGGTTACAAGTAAAGGAATCTTAGTACCTTATACCAACTTACAGTTGAACCCTTACCCTAATACACAATTGGACTTGTTTTGTAGTGACAATCTCTCCTTGTAATGCACGAATCCTAGTACATGGCTAACCAATTGTGCGGATCCTAGTACGCGACTTCAATCACTAACTAGAGAAGGTTGTTGGCTGCATAGTTCTTCAATTCATCATATGATGAAGATTCAGAGGATGCTCAATCACAAAACCCTACGGTGTACAAAACACAGCAATTTCTTCACAAGAAAGATGAACTAGGGAAAATTCTGTCTCTAGTCATAATTTGCTTGAACAAACTTTGCTTAACACATGTGCAACTTGTTCCACCTTTGACAATAATCCTTTTATATGTTTAGGGTTGTGAGAAAAGAAAGCCCAAACATACAATCACGGATTAGAGTCAAAACAGAACTGAAATTCTGTTTTTCATAAACCTCGACAGATACCTTATCTGTCAAGTTGCTGTCGAGCCACGGGGCTAGAACAACTCTTCAATCTCGATAGATGGCTAGTTGTCGAGCTTTAATGACAGGCATTTTCTCAGCTTGAATCTTGGACAGACTTGCATAGTTTTAACACTTGATTTTGAAACAAGGTTTCTTGAAGTATTAAACACAACCTAGATCTACCCAAATACAAGTAAAGTGCGTTTTGTCAAAAGATTAGCCAATTACATAAAATAGTGACATATGTTCCTAACAAGTGAATCACATATGTCCTAACAATCTCCCCCTTAGGCAATTCGTGACAAAACCACAACAATCAAATGAGATATGAGAGAAGTCATAAACCACTCAACTCATATTCACTTGTTGAATACAATAAAATCTATCCTAACACAAACTCTTGAAAAACTTTGCAAGAAGAGAGTTTATGGCTAGAAGATTTTGACAACCTGTATTTCTGAAATATTTTAAACAAAACTCATCAGGGAATCTTTGTGTGAAACAGAAATAGTAGATTGCATACAAGTATAAGAAACATGTGTATAAAGAAAGAAAAGAAACAACACATAGAGAGATAGGTGAAAGAAACATACACAACATATAAAGAAAATAAGTACAATGTATATCAATAATGGTCATAAGACCAAAGGTACAAGAATAAATGTATCTAAAATAGAAAGAAAAGAAAAAAGATACATAAAATCCTCACTACATCCCTCAAATATCAACTCCCCCTAACAAAATGGTCTTATACTAACTCTCCCCCTAAGTATGACTACTCTCATATCCAAAACTACTCCCCCTTTTTGTCACAAGTGATAAAGGGTAAAAGTGTCAAGTAGACATCTCATCATTGCTAGGTGAGCTAGCATCTCCATCATCCTCATCAACGGAAGTAGTAGCATCATCATCAACAGCATCATCAGCACCGTCGGAGTCATCACTCTCATCTGCAGAGGCCACAAGAGTGGAAGGCATGGTGTAACCACCCATCTCAGCCTGGTGTTGAGCAATGCGACCAATACGGGTGTTCACCTGACAAAACTCATCACTGAGAGTGTGGAGGCGAGCATCCATGCGTTGAAGCTACGCCATGATGTCCTCGAGTGTCACTCCGCGCATAGAAGAGGAGGGAGCGGATGTCGATGGAGTAGAAGGAGTGAAAGGAGCTGTTGTACCTGACCACCTCGATCGAAACTGCGCCTTGTTCTGTTTAATAGTAATGTGGTCAATGGCACACATAACGGAGAAGTGGTCGAATGAGGGAAAAAGAACATAAAAATGGCATAAAATCCGCGTGATAGCTGAAGGGAAAGTGAGCTTATCACTGGTCGTAGTATTCCTATACACATCTATAATAGAAAGAATAAAATGTGAAGGAAAATCTATTGTGAGTTGCTCAAGAAGGGATAGCAAAAATCGAACATGAGGCTTTGTGATAGAGTTATAGTGAGAAAGAGGGTGCAAAACAAAAGTCATCACCATGTTCATGAATCTAGGACCTTTAGCAAAGGTTTTACATAGTGTAAACTGACGATCGCCCCAATCAGCAGGACGCTCACAAAAAGCGGAAATCATCTTGTCTTTGGACACAGTCCTCAAACGCTCACAACTGGGGTAGTCAGGATGCTCTACCCTCGGGACACGGAGCACATTGAATACCAACTCCGGTGTGACAACTATGCGTGTACTTTGAACGCGAGTATGAAAGAAAGGTACCGAAGAATCAAGTCCATGCATGTTGGAGTAAAACTCCTAGATTTGCATGGATGGACATGTGACTGGGACGTCACACAATGACTCCCAACCTTGACTATGAGTGACAGTGGGTAGGTCAGTGTCAGAGAAGTCCAACAATGACTTGGCATTCCAAATGAACACCTTGTCGAGAAACGTTCTTCGAGAAGTCCTTTTGGGCGTCCTCATCATGGAACCGAATAGAGGAAGAGGTAAGATTAGAAGAAGATGATGCCCCGAAACAAAGAGGGTTCCAAGATAGAGCAGACTTACGTTTTGGTACCATGACACACTAACGTAAACTAGAGAGAGGGGGGGGGGAAGAAAGAAACAATCAGGAAAGTCCTAAATAGTTCAAATATATAGAAATATATTGAATATAAGGTACGTATGCATGAGAATGCATGAGCATATAACGTGCAACAATAGTATCATCATGGGCTCAGCCTAATACAAACCTACCAACACACAAACAGTTTAACATATATGACACACATCTAAATGCATGAGAATATAGTTATAATGCACATGAGATGCAATGCATGAAGTTTTTAAGATCAAATCTTCAAAACCCATCCCAAAAATTTTGCAAAAACCTCTTTGATTTTAAAAAACCCCAAATTTTTGCAAAAATCCCAAAAACTTAGGTTATAAAGCATGAAATGCATGAAAAAGAGGGATTAGAGACTTACCAAGTGAGGGAAAACTTGATTAAGCTCGAAAAAAAATCCTTGAGGAAGAGGTTTAGAGAGAGAAATGAGTGTTTAGGAGATGAACAACCATGGACAAATTGAGAGAGATCGAGGAAATGAAGTCCGGATCACGTATGAACCTATATATAAACCTTTAGTAAATCTCAACTGATAGAGGTGTCGAGAGGTATTGAGATAGGTGTCGAGCTTTAAAAGCTTTGACAGATGCAGCTATCGAGAGGTGTCTAGGTGTCCATAGCAAAGCAAGCTCGATGGATCAAGGAGGTATCGAGGGACACGATATTTCTCGATCGATCCACCTAGCTATTGAGAGGTATCGAGATTGCGATAAAAATCAACTAAAGAGCTCGATAGATAAACCAGGTGTCGAGAGGTGTCGAGGAGGTGTTGAGATTGCTTAAAAATAGTTTTTCAAAAAGGAAAAAACACAGATATGAATGCAATTAAACATACAACTCAACCAAAGATCCAAACAACATTTTGAACTCTAAAAAACATCTCTCAACCAAAAATTTAAAGCAGATCCCAAAAATACACACACACACACACACACACTAAACAAGTCTAACCAATTTTATATTTCAAAAACAAGTCAAGAAAGTTTAGTGAGCATACACTAACACATGTAAACCTTGTGATGGCTAACTCACATTGTACCTGCACATGTATCAAGAGTAGCAAAGAATATTGCGTGTTGTGTGTGAAAAGCATCGCAAGATTGCATAAGTGCATACATGTTATGACGATTTGAGATATGAGAAAATCGCTTTAACTCACACACAATCATAACTATTTAATGGGGACTATCACTTTCGAGGTACATCCTATAACTCCCACATCTCCTAGAATACACGCTTGCAATCATATATAAAGCATTTTGATATTTTTTCTTTTATTTTTCTTTGCATATTTTTCTTTTGAGCAAACCATGCATAGGCGTAAGAAATAGAAAAGAAATACCCAATTATGTTAAACTTTTGATATTCCAATTTTGCTATGTCGAAGCATACAAATGTCATTGACATTGCACTTTTGCTATGCCGAAGCATATAGATGTCATTTCATGATTGGTGGGCAACAGTGGTGAGATAGTTATTTATGCCTTTCTCTTAGGATTTTTCAGTCCTTTCAAAAAAAAAGAGTGATATGAGTGTTAAGTACAAGAGATTACTTAATCTTACTCATCACAAACACGAGTCACAAATCTCACTTGCTTAGTTGTGCATAGTGATGCTCATCTAAGCTACAAAAGATACAAAGTTTAGAAAAACTTTGTTTCAATGGTCATCCAAGGTACACAAGTACCAATGTACACAAACACACACTATTTTTGTATTTTTCTGATTTTTCAAATTTTTTTTCTAATTTTTATATGAAAAACAAAATAAACAAAATTGAAAACAAACAAAAACATGTTAAACAAAGCAAAGTATAAAAACTAGACTGACTCAAAAAGAATAAAGCAAAACACACAAGTAATGCAAACCATAACAAGAAAGGAGAAAGAGAAACCGTGATAGAATCACTCGGAGCCCTTTTTCTTCCACACCTTGGAAGAACCTTTCCTTTAAGTATACCCTTGAACTGGCGGTGAGGGGGAAGAATTAAAATCGTTTAAGTTCGAAAGGAACATGAGGACTTTAAGAATATCTCCAAGAGGAGCAAAAGAGGATGGAAATTGATTCTAGTTTCCCGATGCTATCATGCCGTTGCTCTATTAAGTGGCTAACCACTTATAGCAATTAGGTTGAGTATGCCTAGCTATTCCATAGTGATGACAGAGATGCTACTTCTTCTGTTTAGGCTTTTGAGAGTTAGCCTTCTTAGCCCTAGGATTTTTAACTTCTTTCTTATCCTACTTAGGGGGTGCTCTTAAGATAGATTTACCCTTATCTATGTTCTCACTAGCTAAATCAGTTTTGATATTAGTGTTCTCAATTTCAACATTATTTGCAAGAGGAACAAAAACAGTAGAACTAATAAAAGCAATACTAGGAGAAGAGAAATCATATCCTAAACCGGTTCAATCGGAAACAGAGTTCTAAATACTGAGCATTTCATCGAGCTTAGCACTTGAAGTCCTTTCCAGTTGAGCTCTGACTTGGAATAACTCTGCTTCAAGCTTCTTGGTCTTCCCAGCCAAGAAATTATTCTCAAATCTTAGTGCTTTAATAGTCTGATTGACTTCATCAAACTTTATGGAAAGCTCTTCTCAATCAAACTCCACATCACTAAGCTTCTTGGACGCCAACCTATACATCTTCTCATGCTTCTCTGAGACCTTGTATAACTTTGCATAGGCTGTGTAGATGTCATCTTGTTCATCCATCTTTTCAAACTTGGATTCCACTAATTCCTTTTCTTCATCCACATCTTTAACAATCCCCTTAGTAAGATTGACAGTGTCACTTAAAGTAGCAGTAAGTGCCTTGCACTTTGTCCCTGAAGGAATAGTATACCGACTGCCATCCCTAGCATCCTTCTTCCCTTTATCTTGGCTCTTGAACTGTGAGGAGCTAGATTTCCTAAAGTCCTTATCGAAGCCCTTCCCATTGGCATTTTTCATGAACTTCTTGAATTGCCTTATAATGTAGGACTTCATCTTAGAATCTTCATCGTCTGAAGACTCATCTATGTCACTGCTCTTGGCCTTCAATGCCATGCTCTTACCCTTACCCAACTTGCCAATTCTTGTTAAATCTAACTCATAGGTCTGCAAATTACCAACCAGCTCTATCAAAGGAATCTTGTCGATGTCCTTTGATTCCTTAATAGTAGTAATCTTGGCATGGAATGTCTTAGGTAGAGATATGAGCACCTTTCTCAGAATCTTAGGTTCAGGAATGGTTTCCCCAAGATTGAAGGCTGAGTTCACTATGTCCTTGAGCTTGGCATAGAACTCATCGAATGGCTCATCCTCCTCCATCTTAATTTCTTCAAAGCTTGTAGTAAGCCTTTGAAACTTTGAATCTTTGATAGCCTTGGCTCCCTCATAGGTTGTCTGGAGAATGGTCCATGCCTCTTTAGCAATTTTAGTGGAGGATATCTACTTAAACTCCTCATTAGTGACCGCATTGAATAAGGCATTCAACGCCTTGCTATTAAAGTTTGCCACCTTGATCTTGGCATCATCCCAATCAGCCGATGCTTCCTTCAGCTTGGTCCAACCTATCTCAACAGCTTGCCACACCTTCTCATCTAGAGACTGCAAAAAAGCTCTCATGCGTACTTTCTAGTATGCATAGTTAGTACCATCAAATAATGGAGCCATTATAAGAAACTATCCTCTATCCATGACAAACAGGGGTTAGTGGATCACACAACAAAGATTAAAACCTAATCAGAGTGTGCCTACTCTAATACCACTTGATAGGCTAAAAACGAATTGACCCCTTGTGATGAATTAATTGATTAATTAGACAAGTTTATTAATTAATCAAATTAACATGCAAACGTGTGGTAGCATAAACAAAACACCAATTAAAACTAAGTCCAGCGGAAAATAAATTGACATGGGGATTGGTTTACGAATAGGGAAAACCTACATGGTAAAAACCTCATCGGGTGATTTAAGGTTACCACTCCCGAGAATCCCACTATTATCATAACAAGTAGTTACAAGTAAAGGAATTCTAGTACCTTATACCAACCTACAGTCGAACCTTTACCCCAATATACAATTCGACTTTTTTTGTAGTGACAATCTCTCCTTGTAATGCACGACTCTCAGTATGTGACTAACTAATTGCACGGATCCTAGTACGCAACTTCAATCACCAATTAGAGAAGATTGTTGGCTGCAAAGTTCTTCAGTTCATTACACGATAAAGATCCAGAAGATGCTCGGTCACAAAACCCTACGGTGTACAAAATACAGCAACTTCTTCACAAGAAAGATGAATTAGGGAAAATTCTATCTCCGGTCACAATTTGCCTGAACAAACTTTGCTCAACACTTGTGCAACTTGTTCCACCTTTGACGGCTCTTAAAATAATTTTTATATATTTAGGGTTATGAGAAAAGAAAGCCCAAACATACAATCACAGATTAGAGTCAAAACAGAACTGAAATTCTATTTCTCATAAACCTCGATAGATACCCTATCAATCAAGCTGCTATCGAGCCACGGGGCTGGAACAGCTCTTCAAGCTTGATAAATGGCTAGCTGTCGAGCTTTAATGACAGGAACTTTCTCAGCTTGAATCTTGGATAGACTTGCATGGTTTTAACACTTGATCTTGAAATAAGGTTTCTTGAAGTATTAAACACATCCTAGATCTACCAAAATACAAGTAAAATGCGTTTTGTCAAAGAATTAGCTAATTACATAAAATAGTGACATATGTTCCTAACAAGTGAATCACATATGTCCTAACATAAAACAAAACCTTAGGAGGTGATTGATGTTGGTATTAATGCTTCACATGATGATGATGAAATGGGTACCTATCTTGAGAATGTCCCTTATAATATAACTACTAATGATGCATGTGATGATGCAAATGACAGCCATGCTTAGGCTCAAGTTAATGAAGAAGAAACCATTTATGATACATCATTGATCAGTGAGGATGAATTGCTTGAACAAGACTTTATCGATGATGAAGAGTTTAGTAATGATGTTTATGAGTCTAATGATGATGAGTCCAATGATGATGACTATAACGATGATGAGTCTAGTAATGATAAGTGTAGTTAAAACTTTTGTTATCACTCATTATATTTTGCCTTAATGATTCAAGTTTCAAAACCTCTCTCTGGTGAGTTTATTATCCTTAAAATTATATCTCAATGTTTGTGTTTTTTCTTAAAGAATTCATTATGTTCTAATACAATTATTTGAGATTTGGCTGTGTTAAGATTGGACTAATTGTTTGTATTGTTGGTGCATGTCAACTATTACATAATTGGCTTCCATGGTTTGCTTCTCCCTTGGTTGCTTCCATGGTTTGCTTCTCTCCCTCTTTATTTTCAAATCTTTACCTCAATTATCAAAAACCCATTTGAGTTTTCTCTCATTTTATTCGGTATTTGCAAAGTTTATTAGAACAACATTTGAAATTTTGTACTTTTTTTGTTGTTGTCTTTCTTGGTGTCATTGTGTTTGTAGGAACAAGTTGAAAAGGCTTATATAATGGTGAAACCTAATGCTGTGCAACGTGTACTTGTAATCTTTACTTTAATTTGCTTGCAATTCTTAACAAACCTATGTCTAATTTGGTTGCTGAGAAAGCATAGGGGAAAAGTCTAAGACTTTACATTTTTTGTGACCTTAGAAGATAAAAACCTCTAATAGACTGAGGCATTGAGCCCAACTACTTGTCTTGGTTGAGGGAAATTAATAGTTTCTTGGGAATTTTTTGGCTTTCTTTATATTATGTTTTTGAACTCTTTTTTTTTTTTCTTTTTTTGGGTATTAATATCCTTTCAAAGCTAACTCTTACCTTCAACATTGAAATGTGACCCAAATAGATATAGCTTCTAAGAAAGTGGGCGGTTAATTATATTTTGTCTGCTTAGTGAGCCTAATGTCTTTTTGCTCTTGCAATAATTTTAATCTCACTTTCATATTATCAAAAGTCAGAACCTTTAAAAACCTAGTTTAACTCTAATTTCCCTTTTATTATTGACTTTCTTAAACAATTACTGGTTGTTGGTGTTGTTTTTTTTCTTTTTCATGTGCTGGATTTATACTTGTCAGTGGAAGTAGATATAACTTCTAAGGAAGTGGGTGGTCAATATTTGATTAGTATAATTTGACCTATATCTGATTGGTTTCCTGGGAATTTTTTGGCTTTCTTTGTTGCCATGAAAAGTCCTAAATTTCTAAGCTTTTCTTGTCATTCTATTCGATCCATTTATATGCATGTATTGAGTATTTTGGTTTGTATGTAGGATGTTCATCTAGTCCAACAATCTCCAGCTTTCCAAAAATAATTAGTTGCATCCTATCAAACAAGCTGCTTATAAGTTTTATGTTGGTGTTTGATGGCTTTTTGTGTACAAAGAACTACATTTGAACAACCGCATTTTTTGGAAGTTTTGAGGAATTTGTTTAAACACTTTGGAACTTTGACTGTGATATTAGCTTGAAACTTTTGATGATGGTTATAGACAATGTTATGTATTTGATAATATAGTTCTATGTTAATATAATGTTAGTTTGGAGACATTTGTGGTGTTGTTAATTAGTTACATTTGTGGTATTGTTTCAGTAGAACTAAAATTATTACAAGTTGTTTGTAATAGGATTGTGGTTTTAAAACCCCGGGGGAAAAAAAATTAACCTATAGCGGCGTATATAGCCCGCTGCAAAAGCTTCACACATATAGCGAGGGGCGTAACAGCCACTAAAAGGTGCATATGGTCTATTGTACATGAAGCCCTATAGCAGCGCTTATTGCCCGCTGCTAAAAGGTCATTTGACCCAAATTGTAACCTCATATGGCGGCGGTTTTCAACCCGTTGCAATATACCAAACCGCCGCTAAATGGTAGATCTATTGTGGCGCTTTTTGTTACCACCACAATAGATCTATAGTGGCATTGCAATAGTGACAAGAGGAACCGCAATAGCACCTGCCGCTAGAGGTCAAATGTACCTTTAGCAGCGCTTTTTTAGGCTTTAGCAGTGGTTTTAGCTCGCCACAATAGTATGTTTTTCTTGTAGTGCCAACTCCTACACGTTAGTTAAGGGATAACCCCATATCCCTATAATTCAGCTGCAATGATCATCTGAAAACCCCTATGTAAACACTGAGACACTCCAATTTCAAGGTACGCAAAATATGCTATCCAGAAACTCTTCTCCAAAAACTTCACTATTAGTTTCTGACTTGACCTTTGGAGGGTCTTAAGTTGGTACCACACCGGTGCTCTTTGAAGGTGTTTCTATTTTTTGCTGGTTCACTTTTCTTCACCTTTCACTGAAGACTACGAGTTTGGGTGATAGATCTACTGACGATTTTGAGCATCATCATATATTATATTGGTTACCCATTTAATTGAAGATTTTGGGTCAAAAAAAGTTTGATATAAAAATTTGTGCATGATTTCATTAAGTTCCCAACACATTTCATTCAAATATAAACTTCATGAATATAAAGTTTAATTCTAAAGGGGCCATGTACATGGCCTTATGTTTTCAATGGGAATATTAAATCCTAGGTCTAGAATATTTTGACTACTGCCTTTCTCATTGCGATATGAGTTTCGATCAATGCAAGGAAACATTATTGATTAGACAAACTTTGCATCAATGCATGGATAAGGCAACCTTTGACTTGCCCCCCAATTTTTATTTATTTATTTTTTTTTATAATTAGAATCTATGCTAGGAATTAATTTTAGCAATTTTATTCTATAAAAATTACACTTTGCCCCCTTAAAAATATCATTACTTTATTTAAGAGTAATGTTATAGCCACAAATTTTTCTACATTATTTTTACAAACTATTAGTAGCAAATGTTTATTATTTCGCATCTAGACCCATCATTTATACCACTTTTTTACTTACCAATAATCATTCACCATATTAGTAATTTGTAAAAAAGTTTGTAACTCTAGCATTTTCTTCCTTTTAAGGACCATAAAAAATCTATAAATTTAAATTTAAAAAAAAAATTTATACAAGTCCAAAAAAATTAGCCCAACAACAAAAATTACCAACAGTGAAACTAAAAATAATTAAGTCCAATCAATTAATTTTACCCAAAACAAACAACTCGGTCTTTTTAAAAATTTTAAATAAAATAATTTTGTCCTTACCCAACAACACGCATCAAATTCAAAAATATCATAAAAATAAATAAATAAATAAAAACTCGATGGCTAAGCCACCGCACACAACCAGTAGCAGAGTCACCCCCTAACTAGTCATGGCTCCGTCCCTACATTAGTGTCAAAGTGTTACTAGTCCAACAATTATCCTAGTGAGTTAGTTTGTATAATTTAGTAATCTCTATCTTTTGTGGAGGATATTAAGTAATTTCCATTGTTGATTATAGGTCCTATTTAAGAGTGTTTTGAGACTATTTGGAGGGTGTTTCAGTTGGACTTTCAGAGGGATTCAAGTGCTATAAGTAATTATGAATGATATGCACAAGTTTTGTTTAGTAGGTTCTTAAAGGTCAAAGTTTTTAAAAGTTTTGCCACTACAACAAAATGTATTTTTGATGACGAATTTTTTCGTCACCAAAAGTTCTATATTTCATCGCCTATGATTTGTGATGACAAAATTTGTTTTTTGGCGACGAAATTGGTTTCATCACATATACCGTATCGCCAAAAGTCCTGGCGATGAAATATTTCGTCACCAAAATGGTTTGACTATTTAAATAAAAAAATAAAAAAAATTGGCAACAAAACCTTTCATTGCCTAATGTTTTCCTCAACAAAAATACATTTTGTTGTAGTGTGTTTTTAAGCTTACTTTTTCTAAAGTTTATCAAAAGCATTTTTATATTATCGAAAGACAAACTTCGACTTTTAAATATTGTTTTGAACATCTACATCTTATTTAAAAGATGGTTTCTAAACATAATATTTTTAGAAGAGAATTGAGTTTTAATATTAGTTTTCTAAAATTGTTTTTGTTCTTTAAATTTTTTTAAAACCATCTGATTTCAAACTCGTATTCTGACTTTCCAAATGGTATTTAAAGGTATCTTTTAGGAAATTGAGTTTTCAGACTTACTCAAGAATTGTAAAAATATTTATATAAATCCTCAGTTCCTATTCATTCTCTAAGAGAGACAAGCATCCTTTGATTTATGTTCAATTCAATATTATGATCTTCAATATACCTCCGTATTTGGAATGATTGTTACTATTAAGTAAATTATTATACTTTTGTATAAACTTTTCTTTTGTGATATGTGACTCAATAAATGTTTTTAAAATTGATCAAATATATTTGTAAGCCCGCTCATTGGGTTGTATGTGAGACTAAGTGTTGAACCCTCACTATCAAGGGTTAGATATTGGTATCTGCACACAAGATTGTATGTAAGAATATGTGATATGTGTAAATATGACACTATACTTTGATCAATTATATGTATGTGTTTTTGAATGATTTTGGTATTCAATCACATATGCGTTAAGTGTTTCATTATATGTTTTTGAAAACTATGTTTTATATCATTGAGTGGATTAATTTGTGAAATCTAAATACTCATGCTTTGCTTGACTCTATTATGCTTTGTATTGTGTATAATTGGTTAATAGATGTGTGGCTCACCCCATCGATTTCAATTTTTAGATTGCAGTTTAGTTAGAAAACAAAAACTTTGGATCGCTTCATAAGATACAAGGTAGAGTTTGAGAGTTTTTAGGCAACTTCAATAATGATTGGAGCCTTACAAAATTTTAGTTATCTTTATTTCGTTTAAGATTTTATAATATTTGGAGATTATTTCCAATTGTGTAAGTTTAGAGATTTTAAGTGGTTTATTAAGAGCATTGTTTATTTGGAGTTTTATTGAACTTTGGAATGAGTTATGTTTATTGAGATGTGCAAGATCAGTAAGTTAGTCATGCATTCAAATTCATGTTCCATGGATTTGGGCTATGACACTTTGGTCCCTAAAGCATCAAGTGAGTGCTATTAGTACTTGAAATTTAAAAAATGAGCACTATTAGTCCCTTTGTCAAGTTCTGTTAGTTTCTTTGTCTATGTAACTAAATGGAATAAGGATGTGGTATTTTTTAATGAGGTGGCAATAAACTTTATTTAAACAAATTGAGAAGTGGTGAGAAATCTATGGCTTGAACTCCAACGGCTCAAACCATATGCAACTATGCATGGGTATACGAATTCTCTTAGTCCAAGAGGTGTTTTAACTGGGTATAATCGTAGTTGTTGGGTTAAAATAGATTGACCCCAGTTACTTAATTCAACTACCTAAGTTGATTAATTAGGTCAAATTACATGCAAATCGTGGAGGCACAAAAAAATCACTAAATAAACTAAATTCAGTGGAAATTAAATTGACACGGTGATTTGTTCATGAATGGAGAAAACCTCTCGCAAGGCAAAAACCTCGCCAAGTGAATTTAAGATTATCGCTCCTAAGAATCCACTAATCAATAATCAAGTAGTTACAAGTATAATGAATCTTACCACTATCCTGGCCTATCCCAAAATACCAGTCCATAGTTGAACATTTGCTTCAATACCCAATTGAATTTGATCTTGTAGCAGGCTTCTTTGCTTTGCACAAATCTCCAATCTATGACTAACTCCTTTGCATAGATCCCAAAATGTGACTAACTCTAGTAAAATAAGCCTTATATATGACTAGGGTTGAAGAGAGAGAAACCTTAATTATTCAAGTCATTATGGGCCAAATTTCAGATCTGAGAATTCTGAAATCGTAATTCTCGATAGATCGAGCTTGTGTAAAGATTCTTCATTAATCCTCGATAGTAGCTAGTGTTGAGCTTTAATGAAACAGCTTTTCATCACTTGTTTCTTGGATCAAACTTCATATCTTTAATGATACCACTTGATATGTTTGAACAACAAACTTCTTGATACATTAAACCCAACTTAGATCTACATAATTATAAGTAAAATACATTTTGTCAAAAGATTGGCCAATTACATAGAAAATATGACCCTAACAGTAATGTCTCTTTAGCAATGGCTAGTCCAACTTATTGATATCTCATTGTGAATCTAGGTAACAATTGTAGATCAATTTTTGGGAATTATATTTTACGAGTTTTGATTTGGGGAAACACACAAATAGATACGGGTCTTCCCTAGCTAATTTGTAATTTTTTATGTGTATTTTTTTATAATAAAATATTTGTCTCGTTATTATTCCATTAGATAGATAGACAAATAAACTAACAAAAGTTGAAAGAATGACTAATAATACTCATTTTTTAAACTTTAGAGGCCAATAGTACTCACTTGAAACTTCATAGACCAAAAACGCTCATTGAGTAAACTTTAAGATTAAAAGTGTATTTTGGCCTAAAATTTTTCACAACGGCATATATGATTGCAGTTGACTTATAATAAAAGTTATATTAGTGATAGAACTCATATGAAAATAATATTGTGCATAGTTACAATTTACCACCTTAACAAATCATGAAACAAACTTATATTATTAGCATTACTCTTAAAAAACTATTTCACTCTATTTATTTTAAAAAATAATTTTACTCTATTTAAATATTCAAATATTCTAAAAAGATAAATAGGAAATAAAATTTTTTAATTATAATTTCAAAAACGTTGAAGCAAAGAATAAAAATGATTCAATTTGAGAAAGAAAGGGGGCAAATTAATGTTCAACTTCGATCAAATATATGTTTTTAATTTGATTCTCTTTTAGACTCGGGTCAAAAATCAAATCTTGACCAGAAAATGATCCGAATAAAAATCAAAGAAAATAAATGAGTAAATTAAATATTGTTGCTGTGACACTGGCACTTGCACAGTAAGTACACTTTGACCTATCATGGGGGGAACGGCCATGAAGTCTCTGATTGCACTGTTTTCTTTTCTATGTTTCCTTTCTCATACTAGACGAAGAATTGACAATCTTATCTTTGGCTTTCCCTCATGCAACTCACTCATATACCAAATCCACATACCAAGCCATGCATGAGCTGCACATATTTCGCACTTTTTTCTAGCACGTGTCATTCGTAAGAAATATTAGGAATCTAATGGACATACTATTTGATCCTAATTTTTTTTTTTTCTATAAAAAAAGGGACATACTATTCAATGGGAATGGATGGATTAGGGATCTCTCTCTCTCTCTCTCTCTCTCTCTCTCTCTTGTGTGCGCACACAATTTAATTTGTGGTTTGAGGTGATGAAGTGGCAATTAGATTGTTGTTAGCTACAAACTTTAAAAGAAGGAAAATATTAGAGTTACAAACATTTTTAGAAATTGCTAATATAGTGAATGATTATTGGTAAGTAAAAAAAGTGATGTAAGTGATAGGTCTAAATGTGAACTAATAAGAATTTACTACCTCAGTAAATTAAAAAATATAAACCAATTAAAAGTATCAAATATATTAAAAAATTTAATAATAGATCACGGTTTGACCTCGGTTGAACTTCGATCTGACCTTAAAAATTTTAAATCTCTCTCTTTTCTGATTCATTAAACTGTTTGAATTTTAAAAGCATGTATTTTTTAAGAAAAAAATTGAGCAGATCATCCCTATCCAAGGTCCAAACTTTGCCTCCGTAAGAGCACTAGCATTGGGGAGTGTAAAAATCCCCCAGTTGCTATTTTGCCATCTAAATCCTTAAAGTCATACCACATCCGGGTATGCAAATCCAAAATATTTTGCACCCTAGCTACAGTAAGAGCAACCACATCAGTTCGTCTAAAATTTTTTGTCTATTTTACACTACTACATTTTCAAAACACCCACATTAGTTAATCTATTTTACAAATCTATTATAATTAAATAATATTATTTATTGTTTTGTTATTATTTATTAATAACTGTTTCTCTCTTTCCCTCACCCATTTTCTCTTTCCCTCATAATCTATTTTCCTTGTTCAGCTCACTCACTCGTTTCTCTCTTTCCCTCACTCACTCCTAGCTCTTTGATCTAGCTCACTCCTAGCTCGCCGATCCAACTCGCTACCACCGCTGCCTCAGCCATTAGCCGATTCGGCCTCCCTTTCGCTTTCGCCCTCTCTCTCTCCTTTGCCCCTTCCTCTCTCCTCCATTATCGACCCTTCGCCTCCCACCCCCAACTAGGGATGGCAATTGTGGCCTGACCCGCGAGTACTCGGCCCGGCTCAACCCGATAAAGAATAGGGTCGGGTTTGGGTTTTTTTTTATACAAAAAAAAAAAAAAAAAAAAAAAAAAAAAAAAAAAAAAAACCTGAAACAGGTTTGGGTCGGGTCCATGTTTCTTGTAAAACCTGGCCCAAACCCGGACCTGACCCAACCCGGTTACAAGTTAATAAAATTACAAAAAAACCCTTCTATATATATACTTATAAAACCTAAAACTAATCCTCTCTCATTTCACAACACACTCACTAGCCACCACTCTTCTCTCTCACTCTTCTCTCCCACTCTCACTTACTCTCAATCTCACTGCCTGGGCTATCACCGCCCTACCTTAAGCACTCCCTCAAGCGATCAAACATATTGGATTTGGCGAAGTTGTACAATTCGAAGACGAAGTCTTTGGAGACTCTGCTGCCAATGAAGAAGCCGATGAAGATGTGTTCTGGTGTGTTCATGGATGAGAAGTTTTATGTGATTGGGGGAATTGGAGGACCTGATTCGAAGGTTCTTTTCGTGTTTTTGTGAGCAAAATCTTGGTTTGGGTTTTTCTCTTTTCGTGTTTTTTGTGAGCAAAATCTGGGTTTGGACTTTTTTTTTGTGAGTCAAATTTGTTGGGTTTTTTTTGGTGTTTCGTTGCTGAGATTTTCATATTTGCTAAGTTTACTTCTAGGTTTGCAAAAATTTTGGGATTTGTTGGATTTTTGTACTAATTGGTTTGTTAAATCTTGGCATCCATTTGGATGTCAAGAAAATTGCCAAGAAAATGCTGTGATTGCCAAGAAAATTACATGTATATTCTGTTATTTGTGATTTTGGGATTGTTCTGATTTCTGGGTGTATGATTTTCAGCCGGGGCCCGACGGGGCAGATTTGGGCCCCAAAAAAAAATCCGATTAATAATTGGGCCGGGTTCGGGTCGTGAGTCTTGGCCCGCAGGTCGGGTTCGAGTATAAAGAAACCCGGCCCGAACCCGACCCATTGCCATTCCTACCCCTAACTGACAACAGCAATGGAAGATCTGACAGAAGTAATGGAAGACCCGGCAACGACAGATTGAGCGGCAGTAGTGGCAGCAGATCAGGTGGCAAATCTGACTCCGTTGGGCATTTCATGTGAGTTTTCCGTTGAGTATGGTTTTGGCTGGGTTTTTCGGTGGGTTTGGACTATTTTTGGGTTGGGTTTCCTGGTGAGTTTTGATTGATTTTGAGTTGGGTTTTCCAATGGGTTTGTCTTGATTTTGAGTTGAATTTTCTAATTGCTTTTTCGTTGATTTTGGGTTAAATTTTCTATTGATTTTGGGATTTTTTTTGTGCTAGGTTGCGATGTTTGGTGGTGGCACTAGATTTGGTGGTTGGGTGGTTATTTTCTTCTTTCTTCTTATTCTGCTGTGCTAGTTTGTTATAGTCTGATAGAGGAGAGAGAAAAAAAAAAGAATTAAAAAATCATTTACACGGTGAACAATAACTGTGCATATAGGAGAGAGAAAAAAAGAATTAAAAAATTATTTACACGATGAACAGTAATCATGCATATATGCACAGTTACTGTTCATTTACACGACTATCGTGTATACTAGTTGTTAACCCGTGCGATACATGAGAATAGCTATCGAATGAGTTTTAGGAAAAAGAAAAAATAAATAAAAGAAGGTCATTTTTTTTTAAGTGAAAATGCATGAAATTAAATATATAAAAAAATGATATTGAAATAAATAACAAAAAGTTTTATTAGTTAGGCAAAAGAGAGCAATATTGTTTTATTTATTAATTTTTTGTAGAAATGAATAAGAGTCGTACATAATGTAAGATTAATTACTTTTCTTCATATTGTGTGTTTTTTCTTATAATGTTTTGTCTTGTTGTTGCTTTTATTTTTAAATATAATTTTTATGATTGTATGGTAGAAATAAAGAAATAAACACATACTGTTTATTAAAATTACAATCTAATACAATTTTTAAATCCAAAAATTTCTAATAACTCCCATGGCACCAAGATTTCCTGGTCAATTCTCCCATTGGTGTTAACATGCTTCTCTTCTTCGTACTCACTTTACTTTCATTAACTTTCATGAAAGTTAATACAAATATCTTTCAGATTTGAGTACCCGGTCAACTTCTATAAGGAGCATCCCATGGGTTTAATAAAGTCATCAAAGACATGTTATTTACATAAGCAAATTAAAATTCATAAAAACAATCTATGAAGCCAATTTGATCTCCAAGACCCTAAGATTGATGTTCCTTGTGCATGAACTAAACACACAATATGAATAATGACCTTTATATAATACTTACACTGTGAATCTGTGATGCCTGCACATCCGTCAATCATTGATTGGGTTTCTAAATTTTGATGTTTATTATTTTTGTTTAGAATGGTTTTTTTTTTTTTTTTTTTTAATTGATAAGAATGGATTGGTGATGAAAGACATTTATTTTTTTTATTTTATTTTTATGTGGTAGTGTGGTTTTGAAGGCTGGTGTTAAAAAAATAAAAAATAAAAACACTAACTGTCCCATGCTTATCTGAATGATGTCACTTTATATAGGCAGGATTTTCACTTAAATAGGTTGTAAAACCTTATTTATATAAGATATGTTGCAATATATATACCAAAAAGTGCTTATTGAAAGGTTATAACCCTTTAAATCTGATATACCAAAAGATATCTACTAAAAGGTCATAATCCTTCATATTTGAATATACTAAAAAATACCTATTGAACGAAAAAGTGTCTATTGAATGAAAATGTGCCTATTAATTGAAAATGTGTCTATTGGCCGAAAATGTGTCTATTAATTAAAAAGCTGGTTATTGAAAAATGAAAAGTCACAACTACTCGATGTTTTTAAATGTATATGTGGCAGTAATTTATGTAGCCATGTGACGCAATGAGGAGTGTTCAACAAAAAAGTTAAACGTTTCGACTATTAGTTATTATATATAGTATATATTTTCACATCTTTATAAAGACTGATGTGAGTATTTTTTGAATTAGAATACGTAAATTTTTTTTTTTTTTGATAGCTAGAATACGTAAAATTGATTCTTTTTTATTAGTTTAGAAGACTATAGATGTGTTGAGGTGGTTGCTCTAAGGTTGCATATGCAATTCACAGGTTGTATAAATAGATAATATTATTTTATCTCCCACTTCACTCTCTCTCTCCTCTGACTCTCCGTCTTCTCTCTATTTCTCGATCTCTCCCTCTTCTCTCTTCTCTGTCTCTCTTCACCGTCCCTCCCTTTTCTCTCTCTATTTCTCTCTTCTCCGGTCCCCCCCTCTTCTCTCTATTCTCTTTATTTCTCTCTAATCTATCTCTTCTCATCTGTGGTGGCATTTTGATGGTGGAGTTGGGTATTGATGGGTGGCGTTTCGGTGGTGGGTTTTGTTTGTTGGTCTGTTTCGGTTGTGGTGAGTCTGTATCGGTGGTGGGTCTCGTTTGTGGGTTTGTTTCAGTGGTGGGTCTCGCGTCTGTGGGTCTGTTTCGTCTGTGGGTCTGTATCGGTGGTAGTGGGTCTGTTTCATCTGTGGATTTGAGTCGGCGTCTGTGGGTCTGTTTCATCTGTGGGGAATCGTGGTGGGTCTGTTTGGTTGATCGGGGGTTTGGGGTGGCAGTGGGTGGCTTTTGTTTGAGTATTCTGTATCGGTGGTGGGTGGTGCATTGGGTTGCTCTATGGTGGCAATGGGTGGTTGAGAGAGATATAGGAAGGGAGATCAATTAAAGAGAAGAGTGAGAGTCCGTTTTTATATTATATATTGTATCGTTGATATGTATAAATTAAGAGGATTCAGAAAGTTAGTTATTGTTTTTTTATTTGTTCTGTTAAAAATATCTTTAAATTAATTAACCAACTTAAAAATAAGGTTAAAATAGTAAATTAGAAAAATGAAGTTAGTTATTATTTTTTTTACTATAAAAAATACTTCTACCTAAAACTTAAAAATAGGGTTAAAATAAGAAATTGATAAAAATAATAAATTTCTACTTTTACGTTGAAATGTCTTCTTGTTTCTAATAAACTCCTACTTTTATATTGATTTAAATTCTTACTTCTACTCATTAACTCCCTACAAAATAGGATTACTCTTTTCTTAGTTTTAAAACTCTTCTAATCTACAAAACTCACCCCACGTTTTTTTTTTTTTTTTTTTACTTCATCATGACGTATTTGTTTCTTTTGTCCTCCTTTTTTTACAATTTTTTTTAAAATTTCATTACAACCTTAGGTTTTTTTTTTAATTATTTTATTTTATTTTATTTGATGATTGTAAAAAGTAGAAATCTCAAATTATAATAAATACAAATTTTTAATCTTTATCCAAAAAATAGAAGAGCATTTGAGCACGTACTCGCATGTGCTCAGAGGTTAGTATTATTTTAATGACTTAAATGTAAAAATAATAACTAAAATGTTAAATATATTGTAAAGTGAGATGATATAATAAATAAAATAACTTTTTAAATATTAGAATAATAGTAAAATAGAGACTAATTTGCAGGCCGCATACTAGTACTCTAATGTTATACCGCATAAGTGTCCGCTTTTACTAGCAAGATGTACCCGATGTTTCATTTCCATTATTTATGAGGAATCTTAGCTGTCACATTCTACACTTTCGAAATTCGTAAGATGGGACATTCTTCTAAAAAAACAAAAAAAAAAAAAAAAACAAAAATTCAGATGAGACGTGGAGCTGTGGTTAACTTTATGAAAATATTATTAGCTACAACGTTGTCCCCCGACCGGTTTCTTATCACATCAACTAGGCAGCATAAAAAAACTAGATCAAGCCCATGCTGTGAGAAGTTATTCTGTGTTTTCGATGCTTGTTTCTTCTCCCTCATATGAGGGTGGACCCTCATGTGAGGGAGGAAATTTTTCCCTTTCTTAACAGACCTTTTGAGTTGGAGTATCAGAAACTAACACATTCATATATGGAGAGCAATCCAGCAAAGCTGAGTTTCTGCCTATGTACTCTCTTTGTACTACAATATTCAAAGAAATGGCCCACCAACCGCTTGGTTTAATTAGCTCATTAATGCAGTCCCTTCAATTAATTTAATGCCATTATAGGATTTGAGAAAAGTGATAGATGTTCAAAGTAGTGTTGTATTAAAAAAAAAAAATTGTAGGGTTGGAGTTGTAAGATGAAGAATCTGTAACGCATTTCTCTCACCTTTTTGCCCTACAGTGAGAATATTCACAAAATATATAGAGCCTTGATAGCACTTAGAAGTTGACATGACTATATATAGTCTATAGTGTGATTGTTGAAAGATTTTAAATATATATATATATATATATATATATTGCATCCAAAATGAAAAGTTATGAAACACCATGCAGTTGGATCCCATAAATGTTGTCTCCGCTGCTCCCTTCTACTCATGTTTCGTCCTAATTCTCAACCATGTCACCTTACTAGGGACAATCTCATATACTGAGACCCTTTTAATTCTTGTACATGGCATATTTGCCCTTCAAAACTTTACCATGACATTGGTAAATTGTTTATCGTAATAGTTTTGGATTTTTCCTATTTAAATTTTGGTGTAAAGATGAAATCACGCTCTATAATGTTCACACCATCACTATCCCTATATATCACTATCACCTTTTGTTTTAAATGCAAAAGTGGGAGAGAAAGACTCACGCCTTCCGTTCTACAGTTCTCAATGTCTACATAGTGTATGTACATCTCTATCATCACTCCCACTCTCACTTTTGATTTAGAGAGAGAGAGCAAATGTGGGCAGAAGAAGAAGAGGAGAATGAAAACACTAGTAGTAGTCTAGTAGTAGAAGAAGAGAAGAGATTAGAAGAGCTCGGGAATCGAGAACTTGGTTGAGAGAGAGAGAGAGAGAGAGTGCGTATGTTAGAGTTGGTACACTATTCTATGTGTTCTTTGCCCCCACTATCAATCCTTCTTTACCGGTTCCGTGTCCCCTCCATACCCAAACACGCCAAAACCCAACATTTCATTTTGCATTATATCAATATCCCTCCATTCCACGTGCACTCTCCCTCTTTTTTCCTTTTTCTTTTTTCACTCTCCCAAAATCAAATAAATACTACCATTTTGAAAAACCAATCTAAACATTGTAATGTATACCCTATTCCTGTTGTTAATTAAGTATTTTCCCCTTCTTTATTTTTTTTTCTAGCCAAAAGCATTTTCCTATAGAAAAGAAACCCATAACACAAATCCCAAACACCCACAAAATTTGTTTATTTATTGCCTTTTCTTATCCCTTCTTACCTTCTCCACCAAGACTCAAAATCTCTCTCTCTCTCTCTCTCTCTCTCTCTCTCTCCCCCTGATAATATAATAGCTAGCATCAACATCACCATGCAAACTTCCTCCTTCGCCTACTTATCCTCTTGTGAGAGTGCCTATTTGGAAGCTGAAGAAGAAGATGAAGATTCTATTTTTCTTTCTCTTGGCCCTCCTGGCCAACACATCCCCAAGAACCCCATCTATAATAATAATATTCCCTCCTCAAACCACAATTTTGTGAATCACCAAAACCCTTCTAGCGAGGGTGGTGTAACAGTAGCCCTTCATATTGGTCCTCCAACTACTTCAGGATCCAACGACTCTAGCATCCCTACTCATGATACTACAGCTCCTCTTCCAGCCCAATACTGGATTCCTTCTCCAGCTCAGATCCTTGTTGGCCCAACACAGTTCTCTTGCACTGTCTGCAACAAAACATTCAACAGATACAACAACATGCAGGTTACAATAATTTAAACAATATAATACTATATTTGGTCTTGGCATGATAACCAATTGATGTATATTATATTTTTGTCAATGTTAGTCCCAAATTCTTCGAACAACTGACTATTTTTCTGGGTGTGGTCTTCCCATCCTACGCACCAGTAAATTCAAGGAGAAATCTGTTAGTGACTTAGCCAATTTCATATATAAATGTCACATTATCACATATATGCTTATATTCTCATTTTTCGCTTTCACTAAATAGGAATTTACATTCATCTTATTGAACTATTTTACTTGTGTCAAATTCTTTTCTTTTCTTTTTAATATATATAAATTTTTTTTTTGGGTGGTATAGATGCACATGTGGGGGCATGGGTCACAGTACCGGAAGGGCCCAGAATCATTGAGAGGGACAAAACCCGCTTCTTCCATGCTGAGACTGCCATGCTATTGCTGTGCTGAGGGTTGCAAGAACAACATAGAGCACCCAAGGTCAAGGCCTCTGAAAGATTTCAGGACCCTTCAGACTCATTACAAGAGAAAGCATGGTGCCAAGCCGTACGGCTGCAGAAAATGTGGGAAGCCTTTTGCTGTACGAGGTGATTGGAGGACTCATGAGAAGAACTGTGGAAAGCTCTGGTTTTGTATTTGTGGCTCTGATTTCAAACACAAGAGGTCTCTTAAGGATCATGTTAGGGCATTTGGGGATGGGCATGCTCCTCACACCATCACCACGAACATGTGTGAAGTTGAAGAAGAAGATGATGATAATGATAATGAAAATGATTATGAAGAAAATGACATTAATGGGGGCCGTGGGTCCTTTTGTTTTTTGTAATACAACACTTAGGTATTTAGGCCTTGTTTGTGATTAAAGTTTGGTAATTAGTGACAGTTTCTACGCTGTGTGAGAATGCGAGAGAGGGGGAGGATGAAGACAAATAATACAGTGAAAGTTAAAGTTCCATATATTTAAAACTTGGTACATGTGATTAAATATAATTTTTAATTTCTAAATAACATTACACGTATTTTTATATATTTTTTTACTTATATATATTTCTAAAAGTTACGAACAGTGTTATTAGAACAACATTACTGTATAAACTCTTAATATTTCTTAATATTTGAAGTAGCGGTTAGATAACATAATTAAAGGCCCTTTTTCGTTACATTTGTTTTTGTAATAAATAATTAAATCTCTCTCTCTCTCACACACATATATATATATATATATATATATATGTGTGTGTGAGAGAGAGAGAGAGTGAGAGAGAATCACTATGTGGTCAAGTGAATTCAGTGATTGCAGGTATGCAGACAAGTGTACACAGTAGAGTTCACAGATTCTACTGTTCAGTAAAACTTTGCATTTGGCCTTTGCCAATTGCCACAGAGAGAGAGAAAGGGCAAGAGAGAGAGTTTTTAGTTTCTGAAGGCTCAGTGAGTCTGGCTTCGACTACCACTACTAAAACTTTGATCGAGCCCTAGTGACTGTCAGTGGGGGTAACGAGGGACCACAAAAAGATTACTGTTTTTGGGGTTTCACCCAAAGGGCTGTCTTTTTCCTTTTCAGACTAACTACAAACAGCTTCTACCCTTACATTTTCAGACGCCCCTTCTTTGCCCAAATATAACACTCATATATACTATATAGTAGATTCTCAATATATATATATATATATATATTACCAATAGTTAATGTGCATGCATGGTATGGCCTTTTTCGGTTGCCTTTACAGTCCCCTTTCTTCATGTTTATTCTCCATCTTGTCTTTACAGGGAAAAGTGGTGGGAAATATCTGCTTATTTTCTTGTTTATGCACGCATGAAAAAGAAATAACAATGAATAAAATATTATTGTCTTTAACAATGATAATAAGTAATATTAGTTTCTAACCTATGCGATACGATGCACAAGAATAGCTATTGGATGAGTTTTAGAGAAAAAAAAATTGTTTTATTTATTAGTTTTCTGTTGAAAGAAACAAAAGACATAATATTGTGTCTCTAGTTTAGTTTGTGTTGTATACATAAATATGTAAAAGAAATGTTATAATATATACACACACATATATATATATATTAAAAAGTGTTTATTAAAAGGTTATAACCATTCAAATTGATATACCTAAAGGCATTTATTGGATGAAAATGTGCCTCTTGACAAAAAATGTACATATTGAATGAAAAAATATCTATTGACCGAAAATGTATCTATCGAATGAAAATATGTCTATTGACCGAAAATGTACACATTAAATGAAAATGTGTCTATTGAAGAGTCATAATTATTTGAGTATAAATAGTGGTTCGTATTCATTTAGTAACTTCTTTTCAGCTTCTTCCTTTTCATTTTTCTTAGTAAGTGTTTGGATCACGTCCATGTTTGGACATTTTGCGTTTCAGAACTTTTTTTTTTTATTGACCAATGCTTGGTGCACTGTTCATGGAACATGAACAATGCATCATGGCATATGAACAGTAACCCATGCATAAACAAAAGCTTTTTCATTATTTTTTTTTTTTTTTTCAGTCTTCAGTTTTTAGCAAAATAAGCAGTAACGCATTCTTAGAAATACAAAAAACCTATGAATATTCTTTAAAATTGCTATTTGTAAGTCGGGGTTTTTATTTATTTATTTTTTATAATTATTTAAATAGTGAAAATGTCTAGGAATCAAGCCACACCAATGGTAGCAACAATAATACTGAATGATTTCTTCATTTAGTAACTTATTCTCAATTTCTTCTCTTTTATCTTTCATAGAAACACAAGAAACATGTGAGTCTTCTTCAAAATTACCATTTGTAAGTCTTTTTTTTTTTTTTTTTTTTGGGTTAAATTGTGAAAAAGTTCAGGAATCAAGCCACACTAACAATAGCAACAATAATACTGAATGATTTCTTTACACGTCTTACGAATGTCATTCTTCTTAGATTTCTCATTCAGTATTTTTCTCAATGATAGTTTTTTGTTTTAATATATACATTTTATATAAAACGGTGAGTAGATACTAAAACTTAAAAGGCAAAATGAAAAGGCACAATTGTTTGGTGTTTTTAAATATACACATGACATATATTTGTAAAGCCACATGGCGCAATAAAAAGTGGTCAATAAAAAGTCAATCATTTTGCTTTTATATTATATATAGATCAATGTGGGAAAAACTTACGTATAACAACTTTTTTTTTTTTAGTAGTTAAGCGGATGATTTGAATTTTGAATATCTTTATTGAAAAGATAAAAGAATGCTAGCTAGTTGAGTTATAAGGTTTTTAACTAAACACGGTAGTTAAGTACAATACATTAGGTTAGTTAAATTCACGTACATATATGTATTGAATTGATAGTCGTGAATAATAACACTGTTTAATTATGCTTTATTCATCAATGTAACCAAGCAAGTATTTGAATTTAATAAAAGAATCTCATGTACTACACTCAAGGGAACGCGACTAAGTTTTATCTATTAATATATATGGCTGTGCACCAGTTGAATCAGATGAAGGGCTTTGTTCTGAATCTCTCATAACTCATTTGAGCTTTGGATCCGAGGCTATTGACTCATTTTGACTGACAGCTTTAAACTATAGTTATTACTTGGGTTGAAGCCAAATACTTTTCTTTTTGGAGGAAAACCTTGTCCTTCTTTTTTCCTGGACAAAACATTGGACCTTTCTGTCAGGCTACGCACTTAGTAAGTCTTTGGATGAGTTATGCCTCATGGATTTTACTTCAGCAGATGTCAATAGCTGCAATAACCCAATGGTAATAAATGTAACTGCATATACATACGCATTGATATCCCATACCTAGATACCTTTTTGATTGTGTATGTGGGTTCAATTCTTTGCTGCTCGTTGCAATCTTATCATTCTACAACGGATAGAGACTGAAATATGGTTTTCCTAAAATAGATGATTAATGTGTGCCCTAAAGGCATTCATTAACCGGACTCATACAACTCTCTAATCAACTAACGGCTAGTAACTAACTATACGCTAACTGTGGTGAGCCAATGACAAGAGGATAGGTGTTCTTCCTGGTAACAATAATACAACCCAGCAATAATACAATCCAGAATAGATTAAACGACTTGTAGTAGTACTTGGTAATCAGTAAACTGCAAGTCATACAACTCTCTGAACCTTCAACATTAGGCCAGCTTCTTGATTCAAATTAAGCTTTAATACTCCCCCTGAAGATGGAGTTGCAAAGTAGATTATGGAACTGTTGGAGGTCAGGGGAGGTATAGTAAAAAGGTCTGCTAATTGATGTTTAGTGAGCACATGGAAGGTTTTATCAAGATGTCTTTTACTTTCTCTTTAACAAAGTAACTGTTGGGATATTGACTCAAAATTCCAAATTGTTGAAAAGTTAAAGAAGGAAAATTAATTTGAGATTTTTTGGTGTGGAAGGAAAAACTATTCTTTGATGTGAAAGGAATGTCTATTCTTTGTTAAATGAATAATGTATTCTTTGTCCAAGAAGCAATAGAAAAAAAACTTTTCTAAATAGATAATACTACAAAGAATTTGACGGATTTGGCCCAAGAGTCCTCCTATAGGGAGAGGGAAAATAGAGTGTGAAACTAAGAGGGGAAAAAAAAAAAATTTTGCTTGTGAGATAACTTGAAGAGAGAGACAACAAGGTTTGGGTTTTGTTAACAACATTTTTTGTAAAACACATACATAAAGAGATAGCCAAGGAGAGCTACGTGGAAAAAAGAAGTAATAAGAGAAGAAGGCTAGAGAAGAGAGAGCAAAGTGTTGCCGCCTTCGACAAAGGTGAAGTTAGGGGGGCTAAGGGGGCCATGCCCCCTAACTTTTTGAAATTTCCATTAGAGGGTGGGATAAAATTACAATTTAAACAAAAAATATACTAACCGGCCCCCCACCCCCATAAAATTGTGGAATTTGGCTTTATCAAAATTTAAAATTTAGTTCTATCACAAAAGGAAAAAAATAATAATAAATAAAACCTTTAACTTTTCATAATTGATCCCTAAAACTTCTGAACCAATCCATAGAAACCCCTCAAAAAAAAAAAAAAAAAATGGTACATGTTAGGTTCTAAGTACTTAGGAACTTATGTATTAGAACTCTAATTTGTATTATTGGCAAATCATAATCAAAACAGGTTTTTAGTCTTGTTTAGACTTGCTCAAAGTATAGGTCTTTTGTGTAAAGTTGGAATCGAGCTGTTGCAGAATTCATTGTGCAATTCGGTCTGGCTTAATCGATTGAGAATTAGACTCGATCGATCAAAAGTCGGACATAATGTTTTTCTGCAGAATTTTCCAACTCAGCCCAAAGCCTATATTATGTGTAGGGTTTTATGTTTTACCTTAGGTATAAAAGGGAAACCCTAGCCATGTTTTTAAGGTTGCTCTATTTGCTATGTGTGTGAATCTCTTATGAAATCTAGAGGTGGTTGCCTTCACATATGCTTAGGATTATCAAGAAAGAGATTTCATTAAGAACTTGATGATCGTTGTGTTGCTGCACTAAAGAGCTTAAAGAAACACAAGCGGGTGTGCTTGTATTTGCTGGAGAATCCAAGAAAGAAGGAGTCCGTGGTCTCGGAGCTTGCACGTGGTCGTGTCAGTAAGTTTTCTACTGGTGGGTAGCAATAGGATGTTAGTGGTCTAAGTTGCTATTGTAAAACTTCGATTCTTTCGTAGTAGATTCAGGTTTACCTTAAGGATAGCTAGGTTAAATCCTCCCCAAGTTTTTATCGGTGTGGTTTCTTGGGTCATCATATCTTTGTGTTCTTTATATTCCACACTTTACATTGATATGCTTATATGATTGTGTTAACCTAGATCTGAAATTTGAACTAAGTAATCACTTGGCTAATTTACTTTAATTCAGTTGTGTTTTAAGGGGTTTAAAACACTCACAAGTGGTATCAGAGCGGGTAGCTCTCTTGCTATAGATCTTTTGATCTCTGAGCTAATCCTTGACCCCTGTTGTCATGGAACACGAATACTCTCTTGTTATTCCACCTCACTTTGATGGAAAGGAAAGACTATTCTTTGATGTGAAAGGAAAGTCTATTCTTTGTTAAAGGAATAATGTATTCTTTGTCCAAGAAGCAATAGAAAAAAAACTCTTCTAAATAGATAATACTGCAAAGAATTTGATGGATTTGGCCCAAGAGTCCTCCTATAGGGAGAGGAAAAATAGAGTGTGAAACTAAGAGGGGAAAAAAAATAATTCGCTTGTGAGATTACTTAAAGAGAGAGATAACAAGGTTTGGGTTTTGTTAACAACATTTTTTGTAAAACACATACAAAAAGAGATAGCCAAGGAGAGCTACATGGAAAAAAGAAAGAATAAGAGAAGAAGGCTAGAGAAGAGAGAGCAGAGTGTTGCTGCCTTCGACAAAGTTGAAGTTAGGGGGGCTAAGGGGGCCATGCCCCCTAACTTTTTGAAATTTCCATTAGAGAGTGAGATAAAATTACAATTTAAACAAAAAATATACTAACCGGCCCACACCCCCCTAAAATTGTGGAATTTGGCTTTATCAAAATTTAAAATTTAGTTCTATCACAAAAGGAAATAAAAAATAAAAAATAAAACCTTTAACTTTTCATAATTGATCCCTAAAACTTCTGAACCGGTCCATAGAAACCCCTCACAAAAAAAATAAAAAAAATTAAATTGGTACAAATACAACAAAACCAACTAATAATACAAACTAACAAGGCCTTGATGAAAACCAAAAAAAAAAAAAATCTTCAATTACAAATCCCTAATACCCAGAATAATATATATTTTATATATATATATATATATATGGGGGGCCAACGGATCTGGGCGCCCTAGCCCATTTCGAATAATAAGCCCAAGGGCCCAGCCGAGGAGGGCTAAGGAAGGCCTACAGCTACTAGGAGGAATCACTAAGGAACGTCATGTCCTCAGCAACTGGTGTCCTGAGAGGAAAGGACAATATGCCACCCACCGCAACCTTCCCCGTCATCCCCAAACGAAGGGACTAGCGTAGAAGGGCAGCTATGAGAGCATGGTGAAAGGACTATTGTGGAAAAGCCTGTCACCTCTGCATTAAATGCCCACAGCTGGCAGTCTGGCCGCATTAATGAAGGAATGACCCCTAAACAGTACCGTGCTACCCCACTGCAACTCACAGCAGGTGGGGGGAAACGCTGGATGGGACAGACACTCAAGTGGCGACCTGCGCAATTGACAGATGGACGGCCAAGATGAAGGGAGTAAAAGAATATATATAACCAGAGAGATCTCACGAAAGGGAGGACGGCAATTCGGAAGACGCCAAGAAGTTCTATTGGTGGAGTATCAGAAGAGAAGAAGAAGAATTCATCCTCGAACGAGGCCCGAGGACGGACTTTGACCCTCTCCTCAACTACGCCGTTGATGATCTTGTTCCCCAAGGATCCTGCCCGACTGTTGATGAAGTCCTCACAAAGGCCCAATTCTTAAGCCCGCTTCTCTACCAAATTCATTGTATTGGGCTTGTTGGGTTTGGATTCGGGTTCGCTCACATCTACAGTGAGAGACCCCCTAGAAACCGGGACCCTACAATTGGCGCCATTTGTGGGAAGAACTTGGGTGCCAGTGAGAACAATAATTGAACAAGGCAGGGCCAAACCCCCAAGAGAGAATGATGATGGCCAACCTACTGGACCGCAAATGGAGAACTGCCGAGAGGTTCCCAGCTCAGTGGGCGTCTAGCACCACGTGCGTGGCCCTCGCCCCCACCAGGGCCTGGACGACCCGCGAACCTCATAGGCGGCCCCCGTTGGACTCTGGTGGAGGAATACGGTGGCCGCACGAAATGCTTTCAAGGGGCTCCACGGTGGGAACAGCTTCTAGAGATTGGTGTTGGTGCCTTCTAACTCACTCGAGTAGTCGAATGGGGTTGTAGCGAGGGCGAATCCTCAAGAGACGTAACCGGGGTATTGCATGGTCCTCGGACCCAAACCTATGGGAAAGCTAATAACTTGTGACAAGTATCTAAGTGTTAAACAGAACCAAGGTATTGCATGATCCTCAGACTCAAACCTATGGAAAAACTAATAACTCGTGACAAGTATCTAAGTGTTAGACAGAACCAAGGTATTGCATGGTCCTCGGACTCAAACCTATGGGAAAACTAATAACTTATGACAACTATTTGGGTGTTAGACAGAACCGGGATATTGTATGGTCCTCGGACCCAAACCTATGGGAAAACTAATAACTTGTGACAACTATCTGGGTGTTAGACAGAACCAGGGTATTGCATAGTCCTCGGACTCATACCCATGGGAAAATTGGTGACTCGTAGCGACCATCTGGGTGCTATGCAGAGCCAAAACTTATTTCTGCCAAGCATTAAGTACAGCCATAGCTTCGCTTGGGTCCTCAGATCGAACAGCGAAGGGAGATAGACGCCCTGGCCCCCTACGGGTCTCGGATAGAGTCATGACATGCCACGACCTTCTCGGAGTGCAAATTTCAAAACTAGCATTTCTTGTTAAAAAAGGGTCGCGCAATTCGCAGCAGGGAGCACATCGTCGCATGCTCGGCTGTTTTTGGAAAGGCGGAGGCAGTGCAAGAATACACGCGTAAGGAAAATAAGTAAACAAAAACATTTACGGGAAGTAATAACAATAAAGAGAAAAAGATTTCGCCAAGTAAAAACCATGAATCCCTTTCCATTAAATAAGATGTTTCACATCAATTACAAAATAGCCGAGGAAGGCCTGATTTACAACCAATTACAGAACAGCCGAGGATGTCGTGTTTTACATCAATTACAAAGTAGCCCTATATTACAACTAAATGCATAATGGCCGAGGTGTACTTGCAGTGAAGCTAGCTAATAAAAAGAAGAAGGCTGGTGGTGATGGTGGGTTCACAGTTCCGCTTCAGCAGCCCTTAAGCCAGTGTGCTTGGCGCAGGTGGTGATGAGGAGAAGGAGGTGGGAGTATCGGAATTGGTTTCCACCTTCTGAGGCTGCCCTGAAGTGAACCTAGCCCCCCATACGATGTCGGTACTTCTAGGAAGTCGCCCTCCACGTGTCCCGCCGTTTGCCTGCAATGGCAGGGATGGCTTCCCCTGATGTCATGATCGCCGCCTTTAGCTTTGCTTCACTTTCTTCCCCTTCCTCTTTAGCCAACTCTTGCGCATTCTCGATTGGCGTTCGGAGGAATATCAGGAACCTAGTACGGTTCGCGTTGGCTATGGTTCTTGGTCGAAGGGGGAGAGTGCTCTTTCTTGTCTGGTTGAAGAATAGGAAGGACTTCAGCCCCAATTCTCTTTGCCTCAGCTACAGCGCCCATGGTTCAGGCGGCATCCTTTTTATCCAAGAAGATAGAAAACTTGGAACTTTAGAAGAGTTCCAAGGCTAATGGGTGTGGAAAATATTCCTCTCAGGGTGCCTTATATAGAAGGCAAAATCTGGGGAAGCTCACTATCCACGAAGCTCAAGGAAAGAATGTCAAACGAAATAAATTCCACCTGGTCCCTAAGGGAGCCTTCAGTCTCCAAATCTGCGCCGCCTCATAAAGGCACCATTGAATACGCTTCCCGTATTCCAAAGCAATCCGCGTTATCCCCGAAGAGGAAACATTAATGGCGATGCGCCTTGTACACCGAAACGCCAGGAACGCGCCATGGATAACCGAAGAAGCTCTGGCGCCCGTAAGAAAGCAAAGCTCAATCGACCGTGTTATAGGCCCAAGAATGTCAAAACCCTACTCCCCGTTCGAGGTTCTGGACAGTAGGATTTTTAGGGGCTATTGTGGGGCCAAAGGATCTGGGCGCCCCGGCCTATTTCAAATAATAAGCCCAAGGGCCCAGCCGAGGAGGAAAACGTCTAAGGACAGCTAAGGAAGGCCCACAGCTACTAGGAGGAATCGTCGAGGAACGTCATGTCCTCGACAACTGGTGTCTTGAAAGGAAAGGACAATACGCCACCCACCGCAGCCTTTCCCGTCATCCCCGAACGAAGGGACTAGCGTAGAAGGGCAGCTATGAGAGCATGGTGGAAGGACTATTGTGGAAGAGCCTGTCACCCCCGTATTAAATGCCCGCAGCTGGCAGTCTAGCTGCATTAATGAAGGAATGACCCCTAAACAGTGTCGTGTTGCCCACTGCAACTCACAGCAGGTGGGACAGACACTTAAGCGGTGACCTGCGCAATCGACAAATGGACGGCCAAGATGAAGGGAGCAGAAGAATATATATAACTAGAGAGATCTCACGAAAGGGAGGACGGCAATTCAGAAGATGCCAGGAAGTTCTATTGGTGGAGTATCAAAAGAGAAGAAAAAGAATTCATCCTCGAACGAAGCCCGAGGACGGACTTTGACCCTTTCCTCAACTACGCCGTTGACGATCCTGTTCCCCAAGGATCCTGCCCGACCGTTGATGAAGTCCTCACAAAAGCCCAGTTCTTAAACCCGCTTCTCTATCAAATTCATTGTATTGAGCCTGTTGGGTTTGGGTTCGCTTACATCTACAGTGAGAGACCCTTGAGAAATCGGGACCCTACAATATATATATCATATTATATATATAATAAAAGTTGGGCTTAAACACCATGGTTGCGCCAAGTGGCAGCACCAAATTACAAAAATTTTATTAAATTTTTTGATTTTTAAAGAGCTAAAAAAGAATATTATACTACCATGACTCTAATTCATTTTTATCATTAAATAGTTTAGTTTAATTCCATAAGTACAACAAGTAACTTGCAACGCCCTATCTCCTCCTTCAGATAAACTCTTTTCCTAGAAATACTAATCTTAACTACACATTTAGGAATTAAATTCCTTGACCAGCCCTATAAAAGAAGACTTTAATTCTTCCGGCTGGAATTAAGTTACAAAGAAGGATGACTTTGCCGTACCAAGAGGTGAATTTCTTTCTCTCTATCTACTTCTTTTTTTTTCAGCCGCAATTTTTATATGAAAAACCATCTTGAGAATTTTTCATTGAAATTCCAAAAGCACATGTATTTGAATAATTGTATTTGCCTTTTGTTTAAGCTAATTTCCTTATGTTTTTCTTTTTCTTAAGGGGGTAATTTCCTTATGTTTGATCTAATTCATATGTTAATGGTTTGATCTAACTCAATTATTTTGTTATCCAATATATATGTAATTTGTCGTAGTAAATTCCAATCATAGACTATTAAATTTATATACAATTTTGCAATCTATATGATACTTTGTTTTTTTTTTTTTTAACTTTGTTTAATTTTCTTCTTGATTTTTTTTTTATTTTTATTTTTATTTTTTAGGTTTGTCAAAAAAGATTTCAAGCATCCTAAGAAAGTTTTGTAATCTAGATGTAGAACTTTGCAAATATTTTTTTTTTTTAATTAGAACAAAGGTTTTATTCCTTGAATAGTTCTATTTCTAAAAAGTAGCCAATTTTATGTTACTTTGTCTAAATATTTTAATCATTAATATTATAGTTAACAATACTGCAAATCACTTATATTGTAGATTCATTAGATATAAAATTCATATGCAAATAGTTTGATACATGTAACTACAAATGATATTATAGCACAATTGGTATGTTAGAAGATAATTTTGTATTAAGGTGCTATCATTTTATATTTGGTGGTTGTTATACCAATGCAATTTATTCATTTCATTATAATAATTACTTATATGGTTATAATAATTATAAATTTAGATTAACATTATTTTTTTATTTGTTAGGATATATTTCTTAAATTAAGAGATAATATTTAACATACAAAAATTTAATTTAGATACTATTTATCATCTAATTAACATTATTATTTTTTATTTGTTAGGATATATTTCTTAAATTAGGGGATAATATTTAAGATACAAAAATTTAATTTAGATAATATTTTTCTTCTAAATTTTCAAAATTTTAATATTATTAAATTAATATTATATTATCAGAATATCAAGCTACAAAACTTGATTATTAAGGGATAAGCACAATCCAAATTCTTCAAGAGGTGATTAATATAAATCTATCCCAAGAAACAGTATATATCTCCCATAATTTGATAATCTCTATCTATTCCAAAAAATAATATATATCTCCATTAATTTGATAATTTCTACGTAGATGACATTTAATATATATATATATATATATCAAAATTCCTTATAGCTATCAACCACATTCTCTTTCTCTCTCTCTCTCTCTTTTTTAATTTTTTTTTTAATTTTAATTTTTTATATGTTACGTTATGTTGAATCAACTTTTTTTTTTTTTTTTCATATGACTTTTTTTTAATTCCAATTTTTATGGGATAAAAACAAACACACTGATTAGATATCTTTAATTTCAATAAGATTTAAATGAATTATATTTCAAATGGAACTCTACCAATATATATAACCCTATATATCCTTTTTGAAATGAAACTTATTTCAATATGTGAATGCCTAAATCTCATGACAATGCATGTATGCATTCTTTCTTTTTATATTATTATTATTATTTTCATTTTGTTTATTTTCTTTAGTGTTATTATTGGTTTTTTTTTTTTTTTTGGTTTTCATGTGATTTTAATTAATGAATTAAGAACATTCGAAAACATTTTCAAGTTTCTAAAGGCTCCTTCTTTGTTTTTGTATTTTGTTTTTATTAAATTGATTAGGTTTTGTGTATTGGTTGCCTTTTGTTTAAACTAATTTTCTTAGCTTTGATCTAATTTATATGCTTAGGGTTAGGGTCTTAGAATTAATGATTAAATATGGTTAGAATTAATAGATTAATTTGAACAATTTTCTTATTTGATTTTTATGTTACATCAAATTATAAAGATGTTTTACACGTGTATTCTTGAATTATCAACTTTAATTTTAAATTTATAATATTATCAAGATTATATTAATTTTAGATTTATCAATTGTTTAGCACGTTTTTTTTTAAATAATTATCAATTTAAAATTAAATTTGGAATTATTGATTTAATTTAGTTTTAGGAAGAAATCTTATCTCTTATTTTAGTGAGATAATTATTTACACTTGATAATTTTTTCTTTTATCTTTATTGAATCTATTAAAATATATAATTATTTATTCATTTATTCTATAAGCTTTTTCATAAAACTGTGCAACACGCAGGCCTATAACTAGTATATATATATATATATATATATATATATATATATATATATATATATAAATAAAGAAAAGGAAAAGTAAAAGCCCAAAAAGCCCAGATGGTGATCACCATATTGCCTCTATGCCCTGAGCAGCACCACGACAGCCATTGATGACTACCATCGGCTTGCAAGACCCTTCACCACATGTTTGAGTTTACTAATAGGCAAACCAAATCATATGTCTCCCTCTCTAGCTCAATTTGTTGTACTCTTTACATGTTTGAGTTTACAATAGTAGTTAATGGCTTTGATTTGTGCTGCATTCTGATTTGTGTGTGCTTGTGGATTTGTGCTGAATGAAAGGCTAGGATTTGTGCTTCTGTATGAGTGGCTTGTGGATTTGTGCCATCGGATATAATATTGATTATTTTATATTTAAATCTATTATATACGTATGGATTATTTGTGTTTGTGCTGGTCTTCTCTCTTTCTTTTTTATTTTTTTGGCTAAATTAATAGTGTTGCTTCTTGAATTATTTTAATATGTATGAAGTTGTTAATAATGGTTTGAGTTGTTCAATTATCATCTTAATACGTTTCAAGTGAATTTCCATTGGTATATATAGAAAAACAGACTATTAGGAAAATTTATTTCAAATTCAATTATCAATTATTGTAATACTATGAAAGAATGTATGAGACAACTTTGTTGGGGCAAATTTAATTGATGGAATTAAAGTATTTTCTTAAGTATAATTTTGTTTGTACTTAAGAATTATGTTATATTTAGATTGGCTCCCCTGGAAAAAAAAATTTAGCTTCACCATTGGCCTTCAAGATAAATAATTAGTCTGTGAGAGCAAAGAAAATAAGAAGATTTCTTTAGCCGTGAGACATACACTTGAAGTTTTATTATTGTATCCGGTGGATCTCAAATTAGGAGTAAACTTGAGAATTATTATAATTGAATTGATAATAGTGAATTGATTCGGAATTTGTCCCGTGATTTTTTCCTTCAAGGATAAAATATTTTTCACATAGATATTTATGTGATTGCTATTTTGAATTGATAATTTTAGAGATAATATTATTTGAGCCCCAATAGTAACAACTCAGCTCAATGCATGTGTTTGGTCTTTTCATGTAAAACAGTGTTAGCATCAATATATTGGCTATCACAATGTAGAAGAACAAGTTTGGAATGTTGTATTTTGAAGTCCTTAAGCAAATTAAGCAACAAGCCAGTCGACCTCACCACTGTGGCCATAACTCGATAATCTGATACTACTGAGTACTAAGACACAACCTGTTGTTTTTTTGGATTTTCGAGAGATTAAAGAATCTCTTAAGAACACACAAAAACTAGTAATTGACCTTCGGATGTTAGGACAACCAACCCATTTTGAATCACAGTGTGCCTTTAGGTGTATAGATCTTACAGAATAAGAATCTAAGAAGAATAAACCTTGTCCTGGACTACCTTTCACATACATGAAAATTATACAGACTGCATTCAAATGAGGTTGCTTGCTAGAAATTGGCTTAAATGGTGGACACTATAGCTGATATATGGTCTTGTTAGTGTGAGATACAGTAGTTTTCCAAAAAGTCTTTTATACAATGGGTCCTCTAATAGATAACCTTCATGTGCTGAAAGCTTAAGGCGTTCTTCCATCAGAAACTTTGGTGGCTTAGATCCCAACTGACCTGACTTTGCAAGTAATTCCAAGTGTTCCTTTGACAAACATCAATGCCTTTGGATGACCTGCAACCTAAGAAATACTTAGTCGTCCAAGATCCTTCAATTTAATCCGATCATGAAGGAATTGCTTGAATTGGATACCGCACCCAAATCACTAGTCGCTAACCCGTGCGATGCATGGGGTAATTAAATAAAAATTAAAAATAGTTATTATTTTTTTGGAGCAAAAATTAAAAATATTTATTTTGCTTAAAGGTTTATGACTTGGCTTAAAAAAGATATGACTTGAAAACGATTGAAATTGAATGAAAATAAGTAATTTTATTCAAAATAAAGGTTTAGAAAATTCTTTTTCTTTCATATCATTGGTTTGACATAACACATATCGGCGTGGCTCACAACATTTTCGCTATTCTATGGTGATGACTTCAAACAAACACACACACACACACAATTTTTTTTTTTTTTTTTTAAGTCTACTTTTTTTTTTTTCTTTCCCAGATTGTGAGTTCTATAATTCTGTTAACATTAAACTTGATAACAAACTTACACACCTTTTTGACAAAATAAATCCAAAACCCAAGTTTTGAAGGCACTCCAAGAACTAAATCAATGCAATACCTTACCAATGTGAGCAAAGAGGAAGAGGACATGTGGCATATGAAGAGATTAAGAAAAGAAGTAGTGGACGGTGGGAGTGTGTTGTTTTATTTGGCTAGAAGCCGAACATACAACCTTGTTGATTACCACATAACAATACATTGCAGAACAATATGAATTGCAAAACACAAACATAGAAAATTCATCAAATATTAAAACGTGAAAACATACTAAATAAAGAATAAATGCCAAACAAAAAAAAAAAAAAAAAAAAAAGACTATAAATAAATTTATAGAGTTTATCTAAAAAGCCAAACAATCATCATTAGAACAACCAAACATCCTTAAAAAAAAACAATTCCATTCAAACTATGAAAAGAAACTACCTTTAGAAATTACAGTAGATGAAGAAGAAGTAACAGCAAGAGCCATTTGGTTTTTACGAAATTTTCTCTAACCAACTTTGTTTAAGGATTTGGGTTTGTGGGTTTTAGATTTTTCTGTTTCGATTTAAGTTCTAAAAATTTCAGTGTGTGGTGGTGAATAATGAATTCGGATTAAATAAGGAACCAAGGAGGGAAAGGCGTGTTTCAATTTGTCTATGTGATCTAAATTACTCTTGCAGAAGCCGTGTAATTATGGGTGTGAAAAATTGTAAACATGAGACTCATGTTTATGAAGGATTTTAACCTTGGCAGGAGTTTATATTTGTTGAAATTTTTGTTATAGAATTTTAGTTGATGTAGAATTTTCAAACTCTTGAAACATATAATTAATAGAGTTTTACTTAAACTAAACTATTGTAACACTTGATAAGATAATTACAAGTTGAAGAGAAATAATAAATATATAAGATATAAAACCTAAAATAAAAAGAAAAAGAAAATAGTGATGATGTGGAAATTTGTGGGAGTTTCAAAGGTTTCGATTTTATATATATATATATATATAGATTACTAGCTACCAAAATATCATCAACATAAACCAAAAAGGCGATGATTGAGGTGCCAGATTCTAGTAAACACAAAATAATTAGCTTGGGATTAAACAAAACCTTGGCAAATGATTGTGGTGGATAATTTTGAAAACCATTGCCTACTTGTTTGCTTAAGCCCATGTAAATATTTAGTAAGCTTGCCAACTAGATTAGGTTCCTCTTGTTTCCAAACTCTAGAGGAGGAAGCATGTATACTTCTTCTAAAAAGTTTCCATACAAAAATGCATTATTATTGTTAGGTTCTAAAAGTTTAGAACAATTGGCAAACCGTGAGAACAAACTTGTCTAGATATAGATTCCTAAGGCTATAGGATATATTAGACAATGCTCAGGTGTTACAAGTCAAAACACAAGAACAAGGATAGGTTTAACCTTTCGAGACATGGATTTGACAATGCTACAGGTTCAGGAAAACAAAACTTGCCATGTTCGACCAATCGAGAGAATAGGTTTGACCGATCGAGACATGGATTTGCAGAATTTAATTTCGGCCCAACAACTCATTAAGCCCATTAAGTGATTACGATTTCAGATCTAATTCTCCTAGTATTTAAAGAAAACCCTAGGACATGTTTTATTATGACTTTGAAGCTTCTCTTTTGAGATCTAAAAGGTACCGTGCCTTCTCCATTAAAAGCCACTACCAAAATTCCATTAGAATCGGTAGATCTAAAGTTGCTGTATACAAGATCATACATAGTTGATGATTTAAAGCTTTGAGTAGGATCTCAAAGTCACAAACTTGGGTGTTTGTGTGTGACAAATTCAAATAGAAGAGTATGTGGATTTAGAACTGCACATGGTCATGTGAGTAAGTACTACAAGAGGTAGTATTTAGATTTGGGGTTTAAATCTATTGTAAAACTTTCATTCTATCATAGTGAATTTGTTTCCTTAAGGATAGATTAGGTTAAATCCTCCCTAAGATTTTTTATTGTGAAACTGTTGGTTTCATTGGTTTTCCTAAGTGATAATATTACTATCTTTTTTTATTTTTCTACACTAAGTAATATGATTGCATGAGTTTAACCTAAATCTAAAAAATCAACCTAAGTAAGTTCTTGGTTAATTAATTAAGTTAAACGAATCTGATTTATAGGGATCTAAACAAACAAACAATTATCTAGTTGAACTAAATGTCAGTTTAATGCAATAGCCACAACAATAGGTCATAATAGTCACAAACTTGACCACTAGATAAAAGGTCTCATGATAATCTAAGCCCTCAATTTGTGGGAAACATTTAGCCACCAATCTATCCTTGTATCTCTCTACTGTACCATTTGATCTATATTTGAATTTATAAGCCTATTTGCAACCAATGGGTTGCTTATCAGGTGGTAATGGAGTCAAGATTTAAGTCTAATAGATATATTGCTTGAGGAAAGATACCAATTGAGTTAAATCTCTCAAAATAAAAAAATAAAAAATTCACAAATGACACATACAAGATGAAAATTTGTATTTCAAAATTTTTTTATCGGTTTAGCATGACATCATATTTCGTCAACTAAATTATTTATTTTCTTAAAATAAAAATTCAAATAGGAGACAAATTTCAAAATTTTCTCAAAATTATTTATTTATTTAGATAAATAAGAAGACACCATACTAAAATATTTACGATCTTCTTATATTCTTCATTAGATGTCTAAGTAAAAAAAAAAATTGTTTTCAAGGTAAATCTCATTAGCATAAGAACAATTTCTTTTCTTATAATTGTTTTTTTGGGGGCAGAGGGGAGTAATTTGAACTCAAATTGTCTCCAAATGGAAGACTAGGCAGTGCCCTTGGCAGCATAAACCGAAATTGATTATCTAATATTGTATTTTGGCTATTTTCATATTTTACCTATATTTGATTGTTCTCTCCAAAAATCTTCTATTATATTGTTTTGATACTTACTAGGATCTTCTCCATTTAACATAAAACTATTTCACGGTTTACAATCACTACCAAAAAAAAAAAAAAAAAGGTAAAAAAAAAGACCTATTGCGACTGGCCAAAAGCGCTACTAAAGCCCCAAAACGCGCTGCTAAAGGTACATTTGACCTTTAGCGGTTGGTGCTATTGTGGCGGTTCTTCTTACCACTGTTGTGATGCCACTATAGATCTATTATGGTGGTAACAAAAAGCGTCGTTGTAGATGCACCTTTTAGCGGCGGTTTTGGTTTATTGTGGTGGGCAGAAAACCACTGCCATATGAGGTTAGAATTCAAGTCAATTGACCTTTAGTGGCTAGTAATGTGCGTCGTTATAGGTGTCTGTAAGGTTGAATTTTATCAACCATCTTGTTGGCTTTATTCCATGCCAAATTTGCTTGTATTTTAGCAATTAGTAACCCTGTATTTAGGTGGGAATCATGTAAGGGTAGTGAGTGAGAGAGTGAAGAAATGCTCAGAGATTGTGCAAGGATGTAGAGACTTGCGGCTGGACTTGCGGGTGACTTGTGACTGGCAAGCCGCCAAAGTTGGCACACGTGTGGAGCATGCGGGGGAGTTGAAGAGTCATGCCAGCTGTTGCACTACAGGACAAAAGTCTTAGGCTAGCTAGGCCGTTAGCTCATGGCTTGAACTCGTAACTTAGCCCAGTCAAGAGGTCAAGTCGCTAGACCATCCTATTTGGAAAAAACTGACTTTTCACATTCCTTTCTCACCCTACTATATATAGATCCTTATACCCACGAAATGTAGAGAGCTTCCAGAGAGAATTTTGAGAGAGAAACCCTAGAGGAAAACAAGATTGATTCATCCACAATCTTCACATAGAGACTCTTCAAATTCCTCTACTCTCTTCCTCTCCATTGTCAAATCCTTGAGAGGTACATTACCAAAACCTTTTCTCACCATATCCATATCTGTGTGAAGGCCATTTGGTGGTTGGGAAGCAGTTAAGAAGGGACCAATTTCATATTGGTAGATGCTATGGTCAAGTAGCGGAATCCGGTAAGCTAAAGAAGAAATAGGTTCGGCATAACCTCGTTGGAGTAGGAGCTTGGAGGGCTTAGGTACATTGGGTAGATTAGTTTTGGAGGGTCTTCTACTGTTCATGTATCCCAACTACATTCTTTAGTGGATTATTTACCGCTTGGAGGGCGGCGGAGAAGTTTTACGCCGAGGGCTTTGGTTTCCTCTTCAATAACACATCATGTGTTGTTTTTGTGTTTGCATCTCTCTTCCCTTAATCTTTGCCATTTAATTTTTGTTGTGGATGTGATTTTATTTGGTTTAGATCGTTTATCAATTCTGTGTTAAGCTTGTGTTCATATTCCGCACATTAATTGTTTGACATTAAGCTTGAATTGGTAATTTGTAAATTGGGGTTCTAAACGTTCATAGTGTTTTATACACTAATTGAACTTTCAATTAGTATCAGAGTGGGTTCACTTATATTGGTTTCATTACCTTAGTGTGATCCTTGACCCCTAATTGAGATGGACTGGTCTCAATTTTTAAATGCTCCACCATATTTTGATGGTAGCAACTATGCCTTTTGGAAGGTGAGGATGAGAGCATTTTTGTGTTCTATTGATGAGGCTATTTGGATGCTATTGAAATTGGTTAGACAAAGCCTGAGGTAGTCAAATCCACTTGGGATAAGGCCGCCTTTGCAGCACCAAATGCTAACGGCAAAGCACTTAACACAATTTTTTGCGATGTGTCCTCAGATGAGTTCCATCGGATTTCTCATATCACCATTGCCAAGGAAGCATGGCAGATTTTGGAGATCACTTATGAGGGTACAAAGAAAGTTAAGGACATTAAGCTACAGATGTTGACTACTCAGTTTAAGGAGCTAAGGATGAGCAAGGATGAGCAAGGATGAGTCTTTTGACTATTTCTATAGTAAGCTAAATGAAGTGGTCATTGGCAAGTTCAACTTGGGAGAGAAAACAGAAGACTCGAAAGTTATAAGAAAAATTCTCCGTTCATTGCCGGAGAGCTTCCGTGCAAAGGTGACTGCAATTGAGGAGAGCAAAGACCTTGATGAAATCAAAGTACAAGAGTTGATTGGTTCTCTCCAAACATATGAGCTTTCATTACCATATCAAAGAAAGAGCAAATCACTTTCTCTTAAGACGATAAATGAGAGGGTAGAAACTCATGGTTCATCGGACAAGGATATAGTAAAAAAGGATGTTGCCTACCTTGCAAAGAGTTTCCGCAAATTTCTAAAATTCAAGAATAGTGAGAAATTTGGTGATAAAGGGAAATTCATGAGTCCCGAAAAGGAGAAGATGGACTTCAAAAAGAAAGAAGGGAAGGAGTCTCAATCTACTCAAGGAGTCACTTGTTTTGAATGCAATGGACATGGGCATTTCAAAAGGGAATGTCCTAATTACTTGAGATCGAAGGGCAAGGTGTATGCCACCACTCTTAGTGACTCAGATTCCTCCACCTCTGATTCTGAGGATAGCTGTGATGAAGAAGGGAATTTCTTAGCATTCATGACTGTTGCTCATGGTGAGTCCTCGGAGGACTTGAATTTGCTTGTAAAAGAGTTTGGGAAGCATAGTGATGAGGAATTCATGGGAATTGTAGAAGAATCAAATGTTGATGAAGATGAAGATACAACCAGTCTTAGAGAAAACTACAATTCTCTACTTAAGAAGTCAAGGGAATATGCAAGGGTGGTCAAAGTAGCTGTGAAAAAGATGAAGAAAGCTGAAGAGGACTATAGAAGTCTCCTAGTTAGATATAAGGAGGCCAAGTGTGAGATAGAGACGCTAAATGGTGAACTAACCGAAGCTTACACCAAGGTAAAATTCCTTGAGCTTGAGGTGGTTCAAGCAAATGCCAAGGTAGAGCAAGTCTCCACAAAGAAGCTTGATGATGTCCTTTCCTCTCAGAAGACCTTCTCTGACAAAACCTGATTAGGATACACCAAAGATAGTAGTTCAGCTGTGAACATCCCTAAAGAAGTGAAGTTTGTGAACGCCAAAGAGCTAATGGTAGCCGCCTCTACTGTTGAAAAGGAAAATGTTGAGAAGAAGATGAATGTAGCTGACCAATGGGTGGTGAACAAGCCCCGTAATCAATTTGTGGTCAAGTCTGCAGCCAGAGCAAAACCTCTTCCACAATCACAAAGAGGACCTAGAATGAACCATCTGTGTCATCACTGCGGACCTCAAGGGCACACCCAACCCAATTGTCATAAGCTAAGAGCATTGAGGAATGTAAGTGATCAAAGGTCAAAAGGATCAAGAAATGACAAAAGGACTTGGGCTGTTGAGTCATCAAGAGATCGGAATAGTGATCCCAGAATGATGAACGTGATGAAGATGATTGGTGCATTCACCAACTGCTTGGAAAGCTTCACTAGAAGGTTTGAAAGTTCTAACTCTCGTACCTAATCCTACAGGGATATCACCCTAAACGCACGTGACATGTGGGTGAAGAAGGGTACACATGCATAAGCATTATAACATGTACATGCATTAATACTTCCTACGTTTGGTTGTGTGCTTGTTGGGTGCTTGAGTTGCAAACTGGCTGTTTGTTTGATTTTGCATTAAATGTTTTTACACGGTTGTTTTAGATCGATTTTTTCCTTCTTGTGTGTCAAAAATCCAAAAACTCATAAAAAGTAGAAAATCCAAAAAGTTTGATCGACATTGTTGAGTTTTGTCTCAAAGTATGTTTTACCTTGTACCTTTATACAAATGACTTTGTGCATCTACGAGCATAGCTTGTTTCCTATGCACTCATATTATTGTGGGAGAAATTTTGAAATCTATGTGACTGTTGTAAATAGATCTTTTAACCTTGTCATGAATGACTAGTAAATGATTTTGTTGATCTTGAGACTTGCATAGACTTGTGCCTATATATCTTCCCACTCTTTCACTTTTGCTTAAAGAGCTCACCAAATGTAAATCTCTAAATGAAAAGAGATATTGAGCTATAAAAGCCTGTCGCACATACTAGTATTTGACTAGGAAAAAGGGAAAACGACCAAAATTAAAATTGTATGATGCCCAAAAAGCCAAAGGCTAACTCATCAAAGTGAAATATCAAAAATTTCAGGCATCGATCTCACAATGAGATACGTTGATTCAAAAAGATCAAATGATAGGTTGAACGCGGAGCCAAATGAAAAGCTTCAAAGATATTGTACTCAAGTTTTTGTGGGAGGTCATATATGCATATTTCTATAATTGAGATGGGTCACATTATCTAGTGCTAGTTGTGTATGCCTTGATTGAATTGATCATTGAAACTTCACATTAGACTAAGGCTATCTCATTTTTTATATTCACACACAACACACATGTCTATGTTCAATAAATGCTATATTCATTTGTACGATTTTACTTGATTAAATGTGTTTTCACATGCTCAATCCTTGTTGATCAAATACAAAAAGATTTTTGAGTGTTTTAGTTGTTTTTGGAAAGTCTTTTGTTTTTGCAAAAATGTCAGAATTTTCAAAAACAGTGTTGCCCTGTTTTTGTGACTTAGTCGCGGGTTGGTCTAGTCGCATGTCCCAGTCGCGAGCCCACACAAAGATTTTTTGTGGCTCACTGGCGGGTCATTGCCCCAGTCGTGAAAAATACTTAGAATATTTTTCAAAATTTGGGTTTTTAATGTTTCTCGTGACTCATTCTGGCCACTTGTTCACGGGTGGAAGGTCTAGTTACGAGAGGGTTTAGAGATTTTCACAGCTTACCTCGCGACTCTCTCGCGGGTAGAACTTCCAGTCGCGAAAAACACCTAGATAAATTTTTCAAAATTTTTGTCTTGAGTGTTCTGGCGATTGGCCCTAGAGACTTGCTTGCGACTTGACTCAATCGCAAAAATCGCGTGTTTTGCGCATATAAGTCAGTTTTTAAATGTTTTCAATTTTTCTCTCGAACATTTCTAACTGTTCATTGTCTTCCCCATTTCAAACCTCTCTAAAACTCATTGTGTCAGTCTCAAAGAACCTCCATTTTTGCATCTTTTCAACTTCAAATCTCCAAGAAAAAGGTATGGGTTTTTCTATCCTCAATCTATATTTCATGCTTTTAGTCTTGCTTTCTTGATTTTGTGAGATGTTGGAGTTTTGAGTTTTATGGGTTTCGAACATGGGTCTATTCTATTGGATTGGCTAAAGGGGTTTTGTTGATTCTAGTATATTAATGCTTGCTTCACTTCAATTCTTGACTGTTTCTTAGATGAGTATCTTCATTGTGTTGCTCTATGCATATCATTTTCATGATAGAATGTCACAATGACAGATATTTGTGTCTTTGTGACTAATCATAGTTCACAGTGAATCTGAACTGTGTCTGCTTATTCATCATTGCAGAACATCTGTTACATGTTTAGTATTCATTGCTTCAGTGTTACTCATTCTCACATACCGTTGACTGGGTTCTTGTACTATGTTAGAGTGATATCTCGGTCTAAATCTCATTGAGTCTCCATCTTTTGACTTTCATGAATCTGATCAAGTTGATGTTCGTGTCTTATGTCTGTGCACTTGGATCTTTGTTATGTGTTTGTTCTTTTGCAGATGTCTCGTCGATCTTCCAAAGGAAAAGAGATTGTAACTGATATTTCATCCCCTGTTGCTAAACGAACTCGTTTCTCATCTCAGTCGTCTGAAGACTCAAACCATGAGAGGTTCAAAAGTCCTCTTGATTCATAGACTCACTCAAGCATTTTTGAAGATGCTACTTCCATAGTGGAACGAGTGGTAAGATTTGACACTTTGGGGACAACTTTCATCCCTAGAATCTTTGAAGCTAAAGATTGGGCTAATCTGTTAGGGAATTTCGAAGACCCGATGGAAGAGTTGGTCAGGGAATTCTTCTTAAATGCCAGATACATTGGAGTTGAGTTAAAATGCTGGGTAAGAGGAAAAGAGTTCTCCATCACTTTGAACTACATAGCCAAGGTCCTTCGCATCACTAGACCTAAGGATGTGGACCTCACCCCTTATAATGATCGAACTCCTAAGGTTCAAGACATCCTGCAAGTTCTTGGACTTAATCATGAAGTCTCTAGTAAAGGCATATCAATAAACACTACAAAGTTTGCTCCTGAGTTGACCACATTGAAACTGATCATGTTCTCAAATCTTTACCCATTGTCTAACACTGCTTTCATCAATCTTGGAAGAGCTCAATTCCTAAGTGATCTTATTATAGGAGCCCCGATTGATATTTGTGCCCACATCTTCTAGATCATTGGGAAGACCGTGGCTCGATCAGCAACATGAGCATGTATTCCGTTTTGTAGCCTCATCATGAAGATCATGCTTCTTGAAGTGTCAATCCCCCATTAGATGGAAAAATGATGAACCGTCCTTGACTTATATCCATGATATCTCTCCAAGCTAGCAAGAGTCACTCATCTAAAACACCAAAGAGTGAACACATATCTCCTGCTACTCCATATGCTCATGAGTCAGATACACATGTGCATACTGCGACTATTTCTCCTGTCACCCCTAAGTTACAACCGACTAGCAATTAGCCAGTACAGTCTAATCATCAAGCAGATAGGTTAGGTCCATTGTTTGAAAATCTTCATATGTGCATTGCTGGAATTGAAAGACTCATCTACTCTACCAACAATCAAGTCCAATTATGCCTCACAACCATGGAGAATCAGTTAGATGCCATTCAGCAAAAGCTAGAGAGCAGCCTTTAGCTATTTGTGCCAACAAGGGGGAGAGCATATAGTAAGGGGGATAGCAACAAAAAGGGAAGTGTGCATAGTGAAAGGGGGAGTTGTGTGCTCTAGAGGAGAAAAGCTGTCATATACACTTACACATACTTTTGGACATATTGCCTAACTTTGGCTAGCCTAGCCTATCAGTTGTTTACTTATAGTTTTCTAGTGTCTTCAAAAACTCATGGATTTTTTTGGCTATGATACTTTGGTTTATATTTACATATTTAAAATGCCTTTTCTTTGCTGTGTTTGGTATGGTTTGTGCCCATGTTGCTTTAGTAAGCTTTTAGGGTTTGTTTCCATGAGACTTTGTAGGCTTTTATGATTTGTACCATGCTATGCAGCCTTTATGTTCTGTTGCCAATACTTCTAGCTAAATTTTATACATTTTCTTCAAGTATTTTCACTCTTGTACCCTTGTAGGATTTTGTTCCTAGATGCATATACTTTATGTATTGTGCATTGGTTAAGTGTTGGGCATGCAAGTGATTTGCATTGAGCTTATTGGCTTGTATGTCTGGATGTTCATTCCAAGTGTGAATGAGCATTGTGGTCACTATTTTATAGTGATTGTATGTTTGGTCAAGCCATGGTTTATGACTTAATTCCATTTTTTGCTTGATCGCTTTGTGCTTGCTTTATATGCATTACAAGTTTTTCTTCATACAATGATCATATCGTGTTTTTGTGTTTCAGGATGTTAAGACATATGTGTTTCACATGTTAAGAACATATGTCATGATTTTATTTAATTGGCTTATCCTTTGACAAAACGCACTCTACTTGTATTTGGGTAGACTTAGGATGTGTTTAACTACTTCAAGAAACCACATTTCAAGATCTAGTGTTGAAACCTTTAAGTCTGTTCAAGAAATCAAGCAAGGAGTGCAAAATCATTAAAGCTCAACAGCTGGTCGATACCTTCTCAACACCTTCTATTTGTTGAGGTTTAAGAATTTCATATTTCAACTCTGATTTTCTTGGGATCCGCGAATTTGTCTATGGGCATTCTTTTCTCCTAACACTAGACATATAAAAGGATTTTTTTAAGAGCCGTCAAATGGTACACAAGTTGCATAAGTATTGAGCAAACTCTGTTCAAGCAAATTGTGACCGGAGATAAGGTTCTTGACCTAGTTCATCTCTTTCTCTTGAAGAAGTTGTTGTGTGTATTTGCACCGTAGGGTTTTATGACCAAGAATCTTCCTGATCTTCATTATGTGGATGAACTAAAGAACTTTGCAGCCAACAATCTTTTCAGATTGGTGATTGAAGTCGCGTACTGGGATCCGTGCAATTGGTTAGTCACGTACTTGGGAGCTGTGCATCAGAAAGGGAAACTGTCACTACAGAACAAGTCTGATTGGGTATTGGGGTAAGGGTTCAACTGTAGGTTGGTAAGGTACTTGTGTTTCCTTACTTGTAACCGCTTGTTGTGATAATAGTGGAGTTTTGGGAGTGGTGATCTGAAAATCACCCGGTGGGGTTTTTGTCGTTAGGTTTTTCCCCATTCGTAAACAAATCACCGTGTCATTTATTTTCCGCTGCAATTTTAGTTTATTGGTGATTTGTTTGTACTACCACGTTTTGCATGATAAATTGATTAATTAATAACTTGGCTAATTAATTAATTAATTTCTATCACAAGGAGTCATCTAGTTTGTGGCCTATCAAGTGGTATCAGAGCAGACACACTCTGATTAGGGTTTAATCTTTGCTGTGTTAATCCATTGACCCCTGTTGTCATGGATAGAGGACAGTCATTAATTATACCTCCTTTATTTGATGGCACTAATTATGCATACTGGAAAGTATGCATGAGAGCTTTCTTGTAGTCTTTAGATGAGAAGGTGTGGCAAGCTGTAAAGATTGGCTGGATCAAGCCAAAGGAAGCGTCGGCCGATTGGGATGAAGCAAAAACCAAGGCAGCTAACTTCAACAGCAGAGCATTGAATGTCTTATTCAGTGTAGTCACTAATGAGGAATTTAAGAAGATATCCTCCACAGAAACTGCAAAGGAAGCATGGACCATCCTCCAAACAACCTATAAGGGTACAAAGATTGTCAAGGATTCAAAGTTTTAGAGGCTTACTATAAGCTTTGAAGAAATAAAGATAGAGGAGGATGAGTAGTTCGATGAGTTCTATGCCATGCTCAAGGACATAGTAAACTCATCCTTCAATCTTGGGGAAAACATTCCTGAACCCAAGATTGTTAGGAAAGTGCTCAGATCTCTACCCGAGAGATTCCATGCCAAGATTACGGTGATAGAAGAATCAAAGGATATTGACAAAATTCCTTTGACTGAGTTGGTTGGTAATCTGCAGACTTACAAGCTAGGGTTATCAAGGATTGAAAAGTCGAGAAAAGGCAAGAGCATGGCCTTGAAGGCAAAAAGCAGTGACATAGATGAGTCTTCCGATGATGAAGATTCCAAGATGAAGCCCTACATTATAAGGCAGTTCAAGAAGTTTATGAAGAATGCCAATGGGAGGAACTTCGACAAGGACTGCAGGCAATCCAGTTCTTCTCAGTTTAAAGGGCAAGACAAAGGGAAGAAGGATGCTAAGGAAGGTGGTCAGTACATTGTTCTAGCAGGACCTAAGTGTTTTGGGTGTCAAGGTTTTAAGCACATGAAGCATGAGTGTCCTACGTATCTCAAGAGCATTGGGAAGAGTAAGGCACTTGCTGCTACCTTGAGCGACATTGAGCCTGAGGAAGATTCTGACAATGAGGATGACGGAATCTTGAATGCCTTCACTGCCACTGTCAATCCTACTGATGGATTGTTGAAGATGTGGATGAAGAAGAAGAATTGGTGGAGTTAAAATTTGAGAAGATGGATGATCAAGATGACATCCATACAGCCTATGACAAATTGTACAAAGTTTCTAAAAAACATGAGAAACGTTATAGGTTAGCCACCAAGAAAATCAGTGATGTGGAACTTGACCGTGAGGAATTATCCACTAAGTTTGATGAGGCTAATTAGACCATTGGAGCACTGAGGTTTGAGAATAATTTCTTGGATGAGAAGACCAAGAAGCATGAGGTGGAGCTGTTTCAAGTTAGAGCTCAACTGGAGAGGACTTCAAGCGCTAAGTTAGACGAGATGCTCAACATTCAGAAATCTGCTTCAGATCATACAAGTTTAGGGTATGGTATTTCTTCTACTAGTACTATTGTTTTTGTTCCTCCTGCTAAAAATATTGAAATTGAGAAAATTAGTGTTAAAATTAGTCAAGCTAGTGAGAACTTAGACAAAGGTAAATCTATCTTAGGAGCACCCCCTAAACTAGATAAGAAAGAAGCTAAAAATCCTAAAGCTAAGAAGGCTAACTCTCAAAAGCCTAAACAAAAGAAGCAGCATCTCTGTCATCATTGTGGAGCTACTGGTCATACTCAACCAAATTGCTATAAGTGGTTAGCCACTTAACAAAACAACGGCATGATAGCGTTTGGAAGCCAAAATCAGCTTTAATCATCTCTCGCTCCTCTCGGTGACCTTCTCAAGGCTCTCATGTTCCTTTCGAACTTGAACGGTTTCAATTCTTTCCTCTCACCTCCGGTTCAAGGGTTTAGTCAAAGGAAAGGTTCTTCCAAGGTGTGGAAGAAAAAGGACTCTAAGTGATTCTATCACTTTCTTCTATCTTCTTGTTTCTGTTTGTTGCATTACTTGTGTGTTTTGTTTTTATTTTGAGCCAGTCTAGTTTTATGCTTTTTTCTGTTTAACATGTTTTTGTTTGTTTATTTTCAGTTTTTGTTTATTTTTTTTTTGATAAAAAAATAAAAAAATAAATTGAAAAATCAGAAAAATACAAAAACAGTGTGTGTTATGTGTACATTGGTACTTGTGTACCTTGGATGGCCATTGACACAAAGTTTTCTAAAATTTGTAGCTTAGATGAGCATCTCTATGCAAGTGAGCTTTGTGGCTCTTGTTTGTGATGAGTAAGATTGAGTTGTCTCTTATACTTAACACTCATATCACTCTTTTTGACGGGAATGACTAAAAAATCCTGAGAGAAAGGCATTAATAACCATCTCACCACTGTTGCTCGCCAATCATATGTGACATCTGTATGCTTCGGCATAGCAAAAGTGTGATGTCAATGACATTTGTGTGCTTAGGCATAGTAAAATTGAAATGTCAAATATTATTGGGTATTTCTTTTCTCTCTCTAATAAGCCTATGTATGATATACTTAAAAAAAATATATGCAAAGAAAAATCAAAAGCAAAAAGATAAAAAATGCTTTTACAAATGATTGCAAGCGTGTATTCTAGGAGATGTGGGAGTTATAGGATATGCCTTGAAAGTGATAATCCCCATTAAGCAGTTATGATTGTGTGTGAGTTAAAGCAATTTTCTCATATCTCAAATCGTCATAACATGTATACGCTTATGTAATCTTGCGATGTTTTTCACACACAACACGCAATATTCTTTGCTATTCTTGATACATGTGCAGATACAATGTGATTTGGCCATTACAAGTTTTACATGTGGTAATGTATGCTCACTAAACTATCGTGACTTATTTTTGAAATATAAAATTGGTAAGACTTGTTTAATGTGTGTGTGTGTTTTGGAGATCCTTGTGCTCAATTTTTTTTTTTTGGATTAAGAGACTATTTTGAGAGATTTTTGTGTTGATTGGATCATTAGTTGAGTTGTATGTTGGATTGCATTCATATCTGTGTTTTTCACATCTCGAAAAACTATTTTGAAAAGCTGTCTCGACACCTCCTCGATACCTTGCTATCTATTGAGCTTTTTAAGTATTTTTTCTTAACGCAATCTCGACTCCTCCTCGATCCCTGGTGGATCGATCGAGAAAGCTCCTGCCTCCTCGATAGCTCCTCGACACCTGCTGGATCAATCGAGCTTCTGTTCTTGAATCTGACTCTTTGTTGCTCGATACCTTCTCGATACCTCAGCTGTCGAAGACCAGATCCTCGACACCTACCTCGACAGCTTCCTTGATACCTCCCGATACCTTAGCTGTCGAGCATTATTGAAGGGTCTATATATTTCTCAATTGCGATTCTTTTCTCATTTCTTCGATCTCTCTCTATTTGTCCATGACTGTTCATCTCCCAAACACTCTCCTTTTCACTCCAAACCTCTTCCTCAAGGATTCTTCAAGCTTTTTCAAGTTTCTCTTTACTTGGTAAGCTCCTAATCCTTTCTCATTTATGCATTTCATGATTTAAAACCTAGGTTTTGGGGTTTTTGAAAAATTTTGGGGTTTTTCAAAATTGATGAGTGTTTGATGAAATTTTGGGTTAGGTTTTCATTTAAATATGTTTAAAACCTCATACATTGCATCACATTAGCATTATAATGATATTGTCATGCATTTAGATGTGTGCTATATGTTTTTGTGCTGATAAGTTTGGATTAGGCTGAGCCCATGATGCATTTTCTTTTGCATGTCACATGTTCATGCATTTCCCATGCATACGTACTTCTTTTCAATATACTTGATATATTTGAAACTGCTTGGGACTTTTCTGATTGTCATTCTTTCTCTCCCTCTCTGTTAGTTTATGTTAGTCGTATCTATGGCACCTAAGCATAAATCCACTCCAGCCTGAAACCCTCTTCGTTCTGGTGCTTCTTCATCTTCTGATCCTTCTCCTTCTGCTGTTCAGTTCCGTGATGATGATGCCTTTAAGGCATTTTCAGAGAATTTCTCTAGAAGAGGCATTCATTCGGAATGCCAAGTCGTATTTTCGGACTTTGCCGACACTGACCTTCCCTCTGTCATTCACAGTAGGGGATGGGAGTCACTGTGTGACGTCCCAGTCACATGTCCTCTCGTACTTATCCAGGAGTTTTACTCCAACATGCACGGGATAGATCGTTCAGTACCTCTCTTTTTCACTCACGTCCGAGGTACGTGCATCCCTGTCACACCGCAGCTGGTTGCGAATGTGCTTCATGTCCCTAGGATAGAGTTTCCTGATTATCCTAGTTGTGAGCGTCTGAGGACAGTATCCAAGGATGAGCTCATGTCTTCTTTTTGTGAGCGCCCTACTGCTTGGGGTGAGCGTCTTTTTACACCATGTCAACCTTTTGCTAAAGCTCCTAGGTTCATGAACATGGTGATGACTTTTGTTTTACATCCTCTTTCTCATTATAACTCCATCACAGAGCCTCGTGCTCGATTTTTGCTATCTCTTCTTGAGCATCTCATTATAGATTTTCCCTCTCACTTCATTTTGTCTATCATAGATGTTCATTTGGATTTGGCGTCCCGTGATAAACTTATCTTTCCTTACGCTATCACGAGGATTCTACGCCATTTTTCTGTTCCTTTTCCCTCGTCTGACCATTTTCCATCCTGTGTGCCATAGACTACGCTATTGTTAAACGTAGCGAGGCCAGTTTTGGTCGTGACAGACGGATTCAGCAGCACCCTCCTCTCGTTTTGCTCCATCCCGGTCTATTCCATCTGCATCCGCTCCTTCCTCTTCCAGTGATGTGTCTTTAGGAGACGTCATGGCGCAGCTGCAGCGCATGGATGCTTGCCTGGATGCACTCTCTATGGAGTTGTATCAGGTGAACGTTCGTGTCGGTCTTATTGCACGACGGCAGACGACTATGGGCAGCTTTGCACCTAAGCCTACTCCTTCATCACCTCATCCAGTTGCTTCTGATTCTGATGCTGAGGATGATGATGATGATGATGGTGATGACGATGACGCTTCAGATGATGATGGAGATGATAGCTCTACCGATGAGATGTCTACTTGACACTTTACCCTTTGTCACTTGTGACAAAAAGGGGAAGTAGTTTTGGATATGAGAGTAGTCACTCTTAGGGGGAGAGTTAGTTTTTGGGATCATTTTGTTAGGGGGAGTGTTGTTATTATTTTTTTAAGGGATGTAGTGAGGATATTATGTATCTTTTTCTTTTCTTTCTTTATTAGATACATTGTTCTTGTACATGAAGTCTTGTGACCATTTATAGACATACATTGTACTTACTTTCTCTTATATATTGTTGATGTATGTTTTTCTTTCACCTACCTTTCATGTGTTGTTTCTTTTCTCTCTTTATACACATGCTTCTTATTTATTTGTATGCAATCTATTATTTCTGTTTCACACAAAGATGCCTTGATGAGTTTTGTTTAAAGTGTTTTAGAAATACAGGTTGTCAAAGTCTACTTGCCATAAACTCTCTTCTTGCAAAGTTTTTCAAGAGTTTGTGTTAGGATAGATTTTATTGTATTCAACAAGTGAATATGAGTTAAGTGATTTATGACTTCTCTCATATGTTCATTTGTTAGTTGTGGTTTTGTCACGGATTGCCAAAGGGGGAGATTGTTAGGACATATGTGTTTCACATGTTAAGAACATATGTCATGCTTTTATGTAATTGACTTATCCTTTGACAAAACGCACTCTACTTGTATTTGGGTAGACTTAGGATGTGTTTAACTACTTCAAGAAACCACATTTCAAGATCTAGTGTTCAAGCCTTCAAGTCTGTTCAAGAAATCAAGCAAGGAGTGCAAAATCATTAAAGCATGACAGCTGGTCGATACCTTCTTGACACCTCCTATCTGTTGAGGTTTAAGAATTTCATATTTCAACTCTGATTTTCTTGGGATCCGTGAATTTGTCTATGGGCTTTATTTTCTCCTAACCCTAGACATATAAAAGAATTGTTTCAAGAGCCGTCAAACAATACACAAATTGCACAAGCATTGAGTCAAGCAAATTGTGACCGGAGACAAGGTTCTTGACCTAGTTCATCTCTTTCTCTTGAAGAAGTTGCTGTGTATTTCCACCGTAGGGTTTTATGACCAAGCATCTTCCTGATCTTCATCGTGTGGATGAACTAAAGAACTTTGCAGCCAACAATCTTTTTAGATTGGTGATTGAAGTCTCGTACTGGGATCCGCGCAATTGGTTAGTCATGTACTTGTGAGTCGTGCATCAGAAAGGGAAACTGTCACTACAGAACAAGTTCAATTGGGTATTGGGGTAAGGGTTCAACTGTAGGTTGGTAAGGTACTTGGGATACCTTGCTTGTAACCACTTGTTATGATAATAGTGGAGTTTTAGGAGTGGTAACCTGAAAATCACCCGGTGGGGTTTTTGCCGTTAGGTTTTTCCCTATTCGTAAACAAATGACCTTGTCATTTATTTTCCATTGCAATTTTAGTTTATTGGTGATTTGTTTGTGCTACCACGCTTTGCATGATAAATTGATTAATTAATAACTTGGCTAATTAATTAATTAATTCCTATCACAAGGAGTCATCCAGTTTGTGGCCTATCACAGGAGATTCGTGTTCATATGTTTCAAGAGCTACACAAATTCTAGAGGTAGGTGTGAGTGAGTTTTGTTCAACTGTACCCAACTCACATGTTAAGTCTAGAGTTTGTTTTGGGGTTTTATCACAGAATAGCTAAAGAGGGAGATTGTAAGGTTGAATTTTATCAACCATCTTGTTGGCTTTATTCCGTGCTAAATTTGCTTATATTTTAGCAATTAGTAACCCTGTATTTAGGTGGGAATCGTGTAAGGGTAGTGAGTGAGAGAGTGTGAAGAAATGCTCAAGATTGTGCAAGGATGCAGAGACTTGCGACTGGACTCGCGTCTGGCAAGCCACCAAAGTTGGCACATGTGTGGAACATGCGGGGGAGTTGAAGAGTCATGCCAACTGTTGCACTACAAGACAAAAGTCCTAGGCTGGCCAGGCCATTAGCTCGTGGCCTGAACTTGCTACTCAACCTAGTCACGAGGTCAAGTCTCTAGACCATCCTGTTTGGAAAAAACTGACTTTTCACATTCCTTTCTCACCCTACTATATATAGACCCTTATACTCACGAAATGTAGAGAGCTTCTAGAGAGAATTTTGAGAGAGAAACCCTAGAGGAAAACAAGATTGATTCATCCACAATCTTCATATAGAGACTCTTCAAATTCCTCTACTCTCTTCCTCTCCAATGTCAAATCTTTGAAAGGTACATTATCAAAACCTTTTCTCACCATACCCATATCTGTGAGAAGACCATTTGGTGTTTGGAAAGTAGTTAAGAAGGGAGGACCAATTTCATATTGGTAGATGCTATGGTCAAGTAGCGGAATCTGGTAAGCTAAAGAAGAAATAGGTTTGGGGTAATCTCGTTAGAGTAGAAGCTTGGAGGGTTTAGGTACATTGGGTAGATTAGGCTTTGAGGGTCTTCTACTGTTCATGTATCCCAACTACACTTTTTAGTGGATTATTTACCGCTTGGATGGTGGCGGAGAGGTTTTACGCCGAGGGCTTCGGTTTCCTCTTCAATAACATATCGTGTGTTGTCCTTGTGTTTGCATCTCTCTTCCCTTAATCTTTGCCATTTAATTTCTGTTGTGGATGTGATTTTATTTAGTTTAAATTGTTTATTAATTCTGTGTTAAGCTTGTGTTCATATTCCGCACATTAATTATTTGGCATTAAGCTTGAATTGGTAATTTGTAAATTGGGGGTCTAAACGTTCATAGTGTTTTATACACTAATTGAACTTTTAGTGTCCACCTTTAGCAGCGGGCTATAAGCGCCACTATAGGGTTTAATGTAAAATAGAATAAGTGCACCATCTAGCAGCGGCTATGACTGCCGTTATATGTTTGAATCTTTAAAGGCGGTCTACAAACGCTACTATATGGCTGCATTTAAAACTTAGTTTTAGACTTTTAGCAACGGTTTTTGCCTATGGCTATAGGTTAAATTGTTTTTTCTTTTTTTCCCCCTGGGTTTTACAACCACAGATCTATTACGAATAACCTATAATAATTTTAGCTCCACTAAGACAATACCACAAATGTGACTAGATAACACCACAAATGTCACGAAACTAACATTATATTAACATAGAAATATATTATCAAATACATAACATTGTCTGTAACCATTATCATTAAATTAACAAAAAAAAGATGTGGTCCTTTGTACACAAAAAGTCCTTCAACACTAATATTAAGCTAATACCATAATCAAAGTTTCAAAGTGTTTCAAAATATTTTTCAACACTTGCAAAAAATGTGGTTCTTTGTACACAAAAGGTCCTCAAACACCAACATAAAACTTATAAGTTGCTTGATTAATGGGATGCAATTGATGATTTTTTTAGAGCTGGGGATTGTAGGAGAGTTGGGGATTGTAGGATTAAAGGAACGTCCTACATGTTAGGATTAGTGCCCTTAAATCCTATTATATGATGCTATGTATGATATTATGTATGACATGATGTATGACTTAATATTGTGATTGATAAAGTTGTTTTATTATTATTATCTAAAATAATAGTAACATGAATATTCGGACATTATCATATAGTCCATGAGATGCACGGTATGTGATTTATGTGAAAAGCCACAAAAAATATAAATCATAGGTTCTTTGTAAACTCGGAATTTTAGTTCGTAGTTGGTGATGAAATTGGGCATTTCATTTGCGAAGATTATAACATTTCAACTAAGATGATTTGTTTTGATCATGGAAGTGGAGTCTTCTAGTTGATGTGTTGATATGTTTTAAGAGTTTTAAGACATATTGAACTGGACCGCTGTGAGATTTAATATTCTCCTAATGACTGTCAAATGAATAATAAATCTCACGACTTCTATTTACATGGACTTTTAATCCTGAGAGAATAATGGACCTGATCATGAAGTGTAGGTTGCTTTGATATATTAGGAGTGAGATTTAAAGTAACGGTCAAAACCTCAGTATGTTGGGCAGCTACATTTAGTGTTGATGGAACATATATTCTTAAGAAGGAGTTCATAGTCTCTTAATAGAGATATAAAATATTCCCTTGAGATAAGTTTAATGGGTTTGTTATTCAGAATGTTAGGCCGAACTACTTTAGTAAATAGTTACTAAAGTATATATTTATGAAATTGGATTTCATAAATATATGATGAATAACTTAAATGATTAAATTAGGTACTCAAGGATTAAGATGTAGTAATCTACAAAGTGGCAGCCTACATTTATGACTTTGTATTACTACAAATAATTTATGAAGGGGTTGCATGTACAATAAAGTCTTGGGATATAATTTATTAACTAGTCGTTAACCCGTGCTATGCACGAGAAAGTTCAGGAAATCTATTTTAATATATTATTTATTTTTTCTTTATTAAGCACTAATAAATAAAATTTGTATATTTGAACAAATAAATCAAGGTTTATAGTAACAATTTCCACATTAAAATTGCAATAATATAACACCAAAAACTTGCATACAAATAAATACAAAAATAATTTGTTTATGCTTATATGCTTCCATTTCTCATGGTTGGAAATCTTCATTACTGTATACAATTGTATCTTTGTATGATGTAATCTCATTTTTAACCTCAAGGCAAAGTTAAATCATGGTCCCAAAGAGCAACATAAAGTTGTTTTAAGGCCCCTTGTAGTGTTCTTTCTTTTCCATGGTACCCTAGATCTCCCAAAAATGCAGCTTATATGCCTTGAAAAAGAAAATAACTTATTAACTTCCTTGACAATAACAAAGACCCACCACATGAAAATGTCCACTTAACAGAATAAGAATCATATTATTTAGTTTCACTAATCCACAACTGAATTTAGTAACTCACATTAAAAGATAACACCAAAGACTTTAAATTACATACAGTCCATCATTTCCATCTTGAAAATCAAAAGATATGAGGATGTGGTTTGAAAATCAACCTACAAAATTATCTTAAATTACCAAATAGCATCATAAAGAAACATGTGCATCTGTAACTTTAAGGCCATCAAATATCAAAGGCACCATACATAAGGACTTCCCCAATTGCCATTCCTAAATTCCTATTCAACATTAGAATAATCAACACTATAGTCATTATCACTATATTTTAACACCCATAACAATTCTTTTTATTAGACTGTAACTTGTATACATGTCACGCACAGATGCCCTTATTTGAGAAAAGATTGCAACTATTAATTGAAGACATTTCTACTTGCGTTAACTTCTCTCAGGAAGAAGATCATGGAATCCTATTGTCTTCTTAAAGTGTCCAAAGATTATGTTCAAATACAAGAAGTCTACCATATTATTACTGAACTAAAGGACTATAGTCATCAGTTATCACAAATAGTGTGGTACTTTGCTTGAATGTTTGAAATCTTTAATCCTGAGAATGGAAAAAAGTTAATGACAGTAACAAAGGAGCAATGCTAACTTCATGCTTCTTCAAGATCAACATAAATACATAGCAATTGCAAGAAAAGCAATATTCCCATTAGAGAGGCCGTAATTGCTTAGAGGTAGGAAGCATGTCTAGTACAAGAAAATTACTGTTTGACTTCATACATTTTTCATTGGTATCAATGCCCTCTTAGTGTTTTTCGTCCAAAATAGAATTTATCATTCTCAAAACAGATAAAGGTTATCAATTTACTTTGATTTTGTTTAACAACCTATAGTGTGGTGAGTCAATAGTTCTTTCTATATTGTACTTTAGGCTCGTTGCCCCTTTCTACCAACATCCTTCCATGATAAATTTTAATTACGATTGATTAACAGCTGAATCCAAACAAAGCTAAAAGAAAGTACATGACAAGAAGTTGTAAATACCAGAAGATTTTCACACAAACCAATATAAGTGTGAAATTGTAAACACAAAATGCAGAACAGGCAATAGAAGATCATCCTTAAAATAATAAAATAAAATAGAAGGGTATTTACAACCCTTCTTTGATTGAACAAATATGATACTCTCCTACTCAAAATAAAAACATCAAACTCTAAGTTACCTATGCATTGAGGCAATTAGTTTGACATTGAGATAAGATTGCCTTCATCAACATGCTTGTGGATGACATCAAAATAAGTTGTTGGATACAAAAGAAAAAAGTCGGTAATCAACAATGCTGGAGAATTCCACACACACACACACAAACACACACACACACACACACACAAACACACACACACACACACACACACACATATATATATATATATCAAAGTAACAGCTGAAACCTCGTTAGCCAATATTTATTGACAACTACATTACAATGTCACAGGACTTAAAGTATAAATCTCATTATTTTCTTAAGGCATTGTGAATGACAATTAACAAAGACAACAACATAAAAATGACTACAGATAGGGCATGAATATGAACAATGTACAAATACAAACATGAAACAGGCTATAAAAGGCCAAATGAGCATATATATCAATCACACAGGCATAAAATTTACTGACCTTCCATGGAGCAAACAAATCCCATCCGGGCTTAAACCCAGTAGCACATATCACAGCTTCAGAATCATCACTTATAGCTTCTGCTAGCCTCTTAGAGCCCTCTGTTACATCAGTTCCATCAAACCTCATCTGTTCTATAGATGATCATGCACAATTCAAATTCCCATTCAACCCTAAAATCCCTTTTTTATGAAACCAAGAGGAATAAGTTTCATATAATAAAGCTCTAACATAAATTTTCTAATTCCTATTGATCAACAGTGAGTCAACAGTATCAATAAAAGAAATTTGAATTTTAGAAAAGATCAGATTGTAATTTTTCATACATGAAAAATAGTCCAACGTCAGAAAAGGATCCCAATTCTTCTGGTCAATCTTGAAAATTTAATACCCAGAAGATAGAAAGTCAAGAACAAATGATGTAGGAAAAGCTATGTATACATGGGATTATGGAGAAGAGTTTATCGGGTTTTAGAAAAGTTTGTAGGAAAATATATGAAATTTTCCCCTGTGCATTGAACACCATATATGTTGTTATTTCATATTGGTATACATGCCCAAGCTGAAGGAAATTAGCAAGAGCAATTGGAGTCAGTAAAATTTTTATTAATTTAAAGGAGAAGAGAACAGCGTTAGAAGAAGTTACCATCTCAATGTTACTCTTCTCCTATCTCTCTTTCGCAGTGTTCATCCAAAATCGAACTCCCCAGATTTCGAATTTTTGTAACGTAGTTATAGGAACGAAGTTCGGCAGTGACTTTAACTTTGGGCAATCACAGATCTTCAAAATGGTTTTTTGTTTTTGGGTTGTGGGTTTGATATGGTCTGATTATGGTGTGTTTAGTGGTATTAAATATAATTAATGGTAACTTTGGACTTGTCAAGAGTTGACAGAAAAGCCCAAGATTCGTTGGAGCTAGTGTCTTATTTGTTCTTTTTTGGTCCCACTCCAAGCCACATATTAAAGCCCAATTGGGAAGGCCCAAAAGGCTATCCCAATTCGGTAATTAGCTATAAGAAGAGAAACATACAAAATTTTTGGTAAGAGAACATGAAATGGTTTGTATGTGAGGGTTAGACACTCTCTCATTCTCCCTTGAACAAATTCATAGAAATTGATTGAGAGAACACACTTCTTGGGCTCAAGTGGAATTGGAGTGAAGATTAAAAGTGCTCTCAAGAACTTTTGAACTTTGGTTTTGAAATTCACCATATCAAGGTGCACTCTCTTATTCTTGAATTCTGAAATTTATATAGTACATGTTATCAATTGTGAATGAAGTAGATTCGTTAATTTTCTGTTGCATATGTTTTGTATGCGATACAAACATGTATTTTTCCAACACTAAATACAAAAAAGAAAAAAAAAGAAAAAATAAAAAAAAGGCAATAATTAGGACACAACGATATCAAATATTGGAATCCAAAATTGCTTTGCAACATCAAAAACAAGCAATAAGCTTCTATTAGTTGACTCAGTTCAATCAAATTCCACTTCTATTAGTGAAAATCAGTACATATTACAATGAAAATCCAATTCTGTTAACAAGAATACATTAATTGAAATTTGGCAGAAATCAATCTTCTGTAGACAAGTATATGCTAATCAAGTATGGTAGAAATCAACCTACTTGGTTAAAACAAAATGGTGAGTCAAAAACTTTCCTGCCTTCAAGTATATGCTAATAAAATTTTTTATCACAAATTATTTTAGTAGATGCTGAGTATTTCAACTTTAACCACTTGTCCAAAATTATCTTAAGTTAACCTTATACCCTTAGTTCAAAAAAGCATTCAAACTAAATCATAATTCATCAAAAAGAAAGTTGTATTCTTGTATACAAGGGTAATATACAAGTCAGCCCTCAAAATCCTGTAATAAACCTTGATGTGGGAAATCCTATTTATCACACAAGAACAAAGTACGAAGCTGAAAAAATAAATTTGTTGCCCTAAAGAAGTATATAATGCCCACATGGAATTCTTTCATATTTCCTCTCTGATAGGCCAAGAATGTATTGACCCCTTCGGTAAATTAATCAATTAATTAGCCAAGTTAATTAATTAGATTCAATTACATGCAATAAGCGTGGTAGCATAAACAAATCACCAACTAAGTTAAATGCAGTGGAAAATAAATTTGACATAGGTGATTTGTTTACGAATAGGGAAAACCACCAATGCAAAACCCCACCGGGTGAATTTAAGGTCACCACTCCTGAGAATCCACTATTATCAAAACAAACAGTTACAATTAAAAGGAATCCCAGTACCTAATACCAACCTACAGTTGAACCCTTACCCTAATACCCAATTGGACTAGTAATGTAGCGACAATCTCTCCTTTCAATGCATGGCTCCCAATACATTACTAAATAATAATGCACGAATCCCAGTACGTGACTAACACCCCAACTTGTGGAAGATGTTGGCTACAAAGTTCTTCAGTTCATCTAACAATGAAGATTAGGAAACTCCTTGGTCACAAAACTATTGGCACAAAGACATAGTAGTTTCTAGAGAGAATATGATAAACTAGGGCAAATTTTTTCTTCAGTCACAATTTGCATGTACAATGACTTTGCATCAAGTTGCATCACCTTTGACGGACTTAAAATAATCCTTATATATGTCTAGTGTTGTGAGAAAAGAAACCCTACACAAATACACGTGGATATGCGTGATATCAAATTTGGAAATCTGAATTTTGTAATTCTCGATAGATATAGTTGCTGTCGAGCATTAGCATTAAACCTCGATAGATATGATATGTCGAGCTATCTGGCTTTAATGAACAACACTTCTATTAGGTTCTAAAGTTTAAGATTTTATGTATTTAGAACTCTAATGTGTATTGTTGACAAACCATGATCAAAACAATGTGTTTAAGCTAGCTTAAAGTTGTGTGTCAATGTAAAGTTGGAATCGAGTTAAAGCAAGGAAGCATTGTGCCTTTCGACCTGACTCGATCGATCGAACGACAAGCTCGACCGATCGAAGATCGGGCAGATTGCTTTTCTACAGATTCGTCCAACTTAACCCTATTTGTTTTAAAATGTTTTTAGGGTTTCTTATTTATCCTAAGTATAAAAGGAAAACCCTAGCCACGTTTTAGGTGAGCTCATATTTGCGATTTGTGTAAATCTCTTGTGAGATCTAGAAGAGTTTTCCTATACACAAACTTAGGGTTTTCAAGGAGAAGATTTATCTACGTCTTGATGATCAATTCAGTTGCTGCCATTGAAACTTAAAGAAAACACAAGCGGGTGTGCTTGTATTTGGTGGAGAATCCAAGAAAGAAGGAGTCCGTGGATTTGGAGCTTGCACGTGGTCGTGTCAGTAAGTTCTACTTGTTGGTAGCATTAGGAAGTCGAGCGTGGGTGCTTGTAAGTCCTTTTATATGAACTTCGATTCTTTCAAGATAGTGGATTCAGGTTTACCTTGAGGATAGCTAGGTCAAATCCTCCCCAGGTTTTTACCGGTTTGGTTTCCTGGGTGATCATATCGTGTGTTATTTATTTTCCACTGCTTTGCATGATTTGATCTTTATTATTGTGATAACCTAGACTTGTTTAATTGGACTAAGTAACAATTTGGCTAATTACCTAGGTTTAATAAATTGTTTAAGGGGTCTAAAAACCAACAAGTGGTATTAGAGCGGGTAACTCTTTTGTTTTAGATCTTTTGATCTAGGAGCTGATCCTTGACCCCTGTTGTCATGGATAATTTGAAGTGTCTTTTTTATCATGTTTCTATTCATGCTTTTGCTGATTTTCTTGATGCCTGTGAAACTCTTCGTAAGGAATTATTGAAATCTATGAAAATTGCTAAGAAATTCAAGGAATAGTTAAAATTGGCTAATCTTGAAAAAGAGGAATTGATTGTTAGATTAGATGAATCTAATAAAAAGAATGAATTTTTGAGAAATCAGATTTCCTCTCAAGATGAGATGATGAAAAGCTTGGAACAAGAGTTAGTTGAATCTAAAGCTAAAATTGAAAATTTGACTAGTACCAAGCCTACTGTTGATAACAGAAGTGTTTTTGTTTCTCTTAAGCCTAAAACTGAGAAAGTTTATATCCCTCCTTTTAAGAGGAATAATAAAGAAAATGCTTATTTTGTTAGGTTAGACAAAGGTAAAAGTTCTGATGTAGACGTTGAAGTTTCTAAACCTAAGTCTAAACCTATTGTTAGAGAGCATAATAAATTTGTTTTTGTGCCTACTTGTCACCGTTGTGGTGTTGTTGGTCATATTAGACCAAATTGTTCTTTGTTGAGGCAAAAACCAAAATCTGAGAATAGATTTGCTGTTAGGAATACCGATGTTCCTAAATTTGTTCCTGTTTGCCACTTTTGTGGTGTCCATGGTCACATTCGTCTTAATTGTCATAAATTGAAATTTAAAAATTCTGTATTTCAATCTAGGATATGTGATGATATTTCTCCTGCCATAAGTCCATATAAATTGTTTCATATTCTTT